>LR738712.1:537179141-537424580 GCA_902687465.1 Secale cereale | reverse complement strand
CCCCCCCCTGGGCCGCGCCGGGGGGGCGCCTGGGCCCCCCCAACCCCGTCTGGTGCCCCCCTTTGGCATATATTTAGAGCGTCCTTCGAAACCCTCGGGACGGGAACTCTTTTTCGCGATCTCATCTCTGTTCCGCCGCCGCCGCCGCTTCCAAGATCGGGAGCACCAGGAGAACTCTTCCCGGCACCCTGCCGGAGGGCAGGATCACCATCGGGAGCTTCTCCACCACCATGGACGCCTCCCGGATGACTTGTGAGTAGTCTCCCTTGGACCATGAGTCCATGACCAGTAGCTATGTGATGTTCTCCTCCCGTTCTTGTGCTTCACTAATTAGTCCTCGTGAGCTGCCCTACATGATCGAGGCACATATGTAATCCTTATGCTGTTTCTATGATGAGTTTGCTGGGATCCGATGGATTATGAGATTATGTTCAGATTGTGTATGAGTAATATATTTGATCTACCTCTTTTATATTTATGTTCATAAGTAATTATTGCATGTTCTCCGTTGTTATTTATTGCTTTGGCCAAGTAATACGTAGTGACTCCAAGAGGGAACGTTATGCTTGATTGTAGGTTCATGCCCCTCGATGACTAGCTTGAGTGACAGAAACATGAGTCTAGGGGATGTGCTATTGCCACAAGGGGGAAAACAACGGTGCTTGTGCCCGCGGGTGCAAGGATTGTTTACTTTACGCAAAGTTCTTTTAATGCAGTTGTCTGTTGCTTTGAGTTTACACTATGGGTGGGGCTCGCAACTTAATACCAGCGAGATGTTCTGGATAGATATCTCAAGGTGGATGATTAGTAGTAGATATTGATGGATTTCGGTCTACTTACTTTGGCGTACCGCCCATGCTTTGAACCTCAACCTTTCTTGCAATGTAATCAGCATTGGTTTGCGCTCGTAGGTCCTGTCAATTGCCCAGCTGTAATTCGTTTACCTCACATAGCTGTTTTATCGTCTTTTGGGAGAGAGACATCACTAGTGAACATCATGAGACTCCGGTCCATATTACCATCATTAATCACATCCGCTATTTACTTTTCGCTGTTACTTACTATTGCAAACACTATCTATCACTACTATCATTTGCGTTTAATCCTTTGTGAACTACAAGGACGGAGGGATTGACAACCTCTCTGTACTCGTTGGGAGCAAAGTTATTTGTATCTGTGTGCAGGTCCACGTTGATTGCTAATATCTGGCGCCGTTAGCAGTTGACACCTACTTGTTGAACCTAGGAGTCTCTGGGGATTCGATCCTTGGCATCTTTGCTAAGGGAAAAACTTCCACAACACTGCATCTTACACCTTCCACTTGGGGTAACCAACGAGGGGTTAGAGGCCCATCAAGGAGTTTTTCTGGCGCCGTTGCCGGGGACTCCACTCTTCAGGATAGGGGAGTTGCACGCTATCTTTTACCTTTGCTTTTTAGTCTTGTTAGGTTACCTTTCAGTTTTCTTTATGTATTTCACTAGTTATGCTTATGGACAACCTTGCTATTGGATCGTTGTTTGCGGGAAGACGCCCCGTACCTGTGGTGGTTGCTCCTCCCCCTACTGAAATTGTGCCCTATAAAATAACAGCTGGTATTATCGATTATGTTTTGGCTAATCGTTATGCAGGAGACAGACATCCCGGTGAACACTTGTTATATCTGTCACAACTATGTTCATTATTTAAGCTTGCAGGTGTATCAAGGGAGTTTGTCATGAGGAAATTGTTCGACGTATCACTTATAGATAAGGCTTCAGATTGGTATAAGCTTCTCGATAACTCGCACTTGCTTGATTGGCAAGAGCTTATGTCCCTCTTTTATACTAAGTATTATCCTCTTCATGATACTTATGTGGAGAGTAAGAGTACCTTTTTGCATGTGGATCATGGTAACAATGCTTTATGTGATGCTTATATTGTTGAGTTTATTCGTGATCCCACTGAAAATTATTATGAGAAGGGAACATATGCTTATAGATATTTCAATAATATCAAGTTCCCTTTCTTTATGTTGAAGGTTTTGAAGCTGCACTTGTTTTGTCTTCCTATGCTTATTGCTTTGTGTTTCAATGAATTATTCTATTGCAATATTCCTATGCATAGGAAGCATGTTAGGCTTAAATGTGTTTGGTATTTGCTTCTTGATGCTCTCTTTTGTTCTTCAACTCTTATTCCTACGAGAGAATCATTAAAGTCTTATGCCTAGCTTAAAGGCATAAAAGAAAGCGCTTTTGGGAGGCAGCCCACATGAATAATTTTTTTTTCTTTTGTTCTGTCTTGATGTTGTTTACTGCTGTAGCATCATCATTGTATCTTTGCTTTTCATATTTGTGCCAAGTATAGCCTCTGATTGCTAGAAAGTTCAAAAGTTATGAGGTGCTGTCCAGGAAACAGATTCTGTCCTTGGATAGAAAAATTCGTATAAAATCACCAGATAATCTTTTTGGTCTGAATTTTTTCGACAGCGTTCTCTATATAATTGTCTTTCGTGCTTCTGTTCTGAGTTTTTTGATTTGAGTTGCAGAAGTATCCCGAACAGATCAATTACTACCTTCTGTTCTGTTTTTCACAGATTCTGTCCTGTTTTGCCTTTCCTTCATTTTGCAAATCAAGAGCTTGCTTTTTCTTTGCAAAAACCTTTTGGCAATCTTGAGAAACAGTAGAACTTCAAGAATATCTTTATTTCCAGCAAGGTACAATTATTTTATTAAGGGTACTAACCTTGCTAATCAGATTATGATGAGTTATGTATGAAGGGAGTTTTCAAGTGTGCGAGGGAAGATGATAAAAAGATTTAGGAGTGTCAAGCGCTCAAGCTTGGGGATGCCCCCGTGCACCCCCAAGAAATATTCAAGGATACTCAAGCGTCTAAGTTTGGGGATGCCCCCGTGCATCCCCTTCTCCATCAACATTATCAGTTCGTCTTTCGTTCCGCTATATTTTTATCACTTCATGTGTTATGTGCTATGCTTGGAGCGTCTTGCTTTTAGTTTTCTTTTTAGTTTTTCATAACGAGTCGGAACTCAGCGTTCTTTATGTGGGAGAGAAACACGCTCCACTTCTACCTAGAACATAACATAGAATTTTCATGTCTATCTATGATGTGTGTGTTCTTTGTCTTTTAATAGCTACTATAATGCTCTGCTCTTAGTATTCATGCTTATCTTTTCAAAGAGCTTTTGTTTAATTGGTTGCTTGAACTCTCTTTAATTATCATGCTCACCTTATTAAGAGAGTTTGCTTCCGTTGCATTGGTTAATATGTCTATGATAAAGATGCTACGTGCATAATGGTGCTTAGTAGTTCAGGTTTTCTTATGGTTAGTCTCAAATAGCTGGGGGATTCCCAATGTGTTATTGGAGTACCAACATGGTTTGTTTGCCTATGATGTGGTATGGTTTAGTAATATCTTCCTTCGAGAATTTATTTTGATTGACTTGGCGTATGCTCACGCATATTTAACACTATAAAGAAAGTCTGTCAAGCCTTGAGGATCTTTTATTTCTGAGTAGCGATATAACTTCCAGGCCTGATTCAATATTGCTTTGTCGCTCTGCATGATTATGACCATCATTGCTCTCTTAGTTGGTCGCTCCCAGTCTTTTGCTAACCTCCACCTGTACTAAGCGAACTAACCTTGCAATACATAGCTCATGGGAAAGTAGCTTAAAAACTATTGTGGTAAAGAATATGTTGCCTATGTATCTTATTTCTTATAAGTTGCTTGTTGAGCGGTAACCATGTTTCTGGGGACGCCATCAACTGTCACACTTTTGTTGAATATCATGTGAGTTGCTATGCATGTTCGTGTTGTCCGAAGTAAGGGTGATTTGCCGTGGGTTGAATGAGTATGCATATTGTTAGAGAAAAACATTGGGCCGCCAACCAAAGCCATGTATCATGGTGGAAGTTTTAGCTTGGACATTAATCCTCAATCTCTTATGAGAATATGCTTATGCATTAAAGATGAGTCCATCATCTATTTTCTATGTTGTCCCGGTATGGATGTCCACAAGTTGAGATCTATCAAAAACGAGAAATCAAATGCGATTTATCTCCTTGGACCTTTGTACAGGTGGCATAGAGGTACCCCTTTGTGACACTTGGTTGAAACATATGTAATGCAATGATAACCCATGGAAATCCGAGCTAATTAGGACAAGGTGCGAGCACTATTGGTATTCGATGCATGAGGCTTGCAACTTATAGGATGTCTTATGCATGACACATATGAAGTACTACTACCGTTGACAAAATTGCTTCCATGTTTTCAAAATAAAAAGCTCTAGCACATAACCATTCTTTTACTTGTTGAGTCTTCACCTCTTTCTTCAAGCACCAACTACTGAGAGCATGATTGTCATTCTAAGTGTAATGTGCATTGTCCCAAAGTAGCATTGTCTTTTGCATGATTGTGATATCGTTTATTTTGAAATCATTGTATCTAGTCATCACTTAAACCTTGAAGGTGCCCCTGCATTTATGTTTTGCTTCACTAAAGGGGGCAAGCTAGATATCACTTTATCATATTTGCACATCATGTTCATTGCAAATCTATTTGATGTTTCAATATCATATTGTAAAACTTTCAGTCATTGTGATTTTCTCATGAGGCAACTTAATTACTATAGAATCATTGTCTCAGTAAGCTTTTGTCATATGACTATAATAAGTCCTATATGGTTAATAGCATGTCACCACAGAAATTATTCTTGTTATCATTTACCTACTCGAGGACGAGCAGGAATTAAGCTTGGGGATGTTGATACGTCCAAAACGTATCTATAATTTCTGCTTGCTCCATGCCACTTTTGGGTGATATTGCTATGATATTTATACACTTCCATACACTTTTGATCATATTTGGACTAACCTACTAATCCAGTGCACCCCAGTGCCAGTTTCTGTTTTCGGCTGTTTTTGTATTTCAGGTTTTCACATTACGAGAACTGCCAGGAAAAATCCGGAAAAATTATATAAAAAATCAGCGTTCCAGAACCTACCTTGCGCCCGAAGGACAGCCGGGGGGGCCACCAGGGCTCCCGGCGCCCTGGCGACGCGCCCCCCTGGGCCGCGCCGGGGGGGCGCCTGGGCCCCCCAGCCCCGTCTGGTGCCCCCCTTTGGCATATATTTAGAGCGTCCTTTGAAACCCTCGGGACGGGAACTTTTTTTCGCGATCTCATCTCTGTTCCGCCGCCGCCGCCGCTTTCAAGATCGGGAGCACCAGGAGAACTCTTCCCAGCACCCTACCGGAGGGGAGGATCACCATCGGGAGCTTCTCCACCACCATGGACGCCTCCCGGATGACTTGTGAGTAGTCTCCCTTGGACCATGAGTCCATGACCAGTAGCTATGTGATGTTCTCCTCCCGTTCTTGTGCTTCACTAATTAGTCCTCGTGATCTGCCCTACATGATCGAGGCACATACGTAATCCTTATGATGTTGCTATGATGAGTTTGCTGGGATCCGATGGATTATGAAATTATGTTCAGATTGTGTATGAGTAATATATTTGATCTACCTCTTTTATATTTATGTTCATAAGTAATTATTGCATGTTCTCCGTTGTTATTTATTGCTTTGGCCAAGTAGTACGTAGTGACTCCAAGAGGGAACGTTATGCTTGATTGTAAGTTCATGCCCCTCGATGACTAGCTTGAGTGACAGAAACATGAGTCTAGGGGATGTGATGTTGCCACAAGGGGGAAAACAACGGTGCTTGTGCCCGCGGGTGCAAGGATTGTTTACTTTACGCAAAGTTCTTTTAATGCAGTTGTCTGTTGCTTTGAGTTTACACTATGGGTGGGGCTCGCAACTTAATACCAGCGAGATGTTCTGGATAGATATCTCAAGGTGGATGATTAGTAGTAGATATTGATGTATTTCGGTCTACTTACTTTGGCGTACCGCCCATGCTTTGAACCTCAACCTTTCTTGCAATGTAATCAGCATTGGTTTGCGCTCGTAGGTCCTGTCAATTGCCCAGCTGTAATTCGTTTACCTCACATAGCTGTTTTATCGTCTTTTGGGAGAGAGACATCACTAGTGAACATCATGAGACTCCGGTCCATATTACCATCATTGATCACATCCGCTATTTACTTTTCGCTATTACTTACTATTGCAAACACTATCTATCACTACTATCATTTGTGTTTAATCCTTTGTGAACTACTAGGCCGGAGGGATTGACAACCTCTCTGTACTCGTTGGGAGCAAAGTTATATGTATCTGTGTGCAGGTCCACGTTAATTTCTAATATCTGGCGCCGTTTGCAGTTGACACCTACTTGTTGAACCTAGGAGTCTCTGGGGATTCGATCCTTGGCATCTTTGCTAAGGGAAAAACTTCCACAACACTGCATCTTACACCTTCCACTTGGGGTAACCAACGAGGGGTTAGAGGCCCATCAGCCGCTGGGTGGATGACGGGAGGGGTCCACTGTCATAGAGGCAAGAGGCAAAGCAAAGGGGTTTCTGAAACAAAAATATACATGTGCCTAAGGGGATTCGAACCCGGGTCTGCCGGGTCGGAGCCTAAGGCCCGCACCACTGCGCTGCTACTAATGCTGTTGAAAGAACGGGCCATGGTTTTCCTTTGAACAAGCTCCTTGGCGGACGGGGATTCCTTCTCCTCTGCAACGGAGAAGACACCGGCCTGCACCGGCGGGCAACGGCGAAACGGCGGCGTACGCAGTCGGCGACCGGTGTGTGTGAGGGCTGCTGCGAGGCTCGGCCGCGAGGGGGGAGCAGAGGCGCTCAAGCTCGAGCGTTGCTCGGCTCGCGGCCATGGCATGGCATGGCAAGGCATGCGGGTGTGCACGCGAGCTGCAGGACGAGCGATGCCTACGCGGACGGAGCGATGAAACAGAGTAGGAGAGGGGTTGGGGTATACCTAGTATACCTCTGACCCGAAGATGTGGCCGGGGACGCCGCAGGATGACGGTGGGGAGGCGACGATCTCCGATGGCCTGCTCCTCCATAGAGAAGATGACGGAGAGGACGAAGAGGACGTTGGGAAGGCGTCCTCAGGCTCGGATCGGCATCAGAACGGACTCGGGGAGGCGCTGCGGTACTCGTGATCGACGGAGAGGAGGCCGGCGACGCTCCTACGCCGGTGAAGCTCTCGGTCCCGTGAAGAAGAAGCAGAGGCGTCGAGGAGGGAAGCTCCGTTCCTTGAGGAAGCGAGCGTAGATGAGGAAGACTGAGCCGATGGTCGTGGGACTCCCCGCTGGAGTAGAAGGAGGCGAAGGGAAGGACCCTCATGCCGGAGACGAGCTCGGGTTCCTCTCTGCCATGGCGACAGCTATGGCGTGGAGAAGCCTCACCTGGCGGCGGAAAGGGAAGGACAGGGGCAGAACGGGAGGAGAAGGAGGGCTAGGGCATTGCTACATGTTATATAGGGACATAGGGAAGCTCTCCGACTATCAAATCACTTGGGAGGTCGACGTGGCGTGGTTGGATGTGATGCCGTACAGGAGCTAGAAGAAGAACAGGAGGGATCGATGCAGATGGGCTCTTAGGATGAAAGAGGTAAGTGAGGCCTTAGGCGCCGTGGGCTTGGACTTGCCAAGTGGCGCTGTGGGAGGCTGGAGCTGGGCCTGGTGCAGGAGGGATGAGGCCCAAGCTACTGCTGCTGCTGCCCTTTTTCTTTTCTATTTTTCCTTCAGACAGAAATAGAAGAAAAAGTACAGGCTCAAAGAAATAGAGTTAGGAGATAAATAAAATATCCCCATGCTCCTGGATTTATGCGCAATTTTATAAAATTGGTCTGGACATTTTTAGAGGTAGAAAAATAAAATAAGTTTGAACATGGTTCAAACTTCTATCATTTTTTAACCCAACCAATTCACTTTAAAATGGGGCATGGCTTTGCGTGGTGACTCATGTCAAAGCAACAAAGAAATGGGGGGAGTTGAACATTAATGGAATACGCTAGGTCACTTGCAAAATTAATTAAAGAAAGGAAGAAAAGGAGGAAGGAGAAGAGGTGACGAATAAGGAGGGGTTTTTAGGGTTTTGGCAAGGTCATGGCTTGACACCAACAACACACAACATCATCAAGGTGGCCTCACATCACAAACAAGGACAAGTAAAAGAAGCTAAGGTGAATATGATGCCATGCTGATGATGAAGCAATGCATGGATGCATAAGAAAAAAAATGACAATGCAAAACAAAAATAAAGCTTAAATGACAAGAACCCCCAAGGAAAGGACAAGGATCAAAATGAGAATTGCTTTATTACCATAATTCGAAAGTATCACATATGGGGTGTTACAAACTCTCCTCCACTACAAAAAGATCTCGTCCCAAGATCTAGGACTAAAATAAGGAGGGATACTCGGAACGGAGATGATCTTCTCATTCCCATGTAGCTTCTCGTCGGTATGGTGTGACCACTTCACTTTCAAGAATTTGATGGACTTGTTGCGGGTCTTGCGCTCAGTTTCCTCAAGGATAGCAATGGGGTGCTCACGATAAGACAAGTCTTGTTGAAGATGAATCTCTTCGAACGGAATGGTGCGTTCAGGTGTCTTGAAGAACTTGCGGAGTTGAGACACGTGAAACACATCATGCACATTTGCAAAGTTGGAGGGAAGCTTGAGTTGGTAGGCTAGATCGCTTCTCTTGCCAAGAATCTTGAAAGGGCCCACGTATCTTGGGGCAAGCTTGCCCTTGACACCGAACCTCTGAGTGCCCTTCATGGGAGAAACACGGAGATAGACATGGTCTCCAATGTTGAAAGCCAAGTCGCGATGCTTGCCGTCATAGTAGCTCTTTTGACGTGATTGCACGGCTTTGAGATTCTCACGTATGACTTTGCACATTTCTTCGGCTTCTGAGATCAAATCATTTCCAAGAAGTTGACGTTCACCAGTCTCGGACCAGTTGAGAGGGGTTCGGCACTTTCTGCCATAGAGGATTTCAAAAGGAGCTTTGCCGGCACTTGCTTGGAAGCTGTTGTTGTAGGAGAATTCGGAAAATGGAAGGCAATCTTCCCATTTCATACTGAAGGAGATGACACAAGCTCTTAGCATATCTTCAAGGATCTGGTTCACTCTTTCGACTTGACCACTAGTCTGAGGGTGAAACGCGGTGCTGAAGCGAATCTTTGTGCCCATGGCTGACTGAAAAGAATCCCAGAACTTGAAAGTGAACAAGCTTCCACGGTCTGAGGAGATCACTTGAGGAATGCCATGCAAAGAAAAAATTCTGGAGGTGTACAGCTCTGCCAGCTGAGCTACGTTGATGGATTCTTTGACGGGAAGAAAATGAGCTACTTTAGTTAACTTGTCAATCACCACAAAGATAGCATCATTTCCCTTCTTGGACTTGGGAAACCCAGTGACGAAATCCATCTCAATGTGATCGAATTTCCACTCGGGAATAGGTAGAGGTTGAAGGAGTCCGGCTGGCCGTTGATGCTCTGCCTTCACTCTTCTGCAGACATCACATTCATTCACGAATTGGGCAATCTCCCTTTTCATGCGAGTCCACCAATATGATTGCTTGAGGTCTTGGTACATCTTAGAACTTTCGGGATGTATCGAGAGGAGGGAGTCATGTGCTTCGTTCATTATGAGCTTCCTGAGATCACCCTTGGGAACCACAATCATGTACTCAAAGAACAAGGTGTCTTTCTCATCAATGCGATAGCACTTGTACTTGGGAGTACCCTTAGCAATACCATGTTTCACTTTCTGCACCATAGCATCACTGAGTTGGGCCTCACGGATTTGATCTTCCAAGGTATGAGCAACTTGAAGGTTTGCAAGAAAGCCTTGCGGAATGACTTGGAGGTTGAGCTTCCTGAATGATTCACAAAGTTCAGGCTGGAACGGTTTGAGAAGGAGACGGTTGCAATACGCCTTTCTGCGCAAGGCATCTGCAATGACATTGGCCTTGCCAGGAGTATACTCAATGCTTGGATCGTACTCTTGAATCATGTCAACCCAACGAGTCTGGCGAAGGTTAAGGTTTGGCTGTGTGAAGATGTACTTCAAGCTCTTGTGATCGGTGAAGATGTCCACTTTTCTGCCCAACAGAAGGTGTCTCCACGTGATCAAGGCATGTACAACTGCTGCTAGCTCAAGATCATGTGTGGGGTAATTCTTCTCATTTGGTTTCAGCTGACGTGAAGTGTATGCCACAATCTTCTTGTCTTGCATGAGAACACCACCGAGACCTTGCAATGAAGCATCACAAAAGACTTCATAAGGCTTGGACTCATCCGGAGGAGTAAGAATCGGAGCATAAATGTGTTGGGGAACGTAGTATTTTAAAATTTTCCTACGATCACGCAAGATCTATCTACCAGATGCATAGCAACGAGAGGGAAGAGTGTGTCTACGTACCCTCGTAGACCGGAAGCGGAAGCGTCAAGTGACGCGGTTGATGTAGTCGAACTTCTTCGCGATTCAACCGATCAAGCACCGAACGTACGGCACCTCCGCGTTCAGCACACGTTCAGCTTGATGACGTCCCACGAGCTCTTGATCCAGTTGAGCTTCACGGGAGAGTTTCGTCAGCACGACGGCGTGGTGACGGATATGATGTATCTACCGGCGCAGGGCTTCGCCTAAGCACTGCGACGGTATGACCGAGGTGTGTTTCTGTGGAGGGGGGCACCGCACACGGCTGGAACAATTCAACTTGTGTGTCCTAGGGTGCCCCCTGCCCCCGTATATAAAGGAGCAAGGGAGAGGCCGGCCCTAGAGGGGGCGCGCCAAGTGTGGGGAGTCCTACTAGGACTCCCAAGTCCTAGTAGGATTCCCCTTTCCTTTCCGGAGTAGGAGAGAAGGAAAGAGGTGGAGAGTGGGAAGCAAAAGGGGGCTGCACCCCTTGTCCAATTCGGACCAGAGGGGGGGCACGCGCCTCCTTCCTTTTGGCCTTTCTCCTCTATTCCCGTATGGCCCAATAAGGCCCATATACTCCGAAAAATACCCGAATCACTCGGAACCTTTCCGATGTCCGAATATAGTCGTCCAATATATAGATCTTTACATCTCGACCATTTCGAGACTCCTCGTCATGTCCCCGGTCTCATCCGGGACTTCGAACTCCTTCGGTACATCAAAACTCATAAACTCATAATACCGATCGTCATCAAACGTTAAGCGTGCGAACCCTACGGGTTCGAGAACTATGTAGACATGACCGAGACTCATCTCCGGTCAATAACCAATAGCGGAACCTGGATGCTCATATTGGTTCCTACATATTCTACGAAGATCTTTATCGGTCAAACCGCATAACAACATACGTTGTTCCTTTTGTCATCGGTATGTTACTTGCCCGAGATTCGATCGTCGGTATCTCTATACCTAGTTCAATCTCGTTATCGGCAAGTCTCTTTACTCGTTCCGTAACACATTATCTCGTGACTAACTCATTAGTCTTTTGCTTGCAAGGCTTATTATGATGTGTGTTACCGAGAGGGCCCAGAGATACCTCTCCGACACTCGGAGTGACAAATCCTAATCTTGATCTATGCCAACACCACGAATACTTTCGGAGACACCTGTAGAGCATCTTTATGATCACCCAGTTACGTTGTGACGTTTGATAGCACACAAGGTGTTCCTACGGTATTCGGGAGTTGCATAATCTCATAGTCATAGGAACATGTATAAGTCATGAAGAAAGCAATAGCAGTAAAACTAAACGATCATAGTGCTATGCTAACGGATGGGTCTTGTCCATCACATCATTCTCCTAATGATGTGATCCCGTTGATCAAATGACAACTCATGTCTATGGCTAGGAAACATAACCATCTTTGATCAATGAGCTAGTCTAGTAGAGGCATACTAGGGACATACTGTTTTGTCTATGTATTCACACATGTACTAAGTTTCCGGTTAATACAATTCTAGCATGAATAAAAGACATTTATCATGATATAAGGAAATACAAATAATTATCTTTATTATTGTCTCTAGGGCATATTTCCTTCAGTCTCCCACTTGCACTAGAGTCAATAATCTAGCTCACATCGCCATGTGATTTAATACCGATAGTTCACATCGTTATGTGAATAACACTCATAGTTCACATCACCATGTGACCAACACCCAAAGGATTTACTAGAGTCAATAATCTAGTTCACATCGCTTATGTGATTAATACCCAAGAGTAATAAGGTGTGATCATGTTTTGCTTGTGAGAGAAGTTTAGTCAACGGGTCTGTCACATTCAGATCCGTATGTATTTCGCAAATTTCTATGTCTACAATGCTCTGCATGGAGCTACTCTAGCTAATTGCTCCCACTTTCAATACGCATCCAGATTGATACTTAGAGTCATCTGGATTTAGTGTCAAAGCTTGCATCGGCGTAACCCTTTACGACGAACTCTTTATCACCTCCATAATCGAGAAATATTTCCTTTAGTCATCCAATTACTAAGGATAATTTTGACCGCTGTACAGTGATCTACTCCTGGATCACTATTGTACCTCCCTGTCAAACTCATGGCAAGGTACACAACGTGTTTTGTACACAGCATGGCATACTTTATAGAACCTATGGCTGAGGCATAGGGAATGACTTTCATTCTCTCTATATTTTCCTGCCGTGGTCTGGCTTTGAGTCTTACTCAACTTCACACCTTACAAGTCAGGCAAGAACTCCTTCTTTGACTGATCCATTTTGAACTACTTCAAAATCTTATCAAGGTATGTACTCATCGAAAGTCTTATCAAGCGTCTTGATCTATCTCTATAGATCTTGATGCCCAATATGTAAGCAGCTTCACCAAGGTCTTTCTTTGAAAAACTCCTTTCAAACACTCCTTTATGCTTTCCAGAAAATTCTACATCATTTCCGATCGACAATATGTCATTTACATATACTTATCAGAAAGGTTGTAGTGCTCCCACTCACTTCTTGTAAATACAGGCTTCACCGCAAGTCTGTATAAATCTATATGCTTTGATCAACTTATCAAAGCGTATATTCCAACTCCGAGATGCTTGCACCAGTCCATAGATGGATCGCTGGAGCTTGCACATTTTGTTAGCACCTTTAGGATTGACAAAACCTTCTGGTTGCATCATATACAAGTCTTCTTTAATAAATCCATTAAAGAATGCAATTTTGTTATCCATTTGCCAGATTTCATAAAATGCGGCAATTACTAACATGATTCGGACAGACTTAAGCATCGCTACGGGTGAGAAAGTCTCATCGTAGTCAACTCCTTGAACTTGTCGAAACCCTTTCGCAACAAGTCGAGCTTTGTAAACAGTAACATTACCGTTTGCGTCGGTCTTCCTCTTGAAGATCCATTTATTTTCGATGGCTTGCCGATCATCGGGAAAGTCAACCAAAGTCCATACTTTGTTCTAATACATGGATCCCATCTCAGATTTCATGGTCTCAAGCCATTTTGCGGAATCTGGGCTCATCATCGCTTCCTCATAGTTCGTAGGTTCATCATGGTCTAGTAACATGACTTCCAGAACTGGGTTGCCGTACCACTCTGGTGCGGAACGAACTCTGGTTGATCTACGAAGTTCAGCAGAAACTTGATCTGAAGTTTCATGATCATCATCATTAGCTTCCTCACTAATTGGTGTAGGAATCACTGGAACGAGTTTCTGTGATGTACTACCTTCCAATTTGGGAGAAGGTACAATTACCTCATCAAGTTCTACTTTCCTCCCACTCACTTCTTTCGAGAGAAACTCCTTCTCTAGAAAGGATCCACTCTTAGCAACAAAGACCTTGCCTTAGGATCTATGATAGAAGGTGTACCCAACAGTTTCTTTTTGGGTATCCTATGAAGATTTACTTCTCCGATTTGGGTTCGAGCTTATCATGTTGAAACTTTTTCACATAAGCATCGCAGTCCCAAACTTAAAGAAATGACAGCTTAGGTTTCTCGTCAAACCACAGTTCATACGGTGTCATCTCCACGGATTTAGATGGTGCCCTATTTAACGTGAATGTAGCTGTCTCTAATGCGTAACCCCAAAAGCGATAGTGGTAGATCGGTAAGAGACATCATCGATCGCACCATATCTAATAAAGTACGATTATGACGTTCAGACACACCATTACACTGTGGTGTTCCAGGTGGCGTGAGTAGTGAAACTATTTCACATTGTTTTTATTGAAGGCCAAACTCGCTAACTCAAATATTTTACCTCTACGATCATATCGTAGAAACTCTTATTTTCTTGTTACGATGATTCTCCACTTCACTCTGAAATTCTTTGAACTTTTCAAATGTTTCGGACTTGTGCTTCATTAAGTAGATATACCCATATCTGCTCAAATCATCAGTGAAGGTCAGAAAATAACGATACCTGCCGCGAGCTTCAACACTCATTGGTCTGCATACATCAGTATGTATGATTTCCAACAACTCTGTTGCTCGCTCCACGGTTCCGGAGAACGGAGTTTTAGTCATCTTGCCCATGAGGCATGGTTCGCAAGCACCAAGTGATTCATAATCAAGTGGTTCCAAAAGTCCATCACTATGGAGTTTCTTCATGCGCTTTACACCAATATGACCTAAACGGCAGCGCCACAAATAAGTTGCACTATCATTATTAACCTTGCATCTTTTGGCTTCAATATTATGAATATGTGTATCACAGATCGAGATCCAACAAACCATTTTCATTGGGTGTATGACCATAGAAGGTTTTATTCATGTAAACAGAACAACAATTATTCTCTAACTTACATGAATAACCGTATTGCAATAAACATGATCAAATCATATTCATGCTCAACACAAACACCAAATAACACTTATTTAGGTTCAACACTAATCTCGAAAGTATAGGGAGTGTGCGATGATGATCATATCAATCTTGGAACTACTTCCAATACACATCGTCACTTCATCCTTTAACTAGTTTCTGTTCATTATGCAACTCCCATTTTGAGTTACTACTCTTTAGCAACTGAACCAATATCAAATACCGAGGGGTTGCTATGAACACTAGTAAAATACACATCAATAATCTGTATATCAAATATACCTTTGTTCACTTTTCCATCCTTCTTATCCGCCAAATATCTAGGGCAGTTCCACTTCTAGTGACCATTTCCTTTGCAGTAGAAGCACTTAGTTTCAGGCTTGAGTTTAGCTTTGGGTTTCTTCACGGGAGTGACAACTTGCTTGTCATTCTTCTTGAAGTTCCCCTTCTATCCCTTTGCCCTTTACTTGAAACAAGTGGTCTGGTTAACCATCAACACTTGATGCTCTTTCTTGATTTCTACCTTCGCCGATTTCAGCATCGTGAAGAGCTCGGGAATTACTTTCGTCATCCCTTGCATATTAATGTTCATCACGAAGTTCTACTAACTTGGTGATAGTGTCTAGAGAACTTTGTCAATTACTATCTTATCTGGAGGATTAACTCCCACTTGATTCAAGCAATTGTACTACCCAGACAATCTGAGCACATGCTCACTGGTTGAGCTATTCTCCTCCATCTTGTAGGCAAAGTACTGTCAGAGGTCTTATACCTCTTGACACGGGCATGAGTATGAAATACTAATTTAAACTCTTGGAACATCTCATATGCTTCGTGGCGTTTCAAAACATTTTTGAAGTCCCGGTTATAAGCCGTAAAGCATGGTGCACTTAACTATCAAGTAGTCATCATATCGAGCTTTTGTCAAAACGTTCATAACGTCTACATCTGCTCCTGCAATAGGCCTGTCACCTAGCGGTGCATCAAGGACATAATTCTTTTGTGCAGCAATGAGGATAATCCTCAGATCACGGAACAATTCGCATCATTGCTACTAACATCTTTCAACTTGGTTTTCTCTAGGAACATATAAAAAATAAACGTGGAGCAACATCGCGAGCTATTGATCTACAACATAGATATGCTAATACTACCAGGACTAAGTTCATGATAAATTAAAGTTCAATTAATCATATTACATAAGAACTCCCACTTAGATAGACATCCCTCCGGTCATCTAAATGATCACGTGATCCAAATCAACTAAACCATGTCCGATCATCACGTGAGATGGAGTAGTTTCAATGGTGAACATCTTATGTTGATTATATCTACTATATGATTCACGCTCGACCTTTCGGTCTCCAGTATTCCGAGGCCATATCTGCATATGCTAGGCTCGTCAAGTTTAACCCCGAGTATTCTACGTGTGCAAAACTGGCTTACACTCGTTGTATTTGAACGTAGAGCTTATCACACCCGATCATCACATGGTGTCTCGGCACGACGAACTTTCGCAACGGTGCATACTCAGGGAGAACACTTATACCTTGAAATTTAGTAAGGGATCATCTTATAATGCTACCGTCGTTCTAAGCAAAATAAGAAGCATAATAAGATAAACATCACATGCAATCAAAATATGTGACATGATATGGCCATCATCATCTTGTGCTTTTGATCTCCATCTCCAAAGCACCGTCATGATCACCTTCGTCACCGGCGCGACACCTTGATCTCCATCGTAGCATCGTTGTCGTTTCGCCAACTATTGCTTCTACGACTATCGCTACCACTTAGTGATAAAGTAAAGCAATTACATGGCGATTGCATTTCATACAATAAAGCGACAACCATATGGCTCCTGCCAGTTGCCGATAACATTACAAAACATGATCATCTCATACAAAACCGTATAACTCATCATGTCTTGACCATATCACATCACAACATGCCCTGCAAAAACAAGTTAGACGTCCTCTACATTGTTGTTGCAAGTTTTACGTGGCTGCTACGGGCTTAGCAAGAACCGTTCTTACCTACGCATACAAAACCACAACGATGTTTCGTCAAGTATGTGCTGTTTTAACCTTCACAAGGACCGGGCGTAGCCACACTTGATTCAGCTAAAGTGAGAGAGACAGACACCCGCCAGTCACCTTTAAGCAACGAGTGCTCGTAACGGTGAAACCAGTCTCGCGTAAGCGTACGCGTAATGTCGGTCCGGGCCGCTTCATCTCACAATACCGCCGAAGCAAAGTATGACATGCTGGTAAGCAGTATGACTAGTATCGTCCACAATCTTATTGTGTTCTACTCGTGCATATCATCTACGCATAGACCTGGCTCTGATGCCACTGTTGGGGAACGTAGTATTTTCAAAATTTTCCTACGATCACGCAAGATCTATCTACTAGATGTATAGCAACGAGAGGGGAGAGTGTGTCTACGTACCCTCGTAGACCTAAAGCGGAAGCGTTTATCAACGCGGTTGATGTAGTCGTGCACCTTCACGATCCGTCCCGATCTAGTACCGAACGTACGGCACCTCCGCGTTCAGCACACGTTCAGCTCGATGACGTCCTCGCCTTCTTGATCCAGCAAGACGGGCGAAGTAGTAGATGAGTTCCGGCAGCACGACGGCGTGGTGACGGTTGTTGATGAAGAACAATCTCTGCAGGGCTTCGCCAAGCACTACAGAAACTAGACGGAGGATAAACTAGAGGGTCGGGGTAGCCGGCACACGGCTTGGTGTATCTTGATGTGTCTTGGGTGCTAGCCCTACCCCTCTATTTATATGTTGAGCCCTGGGGTCGAAACTTGGAGCAAAAGCCTCCTCAAAGTCGGTTTTGCCCGAAAGGAAAGAGTCCCACTCGGACTCCAGGGCTAGACGCCAGGGTTCCTGGCGTCTAGCCTCTGGTCTCCGCAAAACTTCCTTTTGCACTTTCCTAAAGCCTCGTGGGCTTTCCCCTTTGGCCCAAATAAAGTGTTCTCGTACCCAAACACTTCGGGAAACATCCGGAACCCCTTCCGGTGAATTCCGGAACCCTTCCGGAGGTCAAACACTATTATCCCATATATTAATCTTTATCTCCGGACCATTCCAGAGTTCCTCGTCATGTCCGTGATCACATCCGGGACTCCGAATAACATTCGGTCATCAACATACATAACTCATTAAATACTATATCGTCAACGAACGTTTAAGCGTGCGGACCCTACGGGTTCGAGAACTATGTAGACATGACCGAGACATCTCTCCGGTCAATAACCAATAGCGGAACCTGGATGCCCATATTGGCTCCTACATATTCTACGAAGATCTTTATCGGTCGAACCGCATAACAACATACGTTGTTCCTTTTGTCATCGGTATGTTACTTGCCCGAGATTCGATCGTCGGTATCACTATACCTAGTTCAATCTCGTTACCGGCAAGTCTCTTTACTCGTTCCGTAATACATCATCCCGCAACTAACTCATTAGTTGCAATGCTTGCAAGGTTTATTGTGATGTGTGTTACCGAGAGGGCCCAGAGATACCTCTCCGACACTCGGAGTGACAAATCCTAATCTTGATCTATGCCAACACCACGAATACTTTCGGAGACACCTGTAGAGCATCTTTATGATCACCCAGTTACGTTGTGACGTTTGATAGCACACAAGGTGTTCCTACGGTATTCGGGAGTTGCATAATCTCATAGTCATAGGAACATGTATAAGTCATGAAGAAAGCAATAGCAGTAAAACTAAACGATCATAGTGCTATGCTAACGGATGGGTCTTGTCCATCACATCATTCTCCTAATGATGTGATCCCGTTGATCAAATGACAACTCATGTCTATGGCTAGGAAACATAACCATCTTTGATCAATGAGCTAGTCTAGTAGAGGCATACTAGGGACATACTGTTTTGTCTATGTATTCACACATGTACTAAGTTTCCGGTTAATACAATTCTAGCATGAATAAAAGACATTTATCATGATATAAGGAAATACAAATAATTATCTTTATTATTGTCTCTAGGGCATATTTCCTTCAAAATGAGCTTCTCTTTGAGTGTCTTGAATGCCACATCACAATCAGGAGTCCAGGAGTACTTGACATTCTTCTGCAATAGGTTGGAAAGAGGCTTGGCAATCTTGGAGAAGTTCTCAACGAACCTTCTGCAATAGCTAGCGATACCAAGGAAGCTTCGGAGTTGCTTGACATTCCGCGGAGGTTCCTAGTTGACAATATCTTCAACCTTCTCGGGGTTCACAGAAATGCCCTCGGCAGAGATAATATGGCCAAGATAGAGGACTTTATCGAGCCAGAATTCACATTTGGAGAACTTGGCATAGAACTTGTGTTCACGGAGCCTATCAAGGACCAAACGGAGGTGCTTGGCTTGGTCTTATTCATTCTTGGAGAACACCAAGATATCATCTAGATAGACGAGAACAAATTCATTGGTGTATGGGTTGAATATGAAGTGCATCATCCGAGAGAAAGTGGGTGGAGCATTTGCAAGGCCGAAAGACATGACCGTGTATTCATAAGAGCCAAAAGTCATTCTGAATGCGGTCTTAGGAATATCCTCTTCACGGATACGAATCAGATGGTAACCCATCCGGAGATCGAGCTTCGAGAACACCTTTACTTCTTTGGGCTGCTCGGACAATTCATTGATATTGGGGGGCGGATACTTATTCTTTATTGTCTTCTTGTTCAATGGCTGGTAATCAACGCAAAGGTGTTCCGTGCCATCCTTCTTCTTGACAAATAGAACACCACAGCCCCAAGGAGAAGTACTAGGCCTTATTAGACCCATACGTTCTTGCTCATCGAGTTGTTTCTTCAGCTCCTTCAACTCATCAGGAGAAAGCTTGTACGGACGCCGACATGCTGGCTCAGTATCGGGTTCAAGTTTGATGACGAATTCAACTTGACGATGGGGAGGCATGCCTGGAAGCTCTTCAGGGAATACATCCTCATATGCACGAACCACTGGAATCTGAGAAATGGCATTAATCTCGCCCTTGTCATTGAGAGAGAATAGCCTGATTGTGTTATCTCGAGTTGCGAAGATAATCATGTCTTTGTCAGGGTGAGTTAGCTTGACCTCCTTATTTGCACAATCAATGTTTGCATCATGCTTGGAGAGCCAATCCATCCCAAGAATAAGATCAATGTCGGAGTTGCCGAGAATAACCGGGGAAACCAGAAAACTGTAATCACCCATGTGAATAGATATATCCGGAGCATACAAGCTAGAATTCATGTGTTTGCCCGGAGAAATAATTGATAACTCCTTATCCAGGGGTGCCGAAATGAAATCATGCTTGGCAAAGAATGATCTTGACATGAAGCAAAGTGATGCACCAGAATAAAACAAGACTTTTGCAGGAATAGAGTTAACTGAGAGGTTACCCAATATCACATTGGAAGAATTCTCTGCTTGAGCTGCATTCATCAGGTTCACTCTTGCATGCTTGGGATTGTGTTTGACAATAGCAGTGCTGCAGGTGGAGGAGGCGGAAGGCGCCTTGGGTTGGGACACTTGTTTGCATAGTGACCCTTTTGAGAACACTTGTTGCAAGTAACTTCTGAAAGAGGCCGATGATAAGGACCACTTGATCTTGAAGCTTGAAACTGAGGCTTGGACTGATTGCTTGGGTTGGGTGGGTGGGAGAATCCACGACCACCTGAGTGCTTATTGTTGCTTGGAGGACGGAGCACTGGAGGAGGCGGTAGCCAGAACTTCTGCTGCTTGGCAACCACTTGAGAGGAAGAGGAGGAGTGAACAGCATCTCTAATCCTCTTTTTGGAAGCTTCACTCTTCAGCCGAGCTGCCTCTTGCTTGAGAGCCATATTGTAGAATTGATCAAATTCATCCGGCTCGAACAAGGTGAGAGCTAGTTGGAGTTCATCTTTCAGACCACCTCGAAACTGATAAATCTTGCTCTTGGCATCGGGGATGTCTTGCTTCGCATAACGGGCAAGATTCTGGAACTTGACATTGTATTGATAGACGGACATGGTGTCTTGCTTCAGGTTGCGAAATTGCTCACACATGCCTTCAATGACACTGGTTGGAACGTGGTGAGAGCGGAAATCTTTGCAGAAGTCAGTCCATGAGATCTCACAATCACCTCTGGAATCTTTGTACTGTTGCCACCAATTAGCAGCTTGATCTTTGAGTTGGAAAGCGGCAAACTTGACATAATTCTCAGGCCTCACATTACTGCATACAAAGTGCTTTTTGATGTCTGTGATCCAGTCTTCAGCATCTAGCGGGTCCACACAGTAACTGAACGACTTCGGTTGGTTTGCCAGGAATTGGTTCAGTGTCGCAAAGTGAGGTTGATTGAACAGATTGCCTTGGCCTTGGTTCCCATGATTGCCTTGATTTGCTTGGTTGGCTTGAAAGTTCTGCATCATTTGCATGAGCATCTGAGTGTTCTGGTTGGTCGCTTGCATAGTTGCTCTCCACGCCTCAGCCGGAGGAGGAGGGGAAGGAGGACGTTCAGGAGGACGCTCTTCTTCGCCCTCTTGGTTAGGGTTGGGAACCTTCTTAGGAGCCATCCTGAATGTGATGACAACCGTTAGCCATTGATGCAAAATAGATAAGCTGAATCAACGGCTAGATATTTGCAACATAAGTCTTCACAATGAACATTCGAACAAAATGAATGAATGAATTCCACAGTGTAATGGTACAACAATCTTCTCGAGTAGCCACTTGGGAGACCAAAAGGTAAATAAAAAACAACAAGGTGCAGATGGAACAAATACATGATAGAAGCTTTGTCCCACATGTTCGTGTTGAATGTCCCATGGAACGTGCTACAAAGGGTGTTGCAATCCCTGGATCAGCATAGCTAAGGACCCTTTAAGATGTAACTGCCAATTGGAACAGCTCCCATGAAACCTCTTCACTCGATGTTGAACCCCAAACCTCATACCATGCACTCGTTGGAAGAATGCCTACGAGCTACTTGAAGAACCCACCTATTACTTCCCGAAGATTTCCGCTTATGCAATCTGGTGTTTGGGATACAGGGGAAGCACCGCGTACTCAACTCTAAACCTACATCCAGCTGTATCCATCCGTCAACACATAACCAGTCATCCTCGGAAACTGTTTACCTTAGACCTTCGAAACGCATCCGCTATACTAGCTATGGCAATACTCCCGAACTATCTCCCCAGTACTGGGTGACATTAGGGTTATCTCACCACTAACCGCATAGAAAGTTTTCGGTGTCGGCCGTCTTAAGTATTCTAGAACCGCTGCGATACATTTGTGACGACAACACCTCGGAGCTCAACTCCCCGGGACACTGCCACAACCCCTAAATGACAGGAGGCATCGAGAAGAATGTTCTCGTCACAAAGATATCAGAACAATCCAAACAATACTCGCGTGATCCTAAAAATAATTAGTGAATTTTTGAGAGTAGAGGAGATAGAACAACGTCAGGAGTCCTCACCAGAGCGATGAAGGGATGAGGAGTAAAAAGAAATCCTACTCTCCGATATATATATATATATATATATATATATATATATATATATATATATATATATATATATATATATATATATATATATATATATATATATATATATATATATATATATATATATATATATATATATATATATATATATATATATATATATATATAGGATTCAAAACATTTTTTTGTGTGTGCCTAGACTCAACAATCAACGATTCGATCAATCAGGGGGCTCCTAGGTCGGAGAAGGCTCCGAATACCAACTTGTAATGCCCAGTATGCGGCTATGTCCCTCACGTGTCGAGGCACGACTTAAGGACATAAACGCATACTAGAATGATCTCAAGTATGGTATCTTTGAACAACTCATGTAAAATTTAGGGATGAAAGTGTAAAATGGTAGTTGGCTTACACTCGCCACGTCACACAATGAAATACAATAACATACATCATCCAAATAACATCAGAGTCCGTCTACGGACGAAATCCAAACGAAAAGATACCATAAATAACACAAGCCCGGATTCTCCTAGTAAGAACCACTACTGATCGTCGGGATAAGACACATAGTAACGTCCACGCTCTTCATCGAACTCCCAGTACAGCTCTGAACCATCTCCTGTATAGTTCTCAATGGCACCTGCATCTGGTGTGTGTTGAATCTGTGAGCCACAGAGGACTCAGCAATCCCGTTCCTGGGTATCAAAACTACCAAAGCCTTAGGTGAGGAAAAGGCTATAAACATGCGTTGCAGCAAGCACTAAGCACTAGCTTACGAGTTTAGAGCGAGAAGAGAACAACTGCCAACGATCGCCAAGTTGATCAAGAAAATGATCCTAGCTACTCACGATCAAACATAACCCCATCGTGTTCACTTCCCGAAGCCCTTCGGAAAGAGACCATCACGGTTACTCATGCAGGTAGTGTATTCATGAAAAGGTGTCAAGTTATCTACAACTTATTAACAAATTCCCATCTGCCACATAACCGCGGGCACGGCTTTTGAAAGATCAAACCCTGCAGGGGTGTCCCAACTTAGCGCATCACAAGCTCACTATCTGCGGAGTCGCAGCTCCAAAGTGGGAAGACCCGAGTATTCTCGGAATCCCGTGCTCAAGATATTTCGACAAAGGTAAAACTAATCCAGCAAGACCTCCCGGCGTGCCGACACCCTGATAGTAGCCGCGCGTATCCTATCTCAGGCCACGACCAGATAGGTCAGCCTACAGGAAAATACCAGACCTCGGGATTCCCCAAGGGGCCTTGCAGTCCGCCCAGTTTGGACAAACACTCATGAGGAGCACTAGCCCGGGTTGTTAATTAAGAACTCGGGTTTGCAACGCCCTATGCAAGTTTTAGTTATTAGGCAAATGTAAAACCAATGTTGGGCCTTGCTGGAAAAGCTTTAACACAGAGCGAATTATCAAGGGGCGCCCATAAACCCCAACCGTGTTAGGAACGCAAAATCAAGGAACATAACACCGGTTTATCGGTTCCTAGGGTGGCATGAGTGGAACAAAACACCAAGCAGAAAGGCTTAGCCTTCCACCCATTACCAGTATATAGGTGAATTAGTTTAACAGATTATATATTGTGATATCCCAACAATTTCATCACGGAGCAATCTTCAAAACTTCACCTGCAACTAACAACGCTATAAGAGGGGCTAAGCGATGCGTACTTAGCCAAGCAACGGTTTGCTAGGAAGGTGGTTAGAGTGTTTCATGGCAACAATAGGAGGGCTGGCGAACAGGAATAGGCACCGAGGCAATATCTAAAGAGCAAGACATCTAGCATAGGCAAAGATAGAAGTGATATCTAGGAATGGTCATCTTGCCTGTTGATTCCACGGAGGGATCGTAACCTTGCTCCTCAAACTCAGCCTCGGTAGGAACCTCGAACTCCGAATCGTCACCGGGCTCTAACCAACACAACAATGCAAACACCGGAACACAATCAATCATCATGCAATGCTCAATCACATGATGCATGGGTGATGCATATGTACATGAATAGATATGATGCATCTCCTAGGGACACAAGAGTGCACAAACATCATAGCAAAACAGATCACAACACATGTATGAAAACAAGCAAAGAACAAAACTAACATGTTCACAAGGTTATGTACATTATTAAAACAAGCACCCAACAAGTTTAAAAGAGTTTCTTAACATGGCAAGGGTGCAACTAGGACTACAGCAACATGCTAGCATATTTAAATGGGCCGGAAAGCACAAACAACAATTTCCGGAAACTCCCATATTCATTTAAATGCATTTGGGACAGATCTGAGAACTCATCTTTTAAAGTTGTTAAACAGGCAAAAAAACAGCACCATATTATTCTACACATTTTTCCACCCCAAATGCATATAAAGTTTGTTAAATTTGGAGTTGTAGATATTTAGTTATGCTTTTTACAAGTTTAAGCACATTTTAAACACAAAATAATTCAAACAATATTTTAAATGTTTTAAACATAGCAACAAACAGCATATATATATATATATATATATATATATATATATATTCTACATGAAAAACTAAGCATTTTTCATATATAACTCATTTCCATCAGAAGCACATTTAAACAGATATTAAATATGCAAGGTAAATGCAGAAAAAGAAAAAGAAAAACAAAAGAGAAAAGAAAAACAGACGAAGAAGGTCAAAATGACCCGGGCTAACCTAGCCGCAGCCACTGACCTGTGGGGTCAGGGGCTCTGAGGTGCATGAGTGTGTGCGCGCGGGGGTGGAGCTGCTGGGTGGATGACAGGAGGGGTCCACTGTCATAGAGGCAAGAGGCAAAGCAAAGGGGTTTCTGAAACAAAAAATATACATGCGCCTAAGGGGATTCGAACCCGGGTCTGCCGGGTCGGAGCCTGAGGCCCGCACCACTGCGCTGCTACTGATGTTGTTGAAAGAACGGGGCACGGTTTTCCTTTGAACTAGCTCCATGGCGGACGGGGATTCCTTCTCCTCTGCAATGGAGAAGACACCGGCCTGCACCGGCGGGCAACGGTGAAACGGCGGCGTACGCAGTCGGCGGCGGGTGTGTGTGAGGGCTGCTGCGAGGCTCAGCCGCGAGGGGGGAAGCAGAGGCGCTCGAGCTCGAGCGTGGCTCGGCTCGGGGCCATGGCATGGCGCTTCAAGGCATGCGGGTGTGCGCGCGAGCTGCAGGACGAGCGACGCCTACGCGGACGGAGCAACGGAACAAAGTAGGAGAGGGGTTGGGGTATACCTAGTATACCTCTGACCCGAAGATGTGGCCGGCGACGCCGCAGGACGACGGCGGGGAGGCGACGATCTTCGATGGCCTGCTCCTTCGTGGAGAAGACGACGGAGAGGACGTCGGGGAAGGCGTCCTCGGGCTCGAATCGGCGTGAGAACGGATTCAGGGAGGCGCTGCGGTGCTCGTGATCGACGGAGAGGAGGCTGGCGACGCTCCTACGCCGGTGAAGCTCTCGGTCCCGTGTAGAAGAAGCAGAGGCGTCGAGGAGGGAAGCTCTGGTCCTTGAGGAGGCGAGCGTAGACGAGGAAGACTGAGCCGATGGTCGTGGGACTCCCCGCTGGAGTAGACGGAGGCGAAGGGAAGGACCCTCATGCCAGAGATGAGCTCGGGTTCCTCTCTGCCATGGCGACGGCTATGGCGTGGAGAAGCCTCACCTGGCGGCGGAAAGGGGAAGAACGGGAGGAGGAGGAGGAGGGCTAGGGCATGGTTGCATGTTATATAGGGAGATAGGGAAGCTCTTCGACCATCAAATCACTCGGGAGGTCACGTGGCATGGGTGGATGTGCTGCCGTACAGGAGGTAGAAGAAGAACAGGAGGGGTCGGTGCAGATGGGCTGTTGGGCTGAAAGAGGTAAGTGAGGCCTTAGGCGCTGTGGGCTTGGACTTGCCAAGTGGCGCTGTGGGAGGCCGGAGTTGGGCCTGGTGCAGGAGGGATGAGGCCCAAGCCACTGCTGCTGCTGCCCTTTTTCTTTTCTATTTTTCCTTCAGACAGAAATAGAAGAAAAAGTACCAGCTCAAAGAAATAGAGTTAGGAGATAAATAAAATATCCCCATGCTCCTGGATTTATGCATAATTCTATAAAATTGGTTTGGACATTTTTAGAGGTAGAAAAATAAAATAAGTTTGAATATGGTTCAAACTTCTGTCATTTTTTAACCCAACCAATTCACTTTAAAATGGGGCATGGCTTTGCATGGTGACTCATGTCAAAGCAGCAAAGAAATGGGGAGGAGTTGAACATTAATGGAATAGGCTAGGTCACTTGCAAAAATAATTAAAGGAAGGAAGAAAAGAAGGAAGGAGAAGAGGTGAAGAAGAAGGAGGTTTTTTTTAGGGTTTTGGCAAGGGCATGGCTTGACACCAACAACACACAACATCATCAAGGTGGCCTCACATCACAAACAAGGACAAGTAAAAGAAGCTAAGATGAATATGATGCCATGATGATGATGAAGCAATGCATGGATGCATAAGGAAAAAAAAGAATGACAATGCAGAACAAAAATAAAGCTTAAATTACAAGAACCCCCAAGGAAAGGACAAGGATCAAAATGAGAATTGCTTTATTGCCATAATTGGAAAGTATCACTTATGGGGTGTTACAACCTGCCCCGGTGGGCCAAGTGGGCTGAGCAAGGTAGGGAACCAGCCCTTGGTGGGCTGGTGCGCCTCCCCCCAAGGGGCCCTAGGCGCCTATGGTTAGAAACCCTAGGGGGTGGCGGCGCCTCCCACCAAACTTGGGGAGGGGCAAGCTCCCCCCTTTGCCGCCCCCCCTCCTTATATGGGATCTAAGGGGGCCGCCCCCTTCCCCCTTCACCCTATAAATAGAGGGGGGTGGGAAGGCAGCCAAACCACATCCCTGGCGCAGCCCACCCCCTCTCCAACACCTCCTCCTCCTCCGTAGTGCTTGGCGAAGCCCTGCCGGAGAACCAGGCTGCTCCACCACCACCACGCCAGCGTGCTGCTGCTGGAGTTGTCTTCCCCAACCTCTCCCTCCTCCTTGCTGGATCAAGGTGCAGGAGACGTCACCGGGCTGCACGTGTGTTGAACGCGGATGCACCGTTGTTCGGCGCTTAGATCGGAACCAACCGCGATCTGAATCGCTGCTAGTACGACTCTACCAACCACGTTGTTGTAACGCTTCTGCTTAGCGATCTTCAAGGGTATAAAGATGCACTCCCCTCTCTCGTTGCTGGTTTGTCCATAGATTGATCTTCGTGATACGTAGATTTTTTATTATTTCTGCTACGATCCCCAACATAGATCTCAAAGAATATCGAGGAGAACATGTTATTGAGAATCAAAGAGAGAGAGAAGAAGCCATCTAGCTAATATTTATGGACCCGTAGGTTTGTGGTAAACTACTCACGCTTCATCGAAAGGGCTATGGTGTTGATGTAGAAGCCCTCCGCGGTTGAATCCCCCTCCGGTAGAGTACCGGAAAAGGCCTCCAGGTGGGATCTCACGGGTACGGAAGGTTACGGTGGTGGAAAAGTGGTTCGTTGCCTCCTCTGGCGTTTCTGAATTATATGAGAATATATATGCAGAAGAATTAGGTCAGGGGAGCTGCGAGGGGCCCACAAGGGTGGGGGGCGCGCCCTCCCCTCTTGTGGCCACCTCGTGGCTCCTCCTACTTGATCTCCAAGTCCCCGGGGTGTCTTCGGGTCCAAGAAAAATCACCGCAAAGGTTTTATTCCGTATGGACTCCGCTTGGTATTCCTTTTCTGCAAAACTCAAAAACAAGGAAAAAAATAGAAACTGGCACTGGGCTCTAGGTTAATAAGTTAGTCCCAAAAATAATATGAAGTAGCATATTAATGCATATAAAACATCCAAAACAGGTAATATAATAGCATGGAACAATCAAAAATTATTGATATATTGGAGACGTATCAAGGGCACCCGAGGATTCGGCTAGCCATGGCTTGTGTTTGTTGGTAGAGGGGGAGTAAAACTTTACCTTTCTGTTTGGGAACCGCCTATAATGTGTTTAGCATGGAAGATGTTGAAAACTCCCAGTCGCTACGTTTATAGTGAAAGCATACCTCAAAATTATATTCATCTCAATTTTAAAAGCTTCAAGCTCTGTCACCTTTGCAAATCCCTACTTCCCTATGCGAAGGGCCTACCTATTTACTTTTATTGTTGAGTCATCATCTTCTCATTAAAGCACCAGCTGTAGAGCACTATTGTCATTTTTATGCTTCGTTTTTAGTGAATTAATGTTGAGTATGAGCATGCCTAGATCTCTTTTACCATGGATTACAATGTCTAGTCACCGCTTGAACTTCAGAGGTGCTCTGCATTTATGTTTTGCGGTCTTAGACAGGTCTACAAGATACCATTTTTTCATATTGTATCATGATTATTTTGAAAAAAAATGTCGTCATCCAAAATATCTTATTATTGCTCGCTAGTTGGTTATGTCATTGATATGAGTAAATGTGATACATAAGTGTTATCATGAATATGGTTAGTTCATAATATTTAGTGAAAAACTGAACATTGGCTAGGCATATTTACAATAACAAGATCAAACAGAGTTTGTAAAAGTTTTTGTTTGTCACTTTCAGTTTGCCAACTAAATTGCTTGAGGATAAGAAATGAGTTAAGTTTGGGGGAGTTGATATGTCTACATCGTATCTATTTTTTCAAACACTTTTGCTCTTGTTTTGGACTCTAATTTGGATGACTTGAAAGAAACAAACTCGGATTGGCGTTGTTTTTAGCAAAACTGCCATGGTGTTGTTTTTTTTAGCAAAAAACAAAGTTCTCGGATTGACCCAAAAATTTACGGAGAATTTTTATGGAATATATAAAAAATATTGGCGAAAAGATATACCAGAGGGGGCCCACCCAGGAGCCACAAGCCTAGGGGAGCGCCCACCCGCAAGGCACGCCATGCGAGCTTGTGGGCCCCTGAAAATCTAGCAACCCTAACTCTGACTCCATATATACGTATTCGTCAAGAAAAAAAATCAAACAAAAGGATTCATTGTGTTTTACGATACGGAGCTGCCGCCACCTCCTGTTCTTCATCGGGGAGCTGATTTGGATTCCCTTCAAGGCTCCGGAGGGTGGAATCCGTCGTTGTCGTCATCGCCAACCCATCTTCACCGCCAATTTCATGATGCTCACCGTCGAGAGTCAGTAATTACTTCGTAGGCTTATTGGACGGTGATGGTGTTGGATGAGATTTATCATGTAATCGAGTTAGTTTTGTTAGGGATTGATCCCTAGTATCCACTATGTTCTGAGATTGATGTTGCTATGACTTTGCTATGCTTAATTCTTGTCACTAGGACCGAGGACCATGATTCAGATCTGAACCCTCCATTTTACATGAATATATTTGTGTTCTTGATCCTATATTGCAAGTTATATGAACATATTACGTCTTATGATCCGCATACCCCAAGGTGACAATAATTGGGATTGTTTTGACGATTACCATAGTATGAGGAGTTTATGTATTCACTAAGTGCTAATGCTTTGTTCCGGTTCTCTATTAAAAGGAGGCCTTAATATCCCTTAGTTTCCTTATGGACCCCGCTGCCACAGGAGGGTAGGACAAAATATGTCATGCAAGTTCTTTTCCATAAGCACGTATGACTATATATGGAATACGTGCCTACATTACATTGATGAATTGGAGCTAGTTCTGTGTCGTTGTAGGTTATAACTGTTACATGATGAATGCCATCCAATGCAATTATCCATCATTAATCCAATGCCTATGCTTTTTTCATATATTGATCTTTGCTAAATTACTTTCGTTGTTGTTGTTGTTACAATCACTACCAAACTGCTACTGTTTTTGCTACTATTACTATTGCTGCTGTTACCGTTACTATCAAACTACCATACCACTTTGCTATTGATGACCTTGCTGCAGATATTAAGTCTTTCAGGTGTGCTTGAATTGACAACTCAACTACTAATACTTGTGAATATTCTTTGGGTCCCCTTGTGTCGAATCAATAAATTTGGGTTGAATACTATACCCTAAAACTTGTTACGACCCCCTATACTTGTGGGCTATCACGATGATGCAGAGTCTTCTGGGCCCCATGCAGGCTCACCACGCGACCTGGGGGTGGCCCCGTGGCCATGCCACACAGGTCCCACAGGTACCCCGTTGCACCATTGTTTGGCTCCGTTGTTCTTTTCTTACGGAATATTTTTCTATGTTATTCACAATTTACTGGACACCTTTTAAACGCAAAGATAACACCATGGAAAACTTTCTAGAAAGAGCGTCGGCCCGATTTAGTTTTATTCAAATTACAAAAGTTAGAGGGCAAAAACATATAGCAAAAGTTCTTGATAAAGTAATACATTTGAGACGTATCAGCTCCCCCAAGCTTAGCTTATTCCTTGTATGCAAGCAATTCAATTACAAACTGACAAAGAAAATCGTCCATGATTACTTAAAACCCATCTTATGAGAATAACCGCATTAATAAGAAAAGCTTAACAAATGTTTTCTCTCATGATAAGATATCAATCAACTAGCAAGTTATAATAGATCATCTCAAACACCAACATGATCAAAATGAACATGATGCAATATGACAACATGGTATCCCGCTAGTATTTTTTGTGAAACAAAACATAAATGCAAGACACCATAGAAGTCCAAGCAGTGACTCGATATTATGATTCAGTATAGAGCATCACATTCGTGCATCACCTAATGTTACTTAGACATAATGCATGTTAAACTAAGAATGATAACTTCTATCTTAGAGTTGGTGCTATAGAAAAGTGATGACGCAATATAAAGTAAATATATAGGCCACTCGTAGAGGAAACCAGAGATTACCATGCCTATTTTCTATAAAATTGGCAAACTTGTGATGCCTTATTGTTATTTCATAGAACTAGCGATTCCCAAAATCTAAATAAAAAACAATCATATAGTAGTGCAAATTTAATAATAATTGTGATTCAAGAAGATCAATTCCGAAAATAAGTTCTATTTAGCTTTGTAACAAAAAAATCAAGAAGTGTCACACGATTGCAACATCAAACAAGCATTCACATACACAGATTTGAGAAAAACCCGAGAGGCCCGAATACAGGAAAAAACTCAAGGCCCGAAAAGTAATTAAGCATAAAAGATAATCAAACTAATTCAAAGAAAAAGTATGCAAACCATTTTTTAAAAGAAAAACAATAAAGTAATATTATTTGAAAGTAGATTGAATTAAGAGAATTGGTATTACCCTAAAGAAGAAAGAAACTTAAAATAAATTATGAAAAAAACTTACACACATATTACATAGAACTTGCACTTTTCCACAATAGACAAACATTTAACAATGTAACTTCTTCTAGACACTAATACGATTCGCACATAAATTACACAAAACATACATGTTAAATAAAACAAGAATATTAGAGATTAACTTTCCATCAGCACTTCAAAAATGAAGTACATCCTGTATTGGTGGTGGATCCTCCATCATCTCTCTAGCACACAGAGACGCGTGCGCGTACACGCATACCATAAAAATAGGGACTCACAAACAGAGAGAAAAGACTGTCGCACACAGGAATGCACAAGAATCACTTGGGCTCTTGTGCGCACACTCAAGGAACAAACACACAAAGCAAAAAAAAAAAAATCAGTAGCACACTAAAAACAAGAACCACCTGGTCAACGGAAACATCAAAATGAACTCAAAACCTTAATGAAAAAAGTTTTTTTACAAAAAAAAATTAAGTGGGCGAGCGATCGAAGATACAACAAGCATTCCACTAAAAAAACAAAAGGACTGCTATTGCGGAAATTGTTTTTGGAGGCCGAGCTCCATTGGGGTCTCCAAATGCAAAATTCAAAATTCTTGAAAATTTATACTTTTATATTTCAAAAAATTCTGACAAAAAAATAAAGATAGATGAAGGCATAGTGCATAAGTGTGTCAATTTTCAGGACGAAATACGTTCAAACCCAGGCTGTGCAAAAAAGATAAATCAGAGGCTTGTTTGTACAGGTCGCATTTTAACGTATTTCATCTTGAAATTTTACACGCATACGCCTCACATCATTATTTAGTTGTACAGAATTTTCAGCAAAATTTTTGAATTTTGATTCTTGAATTTTTCAAAACAAAGGCCTCCATGGAGGCCAAGAGCCAAAATTCTATTCTCCTTCTGTCGTGCTTACTACGGCATGGCTTACTTGTTTAAAACAAACAGGCTGAAGCCATCCCGTATTGACTGAAAATGAAAATCATAGGAATATCACATATGAGGATCGCTCGTTCGGGAGTCTTCACAAGGGTCAATTGGGGTGGTCTAAGAGCATGCCACTTGGCGCGTTCTTAGCTGCAGCCATGAGTCACGCTTTGGGCGCTTCCTTGGGATTTTATTTTTTTATTTTTTTGCATGAATTTTCGGAGTTTTAGATCGTGTACTCCGTCAACAAACGACCCAACTCACCGGGTAGCTCTGATTGGGCTCGGCCATTTTAGTACAAACGATAGTTATTGAGTGCACTGTAGCAATGATTTTTCTTTTACCCATTCAAAAATAAAGCACCGTTTTTTAGATGATATTTTTTTTTGGTCTGAACTTTTTGTAATTGGGATTTTTTATTTTTTTACAAAATTCCGAACATTATCTGGATAAGTGAACAATTTTGAATTCGAACAAGACCATATTTTAAAAAATCTGAACATTTTTTCACAAAATGCAAACAAGTTTCAAAATTTAAAACATTCTCTGATAAATTAAACAAATTTAAAATCCAAGCAATTTTTCAATTTCACAAACATTTTATGAAATTCTAGACATTTTTAAGAAATGTAAAAGGTTGAAATTTTGAACATCTTAAAAATTTGTTTTTCTGGAAAATACGAACATTTATTAGAAAAATCATTTTTCTGAAAATGTGAATTCAATTTGAAAATTGCGAATTCATAAAAAAACAAAATCAGAAAAGAAACCAGCAAACGAAACCAACATGAAAAAGAGCCGGTTCAGGAGCTTTGTTGAAGGTTCGCAAAACTGGTCAAAAAAGGGAGCAGCTACGCGTCGGCCGGTTGATCTTTTAAAAAGATCCTCCGCCTCGCATGTCGTCGGATATAACACAATCTAAGCGGTTGAAAATCTTCCTCTACTTTGCAACAGAGAGCCTATTGCAGAAACATCTGCAATAGAGGTTGTGTTCCGGAATTTTTGTGCAACACAGGTTATGTTACGGGATTTCATTTGCAACATAGGTCGTGTTGCTGAATTTCTATTTACAACAGGGGATGTGTTGCGGATTTTTTTGTCTTCATTTTCTTTTTGCAACAACGGTGATCTTGTGGAGGAGCTTCTGCAACATATATAATGTTTCAGAAAATTTTGCTGGCTGGACCTCGCTGAAAGTGAATGGGCGAGAAAGGAGGCAGCAGCGACTCGGGAGAGAGACAGCCGGAGGGAGCTCCGGTGGCAAGGGACGGCGCCGGCTGTAGCGGGGTCGGGGCACACAGCTGCCCCTCCCTGGATCGAGTGAGAGGAAGACCGGATCCCACTGAGGAGGGCGAGTAGCTGGTGTTCCTTTGGTGGGGCAGAGAACAAAATATAAGCACAAAGGAGATAATGGTGGTGAGCCCTACAGGGGCACGTGTCACGTGTCATGTTCCCACCATCCCACCCCTAGATCCGCCACTGCCCACTAGCTTATTTATTCTACTCCATCCGTCCCATAATGTAAGACGTTTTTTGACACTACAATAATGTCAAAAAACGTCTTACATTATGGGACGGAGGGAGTAATATATAAGCATTGCCACTTTATCATACAATTACGAATGGGATAAAGGCCACCTCAACATACAATCATGCATGAAAAAATTCCACCGCAACATTGAACCATGGGAAAATGTTTTTCATTCGATGATTCTACTTATTTAGATAAATATTTTACAACTCTACATAACCAAATATAATTACGTCATATCTATTTTTAGTTTTGGTTCACATATTATCAATTGAAATTTTCATCCATCATTCCTGCAGCAACATGCGGGGTATCCCCTAGTTTTAAAAATAGACAGCTACATATTTGTCTGAAGGATATAATTTTTTTTCGATGGCTGCTATATAGCAAAACCGTGAATGTTTACGCAGCGCAACTACTTCTATCTCTAGGACTCGTCATGATAAAAGAGGGCGGGAGCACGCGAGTCCAAAACCAACAAGGCCATGACAAAAGTCGATACTCTAGGGCACATGTAGACGTGCCCTAATTATTGCACTTCTAAGTGCGACTCAATTGAATATTAGAAGAAAAAGAAATTCAAATACTCACACGAATCTTCACATACTTAAAATCAATGACATTGTACTTAGATGTACAATATCTAGGACACATCTAGATATGTTTTAGCAAAATAGATAAGTAATCCGTAGACCGGAATTTTAGGCAATATATATCAGATAACAGAATCCACAGGGAGACAGACCACTACGCCAAGATAGAAGCACCCGTCGCGTCCGATAACCTCCGGCGGTACCAGCGCTGCACCCATAGCTGGGGACAGGGCTCCTGGTGGGTCATATACACGTAGACAATGGGTACAAAATATACGAAAGATACAGCTCCGATGCGGGGCTTGATTATGTCCCGGACTTTTTCTTCTCGTCGTCATCGTCGTCATCATCATCGGAGAGGGAGCGCTAGCTACGGCTACTTTAGCTACATGACCGGATCACCATCACCATGGGGTCATGTGTATCTAGTAGTAGTGGCGGGAAAGGGAGGAGGCTAGCTGTGCTCGAGGCTATTTAGGCCCTTCTTGCACCAGCCATCAGCCCATCACTGGGTCTTGGTACCATCTCCTGGAAAAAGGAGAGAATAAACTGAGGGTTAGTCTAGCTTCATAGGCATGGATTTAATAGCTGAAAATGAAATTTACAAACGAAATAGAAGTGCTTGGCTCACAGTATAACAGGTCTGAATATTCCCTGTAAAGGCAGTGGGAGAGAGAGAGATGCCGACAGAAATAAAGGTCTTTTCCAGTCAAGGATATTAATTTGGAAATAACATATAGAAGCGGATCTATTCTAGTAGTCTAGCTAGGGGGTCAGGAGGAAGAAACCTAAGATTGGAATTTGTCCTGTACGTCCATATGCGAAAGGAGAGAACAAAACATCAAATGTTGAGTTTCAAAAAAAAAAAAACATCAAATGTTGAGAGGAGGGGCAGCACTTTATGCCCATCGAAAGGACAACAAGCTTTATGTGCAAATCTTGAGCAAAAGGATGGCTACCTGCTTACTACACTTCTTTGGTACTCCGGACAAATTAGCATCCCGTTTACGCGTCTTTTTTTTTTTGCCAATTAAGGGTATGCTGTGGTTAAAACATTAAGCCTAACTCTCGCAAAAAAAAACATTAAGCCTAGAACCTAACAAAGACGCGCTGCTTTTGACGTTAGTTATATATAAGATGGAGTGTAGGATATATTCTGATGCTGTCCTTTCTTCACCGTTTTTATAGGTTTTACTGGTAAATTCATAAAATTAACTCTGTGCTTACCTGAAGAGCCGACTGAAATTAACTGTGATAACCTGACTAAAATTAAGTATAGTACAGCTGTGCCTGTGTATATGACCAATAACATACATGGAACATCTTTGAGCAACACCATTTTGAGTTTTTTTCCTCAGCGACACAAAGTGCGATCAGGTCATTGGCGAACAAAAATTATCTCGGTCATATTTAAGGTACATGATTGAATCATTGTTGGATAAACCTCGGAAATTTCACACACAAAAAAGATGATAAAATGTCAAAAAAAATAATCTAAGACCTAGGTATTTTGCATGTTGCTTTCAGAAACCAATGATTTCCTTTATGACCAGTTTGACTAAATTGTAATTACAATTGATGCTCTAAGCAAGTTACTCTCACTAATGGTTTAACCAGATTGGCTAATATTTATCAGAAAGGGCTCCTAGAAATTCACCTCAAGGTTTGAATGAGCAGTTCATGCCTTGCTTAGACAAAACAAGCTCGAAGGACGATAACACAATGATATCGTAAAAAGAAGATCATATTATTGTTCAGACAAAGCAAATGCTAGCACGTACGAGCATGCACTATATGAATTTAATCAGGTAGTTCATCCTATAAGTAAAATGGAACATAGAGATCTGTTTAGCTTGCAATTAATTAAGCAGGCACGCGCATGCCATGTTTTGCTGTAGGAACTAGCTTACAACTAGGATTACTATAAAATTTGATCTCCTGAACATAGAAGTCTTGAAGTGTAAGCGACATCTCAGCAATGATACGTAAGTGCAAAAGCAAAGCCACAAAGTTCCTTTGTGGCTTTGAGAGCGCGTGGTTGGCTATGCTCGGTGAAATGAATGAATGAACAAAAATATGTTCATGCATGGATTAGTCATGCTAAAATTTGCCTCTCAACAATGGTAAATAAGCCAATGCTACTACATTTGCATGACCACATAAATACAAACAAAATTCAGTCAAGAGATAACCAAATATAGCATTTGCAAGACATGCAGGGTAAGAAGGGAACAGAGAAGTCCATGCCCAAGGGAGCAGCAAGAGACCATGCATATTAGTAGACGGAAATGTATCATATATCATGTATGGAAGGAATATAAAGCATCCAGTGCAAGTGACTGCACGCAGAAAGCTAGCCAGGCCGGCCGAAAGGAACACCGCCCTTTCCCTCTGCACACACCACATGAGTAGTAGAGGGTGGCCACTTATGTGATGATGAATGTGCATGGATGGAACAGTCCAGAACTATGAGTTTCGGACAGACTACTTACTACCTCTGCCGTCGCTGCTGCCAACGCGGCTGGAACCGCCCTTGGTGTTGTTGCTGCTGCCGCCGGCACCGTTTGCATGAATCTCGTCCACGTCTTTTAGCAGCCGCTCGTAATGCCTCATCACATCCTCCACCGACTTGCCGTCGCCAACCGCCCGCGCCACGTTCTGCCATCTGTCTGGTGTGTCCCTGTCGTACGTGGACAGTGCCTTCTCGAACACCTCGTTCTGCTTGAATGTCCACGATGAACTCATGCTTGACTGGGCTGTGGCTTCTCAACAAGAAGGAAAGCTAAGGTGGATCGCAATGGCAACTAGTACTATCACACGGTGCTAGATCACCGGGTTTGGCTTGTGTTTGTATGTAACAAGAGTGTGGGCAATGGTGCAACTTATATAGTGGTAGGAGAGGCTGGCTGGAGAGGAGAATAATGTTTCGGAATGGTGGGGGTGGATTGGAGGTGTTAGCAGCAGTACCAGTGGGCAACTCAGCGACATGCTTGCATAGGAGCCACAAGAAGAAAGAAAGAAGAAAGGAGAGGAGAGATGTCATTTTATATTTTCATTGTACGAAAAGAAATGCCGGGGAGAATCTGCATCGCCTCCTCGGGTCTGCCGGAGGACGTGGAGGCCCCTTTCACCTCCTTTTGTCTCCCTATCTTCACTGAGACTATTTGTACTTGCAGGCTAATGACTACTATGATTAGTAATTACCATAGGCTAAATATACCTAAAGCACATGCTGACCATGCAAAAATGGCAAGGTGATTCTTCTTTGGACCGTTGAAGCTTTAAGGGGACATAAGATTGTTATATATTATCACTACCTATCACTAGAAAAATATTTTTTGAATGATGCCCAATTGGTTGCTGCCTCTTGGCTGGACTCTTAAACTTCAAGTGAAAAGTGCTAAGTACTCATTATAGATCAAACATTCAAACGACCGAAGCAGACGTGTTAGTTGTATAGGCTAACTTCCTCTTGTGCAAGTATCTTTATCTTTCCTTTTAGTTTGTAAAGGACTGTTTTCCTTTCGTTTTCAATAAAGAGGGCTGTGATGCTTTTTGCCTTGCAGTATATAGTAAAAAAAAACGTGAAGCAGAAGTGTTCAAACATATATAGTACTCCCTCAATTCACTTAGGGCATCTTCAACAGTTTGTATGTTAGCTTATTGAATTGTTTGCCCAATAGAATGTGAGATAATAAATAAGGTGCTCTCTCATTCTACATTGGAGTTTGTGAAAGGGGTGTTGGTTCATGTACATACAACCTTTCTCTTTTCCCTCATTTATTGTATCCTATGCGTCAAACTCTACCAACAACTATCTTACAATCATTGGAGATGCCCTTATACAAGACCACAAATTCAAATTACAGGTACCGATGTAAAATTTATATGACGGCTTTACAAGCCAATTTTTCCTTTTAACTGGGATAATTAATATGCATGCATGCAAGAAAAGAATGAGAAGGAAGTAGGGAAAAAAAAATACACTACAAGACCCTACAAAGCTGCTCGTGAGACCCACTCTCAAGTCTCAAGTGTGACACATGGCGATACGAATCTCAAAGCAAAGCAGTCTTCTTCCCCACCTTCCTATTTGCAAAACGGGATTTAATCTCTCGACTGCCCCAAATTCCAGTCACCAGTGAGCTCCTTGACACCAAGCAGAGCACAACGCGCTCTATTCCATCAGCGGCCCGGCTTGTGGCACCGTACTTTTGCCAAAATTCAGCCTGCAGGTCAATGTCGTGCAACTAAGACACATCCGGCGGAGCCGAGCTGAGTAGTTCGCCATGGACGGAGCGCCGCCGATGGCTGCCGAGGCACCGGGGAGACTGGTTGTGGACGGATGGGAGAGCAGCAGGAACATGGTTCCAGTGCTTCCGCAACGAAGCGAGCTTTACGGCGGCGGTGACAAGCAAGAGTGGAAGCCAGACAAGGAAAAGGGAACCATGACATTTTTGAGCTCGCGGCATCGGGGGCGGCACGACCAAGCATGGACGCCGGAGAAGAAAGGGGATCGGGATTTGGTGGATGCGGCAGCTGGACATTTGGAATAGGAACAGGATTAACGATTTTTTTTACCGGAATTAGAGGATTATTAATTGGCAGGCTGCGTTGAGATTTATTTTTACCAGATGTCCTTCGCTGAATAGGGCCTCACCACCGTTGTATACGACCCGGATCGTATAAGATTTTTTTTTACAGAAGTAGCACAATGTCATTATGACTATATGCATACAATTACTCCTTCCATCAGAGTTTACAAGGTGCGCTTCAATTCTCATGCATTTCCACCACCGAAGGAATTTTAGGCGCGTTTGGTTTAATGCACATTTAATTAGGGTGTGGTAACCGCAATCAAGCACATAATTTTCTCTCCATATATGTGTGTATGCCGGGTGGAATAAATGCATGCATGTGTGTACGCGGAGTGAAAGCGCTCCTTGCTTGTGTGTACGCATTATTATTTTTACTAATTAGGCGTCGTGGTATAACTTTCGATGCTATTTTTTAGTCCAATCGTTAATCACCTTGATCCCAGAGATTGTTGAAGCGTGCCCTGTAAACTGTGATGGAGGGAGTATTAAATAAGTTACTAGTACGAGGAAACAACATTTATTTTTTTCTCGATTACTGTTAGTGACCTTGTATAGATACAAAATATATTTTTTATAGTGGCCTTGTAGAAGGTAATGGAGGGAGTACTTGATACAGTATTTGAAAAATGCGCACAGATCCTTACTGAGTGGTATACCATAAAACTTCCACTTCAAGAATATTTAGCACTACAAAAAGCCGTAGAGCTGGGAATTTCATCGTACATTGATGTCCTTCTTTCTTAGAAAGCAAACATACACTGATTGAATGTCTGTTGTAGACATTAGGAACAAACAATGTGCACCATCCGTTGTAGAACATTACCATGAATTATCTGTACTATGATTCCAGTATGTAAAAGCAGGGTCAATTTTGTAAGACACTGGCTGAGAATTAATGTACCTCTAAGGCTGGAAGCTAAAGAACTACTCCCCCTCCCAATTTTGCAAGACACTGGCTGAGAATTAATGTACCTCTAAGACAGGGAGTATTGTATTAGCATTGTTGTGTTGACATTCACCCTACCCTCTGAGGCAGAGATTTTCATAGATTTGTTTTTATCATAACCTACCAATGATGGAAAGCTGGACTTGTATTAGAGTATAAGGCTATTCGTATTGTAATCTATCTCTATTAGTCTAGTCTTGGAGCCCAAGTTTTGTAATCTATATAAACAACCCTTGTGGCCCCAATCAACAGAACAATTATTCTTCAAACTATCATAGTATCCGACGCCTAGGTTTTCCGCACCTGGTATGGCCCAGCCACCCGCGCCGCCACCCCGGCCGACTCGGCCCTCTTCTCCATGGCCGAGTTCCACGCCGCCGGTGCCCCGTCCTCTACCTCCTCCTCTACAACTACCCACACACCTCCCCCTCCAAACCCAATGTTCTCCCTAGCCGACACCATTGCCGACGTCTCTCCCTTCATACCGATCTCATTAGACCTCGGCATCCACAACTATTACCATTGGCGCCACCTCTTCATCATCCATCTCGGGCGCTGCGGCTTACGTCACCACATTGATCCCTCCTACCCGCCGTAGCCCGCCGATCCTCGCTGGGTGAAAGATGATCTCGCCATCATCCAATGGATTTACACACGCATCTCCACGGAGCTTTTTAATCTGGTCTCCGATGATGACGCCACCGCCGCCGATCTCTGGGCCTCCCTTCAACAGCTGTTTCAGGACAACTCCGACGCGCGAATTAATGCGCTCCACACTGAGCTACGCACAACCATCCATGGAGACATCCCCGTCTCCATCTTCTGCTAGCAAATCAAGGCTATCGGCGATGAACTCCGTGAACTTGGCGATCACGTCGAGGATCGTATTCTCATCAATGCCCTTCTCCAAGGTCTTGGCGATCAATTCGAGAAGCAACAGTCCTTCATCCCCATGCTCAAGCCGTACCCCACCTTCAAGGAGGTCCGCTCGATCCTCCAGCAAGAAGAGAAGAACCAGGATCGCAAGTCGCAACGGGCACCGCAGGTGTTTCATGTTGCCGCTCCCTCTTCTGCAGCTGCCACGCCTGGGCTGCCGCGGCAACCGGCCGCCCCTTCAACTCCTGCTGCGGCCACAGCGGCCTCTACACCGCCCCCAGGCTGGCGCCCGAGCCCCAACTACAGGGGAAAGAATCCCATCTACCGGCCTCCTGCATCTCGTTCTGCCGGACCTGCACCAGCCTCGTCATCTACCGCTCCAGCGCCACCAGCTCCGTCGCCATGGCCTCCTCAGCATGACCCTTGGACTGGTCTCGTACAGGCTTGGTCGATGCCCTGGTCGGCCCCTTCGCCGTATGGTGCCCCTCCTGCGTACACGGGCACATGGAGCCCCGGTCTTCGTCCAGCCACCGGATCTCCTGGACTCCTTGGACCCAGGCCGCTGGCGCACGTCTACACCGCCACTCCTACTCCGCCTCCCAGCACACCAGGACCGCCGCCGCCCTACAACACCATGCCGGCCTCCTACGGCAACATGCAGGCCCCGTACGCATACTACCCGTCAGTTATCCCCTACGTTAACATGCAAGCTCCTGGCCCCTCTGCTCCTCCCCAACAGCCGGCTTGGGACCAAGCCGCCTTCATCAATGCCATGAACAATTTTACCCTCAAAGACGCAGGTACGGATTGGATTTTTGATTCTGGTGCATCCTTGCATATGTCTTCAAATATGAATTTATTGTCAGCTTGTTTTCCTTCTGCTTTCTCCACGATCACCATTGGCGATGGCTCCACCCTCCCAGTTTCATGCACCGGTCACTCTTACATCCCTTCATCTCATGCCAATTTTCTTCTACGGAATATTCTTGTTGTTCCTTCCATCATCAAAAATCTTATTTGTGTTCGACAATTTTGCATTAACAACAAAGTTATCCTGGCCTTTGACCCTTTTGGTTTGTCTGTGAAGGATCTCACAACGGGGGAGGTCCTTGCTCGTTACAATAGCACGTGCGATCTTTATCCTCTTCATGGCGCGCCCACACCCACCCCCCGTGCCATGCTCGCATTAGTTGATCTATGGCATCGTCGTCTCGGTCACCCCAACAACAACACTTTGACGTCTTTACTCCAAGAATTTTTTATCTCTAGTTCTAGCAGTCCTCATAATCCCTTTCTCTGTAATGCCTGTCAATGCGGCAAACATGTTTGATTACCTTTTGGAACCTCTACTACCATTAGTACTTTTCCTTTTGAGTTACGTCACTGTGATTTATGGACCTCTCCAGTCCCGAGTGTTTCTGGTTATAAATATTATCTTGTGATCTTAGATGATTACTCTTATACTTGGACTTTTCCTCTTCGTGCTAAATCTGAAGTGCATGCAATCTTTCTTAACTTTCGACAATATGTAATCACACACTTTGGCTTGCCAATTCGATTTATTCAATGTGACAATGGTCCTGAATTTGACAACACCAAAAACCGCAACTTCTTTCTCTCTCAAGGCATTCTTCTTCGTTTTTCATGCCCTTATACATCTTCTCAAAACGGTAAAGTTGAACGCTCTCTTCGCTCTATTAATGATGTTCTTCGCACTTTGCTTTTACAAGCTTCTCTTCCTTCTTGTTTTTGGGTTGAAGCCCTTCGCACCGCCACACTACTTCTAAATATTCGACCAACTAAAACTTGCCCTCTTTATTCGCCTTTCCAATCTGTTTTTCTCTCCCACCATGACTATTCTTTTTTGCGAGTATTTGGCTGTCTATGCTTTCCCAACGTCGCTTCTACCACCTCCAACAAACTAGAACCACGCTCCTTACCTTGCATTCACCTTGGTCTTTCTGATGATCACAAAGGATATCGTTGCTTCGATCCATCTTCCGGTCGCATCATTATCTCTCGTCATGTCACATTCGATGAAAATACTTTTCCTTTTTCTGTCACTACAACCACCACACCAACTCCACCGCAATCCGCCACCAACAAAACCTCTTCCCTAGTTCATCCTTCGGTCATATCTGCCGCCATGGACTCTTACTCCGTTTCTCAGCCGGAGTCGCCTATCGTCAGCCACCCTCCTGCCCCGTCCCCGTCCCCGTCCCCCACCTCTCACGTGTCTACATAATCTACCCCAGCCGTCTTCCCCTCACCACATCCTACCACGGCAACTACCTCCACACCCACCACCTCTGATTCTTCTCCCTCGCCATCTCCTCCATCCGAACACCCACTCCCACCCAATTCCGTTCTCATACCACCACTCACCAATGATCATGTCATGTGCACCCGTGGAAAACAAGGATTTCTTCTCCCCACCAAACGTCTCAATCTTACCGCCACCCCAACCATCTCTCCTATTCCTACCAGTTACAAGCAAGCTCTCCTTGATCGTCTCTGGCTTTCCACTATGCGCGATGAATTTGAAGCTCTTCAGCAAAATAATAAATGGACTCTTGTTCCCAAACCTCCTGGTGTTAACATTGTTTCTGGAAAATGGGTTCTTCGTCATAAATTTCATTCTGATGGCTCTCTTGCTCGTTACAAAGCTCGTTGGTTGTGTCGTGGTTTCTCCCAGCAACATGGCATTGACTTTGATGAGACTTTTTCTCCCGTTGTTAAACCAAGCACTATTCGTGTTGTTCTTAGTCTTGTTGTTTCCTCTTCTTGGCCTGTTCATCAACTTGATGTTAAAAATGCTTTTCTTCTGGCACTCTCAATGAAACTGTTTATTGTCAGCAACCCTCTGGTTTTGAGAATCCCTCCTCTCCAAATCTTGTTTGTCTCCTCAACAAATCTCTTTATGGCCTTAAACAAGCTCCTCGTGCATGGTTTCAATGCTTTGCTACTTTTATTCAAACCATAGGCTTTATTCCCTCCAAATCCGATTCTTCTCTTTTTGTTTATCAGTCTCCTACTCACACTGCCTACCTCTTGCTTTATGTTGATGATATCATTCTCACAGATAGTTCTGACTCTTTTCTTCAACATATCATCTCTTCTCTCAATTGCGAGTTCTCCATGACTGATCTTGGTCCTCTTCATCATTTTCTAGGTATTACTGTTTCTCGCACAAAATCTTCACTCTTTCTTTCTCAACGATCATACATTTTAGATTTGCTTTCTCGTTCTGGTATGTCTGATTGTCAACCCTCTCGTACTCCAGCCGACATTGGTGCTAAACTGTCGGCTGATGGTGATCCTCTTTCTGATCCCACTTTATATTGTAGCATCACTGGCGCTCTTCAATATGCCACTCTCACTCGTCCTGACATCTCCTATTCTGTTCAGCAAGCATGTATTTTCATGCATGACCCTCGTGCTCCTCATCTGGCTAATGTCAGAAGAATTCTTTGTTATTTAAAAGGCACTCTTGATCACGGTCTTCTTATTAATTCTTCTTCTCCTACAAGCTTGACAGTTTATTCTAATGCAGACTGGGCAGGTTGTCCAGATACTCGACGATCTACATCCGGATTTTGTGTTTATTTGGGTGATAATCTTGTTTCTTGGTGTTCTAAAAGGCAGGTAACAGTTTCCAGGTCTTCTGCTGAGGCTGAGTATAGGGCGGTTGCTCATGCTGTGGCCGAGGCGGTGTGGCTACGACATCTTCTCGTTGAACTTATCGCCCGCTTCCGCGTGCTACCATTGTTTACTGTGATAACATCTCTGCAGTCTACATGGCTTCCAATCCAGTTCAACATCGTCGCGCCAAGCATATTGAGATTGGTATTCACTTTGTTCGTGAAAAGGTGGCACTTGGCGAGGTTCGCGTTCTTCATGTTCCTACAAGTGCCCAATTTGCTGACATTTTTACCAAAGGGTTTCCGAATGCATCGTTCACCGACATACGCTCCAGTCTCAACATTGTTTCACCTGACGTTGAGACTGCGGGGGGATATTAGAGTATAAGGCTATTCGTATTGTAATCTATCTCTATTAGTCTAGTCTTGGAGCCCAAGTTTTGTAATCTATATAAACAGCCCTTGAGGCCCCAATCAACACAACAATTATTCTCCAAACTATCAACTTGTAATCCATCCGTAAAGACATATAAGAGCGTTTAGATCACTAAAAAGAGGGTTAACATAGGTGTTAATACTGTTGGATAATGAGCAACTAACACAGGTGGCCAAAGGCCAATACATGTGCATGTGAGGTAAAATGCAAAAATCCCCTTATACAATGGGGATATACAGAAAAGGAGACTATACACATCTAACACCCCCCCTCAAACTCATGGTGGATCAACAACACTGAGTTTGGAGAGAAAGAAGCCATGTCGCGCTCAAGTCTGTGCCTTCGTGAAGAAGTCCGCCAGCTGTAGCTCAGAGGGCACATAGTAAAGAGTGAAAATCTGATCTTGCACAGCAACACGCACAAAGTGGGCATCCACACTGATGTGCTTGGTGAGTTCATGCTGAAGGAAATATGCTCTATAGGCAATAATAAAGTTGTTATTTATATTTCCTTATATCATGATAAATGTTCATTATTCATGCTAGAATTGTATTAACTAGTAACTTGTTACATGTGTGGACACATAGACAAAACACCATACCCCTAGTAAGCCTCTACTAGACTAGCTCGTTAATCAAAGATGGTTAAGTTTCCTAACCATAGACATGAGTTATCATTTGATTAACAGGATCACATCATTAGGAGAATGATGTGATGGACATGACCTACCCGTTAGCTTAGCATAATGATCGTTTGATTTTACTGCTATTGCTTTCTTCAGGTCAAATACATATTTTTCCGACTATGAGATCATGCAACTTCCGGATACCGGATGAATGCCTTGTGTGCTATCAAACGTCGCAACGTAACTGGGTGATTATAAAGATGCTCTACAGGTATATCCGAAGGTGTCTTGTTGGGTTGGCGTGAATCGAGATTAGGATTTGTCACTCCAAGTATCAGAGAGGTATCTCTGGGCCCTCTCGATAATGCACATCGTAAGAAGCCTTGCAAGCAATGTGACTAATGGGTTAGTTGCGGGATGATGCATTACGGAACGAATAAATAGACTTGCCGGTAACAACATTGAACATGTATGAAGATACCGACGATCGAATCTCGGGCAAGTAACATACCGATGACAAAGGGAGTAACGTATGTTGTCATTACAGTACGACCGATAAAGATCATCGTAGAATATGTAGGAGACAATATGAGCATCCAGGTTCTGCTATTGGTTATTAACTGGAGAGGTGTCTCGGTCATGTCTACATAGTTCTTGAACCCGTAGGGTCCGCACGCTTAATGTTCGATGACGGTTTTGTATTATATGAGTTATGTGATTTGATGGTCGAATGTTGTTTGGAGTCCCTGAGATCGGGACATTAAGAGGCGTCTCGAAATGTTTGAGAGATAAAGATTCATATATAGGACGATGATATTTGGACACCGAAAGTGTTCCGGGTGATATCGGGTCACCGGAAGGGGTTCCGGGCACCCCCCCACCCGACAAAGTTATGGGCCTATTGAGCCAAGGGGGGGAGACAGACCAGCCCACACGGGGCTGGTGCGCCCCTGTACCTGGCCGGTCGGCCCTAGGGAAGGCAAGGGATGAAGGCTAACCCGTCATTCCTCCCCCTCCTCACGGGAGAAAGGAAAGGGGAGGGCGCCACCTCTCCTTCCTTCTCCTAGTGCCGTGAAAAGGAAAGAGGGGCGAATTGGTGTTGCACCGCAAGTAGGATTCACCCTACTTGGGGGCGCCCATTGGCTGCCTCCTCCCCCCTCCAACCTATATATATGTGGGGATGGGGGGCGCCTATAACACACGGACATCATTGTTAGCCGTGTGCGGCGCCCCCTGCACTGTTTACTCCCACGGTCATAATCTCATAGTGCTTAGGCGAAGCCCTGCGCGGATCACTTCATCATCACAATCACCACGCCGTCATGCTGATGGAACTCATCTATTTCCTTGACACTTTGCTGTATCAAGAGTTCAAGGGACGGCGTCGAGCTCAACGTGTGCAGAACTCGGAGGTGTCGTACATTCGGTGCTTGATCGGTCCGAACGAGAAGAAGTTCGACTACATCAACCGCGTTGTCAAACGGTTCCGCTTTCAGTCTACGAGGGTACGTGGACACACTCTCCCCCTCTCATTGTTGTGCATCTCCTAGATAGATCTTGCGTGAGCATATTTTTTTTTGAAATTTCATGCTACTTTTCCCAACAGTGGCATCATGAGCCAGGTTTATGCGTAGACGATATGCGTGAGTAGAACACAAAGAATTGTGGGCGGTTATAGTCATACTGCTTACCAACAACGTCTTATTTTGATTCAGCGGTATTGTGGGATGAAGCGGCCCGGACCAGCCTTACATGACCGCGTTCATGAGACCGGTTCCACCGACAGACATGCAACTAGTTTTGCATAAAGGTGGCTGATAACCCACAAGTATAGGGGATCAATTGTAGCCTCTTTTGATAAGTAAGAGTGTCAAACCCAACGAGGAGCTAAAGGTAGAACAAATATTCCCTCAAGTTCTATCGACCACCGATACAACTCTACGCACGCTTGACGTTCGCTTTACCAAGAACAAGTATAAAACTAGAAGTACTTTGTAGGTGTAACGAGATAGGTTTGCAAGAATATAAAGAGCGCGTAAATAAAAACTAGGGGCTGTTTCGATAAAGAAGCAATAAAGTTAGTATAGCGAGTGTGGAAAAGTGATGATAAGAGTTGTGAAATTGTCCCTAAGCAAGTGACTACGTTACTAGACCGATAGCAAGTTTTATGTGCGAGAGGCCACTGCTAGCATGTCATCCCCGACTTGGAATTCTATGCACTTATGATTGGAACTATTAGCAAGCATCTGCAACTACTAACGTTCATTAAGGTAAAACCCAACCATAGCATTAAGATATATTGGTCCCCCTTCATCCCATATGCATCAATTTCTATGCTAAGTTGAAGCTTCTGTCACTCTTGCCCTCCAATACATAGTCCTATCAACATACAACTAACCCTATGGTGTGATCCACGCGTGCGCTCATATGATGGGCACCAAAGGACAGCAACATAACCACAAGCAAATTAAACCAATCATAGCAATTCACCAATTACCGATAGGACAACGAAAATCTACTCACACATCATAGGATGGCAACACGTCATTGGATAATAATATGAAGCATAAAGCACAATGTTCTAGTAGAGGGTACATCGGGTTGCGGGAGAGTGGACCGCTGTAGATAGATGGGGGAAGGTGATGAAGATGTTGGTGAAGATGACAGAGGTGTTGGTATAGATCGCCGTCGCACGATGATGGCTCCGGTGGCACTCCGGCGCCACCGGAAGCGAGGCACTAGTAGAAAAAGGGCCATTTATCCCGGTTCGTAAGGGCCATTTGTCCCGGTTGGGGAACCGGGACTAAATGGTCGATACAAATGCCCTTAACCATTAGTCCCGGTTCTTATACCAACTGTGACAGATGGGGTTCCATGTGGCCACTGTTGCTTGCCCAGGCAGGGGGGGCCTTTTGTCCCGGTTGGTAAGCTTCCACGCGTCAGCAGTTCAGTGGCTCGGGGTTTTTTTTTGAAAGGGTGGAGGGGGTTTGGGGGGTTTTGTAGGGTTAATTTAGGGGCTTCATATATTGTGTTAGCCCGCTAATAGAGAGAAGTGCCCTCTCTTATCTCCGTGCTTGGTCGACGCTACGTACTATATATATACGTATAGATCGGTGGACTCGACACGCTAGCTAGTAAGCAAATGAAGGAAACCATTAAGTACAGAAGATCGACCTCTCTCCTTCTCCGAGAGAGATAGGTCGAACAACAAGTTTTCGCATATCTATCCGACGCTACTGGCTACATACATACAATATAAGATCTCTTACTACAATTCCCTAACATCTTAAATCATATTCCAGATGGAATTTTCCGGCTTTATTGATGACGTGATCAAGAAAGAATCCCGCCAACTCCTCTTGAATTGCCCGTATGCGATCTTGTAGTAAAGTTCATCCCGCATATATATATATATATATATATATGAATTAAACTCAACAGAAATGATGGTAATAAAATAAAATTGTGAAATTTTTTGCTTACACACCTCAAATTGTCTTTTAGAGTAGCCCCGCCTATTCGTGGCCATTGCGTTGTAGATGAACTCGCAGACATAGTATCCATAGTAATTATTCCCGGCTTCCTGCCACAAGCACTTTACAAGAAATAGAGGTCAATCAAACTGATAATGAAGCATTATAAAGGCATTGATTAAAGTATAGCTAGAGTCAACGAAAGATGCGTGGAACTAGCTAGCTAGTAGTACTTACTTTCGGGTAAATCCATCGCAGTTGCCGCGGCATTGCCGGAACTTTTTTGGCGAATTCTTTCCAAACCCTGCGAGACAAAGAAAACAATTACTTTATATCAGGAAAATGAACAAAGTTGCCGATATGGTGCGGTAATGATCGATTGAATTTACTTGTTGAGCATTTTAGACATGTCCGCATAGTCCTCGGGATCTTTTCGTCTCGAGTCTAAGACGGTTACTAGTCCCTCCTCAAGCTTAATCTTTAGGAGAATATAGTGGAACCTGCGCACGCATGCATACAACTCATCAATTACATTAACTACTATAACCTCGAGTAATATATAATTAAGGGAAACCGAATATGCACAAGACAGTAACACTCACTTTCAGTTGTAACGAAAGAGTACTTTATCTTTGTTTTGATTTACTATCAACGATTGTAGCAAGTTGGCCTCGGCTTCTTTGGCATGATCTTTTACCTGATATTCATCTATGAGATTTGTGTTAATGAAGCCAATATCGTAGATATCATCTTTTCTACATTCGACGATCTTCAACCTGCATAATATAGTGAGGATAATTATATATACTTGCAATATGAAGAGCTGAGCTATATATAGAGACTTAATCGATGACAGAACTAGTACTTACAGACAGTAGCAAGTGATCGTAGGTTTATCGAGGGCCTTCTGATTGAAAATGTTGAAGAACTCCTCAAATGTAATAGACAACATATCAATTCCAACGAGGTCGTGCTCCTCTGTAACTTTCAGCATCAGAGTATCCTGGCCACCAGAGTCTCTGCAGGTTTCCATGTACTAGTCATGCAATCTTGGCATCATCGTGGTTAGAGTTTTGGCATCTTTGGCAAGAGGCTTCCCGTACCGGTATTTGTGATCATCCACCTCTAAAACATCAGAAAGTAAATCATCGGTAACGTAATCTGCAAGATTGGTACCGGGCGCCATCCCTGGATGATGAGGGACGATGTCGCTAGGCACCTTGAGCGGGGGGCACGATTGGTTCTCTTGTTCGCCGAGCTGGGGAATTTGTTTCCCACTTTTTTCTGTGCTAACCTGTGATCACTGCAAGTACTTCCCGACCGTGATGCTTCGACATATGACTTTTGAATAATGCGCTCATAGTTGCTTTTCGGCGGAGATGGTGGTGGTTTCTTCAGGGCATCAATAGTGCGCTTCGCTCTCGCCAGATCTATCTTCTGCTTTGGAGGTACAGGTTTCTTTGCAAAAAAGTCCTTCACTTCGGCTTTACATATCTCCACGTTCTCCTCGTCGGTCCTCTCGTATGGTAACTTCTCTAAGGGCCTGAGAGATGGACCGTATCTGTATTGCCTCCTGCCTCTGGTTGTACTGCTAGACGCCTGAGCAGTCCCAGCGGCTGCCTTCTTTTGTTGCTTACGAGGCGGAGGAGGAGGCGGGGTGCTACCACGCGCCGGAGCAGCCAGAGCGTCAGCGGCTCTCTTCACGCCTTGCTGACGAGGCAGAGGAGGATGCGGGCTGCTCGGACGCGCCGGCGCAGGCGGAGGAGAAGGCGGGCTGCTCGGACGCGCCGGCGCAGGCGGAGGAGGAGACGGGCTGCTCGGACGCGCCGGCGCAGGCGGAGAAGGAGGCGGGCTGCTCGGACGCGCCGGCGCGGGAGGAGAAGGAGGCGGAGTGCCGCCACGCGCCTGATCACCCGGAGAAGGAGATGGAGTGCGTTGATCCCTTGCCGGAGGAGGAGGCGGAGGAGGAGGCGGAATGCGCTGACTCGTCGGAGGCGTCCTGTTCACAAGGTTGATGAGGTCCTTCCGCCATAGGCATGGAGTCTTCAGAGAAGAACCCAGCCGAGTCTCCCCTTCACCGGTAGGGTGGTCAAGCTCGAGATCCTCAAATCCCTCCGTTATTCGATCCACCATCACCCTAGCATATCCTTCTAGAATCGGACGACAGTGAAAAGTTGCGCCGGGTTCAGAAGGATAAACAGAGCCTACAACCGCCTTGACTTTGAATTGCATCCATTGCGTCATAAGGTGGCAATGTTGAGACTCCATGATAGCATCCAGGGGGTATCTAGCAGGAGCATCCAAGACAGGCTCCTCAGGTAGCTCGGTGGAAGCCACGCTACTTTTCCGCTGAGATGGCGGAGTAGCTTCGAGGGTAGCTTCGATAAGTTGCTTGCTGCGAGATTCTTCTCGTCCGTCCTCTAGCGCTTTTACTCTAGCGTGCAACGCCTGCAAAGTGGTCTGATCCACTTTCTTCTTCCTCTCCCGGCATTTGTAACCGCCTGCGTCGGGAAACCCGACCTTCCACGAAAGGGAGCCTGGCGTGGCTCGTGTCTGTCCAGGGTGCTCAGGATTCCCGAGGGCCATTCTGAGCTCGTCGTTCTCTCTGTCGGGAACGAACGTCCCTTGCTGCGCTGCTTCGATATAGAACTCAAGCTGCGTGATGGGTATTGCAAGTTGCTCCTCCGTCCAAACGCACTTCCCTGTTACAGGGACCAAGGTTCCCCCAACTCCAAAGAACCAAGTCCTTGAACGGTCTGGCCAGTGTAATGTCTATGGTTCGACCCCTTTAGCAACCAGGTCATTCTCGACCTTGTCCCACAACGGCAGGGCTTTGAGGTAGCCACCTGACCCCGTGCGATGGTGATACAGCTTCTTCGCAACATTTTTCTGGTTTCTCTCTGACATCTGCTTACTCTTTTCTGATTTCTTGTAGGCCACAAATGCGTCCCAGTGATCTCTGATCTTCTCAAACCGGCCGGCGAATTCTGGAGTCTTCTTTTTTTTGACAAACTTTGCATTCAGCTCGTTCTTCCACCTCTTGAATAGCTCCCCCATCTTCTTAAGAGCGACCGCCTTGACCAATTGCTCTATAACTGGCGGCTTCTCCGGATCCTCCTCTGGCGGTAGGGTGAAATTGGACTTCAGCGCAGTCCAAAGATCATTTTTCTGCATATCGTAGACATAAGACACCTGAGTCTTCGTTCTTAGGCTTGTACCATAGGTGGGTGCTGATCGGGATCATGTCCCTAACAACAACCCCACACTGATCAGTAAATGCGTCCTTGGCCTTCTTGGGTTTACTCGGTAGGCCATCGCGCCCGATTTCTTCGATGATGAACTTTTCATCCTGGTGCAACCTTTTCTTCGGGCCTCGTGTCTTTACCGAACTTTGGCTCGATCCGGAGGGCTAGAAAAGAAGAAAGAAGAGAGTTAATACGTGTACATATATACCAAAACAATAATTGCATCAATTAGCTATAGTGTCAGCACATGCTTAATGAATACATATATACCTGGCCGGACTCCGTTCGGTCAGCGGAGCCGTCATCATCGTGTCCTTCTTCCACCGGTAATCGGTCACCGGAGCCGTCATCACCGTGTCCTTCTTCCACCAGTAATCGGTCACCGGAGCCATCATAATCATGTGTTTCCTCCTCCATTGGATCACCAGAGCCTTCATAATCATGTGTTATCTCCTCCATTGGATCACCGTAGCCTACTTCTTCATCACCATGTCCTTCCAAATGACCATCGTAGTCGACGTTGATATACATTTCGATAGCAGCTCCATCTGCGATTATGTCCCCCAACACCTGTTCTGCTACCTCGTCTCGTCCCATGTCCATAGTTTCTGCAAATATTACGACATGACAATTATTATACAAACATGATAGAACTGATATATTAGTGTCCTCGACGCTTCTCTAGGGTTTGTGGTGGCCTCGGTGACCCTCGACCCCCTCGACCCTCGAACACTCAGCAACCCTCGACCCCTCGGCTACCCCTCCCCCCTCACCTCGAAGTTATCGGGGAGGGGGTATATATATATATCGATAATGACGACATATGCGTAGAAAAAATGTTATACGGTAGGGGGGGTAGATATCGATCGACCCCCCTCATGTCGAAGTTATCGGGGAGGGGGTATATCGACAAAATTACATCATCATATATCATCGAATAAAATTACATCATCATATATTATACATCTAAAAAAGTTTTCATATATCACCATATATATCATCATCATCTCGTACAAAATATTGACCAATCAAGTTTTCATATATCATCGTCATCTACTACCGAAAAAATTGATCAATCGACAACACTCGAACCCTTGGCCCCTCGACGACCCTCGAACCCTCGACCCTCCACCCCTCGGCGACCCTCGACCCCTCGGTGACCCTCGACCCCCTCGAACCCTCGACCCTCGAACCCTCAGCAACCCTCGACCCCTCGGCTACCCCTCCCCCCTCATGTCGAAGTTATCGGGGAGGGGGTATATATATATCGAGAACGACGACATATACGTAGGAAAAAATATTATAGGGTAGGGGGGTAGATATCGATCGACCCCCTCATGTCGAAGTTATCAGGAAGGGGGTATATCGACAAAATTACATCATCATATATCATCGAATAAAATTACATCATCATCATCATATATTATACATCTAAAAACTTATTTATTTCTCCTCTTCTTCCTTCTCCTCTTCTTCTCCTTTTTCTTTTCCTTCTTCCTAAGCTAAACATAAACTAAAATAATCCTAAAAATAAACGAAACTTCTCCTCCTCCTTTTTTTCTTCTTCTTTTTTTCATCCTAAAACTTTATGAACAAAATTACAATAGAAAAAACCATAAAAATTCTATGAACAAAATAAAAATTCTATGAACAAAATTACAATAGAAAAAATCATAAAAATTCTAACATTTGCATATTCTTTGCATATGAACATATACATAATCATATATATGAAAAACAAGCATATATATATATATATATATATATATATATATATATATATATATATATATATATATATATATATATATGAAAAAAAGGGAGGGCACCGACCAAGGTGATGGTGCGGGCGACGGTGACGGCGGGGGCGGGCGAGGGTGCGGGCGACGGCCACGGCGGGCGACGGAGAGGGCGCGAGCGATAGCGACGGCGAGGGCGGGGGCGGCGGGCGGCGTCGATTGGTTCGGCGTCGTCGGTGGCAACTGACGATGATGTGAAAATTTCCTAAGTGTAGCTTATATAGGAAAGCCTTTAGTCCCGGTTCGTGGCACCAACCGGGACCAATGCCACCTATTAGTCTCAGTTGGTGCCACCAACCGGGACCAAAGGTCTCTTTTCAGCAACCCAGAGGGCGGGAAGCTGAGGCCTTCGGTCCCGGTTGGTGGCACCAACCGGGACTAAAAGGGAGGAATTGGTCCCGGTTGGTGCCACGAATCGAGACCAAAGGCTAGAATTGGTCCCGGTTCGAGCCATCAACCGGGACCAATAGCCTGTGCACAGCAGCATGGTGGTGGGAGTTTAGTCCCACCTCGCTAGCTGAGAGCGCCCATCACCTGTTTATAAGCCGCGCTGCCTCCTTCATCTCGAACTCCTCTGAACTGGAGGCCTATGGGCCTAAACTGACACTGCTATGCCTGTGGGCTTGCTGGGCTTTCTACGGGCCTGAATCCTGGCCCATGGTTGGGTTTCTAGTCGTATTCAGGCCGTGTTGGCCCAGTAGGTGGCATTTTTTTCTTTGTTGCTTTATTTTTTAGTTTTGTTTCTACTTTCAACAAAATATTTACTGTTGCTATTTTTATTTATTTTAAATACTTACTGTTGCTATTTTTATTTATTTTATTAAAGTTTATTTATTTTACTTTATTAAAATTTATTTTGTACTTATTTATTTTATTTTTCTTCTACTTATTTTATTATTTTATTATTTTTATTTATTTTATGAAAATTCTTTTTTGCTTTTAGAACAGAAAATACTTTGATAATTTTAGTTGCATAAATTTTATATAATTCTAGTTTCACTAATACAAAACGGACTATCTGTTTCAGGGTATCAGGGTTTCAGACGGAAACTCATCTGTTACAAAGGGATTTCAAAATTTTAACGTATTTGAACTACAGACTACTTCTGTGTTCAAAATGCACAATTACAAAGTAATATTCTAGATTAAAGGCATCATCACAATAGTTATGGAGAAAAAGTCTTCTCTTTTTCTTCGCTTGTGTCCTTTGCTTATTGCGCCGTAACCATGGATAATCTTCATCGTTTATCTGGGTGCTTGGGTCAGCCTTGACTTTGAAGGGGGGAATTTCATGAAACTTTTCATAATCTTCGGAAATGTCTGTCTTGTTCTCCACTCCCACGATGTCTCCTTTCCTGAAAGAACTATGTGGCGCTTTGGTTCATCGTTTGATGTGTTCTCTTCCATATCTTTTCTTTTTCTGGTTCTTGTAGACATGTCCTTCACATAGAAAACCTGCGCCACATCATTGGCTAGGACGAACGGTTCGTCTGTGAACCCAAGATTTTTCAGATCCACTGTTGTCATTCCGTAATCTGGGTCTACCTGTACCTCGCCTCCTGACAGATTGACCCATTTGCACTTAAACAAAGGGACCTTAAAATCATGTCTGTAGTCAAGTTCTCATATGTCCACTATGTAACCATAATATGTGTCCTTTCCCTTCTTGGTTGCTGCATCAAAGCGGACACCGCTGTTTTGGTTGGTGCTCTTTTTATCTTGGGAGATCGTGTAAAATGTATTCCCATTTATCTCGTATCCTTTGTAAGTCAATACAGTCGAAGATGGTCCCCTGGACAACGAGTACAGCTCATCACAAACAGTGTTGTCACCTCTGACACGTGTTTCCAACCAACTGCCGAAAGTCTTGATGTGTTCACATGTAATCCAGTCGTCACACCGCTCTGGGTGTTTGGAGCACAAACTGTTCTTGTGTTCATCGACATATGGGGTCACCAGGGTAGAGTTCTGTAGAATTGTGTAGTGTGCTTCAGACCAAGAATGCCCGTCCCTTCATATTATTGACTCCCCTCCAAGTGTGCCTTTCCCAGTTAGTCTCCCCTCATACCGCGATTTAGGGAGACCAATCTTCTTAAGGCCAGGAATGAAGTCAACACAAAACCCAATGACATCCTCTGTTTGATGGCCCATGGAGATGCTTCCTTCTGGCCTAGCGCGGTTACGGACATATTTCTTTAGGACTCCCATGAACCTCTCAAAGGGGAACATATTGTGTAGAAATATGGGGCCCAGAATGATAATCTCGTCGACTAGATGAACTAGGACGTGCGTCATGATATTGAAGAAGGATGGTGGGAACACCAGCTCGAAACTGACAAGACATTGCGCCACATCACTCCTTAGCCTTGGTATGATTTCTGGATTGATCACCTTCTGAGAGATTGCATTGAGGAATACACATAGCTTCACAATGGCTAATCGGACGTTTTCCTGTAGAAGGCCCCTCAGTGCAACCGGAAGCAGTTGCGTCATAATCAGTCATGAGACTTTAGGTTCTGGAACTTTTTCTCTGCCATATTTATTATCCCTTTTATATTCGACGAGAAGCCCAGATGGGACCTTCATACTGAGCAGGCATGCAAAGAAGATTTCCTTCTCTTCTTTGGTAAGAGCGTAGCTGGCAGGACCTTCATACTGCTTTGGAGGCATGCCGTCTTTTTCGTGCAAACGTTGCAGGTCCTCCCATGCCTCCGGTGTATCTTTTGTCTTCCCATACACGCCCAAGAAGCCTAGCAGGTTCACGCTAAGGTTCTTCGTCACGTGCATCACGTCGATTGAAGAGCAGACCTCTAGGTCTTTCCAGTAGGGTAGGTCCCAAAATATAGATTTCTTCTTCCACATGGGTGCGCGTCCCTCATCGTCATTCGAAACAGATAGTCCGCCGGGACCCTTTCCAAAGATTGAAGGAAATATGCCCTAGAGGCAATAATAAAGTTGTTATTTATATTTCCTTATATCATGATAAATGTTTATTATTCATGCTAGAATTGTATTAACCGGAAACTTAGTACATGTGTGAATACATAGACAAAACAGAGTGTCCCTAGTATGCCTCTACTAGACTAGCTCATTGATCAAAGATGGTTATGTTTCCTAACCATAGACATGAGTTGTCATTTGATCAACGGGATCACATCATTAGGAGAATGATGTGATGGACAAGACCCATCCGTTAGCATAGCACTATGATCGTTTAGTTTTACTGCTATTGCTTTCTTCATGACTTATACATGTTCCTATGACTATGAGATTATGCAACTCCCGAATATCGTAAGAACACCTTGTGTGCTATCAAACGTCACAACGTAACTGGGTGATCATAAAGATGCTCTACAGGTGTCTCCGAAAGTATTCGTGGTGTTGGCATAGATCAAGATTAGGATTTGTCACTCTGAGTGTCGGATAGGTATCTCTGGGCCCTCTCGGTAACACACATCACAATAAGCCTTGCAAGAAAAGGACTAATGAGTTAGTCACGAGATGATGTGTTACGGAACGAGTAAAGAGACTTGCCGGTAACGAGATTGAACTAGGTATGGAGATACCGACGATCGAATCTCGGGCAAGTAACATACCGATGACAAAAGGAACAACGTATGTTGTTATGCGGTTCTGACCGATAAAAGATCTTCGTAGAATATGTAGGAGCCAATATTAACATCCAGGTTCCGCTATTGGTTATTGACCGGAGATGAGTCTCGGTCATGTCTACATAGTTCTCGAACCCGTAGGGTCCGCACGCTTAACGTTTGATGACGATCGGTATTATGAGTTTATGAGTCTTGATGTACCGAAGGTAGTTCGGAGTCCCGGATGAGATCACGGACATGACGAGGAGTCTCGGAATGTCCGAGACATAATGATTGATATATTGGACGACTATATTCGGACACCGGAAGTGTTCCGGAAAAGTTTCGGATTTAACGGAATTGCCGGAGGGGGTTACCGGAACCCCCTACGAGCGGGGATGGTCCATAGTGGGCCTTATGGAAAAGAGAGAGGCAGACCATAGGGGCTGGCCGGCGCCCCACCTAGGGTTCCTAGTTGGACTAGGATTGGGGGGCGCCACCTCTCCTTCTTTTCCTTTCCCTCTCTTCCTTCTTTGGTAGTTCCTACTAGGAATAGGATTGCAATCCTATTCCTAGTAGGATTGCACCCTAGCCGCACCATCGGAAGGGCCGGCCGGCCTCCCCCTTGCTCCTTTATATACGGGGGCAGGGGGCACCCAAAGACACACAAGTTGAATTGTTCCAGCCGTGTGCGGTGCCCCCCTCCACAGAAACACACCTCGGTCATACCGTCGCGGTGCTTAGGCGAAGCCCTGCGCCAGTGAATACATCATATCCGTCACCACGCCGTCGTGCTGACGAAACTCTCCCGTGAAGCTCAACTGGATCAAGAGCTCGTGGGACGTCATCAAGCTGAACGTGTGCTGAACGCGGAGGTTCCGTACGTTCGGTGCTTGATCGGTTGAATCGCGAAGAAGTTCGACTACATCAACCGCGTCACTTGACGCTTCCGCTTCCGGTCTACGAGGGTACGTAGACACACTCTTCCCTCTCGTTGCTATGCATCTGGTAGATAGATCTTGCGTGATCGTAGGAAAATTTTAAAATACTACGTTCCCCAACAGTGGCATCATGAGCCAGGTCTATGCGTAGATGATATGCACGAGTAGAACACAATGAGTTGTGGGCGATACTAGTCATACTGCTTACCAGCATGTCATACTTTGCTTCGGCGGTATTGTGAGATGAAGCGGCCCGGACCGACATTACGCGTATGCTTACGCGAGACTGGTTTCACCGTTACGAGCACTCGTTGCTTAAAGGTGACTGGCGGGTGTCTGTCTCTCTCACTTTAGCTGAATCAAGTGTGGCTACGCCCGGTCCTTGTGAAGGTTAAATACTTGACGAAACATCGTTGTGGTTTTGTATGCGTAGGTAAGAACGGTTCTTGCTAAGCCCGTAGCAGCCACGTAAAACTTGCAACAACAAAGTAGAGGACGTCTAACTTGTTTTTGCAGGGCATGTTGTGATGTAATATGGTCAAGACATGATGAGTTATACGGTTTTGTATGAAATGATCATGTTTTGTAAAGTTATCGGCAACTGGCAGGAGCCATATGGTTGTCGCTTTATTGTATGAAATGCAATCACCATGTAATTGCTTTACTTTATCATTAAGCGGTGGCGATAGTCGTAGAAGCAATAGTTGGCGAGACGACAACGATGCTACGATGGAGATCAAGGTGTCGCGCCGGTGACGAAGGTGATCATGACGGTGCTTTGGAGATGGAGATCAAAAGCACAAGATGATGATGGCCATATCATGTCACATATTTTGATTGCATGTGATGTTTATCTTATTATGCTTCTTATTTTGCTTAGTTCGACGGTAGCATTATAAGATGATCCCTTACTAAATTTCAAGGTATAAGTGTTCTCCCTGAGTATGCACCGTTGCGAAAGTTCGTCGTGCCGAGACACCACGTGATGATCGGGTGTGATAAGCTCTACGTTCAAATACAACGGGTGTAAGCCAGTTTTGCACACGCAGAATACTCGGGTTAAACTTGACGAGCCTAGCATATGCAGATATGGCCTCGGAACACTGGAGACCGAAAGGTCGAGCGTGAATCATATAGTAGATATGATCAACATAAGATGTTCACCATTGAAACCACTCCATCTCACGTGATGATCGGACATGGTTTAGTTGATTTGGATCACGTGATCATTTAGATGACTAGAGGGATGTCTATCTAAGTGGGAGTTCTGAAGTAATATGATTAAATTGAACTTTAATTTATCATGAACTTAGTCCTCGTAGTATTAGCATATCTATGTTGTAGATCAATAGCTCGCGATGTTGCTCACCGTTTATTTTTTATATGTTCCTAGAGAAAACTAAGTTGAAAGATGTTAGTAGCAATGATGCGGAATTGTTCCGTGATCTGAGGATTATCCTCATTGCTGCACAGAGAATTATGTCCTTGATGCACCGCTAGGTGACATACCTATTGCAGGAGCAGACGTAGACGTTATGAACGTTTTGACAAAAGCTCGGTATGATGACTACTTGATAGTTTAAGTGCACCATGCTTTATGGCTTATAACCGGGACTTCAAAAACGTTTTGAAACGCCACGGAGCATATGAGATGTTCCAAGAGTTGAAATTAGTATTTCATACTCATGCCCGTGTCGAGAGGTATAAGACCTCTGACAGTACTTTGCCTACAAGATGGAGGAGAATAGCTCAACCAGTGAGCATGTGCTCAGATTGTCTGGGTAGTACAATTGCTTGAATCATGTGGGAGTTAATCTTCCAGATAAGATAGTAATTGACAAAGTTCTCTAGACACTATCACCAAGTTAGTAGAACTTCGTGATGAACTATAATATGCAAGGGATGACAAAAGTAATTCCCGAGCTCTTCACGATGCTGAAATCGGCGAAGGTAGAAATCAAGAAAGAGCATCAAGTGTTGATGGTTAACCAGACCACTTGTTTCAAGTAAAGGGCAAAGGGATAGAAGGGGAACTTCAAGAAGAATGACAAGCAAGTTGTCACTCCCGTGAAGAAACCCAAAGCTAAACTCAAGCCTGAAACAAGTGCTTCTGCTGCAAAGGAAATGGTCACTAGAAGTGGAACTGCCCTAGATATTTGGCGGATAAGAAGGATGGCAAAGTGAACAAAGGTATATTTGATATACAGATTATTGATGTGTATTTTACTAGTGTTCATAGCAACCCCTTGGTATTTGATATTGGTTCAGTTGCTAAAGAGTAGTAACTCGAAATGGGAGTTGCATAATGAACAGAAACTAGTTAAAGGATGAAGTGACGATGTATATTGGAAGTAGTTCCAAAATTGATATGATCATCATCGCACACTCCCTATACTTTCGGGATTAGTGTTGAACCTAAATAAGTGTTATTTGGTGTTGAGCATGAATATGATTTGATCATGTTTATTGCAATACGGTTATTCATGTAAGATAAAGAATAATTGTTGTTCTGTTTACATGATTAAAACCTTCTATGGTCATACACCCAATGAAAATGGTTTGTTGGATCTCGATCGTGGTGATACACATATTCATAATATTGAAGCCAAAAGATGCAAGGTTAATAATGATAGTGCAACTTATTTGTGGCACTACCGTTTAGGTCATATTGGTGTAAAGCGCATGAAGAAACTCCATAGTGATGGACTTTTGGAATCACTTGATTATGAATCACTTGGTGCTTGCGAACCATGCCTCATGTGCAAGATGACTAAAACTCCATTCTCCGGAACTGTGGAGCGAGCAACAGATTTGTTGGAGATCATGCATACAGATGTATGTGGACCAATGAGTGTTGAAGCTCGCGGCGGGTATCGTTATTTTCTGACCTTCACTGATGATTTGAGCAGATATGGGTATATCTACTCAATGAAGCACAAGTCTGAAACATTTGAAAAGTTCAGAGAATTTCAGAGTGAAGTGGAGAATCATCGTAACAAGAAAATAAGAGTTTCTACGATATGATCGTAGAGGTAAAATATTTGAGTTAGCGAGTTTGGCCTTCAGTAAAAACAATGTGAAATAGTTTCACTACTCACGCCATCTGGAACACCATAGTGTAATGGTGTGTCCGAACATCATAACCGTACTTTATTAGATATGGTGCGATCGATGATGTCTCTTACCGATCTACTACTATCGCTTTTGGGGTTATGCATTAGAGACAGCTACATTCATGTTAAATAGGGCACCATGTAAATCCGTGGAGATGACACCGTATGAACTGTGGTTTGACGAGAAACCTAAGCTGTCATTTCTTTAAGTTTGGCACTGCGATGCTTATGTGAAAAAGTTTCAACATGATAAGCTTGAACCCAAATCGGAGAAGTAAATCTTCATAGGATACCCAAAAAGAAACTGTTGGGTACACCTTCTATCACAGATCCTAAGGCAAGGTCTTTGTTGCTAAGAGTGGATCCTTTCTAGAGAAGGAGTTTCTCTCGAAAGAAGTGAGTGGGAGGAAAGTGGAACTTGATGAGGTAATAGTACCTTCTCCCGAATTGGATAGTAGTACATCACAGAAACTGGTTCCAGTGATTCCTACACCAATTAGTGAGGAAGCTAATGATGATGATCATGAAACTTCGGATCAAGTTACTGCTGAACTTCGTAGATCAACCAGAGTACATTTCGCACCAGAGTGGTACGGCAACCCAGTTCTGGAAGTCATGTTACTAGACCATGATGAACCTACGAACTATGAGGAAGCGATGATGAGCCCAGATTCCGCAAAATGGCTTGAGACCATGAAATCTAAGATGGGATCCATGTATTAGAACAAAGTATGGACTTTGGTTGACTTGCCCGATGATCGGCAAGCCATCGAAAATAAATGGATCTTCAAGAGGAAGACCGACGCAGACGGTAATGTTACTGTTTACAAAGCTCGACTTGTTGCGAAAGGGTTTCGACAAGTTCAAGGAGTTGACTACGATGAGACTTTCTCACCTGTAGCGATGCTTAAGTCTGTCCGAATCATGTTAGCAATTGCCGCATTTTATGAAATCTGGCAAATGGATAACAAAACTGCATTCTTTAATGGATTTATTAAAGAAGACTTGTATATGATGCAACCAGAAGGTTTTGTCAATCCTAAAGGTGCTAACAAAATGTGCAAGCTCCAGCGATCCATCTATGGACTGGTGCAAGCATCTCGGAGTTGGAATATACGCTTTGATAAGTTGATCAAAGCATATAGATTTATACAGACTTGCGGTGAATCCTGTATTTACAAGAAGTGAGTGAGAGCACTACAACCTTTCTGATAAGTATATGTGAATGACATATTGTCGATCGGAAATGATGTAGAATTTTTTGGAAAGCATAAAGGAGTGTTTGAAAGGAGTTCTTCAAAGATAGACCTTGGTGAAGCTGCTTACATATTGGGCATCAAGATCTATAGAGATAGATCAAGACGCTTGATAAGACTTTCGATGAGTACATACCTTGATAAGATTTTGAAGTAGTTCAAAATGGATCAGTCAAAGAAGGAGTTCTTGCCTGACTTGTAAGGTGTGAATTTGAGTAAGACTCAAAGCCAGACCACAGCAGAAAAATATAGAGAGAATGAAAGTCATTCCCTATGCCTCAGCCATAGGTTCTATAAAGTATGCCATGCTGTGTACAAAACACGTTGTGTACCTTGCCATGAGTTTGACAGGGAGGTACAATAGTGATCCAGAAGTAGATCACTGTACAGCGGTCAAAATTATCCTTAGTAATTGGATGACTAAGGAAATATTTCTCGATTATGGAGGTGATAAAGAGTTCGTCGTAAAGGGTTACGCCGATGCAAGCTTTGACACTAAATCCAGATGACTCTAAGTATCAATCTGGATGCATATTGAAAGTGGGAGCAATTAGCTAGAGTAGCTCCATGCAGAGCATTGTAGACATAGAAATTTGCGAAATACATACGGATCTGAATGTGACAGACCCGGTTACTAAACTTCTCTCACAAGCAAAACATGATCACACCTTATTACTCTTGGGTATTAATCACATAGCGATGTGAACTAGATTATTGACTCTAGTAAACCCTTTGGGTGTTGGTCACATGGTGATGTGAACTATGGGTGTTATTCGCATAACGATGTGAACTATCGGTATTAAATTGCATGGCGATGTAAGCTAGATTATTGACTCTAGTGCAAGTGGGAGACTGAAGGAAATATGCCCTAGAGGCAATAATAAAGTTGTTATTTATATTTCCTTATATCATGATAAATGTTTATTATTCATGCTAGAATTGTATTAACCGGAAACTTAGTACATGTGTGAATACATAGACAAAACAGAGTGTCCCTAGTATGTCTCTACTAGACTAGCTCATTGATCAAAGATGGTTATGTTTCCTAACCATAGACATGAGTTGTCATTTGATCAACGGGATCACATCATTAGGAGAATGATGTGATGGACAAGACCCATCCGTTAGCATAGCACTATGATCGTTTAGTTTTACTGCTATTGCTTTCTTCATGACTTATACATGTTCCTATGACTATGAGATTATGCAACTCCCGAATACCGTAAGAACACCTTGTGTGCTATCAAACGTCACAACGTAACTGGGTGATCATAAAGATGCTCTACAGGTGTCTCCGAAAGTATTCGTGGTGTTGGCATAGATCAAGATTAGGATTTGTCACTCCGAGTGTCGGAGAGGTATCTCTGGGCCCTCTCGGTAACACACATCACAATAAGCCTTGCAAGCAAAGGACTAATGAGTTAGTCACGAGATGATGTGTTACAAAACGAGTAAAGAGACTTGCCGGTAACGAGATTGAACTAGGTATGGAGATACCGACGATCGAATCTCGGGCAAGTAACATACCGATGACAAAAGGAACAACGTATGTTGCTATGCGGTTTTGACCGATAAAAGATCTTCGTAGAATATGTAGGATCCAATATGAACATCCAGGTTCCGCTATTGGTTATTGACCGGAGATGAGTCTCGGTCATGTCTACATAGTTCTCGAACCCGTAGGGTCCACACGCTTAACGTTTGATGACGATCGGTATTATGAGTTTATGAGTTTTGATGTACCGAAGGTAGTTCGGAGTCCTGGATGAGATCACGGACATGACGAGGAGTCTCGGAATGTCCGAGACATAAATATTGATATATTGGACGACTATATTCGGACACCGGAAGTGTTCCGGAAAAGTTTCGGATTTAACGGAATTGCCGGAGGGGGTTACCGAAACCCCCTACGAGGGGGATGGTCCATAGTGGGCCTTATGGAAAAGAGAGAGGCAGACCATAGGGGCTGGCCGGCGCCCCACCTAGGGTTCCTAGTTGGACTAGGATTCGGGGGCGCCACCTTTCCTTCTTTTCCTTTCCCTCTCTTCCTTCTTTGGTAGTTCCTACTAGGAATAGGATTGCAATCCTATTCCTAGTAGGATTGCACCCTAGCCGCACCATAGGAAGGGCCGGCCGGCCTCCCCCTTGCTCCTTTATATACGGGGGCAGGGGGGCACCCAAAGACACACAAGTTGAATTGTTCTAGCCGTGTGCGATGCCCCCCTCCACAGAAACACACCTCGGTCATACCGTCGCGGTGCTTAGGCGAAGCCCTGCGCCGGTGAATACATCATATCCGTCACCACGCCGTCGTGCTGACGAAACTCTCCCGTGAAGCTCAACTGGATCAAGAGCTCGTGGGACGTCATCAAGCTGAACGTGTGCTGAACGCGGAGGTGCCGTACGTTCGGTGCTTGATCGGTTGAATCGCGAAGAAGTTTGACTACATCAACCGCGTCACTTGACGCTTCCGCTTCCGGTCTACGAGGGTACGTAGACACACTCTTCCCTCTCGTTGCTATGCATCTGGTAGATAGATCTTGCGTGATCGTAGGAAAATTTTAAAATACTACGTTCCCCAACAAAGATTACCTATAAATCATTGACCATAGCAAGTACGTGATCACCGGTACGCATGGCAGGCTTCTTTTGGTGATCTGCCTCGCCTTTGGAATGCTTGCCTTTCTTTCGACATTGATGATTGGTCGAAAGAAATCGACGATGCCCCAGGTACACATTCTTCCTGCATCTGTCTAGGTATATACTTTGGGTGTCATCTAAACAGTGCGTGCATGCGTGGTATCCCTTGTTTGTTTGTCCTGAAAGGTTACTGAGAGCAGGCCAATCATTGATGGTTACAAACAGCAACGCATGTAGGTAAAATTCCTCCTGGTTGGCCTCATCCCACGCACGTACACCTTGTCCATTCCACAGCTATAAAAGTTCTTCAACTAATGACCTTAGGTACACATCAATGTCGTTGCCGGGTTGCTTAGGGCCTTGGATGAGTATTGGCATCATAATGAACTTCCGCTTCATGCACAGCCAAGGAGGAAGGTTATAGATACATAGAGTCACGTGCCAGGTGCTGTGATTGCTGCTCTGCTCCCCAAAAGGATTAATGCCATCCGCTCTTAAACCAAACCATACGTTCCTTGCGTCACCTGCAAACTCCTCCCAGTACGTTCTCTCGATTTTTCTCCATTGCGACCCGTCAGCGGGTGCTCTCAACTTCTCGTCTTTCTTACGATCCTCTCCGTGCCATCGCATCAACTTGGCATGCTCTTTGTTTATGAATAGAAGTTTCAACCGTGGTATTATAGGAGCATACCACATAACCTTGGCAGGAACCTTCTTCCTAGGGCGCCCGCCGTCAACATCACCAGGGTCATCTCGTCTGATCTTATACCGCAAGGCACCGCATACCGGGCATGCGTTCAAATGCTCGTACGCACCGCAGTATAGGATGCAGTCATTAGGGCATGCATGTATCTTATGCACCTCCAATCCTGGAGGGCATACGACCTTCTTTGCTGCGTACGTACTGTCGGGCAATTCGTTATCCTTTGGAAGCTTCTTCTTCAATATTTTGAGTAGTTTCTCAAATCCTTTGTCAGGCACACCATTCTCTTCCTTCCACTGCATCAATTCCAATACGGTACCGAGATTCGTGTTGCCATCTTCGCAATTGGGGTACAGCCCTTTTTTGTAATCCTCCAACATGCGATCGAACTTCAGCTTCTCCTTTTCACTTTTGCACTGTCTCCTTGCATCAACAATGACCCGGCGGAGATCATCGTCGGGCACAACATTGTCTGGTTCCTCTTGACCTTCAGCAGCTTCCCCCATTGCAGCAACACCATATTCCGGGGGCACATAGTGGTCATCGTCCTCTTCTTCTTCGTTGTCTTCCATCATAACCCCTATTTCTCCGTGCTTGGTCCAAATATTATAGTGTGGCATGAAACCCTTATAAAGCAGGTGGGTGTGAAGGGTGCTCGAGTCGGAGTAAGACCTCGTATTCCCACAAATAGTGCATGAACAACACATAAAATCATTCTGCTTGTTTGCTTTAGCCACTTCAAGAAAATTATGCACGCCATTAATGTACTCTGAGGTGCGTCTATCACCGTACATCCATTGCCGGTTCATCTGCTTGCATTTAAATATAATTAAGTATGTCAAAAACCATTACAGAACATCATGGATAGATAAGTGATCAAATTAATATGAGTTCATCATCACATTATATTCAAAGTAGATGCATATATATCACACCACGGTGGTGCCGGCGACGAGATCGGTGCGGGCGATCGACGGCGGTGAAGACGGGGACGGGACGTATGACGGACCGCTCAACCTAGCCAAATATCGGAGAAAATGGAGCTTCGAGTTTGAGCTTCGAGAGGAGAAAGCTTAACTAGTGTGGCTTGGGCATTTCATCGAGCACCTCATGTGCATATATGGGAGGTGAGCTAGAGCACCACACAAAGCTCTCCCCACGCCGGCCAGAAAAAATAGATCAATGTGGGCTCGCCAGCGATGGGGTATATATAAGCAACCAATTGGTCCCGGCTCGTTACAGGAACCGGGTCTAAAGGCCAACCATTTGTCCCGGTTCCAGTTACGAACCGGGACCAGTGGGTGTGGGCCAGGAGCAAGGCCTATTGGTCCCAGTTCGTGCTTGGAACCGGGACAAATGGGTCCAGACCAACCGGGACAGATGCCCCACGAGGCCCGGCCGCCCCCCCTGGGCACACGAACCGGGACGTATGCCCCCATGGGTCCCAGTTCGTGGGTGAACCGGGACTAATGGGCTGGCTAGGCCCGAACCAAAGCCATGTTTTCTACTAGTGAGGGGGAGAGAGCCCCCCTCCTTCTCCTTGTTCCTTGGCCTTCTCCCTAGGTGGGAGAAGGGTTTCCCCTCTGTTCCATGGCCTCCATGGCATGGGAGGGGCGAGGGCCCCTCCAAGATTGGATCTGTCTCTCTGTCTCTCTCTTTTCCGCGCTCCCAGAATCCGGCCTTTCACCGTTTCTTATATTCCTGGAGATCCGTAACTCCGATTGGGCTGAATTTTTAACATGATTTGTATCCGGATATTGGCTTTCTTGCGGCATAAGAAGGGCACCAACCGCCTTATGGGGTGGCCACGAGGGTCAGGGCCGCGCCCCCTACCTCGTGGCCCCCTCGGGCATCGTCTCGCGATGATTCTTCTTCCCAAAAATCACATATATTCGAAAAAAATCTCCGTGCGTTTTTATCCGTTTGGATTCTGTTCGATATGGATATTCAGCGAAAGAAAAAACATGCAACAAACAGGAACTGACACTGGGCACTGGATCAATATGTTAGTCCCAAGAATACTATAAAAACTTGCCAAAAGTATATGAAAGTTTTATAATATTGGCATGGAACAATAAAAAATTATAGATATGACGGAGACGTATCAGCATCCCCAAGCTTAATTCCTGCTCGTCCTCGAGTAGGTAAATGATAAAAAGGATAATTTTTTATGTGGAATGCTACTTAGCATAATATTGATCAGGTGATCTAATCATGGCATGAATATTAAGATACGAGTGATTCAAAGCAATAGTCTATCATTTGACACAACATAATTTAATACTCGGGCATCCCAACAAACATTCAAGTCTTTCAAAATATCAATGCTAAAGAACATTATCCCTACAAAATCATATCGTCTTTTATGCTCCCTTTTCTTAACACAAGGTACCCCTCATGCCCATCCCGGTGTCATCCAAGCAATTGTTTTCATACTTTACTTTTTCGAACCTTTTCAACTCTTCACGCAATACATGAGCGTGAGACATGAACATAGCACTATGGGTGGAAAAGAAGGTGTTGGTAGACAAAAGTAGGGAGAAAGTCTCACATCGACTAGGCAAATTAACGGACTATGGAGATGTCCATCAATTGATATCAATGTGAGTGAGTAGGGATTGCCATGTAACTGATGCACTAGAGCTATAAGTGTATGAAAACTCAAAATAAAATTAGTGGGTGTGCATCAACTTGCTTGCTCATGAAGACCTAGGGCATTTGAGGAAGCCCATCGTTGAAATATACAAGCCAAGTTCTATAATGAAAATTCCCACTAGTATATGGAAGTGATAATATAGGAGACTCTCTATATGAAGAACATGGTGCTACTTTGAAGCACAAGTGTGGATAAAAAGATAGTAGCATTGTCCCCTTTTTCCCTTTTTCTTTTTCTTTTTTTGGGCCTTACTTTTTTTATTTGGCCTTTCTCTCTTTTTTTGGCCATTTTTAGGATAATGCTCTAGTAATGATGACGATCACACTTTTATTTACTTATAACTCGATATTAAAACTGCATGCTAGAACAAAGTATGACTCTATATGAATGCCTCTCGTAGTGTACTAGGATGTGCAATGATCTAGCATAACAATGACATCAAAAAACGCAAGCCATGAAAACATCATGCTAGCTGTCTTACGATCATGCAAAGCAATATGACAATGATGGTGCGTGTTATAATAAACGGAACGATGGAGTTACATGGCAATATATCTCGGAATGGCTATGGAGATGCCATAATAGGTAGGTATGGTGGCTGTTTTGAGGAAGGGTATAAGGTGGTTTGATGCATCGACGAAAATTGCGGGGGTACTAGAGTGGCTAGCAAGGTGGAAGGGTGAGAGTGCGCATAATCCATGGACTCAACATTAGTCATAAAGAACTCACATACTTATTGTGAAAAATCTGTTAGCCCTCGAAGCAATATACTATGACGCATGCTCCTAGGGGGGAGTTTGGTAGGAGTTAACCATAGCGCGCCCCCAACCATCACGCAAAGATAAACAATCAAAATAGAATGCGCACCAATTTGATTACATAGTTAGGTACCATATGTGCATGCTTCGGGAATCACAGACCGTAACACCAATATTTTTACTAAACGACAATCATTAACTAGTACCTCCCACATATTAGCATCTCTATATCGCAAAACTATTGTAAGGAATCAAACATATCATATCAGCGATCTATAAGTTTATGTATGATTTTATGACTAACCATGTGAATGACCAATTCCCGTCAACTCTCTAAATAGATATAAGTGAAGCAAGAGAGTTTTAATTTTTCTACAAAAGATATGCCCACACTCTAACAAATATAAGTGAAGCAAAAGAGCATTCTACAAATGGCTGTTTCCTATGTGAGGAGAAACAGACAATCCGAACTTCAAATGATATAAGTGAAGCACATGAAGCATTCTATAAAGTCATACTCAAAAGATATAAGTGAAGTGCAAAGAGCATTCTACAAATTAACTATGGACTATCCCATACCAGCATGGTGCATTAATTAAAAGAAAAATAAAAAGCACGCGATGCTCCAAGAATTTACGCATATCACGTGAACGAAACGAATCCGAAAACATACCGATACTTGTTGAAGAAAGATGGGATGCCTTCCGGGCCATCCCCAAGCTTAGACGCTTGAGTCTCCTTGAATATTTACATGGGGTGCCTTGGGCATCCCCAAGCTTGAGCTCTTGCCTCTCCTTGTTCTCCTCACATCGAGACCTCCTCGATCTTCGAACACTTCATCCACACAAAACTTAACCGAACTTTTAGTGGCGGGGTTAATGCATATGATCAATGAAATCCCATCATGTACTGCTCTAAAATTATTGTATAATTATGAACAAACATTATCCGCTGTATGCTATCACAATTCTATGGCCCCAAGTCAAGGAGGCTTCAACAAGAATTCAAACATATGCACATAGTGAAGCTATAACAGCAATCTGTGAAAACACGATAGTCTGTAGTAATCTGAACATTAACAATGCTTCTGTAACTCTAAAAATTCTGGGAAAATTATGAAAAATCAACAATTTGTATAGAAAGAGTTTGCAAAAAGTTTCCAATCCTTTTGATGTTCCAGTAAAAAAATGAAAAATTGCGCACTACAGCCAAAGTTTCTGCTTTTGCACCGCACAAACCAACAAGAAGTTTAATCATCCTAAAGGAAAATTTTGGCACATTATTTTTATACTACAATGGATTTGTACAAGGGGATAATTATTTTTGTTGAAAAGTTTCTGTAATCAAGGTTAACAAAGTTTCCATGGGCATGAAAAAGTTCAAGGCTGGCTCCCACTTTAACAATTCTCGTCTTTCTTACTTTCGCTTTTCTTTTTGAAAAAGTTTTAGGTTCCCCTCTGTATTTTTTTTGTTTTTAAACTTTATAAAAGCACACAAGAGAAATAAATGACTCTCTAAAACTTCCGTGTTGTCTCCCTGGCAGCGCTTTCTTTAAAGCCATTAAGCTAGTCATATAGTGCTCAAGTAATGGATCCACCCGGATCCCAAGGTACATCAAAGCCAATTTTAATTAACAATGATTTGTGATTTAGTAGTGAGCACAAAGTAATACATATCTTGCAACAGTGAAGTCTAACTCTCTTCCTATGCGTCGGCATGTCATAAAAGAACAATTCACTCACACATAGTAAAGGCCAATGCATAGCATAAACAGTTTCTTGCAATTTTATCGTATTGGAAACATAGAGAGGCGGAGATGTAGTTCCTCTCTCATAATAATTGCAACTAGGAGCAGCAAGCACATGCATATTATATCTATTAAAATCATCATGTTTAGTAGTGAGACACAACCTATCAATATAATTCTTAATAAGGGCAAACTTCTCCGAAATAGTGTAGTCGGGAGAATTCAAAAAGATAATAGGAGTATCATATGTGGGTGCAGTAGAAACAATTTCATTCATAACATAAGGAACTATAGCAAGTTCATCTCCATAAGCATAATTCATATTGTCATCATGGCCACAAGCATAGCAAGCATTAATTTCATCAAAAAGGGATATTTCAAACGAATCAAAGGGATCATAGGAATTATCATAGCAATCGTCCTTCGGTAAGCACGAAGGGAAATTAAACAATGTATGAGTTGAAGAGTTACTCTCATTAGAAGGTGGGCACGGGTAGCTAATCCGCTCTTCCTCCTTTTGTTCTTCGTTCTCCTCCTCATCTTTTTCATCTAATGAGCTCAAAGTGTCATCAATTCCTTCTTTCATAGATTCCTGCAAAATATTAGTCTCTTCTTGGACAGCGGCGACCTTCTCAATAAACGCATCAATATTGACATTGTATTCATAGTTCTCATAGCAATATTTCAATATAGCAAAATTTTCAGGCCTATAAACATCATCATCAAAAGCTTCATACCTTTTAAACAGAGATTCAATTTCATAAGCACCCTTAAAAGAAACGAATTCTTCTATTTGTTCCACATCATAATAATCATATATACCATTAGCATAAGAAGCTAAGGTTTCATCATCATTAAATTCGCATGAAAAGGGAAGGTGTGGAGACTTTATCCTAGAGCAACAAGTATAATCATATCTCGAGCATAGTTGCCGAGCATACCAATGCAACATATAAATTTGATCCCATAATAGTTTCCCTTTTTGTATCAAGCGATAATCCCTAAAGTATTCACGTTGATCCAACGTTACTCCCATTATATAGTTGAATGGGGTTTTCTCATGATTATCAAAGTAGTACATAATATTTTTCACATAATGAGCATCGAGGGTTTTAGGAGGTTCCCCATCTCCATAAGTAGCAAGTACACCTAATTTTTTGGTATTTCGTGTTCCATATCCATAACTAAAGATAGATAACAACTTAGAACAGCAAATAAAATCCACTTCGTGATAAAGCAAACAAGCACACACGAGAATATTCACCCCACGCTATTGCTCCCCGGCAACGACGCCAGAAAAAGGTCTTCATAACCCAAAAGTATAGGGGATAAATTGTAGCCTCTTTCGATAAGTAAGAGTGTCGAACCCAACAAGGAGCTAAAGCTAGAACAAATATTACCTCAAGTTCTATCGACCACTGATACAACTCTACGCACGCTTGACGTTCGCTTTACCTAGAACAAGTATAAAACTAGAAGTACCTTGTAGGTGTAACGGGATAGGTTTGCAAGAATATAAAGAGCACGTAAATAAAAACTAGGGGCTGTTTAGATAAAGAAGCAATAAAGTTAGTATAGAGAGTGTGGAAAGGTGATGATAGGAGTTGCGAAATTGTCCCTAAGCAATTGACTACGTTCCTAGACCGATAGCAAGTAATATGTGGGAGAGGCCACTTCTAGCATGTCATCCCTGACTTGGAATTCTATGCACTTATGATTGGAACTATTAGCAAGCATCCGCAACTACTAACGTTCATTAAGGTAAAACCCAACCATAGCATTAAGATATATTGGCCCCCCTTCAATCCCGTATGCTTCAATTTCTATGCTAGGTTGAAGCTTCTGTCACTCTTGACCTCCAATACATAGTCCTATCAACATACAACTAACCCTATGGTGTGATCCACACGCGCGCTCATATGATGGTCACCAAAGGACAACAACATTACCACAAGCAAATGAAACCAATCATAGCAATTCCCCAATTACCGATAGGACAACGAAAATCTACTCAGACATCATAGGAGGCAACACATCATTGGATAATAATACGAAGCATAAAGCACCGTGTTCAAGTAGAGGGTACAGCGGGTTGCGGGAGAGTGGACCGATGTAGATAGATGGGGGAAGGTGATGAAGATGTTGGTGAAGATGATAGAGGTGTTGGTGTAGATCACCGTCGCATGATGATGGCCCCGGTGGCACTCCGGCGCCACCGGAAGCGAGTGGGAGAGAGCCCCCTCCTTCTCCTTCTTCCTTGGCCTTCTCCCTAGGTGGGAGAAGGGTTTCCCCTCTGGTCCATGGCCTCCATGGCATGGGAGGGGCGAGAGCCCCTCCGAGATTGGATCTGTCTCTCTGTTTCTCTTTGTTCCTGCGCTCCCAGATTCTGGCCTTTCACCGTTTCTTATATTCTCGGAGATCCGTAACTCCGATTGGGCTTTTTAACATGATTTGTGCCCAGATATTGGCTTTGTTACGGTGAAAGAAGGGCACCAACCGCCTTACGGGGTGGCCACGAGGGTCAGTGGCGCTCCCCCTGCCTCATGGCCCCCTCGGGCATTGTCTCGCGTTGATTCTACTTCCCAAAAATCACATATATTCCAAAAATAATCTCCGTGCGTTTTTATCCCGTTTGGACTCGTTTGATATGGATATTTTGCGAAAGAAAAAAACATGCAACAAACAGGAACTGGCACTGGGCACTGGATCAATATGTTAGTCCCAAGAATAGTATAAAAAGTTGCCAAATGTATATGAAAGTTGTACAATATTGGCTTGGAACAATAAAAAATTATAGATACGACGGAGACGTATCAGTGGCTGGCGGGTGTCTGTTTCTCCTACTTTAGCTGAATCAAATTTGACTGCGGCCAGTCCTTGTTGAAGGTTAAAACAACAAACTTGACGAAACACCGTTGTAGTTTTGATGCGTAAATAAGAACGGTTCTTGCTAGAAGCCCGTAGTAGCCATGTAAAACTTGCAAAAACAAAGTAGAGGACGTCTAACTTGTTTTTGCAGGGCATGTTGTGATGTGATATGGTCAAGACATGATTTGTTATACGTTATTGTATGATATGATCATGTTTTGTAAATTATCGGTAATCGGCAGGATCGTTATGGTTGTCTCTTTATTGTATGAAATGCAAGCGCCATGTGATTGCTTTACTTTATCGCTATGAGTTAGCAATAGTTGTAGAAGAAATAATTGGTGAGACAACCACGACGCTACGGTGGAGATCAAGGTGTCAAGCCGGTGACGATGGAGATCATAACGTTGCTTTGGAGATGGAGATCAAAAGCACAAGATGATGATGGCCATATCATGTCACATATTTTGGTTTCATGTGATTTTTATATTTTATGCATCTTATTTTTCTTAGTATGGCAGTAGCATTATAATATGATCCCTTAGCTAAATTTCAAGGTAAAAGTGTTCTGCCTGAGTATGCACCATTGCTACAGTTCTTCATGCTGAGACACCACGTGATGATCGGGTGTGATAGGCTCAACGTTCAAATACAATGGGTGCAAGACAGTTTTGCACATGCGGAATACTCAGGCTAAACTTGACGAGCCTAGCATGTATAGACATGGGCTCGGAACACTGGAGACCGAAAGGTCAAACATGAATCATATAGTACATATGATCAACATAGAGATGTTCACCATTGAAGACTACTCCATCTCACGTGATGATCGGACATGGTTTAGTTGATTTGGATCACGTATCATTTAGATGACTTGAGGGATGTCTATCTAAGTTGGAGTTCTTAAGCAATTTGATTAATTGAACATTAATTTATCATGAACTTAGTCCTGATAGTATTTGCAAATTATGTTATAGATCAACAGTTCGCGTTGTAGCTCCCTTATGTTTTTTGATATGTTCCTCGAGAAAACTAAGTTGAAAGATGTTAGTAGCAATGATGCAGATTAGGTCCGTGATCTGAGGATTATAGTCATTGCTGCACAGAAGTGTTATGTGCTTGATGCACCGCTAGGTGACACACCTATTGCAGGAGTAGATGCAAACGTTATGAGCGTTTGGTAGAGCTCAATATGATGTCTACTTAATAGTTTAGTATGACATGCTTTACAGCTTAGAACCGGAATTTCAAAAATGTTTTGAATGCCACGGAGCATATGAGATGTTCCAAGAGCTGAAATTAGTATTTCAGACTCATGCCCATGTCGAGAGGGATGAGACCTCTGAAAGACACTTTGCCTACAAGATGGAGGAGAATAGCTCAGCTAGTGAGCATGTGCTCAGAATGTCTGGGTACTACAATCACTTGAATCAAGTGGGAGTTAATATTCCAGATAAGATAGTGATTGACGGAGTTCTCTAGTCACTATCACCAAGATACTAGATCTTCGTGACGAACTATAATATGCAAGGGATGGCAAAAACGATCCCCGAGCTCTTCGCAATCAGCGAAGTTAGAAATCAAGAAAGAGCATCAAGTGTTGATGGTTAAACAAGACCACTAGTTTCAAGAAAAAAGGGCAAGGGAAAGAAAGAAACTTCAAGAAGAACGGCAAGCAAGTTGCCACTCCCGAGAAGAAGCCCAAAGCTAGACCTAAGCCTGAAACCGAGTGCTTCTACTGCAAAATGGTCACTGGAAGCGGAACTACCCCAAATATTTGGCGGATAAGAAGGATGGCGAAGTGAATAAAGGTATATTTGATATACATGTTATTGATGTGTACCTCACTAGTGCTCGTAGTAGCCCCTGGGTATTTGATACCTGTTCGGTTGCTAAGATTGGTAACTCGAAACAAGAGTTGTAGAATAAAGGGAGACTAGTTGAGGGTGAGGTGAAGATGTGTGTTGGAAGTAGTTCCAATATTGATATGATCATCATCGCACACTCCCTGTACTTTCGGGATTAGTGTTAAACCTATATAAATGTTATTTGGTGTTTGCGTTGAGCATGAACAAGATTGGATCGTGTTTATTGCAATATGATTATTCATTTAAGTCAAAGAAAAATTGTTATTATATTTACATGAATAAAACTTCTATGGTCATACACCCAAGGTGAATGGTTTATTGAATCTCGATCGTAAGTAATACACATATTCATAATATTGAAGCCAAAAGATACAAAGTTAATAATGATAGTGCAACATACTTGTGGCACTGTCCTTTAGATCATATTGGTGTAAAGCGCATGAAGAAACTCCATGCTGATGGACTTTTGGAATCACTTGATTATGAATCATTTGATACTTGTGAACTATGCCTCATGGGCAAGATGACTAAAACTCCATTCTCCGAAACAATGGAGCGACCTAATGACTTATTGGAAATATTACATACCGATGTATACGGTCCAATAAGTGTTAAAGCACACGACGGGTATCGTTATTTTCTCACCTTCAAAGATGATTTGAGTAGATATATCTACTTAATAAAACATAAGTCTGAAACATTTGAAAAGTTCAAAGAATTTCAGAGTGAAGTAGAGAAACATCGTAATAAGAAAATAAAGTTTCTACGATCTGATCGCGGAGGCGAATATTTGAGTTACGAGTTTGGTCTTCATTTGAAACAGTGTGGAATAGTTTCACAGCTCACGCCACCTGGAACACCACGGTGTAATGGTGTGTCCGAACCTCGTAACTATACTCTATTACATATGGTGCGTTTTATGATGTCTCCTACCGATTAGCCTCTATCGTTTTGGGGTTATGCATTAGAGACAGCTGCATTCACGTTAAATAGGGTATCGTCTAAATCCGTTGAGACGACACTGTATGAACTGTGGTTTGGCAAGAAACCTAAGCTATCATTTCTTAAAGTTTGGGTTTGCGATGCTTATGTGAAACAGGTTCAGCCTGATAAGCTCGAACCCAAATCAGAGAAGAGCGTCTTCACAGGATACCCAAAAGAAACTGTTGGGTACACCTTCTACCACAGATCCGAAGACACGATCTTTGTTTCTAAGAATGGATCCTTTCTAGAGAAGGAGTTTCTACCGAAAGTAGTGAGTGGGATGAAAGTAGAACTTGATGAGTAATTGTACCTTCTCTCGAATTGGAAAGTAGTTCATCATAGAAAACTGTTCCTGTGATGCCTACACCAACTAGAGAGGGAGCTAATGATGATGATCATGAAATTTCAGATCAAGTTACTGCCGAACCGCGTAGGTGAACCAGAGCATGATCCACACTAGAGTGATATGATAATCCTATTCTAGAAGTCATGTTACTAGACCATGACAAACATATGAACTATGAAGAAGCTGTGATGATCCCAGATTCCGATAAATGACTTGAGGCCATGAAATCTGAGATAGGATCCATGTATGAGAGCAAAGTGTGGAATTTGGTAGATTTTCCCAATGACCGGCAAGCCATTGAGAATAAATGGATCTTCAAGAGGAAGACAGACGCTGATGGTAATATCATTGTGTACAAAGCTCGACTTGTTGCGAAAGTTTTTTGACAAGTTCAAGGTGTTGATTACGATGAGATTTTCTCACTCTTAGCGATGCTTAAGTCTGTCTGAATCATGTTAGTAATTGTCGCATTTCCTTAATGGATTCATTAAAGAAGAGTTGTATATGATGCAACTAAAAGGTCTTGTCGATCCTAAAGGTGCTAACAAAGTGTGCAAGCTCCAGCGATCCATCTATGGACTGGTGCAAGCATCTCGGAGTTGGAGTATACATTTTGATCAGGTGATCAAAGCATATGGCTTTATACAAACTTACGGTGAAGGCTGTATTTACAAGAAAGTGAGTGAGAGCACTATAACATTTCTGATATTATATGTGGACGACATATTGTTGATCAGAAATGATGTAGAATTTCTGGGTAGCATAAAAGGATACTTGAATAAGAATTTTTCAATGAAAGACCTCAGTGAAGCTGATTACATATTGGGCATCAAGATCTATAGGGATAGATCAAGATGCTTGATAAGACTTTCGATAAGTACATACCTTGATTTTGAAGTAGTTCAAAATGGATCAATCAAAGAAGGAGTTCTTGCTTGATTTGTAAGGTATGGAGTTGAGTTAGAGTCTAAGGCCGACCATGGCAGAAAAAATATGGAGAAAATGAAAGTCATTCCTTATGCCTCAGCCATAGGTTCTATAAAGCATGCCATACTATGTACCAAACCTCTTATGTACCTTGCCATGAGTTTGGCAAGGAGGTACAATAGTGATCCAGGAGTAGATCACTAGACAATGGTCAAAATTATCCTTAGTTGCCTTAAAAAGGACTAAGGAAATGCTTCTCGGCTATGGAGGTGATAAAGAGTTCATCATAAAGAGTTACGACAATGCAAGCTTTGACACAGATCTAGATGACTCTAAGTCTCAATCTAGATACGTATTGAAAGTGGGAGAAATTAGCTAGAGTAGCTCCACGCAGAGTATTGTAGACATAGAAATTTGCGAAATACATATGGGTCTGAATGTGATAGACCCGTGGACTTAACTTATCTCACAAAGCAAAACATGATCACACCTTAGTACTCTTTGGGTGTGAATCACATGGCGACGTGAACTAGATTATTGACTCTAGTAAACCCTTTGGGTGTTGGTCACATAGCGATGTGAACTATGGGTGTTAATCACATGACAATGTGAACTATCGGTGTTAAATCACATGGCGATGTGAACTATGGGTGTTAATCACATGACGATGTGAACTATTGGTGTTAAATCACATGGAGATGTGAACTAGATTATTGACTCTAGTGCAAGTGGGAGACTGAAGGAAATATGCCCTAGAGGCAATGATAAAGTTGTTATTTTATATTTCCTTATATCATGATAAATGTTTATTATTCATGCTAGAATTGTATTAACCGGAAACTTGATACATGTGTGGATACATAGACAAAACACCGTGTCCCTAGTAAGCCTCTACTAGACTAGCTCGTTAATCAAAGATGGTTAAGTTTCCTCACCATAGACATGTGTTGTCATTTGATGAACAGGATCACATCATTAGGATAATGATGTGATGGACATGACCCACCCGTTAGCTTAGCATAATGATCGTTCAATTTTACTACTATTGCTTTCTTCATGACAAATACATATTCATCCGAATATGAGATCATGCAACTCCCGGATACCGGAGGAATGCCTTGTGTGCTATCAAACGTCACAACGTAACTGGGTGATTATAAATATGCTCTATAGGTATCTCCGAAGGTGTCTTGTTGTGTTGGCGTGAATCGAGATTAGGATTTGTCACTCCAAGTGTCGGAGAGGTATCTTGGGCCCTCTCGGTAATGCACATCATAAGAAGCCTTGCAAGCAATGTGACTAATGAGTTAGTTGCAGGATAATGCATTATGGAATGAGTAAAAAGACTTGCCAGTAACGAGATTGAACTAGGTATGAAGATACCGGCGATCGAATCTCGAGCAAGTAACATACCAATGACAAAGGGAATAACGTATGTTGTCATTATGGTACGACCGATAAAGATCTTCGTAGAATATATGGGAGCCAATATGAGCATCTAGGTTCCGCTATTGGTTATTGACCGGAGAGGTGTCTCGGTCATGTCTACATAGTTATCGAACACGTAGGGTCCGCGCGCTTAACGTCCGATGACGATTTTGTATTATATGAGTTATGTGATTTGATGACCCAATTTTGTTCGGAGTCCCGGATGAGATCACGGACATGGCAAGGAGTCTCGAAATGCCCGAGAGGTAAAGATTCATATATAGGACAATGATATTTGGACACCGGAAGTGTTCCGGGTGATATCGGGTCACCGAAGGGGTTCCGGGCACCCCCTGGCAAAGTTATGGGCCTATTGGGCCAAGGGAGGGACAGACCAGCCCACAGGGGGTTGGTTCACCCCTCCACGTGGTCGGCTGCCCTAGGGATGGCAAGGGAGGAAGGCTAGCCCCTCCTTCCTACCCCTCCTCAAGGGAGAAAGGAAAGGGGAGGGCGCCACCTCTCCTTCCTTCTCCTAGTGCCATGAAAAGGAAAGGGGGGGGGGGGCGAATTGGGGTTGCACCCCAACTAGGATTCGTACTACTTGGGGGCACCCCTTGGATGCCTCCTCCCCCCTCCAACCTATATATATTTGGGTAGGGTGCTGCCTAGAACACACGAACATCATTGTTAGCCGTGTGCGGTGCCCTCTCCACTATTTACTCCCACGGTCATAATATCGTAGTGCTTAGGTGAAGCCCTGCGCAGATCACTTCATCATCATCGTCACCTCGCCGTCGTGCTGATGGAACTCATCTACTTCCTCGACACTTTGCTGGATCAAGAGTTCAAGGGACGTCGTCGAGCTGAACGTGTGCAGAACTCAGAGGTGCTTGATTGGTCAGAACGAGAAGAAGTTCGACTACATCAACCGCATTGTCAAACGCTTCCGCTTTCGGTCTACGAGGGTACGTGGACACACTCTCCCCCTCTCATTGATGTGCATCTCCTAGATAGATCTTGTGTGAGCGTAGAATTTTTTGAAATTTCATGCAACGTTTGCCAACACATGCTTCACCGGGTCACGCGCAATACTGATAGCATCGGTATTGTCTGATAGTACGAGAGTCGATGCAGTAGCAGAAAAACCAAAATCCATGAGTAACCATCATAACCAGATCACCTCAACCGTCAGCATAGCCATCTCTTGCAACTCAGCCTCTGTACTCGAGCGAGAAACTGCAGTCTTTTTGTTTGTCTTCTAGGCAATAAGAGAGCCACCAAGAAAGACAAAGTAAGCAGACAACGAGAGTCGGTTAGAGGATCACTAGCCCACGTAGCATCAGAGTAGGCCTAGAGCTGGAAAGAGCTAGAGCGGGGAAAGAAAAGGCAATGAGAGATCGTGCCCCGAAGATATCGTAGAACACGAAGGAGGTGACAATAGTGGACATAGGTGGGGACTGAAACAAACCGACTGAGAATGTGGACATGATAGGAGATGTCAGGACGTGTAACAACAAGAAGCCATCAGAGGTCTAAGAAATCTCGGTCCCAAGAAAATAGTGAATAGGACCAAGATCAGACATGAGGAACTGGTCACGAAGGCAAGCCTTAACAAAGGCAATGTAGTCAGAGTCGTCACTTGTGATGATCATGTCAGCAACATATATAAGGAGAATAGTATGACCACGAGGAGATGTGTGAACAAAAAATGCGGGATTATGATCATAGGGCGAGAAGCCAGCGGCAATCACCACTGAGGTAAACTGCTCGAACCAGGCAGGAGGGGCATGTTTAAGACCATAGAAGGAGCGGCGAAGTCGGAAAACCATACCATCAGGAGCATATTACCCCGATGGTGGCTGCATATAAACCTCCTCACGTAACTCACCATTGAGAAAAGAGTTTTGGACATCAAGTTGAGATACAGAACAATGACGAACAGAAGCCACAACAAGGAGAGTGCGAACTGTTGTTATATGGGCCCATAGGAGCGAATATTTCATCATAATCATATACATGCTCCTATTGAAAACCACAAGCCACAAGACAGGCTTTGTAGCGCTCAAGAGAACCAAAGGAGCGAGCCTTAATCTTATAGATACACTTGCAGGTGATGGGACAAACACCAGAAGGAAGAGAGACTAGATCCCATGTGCCCGAGCATTCAAGTGCAGCAAGATCCTCGGCCATCGCAAGCAACCATTCAGGTTGAGTCATGGCAGTCTGATAGGAAGTGGGCTCAGCGACAACAGAGAGACAATACCGGTTAGGTGAATGGCGATCAGGTGGGAGGCGAGGCCGAGCGCGGAGGTTATGAACCGGGGGAGATGTGGAGGGAGGCACTTCAAAAGTGGAAGGCACGTCATTAGAATCATCCTCAATATGACGACGTCGAGTGTAGTGGAGAGGAAATAGAGAAAGAGGGTGACAAACTGGAGAGGATGGTGGAGAGATGGATGGAGGGGAAGGTGGTGTCAGTGGTGGATGAGGAAGGGTGAGATGTGCCGGAGGAAGGAGGGAGACATGAGGCACATAGGAGGGTGTGTCTGGAAGGAGAAGAAATGAAATATCATCCACAGAGAAACTCGAGGAGGAAGGTAGTAAGAATGAGACTCATCAAAAGTCACATCCGAAATGCGTAATTTATGACCAACAAGATCCCAACATTGATAGCCCTTGTGCTCATCACTGTAGCCAAGAAAAACACACTCAGCCGACTGAGGAGTCAGTTTGGTGCATTCTCGCGGTGCAAGAAGAACATAGCACACACATCCAAACATACGAAGAGCCGAGTAGTTAGGGGAACGACTAGTGAGACACTCCATTGGAATACCACCCTGCTAGGAAGTCGATGGTTGAATGTGGATGAGATAGGTGGATGCGCAAACGGCCTGAGCCTAAAAGTGGGGTGAAAGAGAAGCTGCAATCATCAGTGCATGAGCCGTCTCAAGAAGATGACGATGCTTGCGTTCTGCAACGCCATTCCGAGCATGGGCACCAGGGCATGAAAACTGGGCAAGAGTGCCCTGTTCCACAAGAAAACCATGCAACATCTTGGAGATATACTCTCCAGCGGAGTCGGCACGAAAAGTATGAATAGGCGTGGAAAACTGGGTGTGAACCATAGCAGGAAATCGCTTGTATAGAGAGAGAACCTCAGGAGATTTCATAAAGTAGAGCCAAGTGTAGAATGAGAAATCATCAATAAACAGAACATAGTAGTGATGACCAGCTTTCGGATGAAAGGGAGCAGGACCCCATACATCAGTATGAACTAAGTCAAAAGGACACTGAGATAGCAACTCACTAGTAGGATAAGGTAACTGGGCCTGTTTTCCAAGTCTACAACAATCACAATGTAAAGAGACATCTCCAGAGACAGGCCCCAAGACACCCTAATGCACCAACGATGACAAGCGGGAGCCACACATGTGACCATGTCCGTGATGACACTACTGGAAGGATGCAGAAGAGGAGGCAACAAGAGAATGGGAACTGGCAGAAGTGGTGGCAGCGGAAGGAACACGAAGCCAGTCAACCTCCCAAAGGCCCTCTGACTCACAGCGACGAGGGCCAGCACCAACCAGAGCCTTCATGCGAAGATCCTGAATAGAACAAGTGTCAGAATCAAGAATTATATGACAACCATAATCGGTAAGTTGGGAAGCAAAAAGAGATTCATGGTAAGACGGGGAACATGAGAAACACTAGGAACCAAAAAAGATGGAGTGGAAAGAGTGCCACAACTCTCAACGGGAAGGGGTGTGCCATCGGCAGTGATAACATTAATAGGAGAATCAAGAGGTAGAAGAAAAGACAACGATGATGAATCAGAAGACATATGAAAAGAAGCTCCAGAATCTAGAACCCACGAAGATGTACCTGATTGTGTTGGTGTCGGCGGTGATGGAGGGGTGGAAGCAGTCACAGCTGCAGTGGAACCCGTCAATGAAGAACCGGAGGAAGCCAGTAGGCGCTTGAGCCGCACAATGTCTTTGTCAGTAAGTGACGGAGTCGAGGAAGACACATGAGGCCCACTGGAAGAAGAGCGCATCTGGTCTCGCTGCTTCTGGCAACAATCAGACTTTGGGTAACCTAGCCTAGAGCAGTAGCCACAGAAGGTGTCAAGGCGGGGCTGGCCCTTCTTAGCATAAGGCGGGCGACCCACCTCGCTGAAGGTGTGGGTAGGAGCGGTGAAGCAATGAGACGAGCAGACAAGACAGGAGCTCGGGCAGCCAAAACAGAAGGAACCGCAAGAAAACCAGCATAGCAAAGGCGGGTCTCCTCAGCCCGAAGGTCAGCAAGGACCTCCGAGATAGGAACACGACCACGAGCAAGCAAGTGAGCGCGTCGAGGCTCAAACTTGGAGCGGAGGTGAGATAAGAACTCATGGACACGGTGAAACTCCAAGTCAGACCACATAGTCTGGCAGCAGCGGCAAGCACCACAAACAACTGTCCGAAGAGAGTCAAGTTGGCGCGAGATGGCAGATATCTTCGTGTAGAACTCGTCAACAGAAGAGTCACCCTGCTGAAGAGCATGCTCCTAACGCACCACAGATAAGTAGAGAGCATCACCAGAGGGCTGATAGCGCTGACATAGATAATACCACATCGCTGCAATGGTGCTGAGGCCCATGAACTCCGAAGCAAACTGAGGGAGGACACTCGTAGTGGGAACAGTAGCAGCACGGGCATCATCATTGCACCACTGAGTGTAAGCAGACAGATCATCTCGGTAGAAAGAAAGAGCATCTGCATAAGATGATAACTGCTGATCATAAGCATCAACTGCAGCATCATCGAGAGCCTTGGCTACATCCCGATCATCCTGAGAAGCATCAGCATCAAGAACCGGTGGCACCAGCAGGGTAGGATCCACGGGAGAAACATGGCACGACGGACAGGGAACCTCGCCAGAGAGAACGCCCCACAAAAAAAGACCGCGCATATTGGTATGCATGAAGCCCGCAAACTCAGCATAGTTGGTGCCATCGAAGATCACTGAGCACCGAGGAACCACGACATAGCCCGAGGAAGACACGAGGAGCTCTGTTTTTTTTTTCGAAGTCAACCGATGCTGAATACTAGATCTGGATCGGGCAGGGGCTCACTCGAGGCAGGCGCTCGATACAGGCTCCCGAGCGGGAATCAGCCCGCACGAGCAGGGAGCAGCCTTCACGGGAACGAGCCAAGGCGCTGGCGGCCGAAACCAGCCAGACAGAGAGCCTTCGCGGGAACTAGCCGGAGTTGTCGGCGGCCGGAACTAGTTAGCCGGACAGGCAGGTGCGGCGGCATCCAGACGAACCGGGAGCGGCGGCAACCAGACTGGCGTGGAGCGGCGGCGGCTGGACGGGCAGAGGGCGTCGGCGACCGAACGGACAGGGGACAGAGCATATCGTGGCAGCCGGAGAGCGGGTCGCGGCCGGATAAGACAATGCGGGGGAGGAGCCAGGCAGCCGGGCGGCAGAGCCGGTCGGGGCCAAGGAGGAGACGGCCAGTGACGAGCGAAGATGGCCGGCGACAGGCGGAGACTAGGTACGAGGTGCACGGAGTTGCATCATGTGGGACAGGGAGGCTAACCTAGTATCTGATACCATGTTAGATAATGAGCAACTAACATTTACGGGGGGCGGGGGGGGGGGGCATCGGGAAATGCATATACATGTGAGGTAAAATGCAGAAAGCCCCTTATACAATAAGAATACATAGAAAAGGAGACTATACATATCTAACAAATATAGTGTCCACATGTTGTGTACCACTATTTACATGTATCACTCGAACTACTGCCAAAAAGACAAGATATGTGCAGATTCTCTTATGCAACACAGCGTAGATGGCACAAACTTATATTTCTTGCAAATTTTCTATATTGTATATAACCAGAGGTACCTCTCTTGGAAAACCCACTAAGCTTATTGTTGGGAAATGTTGCATGGCAAACAAAAAAAATCTACGCACACGCAATGATCTATCCATGGAGATGCATAGTAACAAGGGGTAGAGTGTGTCTACGTACCCTCGTAGACCGTAAGCATAAGCGTTTGACAACGGGTTTGACGTAGTCGAACTTCTTCGTGATCCAACCGATCAAGTACCAAACGCACGGCACCTCCGCGTTCTGCACACATTCAGCTCGATGACGTCCCTCACCTTCTTGATCCAGCAAGATGTTGAGGTAGTAGATGATTTCTGTTAGCACGACAGCGTGGTGACGGTGATGGTGAAGTGATCTCCGCAGGGCTTCGCCTAAGCACAATGAAAATATGACCGGGGGAGTAAACGATGGATGGGGGCGCTACACACGACTAAGACAACGTTGTGTGTCCTTGTGTGGTGCCCCCTCCCCACATATATATAGGTGGGAGGGGAGGGAGGCAGCCAGGGTGCGCCATAGGGTTGGCCGCCGCCCCCTAGGGGCCCTGCCTTGCCCTGCGCCCCCTTTCCATGTATGCATCAAGGGGAAGGAAAGAGGGGGTGAGGGAAGGAAGTGGGAATCCTAATCCACACTTTCCTTTCCCTTTCCCCCTTTCCTTCTCCTCCTCCTATGGCCCTATTGAGCACACCAGCCCCTTGTGGGATGGTGTGTTCCTTCACAAGGACCATATGTCCCATAGGATTGCCGGGAGTACCCGAAACACCTTCTGGTAACCCGATAAGTACCTGATACCCTCTGGAACACTTCCGGTGTCCAAATACCATCGTCCTATATATCAATCTTTACCTCTCGACCATTTAGAGACTCATCGTCATGTCCGTGATCTCAACAGCGACTCCGGACAAGATTCAGTCACCAAATCACATAACTGGTATAACACTATATCGTCAACGAACATTAAGCGCGCGGACCCTACGGATTTGAGAACTATGTAGACATGACCGATACACCTCTCCGGTCAATAAACAACAGCGGAACCTAGATGCCAATATTGGCTCCTACATATTCTACGAAGATCTTTATCGGTTGAACCGTTATGACAACATACACAATTCCCTTTGTCCGTTTGTATGTTACTTGCCCGAGATTCGATCGTCGGTATCTCTATACCTAGTTCAATCTCGTTACTGGCAAGTCTCTTTACTCGTTCCGTAATACATCATCCGTGACTATATTCATTATTAATTTGCTTGCAAGGCTTATTATGGTGTGTATTATCGAGAGGGCCTAGAGATACCTCTCCGATGCTTGGAGTGGCAAGTCCTAATCTCGATTCACGCCAACTCAACAAGACACCTTCAGAGATACATGTAGATCATCTTTATAATCACCCAGTTACATTGTGACGTCTAATAGCACACAAGGCATTTCTTCGGTATCCAAGAGTTGCATGATCTCATAGTCAAAGGAATATGTATTTAACATACATGAATGCAGTAGCAATAAACTGTACGATCAAATGCTAAGCTAACGGATGGGTCTTGTCCATCACATAATTCTCATAATGACGTGATCCCGTTATCAAATGACAACTCATGTCCATGGTTATGAAACCTTAACCATCTTTGATTAACAAGCTAGTCTAGTAGAGGCTTACTAGGGACACGGTATTTGTTTATGTATTCACATGTATTTAGGTTTTCGGTCAATACATTTCTAGAATGAATAATAAACCTTTACCACGAATAAGGAAATATAGTAATAACCATTTTATTATTGCCTCTAGGGATACTTCCATCTGTCTCCCACTTGCACTAGAGTCAATAATCTAGTTCACATCGCCATGTGATTAACACCCATAGTTCACATCGCCATGTGTTTAATACCCAAAGAGTTTACTAGAGTCAATAATCTAGTTCACATCGTTATGTGATTAACACTCAAAGAGTTCTAAGGTATGATCATGTTTTGCTTGTGAGAGAGGTTTTAGTCAACGGGTCTACAACATTCAGTTCTGCGTGTACTTTGCAAGTTTCTATGTCTACAATGCTGTGCATAGAGCTATGCCACCTCTTGAGTATGCGTTGGTTTTCCCTTGAAGAGGAAAGCGTGACGCAACAAAGTAGCATAAGTATTTCCCTCGGTTTTTGAGAACCATGGTATCAATTCAGTAGGAGATAACACGCAAGTCACCTAGTACCTGCACAAACAATCAAGCACATTGCAACCAACGCGATAAAGGCGTTGTCAATCCCTTCACGGTCACTCACAAAGTGAGTTCTGATAAAGATAATAAGATAAATATTTTTGGTATTTTTGTTGTATAGATTGGAAAGTCAAGATTGCAATATAAAATAAATAGGAAACTAGACTTGTAGATCGGAAACTTATATGATAGAAAATAGACCCGGGGGACATAGGTTACACTAGTGGCTTCTCTCAAGATAGCATAAATTACAGTGGGTGAACAAATTTTTGCCGAGAAATTGATAGAAAAGAGCATAGTTATGAGAATATCTAGGCAATGATCATGAATATAGGCATCACATCCGTGTCAAGTAGACCAAAACGATTCTGCATCTACTACTATTGCTCCACACATCGACTGCTATCCAGCATGCATCTAGAGTATTAAGTTCATCAGAACAGAGTAACACATTAAAAAAAGATGACATGATGTAGAGGGATAAACTCAAGAAATATGATATAAAACCCATCTTTTTATCCTTGATGGCAACAATACAATACGTGCTTTGCTGCCCTGCTGTCACTGGGAAAGGACACCGCAAGATTGAACCCAAAGCTAAGCACTTCTTCCATTGCAAGAAAGATCAATCTAGTTGGCAAAACTAAATCGATAATTCGAAGAGACTTGCAAAGATATCAAATCATGCATATAAGAATTCAGAGAAGAACAAAATATTATTCATAGATAAACTTGATCATAAATCCACAATTCATCGGATCTTGGCAATTACACCGTAAAAGAATATTACATCGAATAAATCTCCAAGAACATCGAGGAGAACTTTGTATTGAGAATCAAAGAGAGAGAAGCAGCCGTCTAGCTAATAACTATGGACCCGAAGGTCTGTGGTAAAGTACTCACACATCATTGGAGAGGCTATGGTGTTGATGTAGAAGCCCTCTATGATCGATTCCCCCTCCGGTGGAGTGCCGAAAAAGGCCCCAAGATGGGATCTCATGGGTACAGAAGGTTGCGGCAGTGGAAAAGTGGTTTCGTGGCCCTCCCTCATGTTTTTAGGGTATACGCGTATATGTAGGCGAAATAAGTATGTCGGTGGAGCTACGAGGGGCCCACGAGGGTGGAGGCGCGCCTACCCCCTTGGGCGCGCCCTCCTGCCTCGTGGCCGCCTCGTGGCGTTCTAGACTTAAACTCCAAGTCTCCTGGTTTGCTTTCGGTCCAAGAAAGATCCACCCGAAGGTTTCGTTCCGTTTGGACTCCGTTTGGTATTCCTTTTTTGCAAAACACCGAAATAGGCAAAAAAAAACAGGAATTTGCATTGGGCCTTCAGTTAATAGGTTAGTCCCAAAAATAATATAAAATAGTATATTAAAGCCCATTAAACATCCAAAACAGAACCTATAATAGCATGGAACAACAAAAATTATAGATACAGTGGAGACGTATCAAGCATCCCCAAGCTTAATTCATGCTCGTCCTCGAGTAGGTAAATGATAAAAACAGAATTTTTGATGTGGAATGCTACCTAACATATTTATCAATGCAATTTTCTTTATTGTGGCATGAATGTCCCGATCCGAAAGATTCAAGAGACAAGTTTAATATTGACATAAAAATAATAATACTTCAAGCATACTAACAAAGAAATTATGTCTTCTCAAAATAACATAGCCAAAGAAAGCTCATCCCTACAAAATCATATAGTTTGGCTATGCACCATCTTCGTCACACAAAATATTCAAATCATGCACAAGCCCGGTTTCAGCCAAGCAATTGTTTCATATTTTAGTATTCTCAAACTTTTTCAACTTTCGCGCAATATATGAGCGTGAGCCATGGACATAGCATATAGGTGGAATAGAATGGTGGTTGTGGAGAAGACATAAAGAGGAAGATGGTCTCACATCAACTAGGCATATTAATGGGCTATGGAGATGCCCATTAATAGATATCAATGTGAGTGAGTAGGGATTGTCATGCAACAGATGCACTAGAGCTATAAATGTATGAAAGCTCAACAAAAGTAACTAAGTGGGTGTGCATCCAACTTGCTTGCTCTTGAAGACCTAGGGCATTTGAGGAAGCCCATTGTTGGAATATACAAGCCAAGTTCTATAATGAAAAATTCCCACTAGTAATATGAAAGTGACAACATAGGAGACTCTCCATCATGAAAAGCATGGTGCTATTATGAAGCACAAGTGTGAAAAAAGATAGTAACATTGTCCCTTCTCTCTTTTTCTCTCATTTTTTTTATTTTCCTCTTTTTTAGGGCTCTTTGGCCTCTTTCTTTTGATGGGGTTCTTTGGCCTCTTTTTTTATTTGGGCTTCATTGGCCTCTTTTATTTTTGATAACCTCACATGGGACAATGTTCTAATAATGATTATCATCACACTTCTATTTACTTACAACTCGATATTACAACTCGATACTAGAACAAAGATATGACTCTACATGAATGCCTCCGGCGGTGTATCGGGATGTGCAATGAATCAAGAGTGACATGTATGAAAAAAATTATGAATGGTGGCTTTGCCACAAATACGATGTCAACTACATGATGATGCAAGGCAATATGACAATGATGGAACGTGTCATAATAAACGGAACGGTGGAAAGTTGGATGGCAGTATATCTCGGAATGGCTATGGAAATGCCATAATAGGTAGGTATGGTGGATGTTTTGAGGAAGGTATATGGTGGGTGTATGGTACCGGTGAAAGTTGTGCGGTACTAGAGAGGCTAGCAACGATGGAAGGATGAGAGTGCGTATAATCCATGGACTCAACATTAGTCATAAAGAACTCACATACTTATTGCAAAAATCTACAAGTCATCAAAAACCAAGCACTACGCGCATGCTCCTAGGGGAAGGGTTGGTAGGAGTTAACCATCGGGCGATCTCGACCTCCACACAAAGGAAGACAATCAAAGAAACACCTCATGCTTCAAATTTGTTACACAACGGTTACCATACGTGCATGCTACGGGACTTGCAAACCTCAACACAAGTATTTCTCAAATTCACAATTACTCTACTAGCATGAGTCTAATATCACAATCCTCATATCTCAAAACAATCATCAAGCATCAAACTTGTAATAGTATTCAACACACTTTATATGAAAGTTTTTATTATACTCATCTTGCATGCCCATCATATTAGGACTAGTTTTATAGCCAAAGCAAATTACCATGCTGTTCTAAAAGACTCGCAAAATAATATAAGTGAAGCATGAGAGATCAATAATTTCTATAAAATAAAACCACCACTGTGCTCTAAAAAGATATAAGTGAAGCACTAGAGCAAAATTATCTAGCTCAAAAGATATAAGTGAAGCATAAAGAGTATTCTAATAAATTCTGATTCATGTGTGTCTCTCCCAAAAGGTGTGTACAGCAAGGATGATGGTGGTAAACTGAAAAGCAAAGACTCAAAGCATACAATACGCTCCAAGCAAAACACATATCATGTGGTGAATAAAAATATAGCCTCAAGTAAAGTTACCGATACACGAAGACGAAAGAGGGGATGCCTTCCGGGGCATCCCCAACCTTAGGCTTTTCGTTGTCCTTGAATATTACCTTGGGGTGCCTTGGGAATCCCCAAGCTTAGGCTCTTGCCACTCCTTATTCCAAAATCCATGAAATCTTTACCCAAAAACTTGAAAACTTCACAACACAAAACTTAACAGAAAATCTTGTTAGCTCCGTTAGTATAAGAAATAAACCACCACTTTAAGGTACTGTAATGAACTCATTATTTATTTATATTGGTGTTAAACCTATTGTATACCAACTTCTCTATGGTTCATACCCCCCGATACTACTCATAGATTCATCAAAATAAGCAAAAAACACACGAAAAACAGAATCTGTCAAAAACAGAACAATCTGTAGCAATCTGTAACTTTCGAATACTTCTGTAACTCTAAAAATTCTTAAATAAATTGGTGGACGTTAGGAATTTGTCTGTTAATCATCTGCAAAAAGAATCAACCTAAAAGAACTCTCTAGTAAAAATGGCAGCTAATCTTGTGAGCACAAAAGTTTCTGTTCTTTACAGCAAGATCGCAAAGACTTCACCCAAGTCTTCGCAAAGGTTCTACTTGGAACAAACACTAATTAAAACATAAAACCACATCTAAACAGAAGCTATATGAATTATTTGTTACTAAAAATAAGAAAAAAGGAAAGAACAAAAATAAAATTCGGTTGCCTCCCAACAAGCGCTATCGTTTAACGGCCTTAGCTAGGCATAAATAATTTTAATGATGCTCACATGAAAGATAAGACTTGAAGCACAAAAAAGAGCATCATATAGCATGTGAAAATTACATCTAAGTCTAACATACTTCAGATTCACAGGCATTTTATAGTAAAACAAATCAATACAAGCAATATCTAGCATATGCAAGGAAGAAAAAGAAAACAAGATCAACCTCAACATGAAGAGAGGTAATTTAGTAACCTGAAGATTTCTACAATCATATTTTCCTCTCTTTTAATAATTGCATGTAGGATCATAAGTAAATTCAACAATATAGCTATCACAAAACAAATTCTCAACCCGATCCACATGCATACGAAGTTGAAACTCTTCCAAAATAGTGGGATCAACATTAACTAAAGTCTTGACCTCTCCAAACCCACTTTTATCAAAAAATCCATAAGATTGAAAATTCTCCCAATATGATCTAAAGTTGACACTCTTCCAAACCCACTTTCAATATTATTGCAAATATTATTATCAATTTTACATTCATCATGAGGATTAAATAAATTTTCAAGATCGTAAGAAGCATCACCCTAATCATGATCATTGCAACAAGTAGTGGGCATAGCAAAATAAGCATCCCCAAGCTTAGGGTTTTGCATATCATTAACACAATTGTCATTACTAGATTTTAAAATAAAATCATTGCAATCATGTTTTTCATTCAAAGAGCTATCGTGAATCACTTCATAAATTTCTTCTTTCAACACTTCATCACAAATTTCAGATTCACGAATTTCAAGCAAAACCTCATAAAGATAATCTAGTGCACTCAACTTACTAGCAATTGGTTCAACATAACTCGATCTTTTAAAAAGATTAGCAAGCGGATAAGGATCCATATCAATAGATTAGCGAGCGAAGATGCAAGCAAATGGAAGGCACATGGACCCACTGGCAAACATAAGATCAAATGAGAAAAAGGTGAAGAAAATGCAAAGGTTTTCGAAAATCGTTTTAGAAGTGGGGGAGAGGAAAACGAGACGCGAATGGCAAATAATGTAATGCGAGGGAGAAGAGTTTATGATGGCTACTTGGTATGTCTTGACTTGGCCTAGATCTCCCCAGCAACGGCGCCAGAAATCCTTCTTGCTACCTCTCGAGCATGCGTTGGTTTTCCCTTGAAGAGGAAAGGGTGATGCAACAAAGTAGCGTAAGTATTTCCCCCTGTTTTTGAGAACCAAGGTATCAATCCAGTAGGAGATAACACGCAAGTCACCTAGTACGTGCACAAACAATCAAGAACCTTTCGACCAACGTGATAATGGGGTTGTCAATCCCTTCACGGCCACTCGCAAAAGTGAGATCTGATGAAGATAATAAGATAAATATTTTTTGGTATTTTTGTTTTAAAGATTGGCAATTAACGATTGAAAAATAAAATAAATAGGAAACTAGACTTGTAGATCGGAAAGTTATATGATAGAAAATAGACCCAGGGGCCATAGGTTTCACTAGTGGCTTCTCTCAAGATAGCATAAATTACGGTGGGTGAACAAATTACTGCCGAGCAATTGATGGAAAAGTGCATAGTTATGATAATATCTAGGCAATGATCATGAATATAGGCATCACGTCCGTGTCAAGTAGACCGAAACGATTCTGCATCTACTACTATTACTCCACACATCGACCGCTATAAAGCATGCATCTAGAGTATTAAGTTCATAAGAACAGAGTAACACATTAATCAAGATGAGATGATGTAGAGGGATAAACTCAAGCAATATGATATAAACCCCATCTTTTTATCCTCGATGGAAACAATACAATACGTGCCTTGCTGCCCCTGATGTCACTAGGAAAGGACACCGCAAGATTGAACCCAAATCTAAGCACTTCTCCCATTGCAAGAAAGATCAATCTAGTAGGCCAAACTAAACCGATAATTCGAAGAGACTTGCAAAGATATCAAATCATGCATATAAGAATTCAGAGAAGAACCAAATATTATTCATAGATAAACTTGATCATAAATCCACAATTCATCGGATCTCGGCAAACACACCACAAAAGAATATTACATCGAATAGATCTCCAAGAACATCGAGGAAAACTTTGTATTGAGAATCAAAGAGAGAGAAGTAGCCATCTAGCTAAGAACTATGGACCCGAAGGTCTGTGGTAAACTACTCACACATCATCGGAGAGGCTATGGTGTTGATGTAGAAGCCCTCCGTGATCGATTCCTCCTCCGGCGGAGCGCCGAAAAAGGCCCCAAGATGGGATCTCACGAGTACAAAAGGTTGCGGTGGTGGAAAAGTGGTTTCGTGGCCCTCCCTCATGTTTCTAGGGTATACGAGTATATACATGCGAAAGAAGTACGTCGGTGGAGCATTGAGGGGCCTATGAGGGTGGGGGGTGCGCCTACCCCCTGAGCGTTCCCTCCTGCCTTGTGGCCGCCTCGTGGCATTCCAGACTTCAACTCCAAGTCTCCTGGTTTACTTTCGGTCCAAGAATGATCCTCCCGAAGGTTTCGTTCCGTTTGGAATCTGTTTGGTATTCCTTTTCTGCAAAACACTGAAATAGGCAAAAAAGCAGGAATTGGCAGTGGGCCTTCGGTTAATAGGTTAGTCCCAAAAATAATATAAAAGAGCGTATTAAATCGCATTAAACATCCAAAACAGATAATATAATAGCATGTAACAATCTAAAATTATAGATACGTTGGAGATTTATCAAGCTACTCTAGCTAATCTCTCCTACGTTCAATATACATCCAGATTGATACTCACCGTCATCTGGATTAGTGTCAAAGCTTGCATCGGTGTAACCCTTTACGACAAACTCCTTATCACCTCCATAACCGAGAAACATTTCCTTATTTCCTCTAAGGATAATTTTGACTGTTGTCCAGTGATCCACTCCTGGATCACTCTTGTATCCCCTTGCCAGACACGTGGCAAGGTACACATTTTGTATGGTACATAGCATTGCATGCTTTATAGAACATATGTTTGTGGCATAGGGAATAACTTTCATTCTCTTTCTATTTTTCTGCCGTGGTCGGGCTTTGAGTCTTACTCAACTTCATACCTTATAACTCAGGCAAGAACTCCTTCTTTGACTGATTCATTTTGAAATCCTTCAAAATCTTATCAAGGTATGTACTCACCGAATGTCTTATAAGTGTCTTGATCGATCTCTATAGATTTTGATGCCCAATATGTAAGTAGCTTCACCGAGGTCTTTCTTTGAAAAAAAATCTTATTAAAATTCCTTTTATGCTACCTAGAAATTCTTCATCATTTCCAATCAACAATATGTCATCCACATATACTTATCAGAAATGTTGTAGTGCTCCCACTCACTTTTCGTAAATACAGCCTTCACCGTACGTTTGTATAAAATCATATGCTTTGATCACCTCATCAAAGCGTATATTCAAACTTCGAGATGCTTGCACCAGTCCATAGATGGATCGCTGGAGCTTGCACACTTTGTTAGCACCTTTAGGATCGACAAAACCTTCTGGTTGCATCATATACAAGTCTTCTTTCAGAAATTCATTAAGGAATGCAGTTTCGACATCCATTTGCCAGATTTCAAAATCATAAAATGTGGCATTTGCTAACAGGATTCGGACAGACTTAAGCATTGCTACGAGTGAGAAAGTCTCATCTAGACAACCCCTTGAGCTTGTTGAAAAACCCTTCAGCGTCAGTCTTCTTCTTGAAGATCCATTTATTCTCTATGGCTTGCCAATCATCAGGCAAGTCCACCAAAGTCGACACTTTGTTCTCATACCTGGATCTTATCTCAGATTTCATGGCCTCAAGCCATTTTTCGGAATCTGGGCTCATCATAGCTTATTCATAGTTTGAAGGTTCGTCATTGTCTAATGATACGTCTCCAACGTATCTATAATTTTTTTATTGTTCCATGCTATTATATTATCATTATTGGATGTTTTATAATCATTTTATAGTCATTTTATATCATCTTTTGGTACTAACCTATTGACATAGTGCCAAGTGCTAGTTGCTGTTTTCTGCATGTTTTTTACATCGTAGGAAATCAATATCAAACGGACCCCAAACACCGCAAAACTTTTTGGAGATTTTTATGAGCTAGAAGGAACAATATGGGCCCTGGTGGCACCTGGGGGAGTCTCGAGGAGGGGACAACCCACCAGGGCGCGCTAGGAGGCCCAGTCGCGCCCTAGTGGGTTGTGCCCACCTCGGGTGCCCCTCGGACCGCCTCTTTGCTATATAAATACCCCAATATTCGCAAAACCCTAGGGGAGTCGACGAAATATTCATCCAGCCGCTACAGAGTGAAGAAACACCAGATCCAGTCTAGAAACCGTCACGGAGGGGTTCGCCACTTCCATTTGTGCCTCTCCGATGATGCATGAGTAGTTCTTTGTAGACCTACGTGTCCATAGCTAGTAGCTAGATGGCTTCCTCTCTCTCTCTCTCTCTCTTTTGATTATCAATACAATGGTCTCTTGGAGATCCATATGATGTAACTCTTTTTGCGGTGTGTTTGTTGGGATCCGGTGAACTTTCAGTTTATGATTAGATCTATCTTTTTATATCCATGAAAGTTATTTCTATTTTTTGATCTCTTATATGCATGATTTTTTATAGCCTCGTATTTATTCTCCGATATTGGGTCTTGTTTGGCCAACTTGATCTATTTATCTTGCAATGGGAAGAGGTGTCCGATAGTGGGTTCGATCTTACGGTGCTAGATCCTAGTGACACAAGGGGAACCGACACGTATGTATCGTTGCCACTAAGGATAAAACGACGAGATTCATATCTAGCGCCATAGATAAACGGATCTTGTCAACATCATGTCATTGTTTTTAATGCAGTACTCCGTTTTTCCACGAACTTAATACACTAGATGCGTGCTGGATAGTTGTCGATGTGTGGAGTAATAGTAGTAGATGCAGGCAGGAGTCGGTCTACTAATCTTGGACGTGATGCCTATATAATGATGATTGCCTGGATATCGTCGTGATTATTTGAAGTTATACAATTGCCCAACATTAATTTCTTTACCCACCGTTGCTATTTTTCTTGAGAGAAGCCACTAGTGAAACCAACGCCCCCTGGTCTTCTTCCTCATATATTTGCCTTTGCTATTGATACGTCTGCAATGTATCTACTTTTCCAAACTCTTTTTCCCTTGTTTTGGATTCTAACTTGCATGACTAGAATGGAACTAACCCGGACTGACGCTGTTTGCAGCAGAACTGCCATGGTGTCGTTTTTGTGCAGAATAAAAATTTCTCGGAATCGCTTGAAAATCAACGCAGAATTATTTTGGAAAATATAAAAAATATCTACAAGAAGATCCACACCAGGGGGCCCAGGGCTTGTCCAAGAGGGTGGAGGCCGCGCCCCCCCTGCCTTGTTGGCCCCCTGGTGCCTTACCGACGTACCCCTAGATCCTATATCTTCACTTTCGGGGAGAACAAAATAAGGGAGAAGGAATTATCGCGTTTCACGAGACGGAGCTGCCGCCAAGCCCTAATCTCTCTCGGGAGGGCTGATCTGGAGTCCGTTCGGGGCTTCGGAGAGTGGAGATCGTCGCCATCGTCATCATCAACCTTCCTCCATCACCAATTCCATGATGCTCACCACCGTGCGTGAGTAATTCCATCGTAGGCTTGCTGGATGGTGATGGGTTGGATGGGATCTATCATGTAATCGAGTTAGTTTTGTTAGGGTTTGATCCTTAGTATCCACTATGTTCTGAGATTGATGTTGCTATGACTTTGCTATGCTTAATGCTTGTCACTAGGGCCCGAGTGCCATGATTTCAGATCTGAACCTATTATGTTTTCATGAATATATGTGTGTTCTTGATCCTATCTTGCAAGTCTATTGTCACCTACTATGTGTTATGATCCGGCAACCCCGAAGTGAAAATAATCGGGACCACTCCTGGTAATGACCATAATTTGAGGAGTTCATGTATTCACTATGTGTTAATGCTTTGGTCCGGTACTCTATTAAAAGGAGGCCTTAATATCCCTTAGTTTCCAATAGGACCCCGCTGCCATGGGAGGGTAGGACAAAAGATGTCATGCAAGTTCTTTTCCATAAGCACGTATGACTATATTCGGAATACATGCCTACATTGCATTGATGAACTGGATCTAGTTCTGTGTCATCCTAGGTTATAACTTCTGCATGATGAATTGCATCTGACATAATTTCCCATCACCGATCCAATGCCTACGAGCTTTACCAATATTGCTTGTTACTTATTTACTTTTCCGTTGCTACTATCACAAAAACCACAAAAACACTATTGTTACTTTTATTGCTGCTACCGCCACTATCATATTACTTTGCTACTAAACTATCTTGTTGTAGATACTAAGTTTCCAGGTGTGGTTGAATTGACAACTCAGCTGCAAATACTTAAGAGTATTCTTTGGCTCCCCTTGTGTCGAATCAATAAATTTGGGTTGAATACTCTACCCTCGAAAACTATTGCGATCCCCTGCACTTGTGGGTTATCAGCTATCTATTTGCCTTTGCTTTTATTTTCAGATCTAATAAACCAAAAACCCAAAAATACCTTGATGCAATTTATCTTATTTATCAACCAATCAACCAATATTTATCTATCTCTCACGGTCGTTACCCGAAAAGGATTGACAACCCCTTTAAGACGTCGGGTTGCGAGGTGTTGTTATTTGTGTGCAGGTGTTATTTACGTTGTGTTGCTTAGTTCTCCTACTGGTTCGATAACTTTGGTTTCTCATCTGAGGGAAATACCTACCGCCGCTGTGCTGCATCATCCCTTCCTCTTTGGGGAAAAACAGATGTAGCTTCAAGCGACATCAAAAGGAATTTCTGGTGGCGTTGCCGGCGAGCACCTTCAACATATACCAGGTTCCTAATCACAAATCTCATCTCCTCGCAATTTACATTATTTTCCATTTGCCTCTCGTTTTCATCTCCCACACTTCACAAAAATTTGTGATTTTTAGTCGCCTTCCTTTTCGTTTGTCGTTTTCTCGTCAGATCTGTTTTCATTTGCCCTTATGTCTTACTTGGTTACTTTGCTTGGTTGTTTCGTATAATAGAGTATTTTATTGGAAATTGTAAGGAAAGAGTTTATGGATCCTCATCCACTTGGCAATCTTTTTAAAAGATCCAATTATGTTGAATCAATTGCTAGTGAATTGAGCGCACTAGATTATCTTTATGAAGTTTTGCTTGAGATTCATGAATCTGATAATTGTGATGAAGTGATAAAAGAATAAATTTATGAAGTGATTCATGATAGCTCCTTGTATGAAAAGCATGATTGCAATGGTGTTATAATAAATTCTATTAATGTCAATTATGCTAGTAATATGCAAAACCCCAAGCCTGGGGATGCTAATTTTGATATGTCCTCTACTTATTGCAATAATCATGATTGGGGTGATTCTTGTCCCGATCTTGAAAATTTATTTAAGACTCATGATGAACATGTTTGCGATAATATTGAAAGTCGGTTTGGAGAGGTCATGACTTTATTTGATGTTAGTCTCACTATCTTGGAAGATTATAAAACTTTTACGCATGTGGATCATGAGGAGAAAATTTTATATGGTAGCTATATTGTTGAATTTGAGTATGATCCTACATGTAATTATTATGAGAGAGGAAAGTATGATTGGAGAAATTTTCATGTTACTAAATTACCTATCGTCATCTTGAGATTGCTATTGTTTTTTTGTCATTCCTTGCTTATGCTAAATGTTTCTTGTCTTGATAATTTGGTTGCCTACAAAATTCCTATGCATAGGAAGTATGTTAGAATTAAATGTGTTTGTCACATATTTTATGATGCTCTCTTTGTGCTTCAATTCTTTTGTCTTTCATGTGAGCATCATTGAAATTCCAAGCCTACTTAATGGCTACAAAGAAAGAGCTTGTTGGGAGGCAACCCAATGAATAAAATTTATTTTTGCATTTTTCTTGTTGTTCTTGAGTGTTTACTCAATTATGCTATTGGTATGATTGTGTTTTTTGTGTTTTAATTAGTGTTTGTGCCAAGTAGAACCGATAGGATCTTCTTGGGTGATAGTTGTTTGATCTTGCTGAAAAACACAAAAACTTTGCGCTCGCGAGAAAAAAACGCATTTTTAACAGAAAAGTGCCTTTCAATTGATTCTTTTTACAGAAGATTAATATACAAATTGCTCACGTGGCCCTATTTGATTCAATATTTTTAGAGGTCCAGAAGTTTTTGAAACTTCCAGATTACTAAAGATTGTTCTGTTTTTGACAGATTCTGTTTTCTTTGTGTTGTGTGCTTATTTTGATGGCTCTATTGTTTTCTTTGATGAGTTTTTTCATAGAAAAGTTGTAATACAATAGATATAATACATAAATGAAATATGAATTGGTTTGTCATAGTACTTATAGTAGTGGTTTGCTTTCTTACACTAACGGATCTCACGAAGGTTTTGTTGAAGTTTTGTGTGATTGAAGTTTTCAAGTTTTGGATTATCTTACGATGGATGAAGGAAGGATGGAAGAGCCTAAGCTTGGGGATGCCTGGACATCCCAAGCTATTAATGCAAAAATGCGCAACCAACTAAGCTTGGGGATGACCCTAAGTGGCATCCCCGCTTTCTTCCAACAACTATCGGTATTCACTCGAAACTATTTTTTTCTTCGTCACATGATAAGTGTTTTGCTTGGAGCGTCTTGTATGATATGCGGCTTTTCTTGTTTTGCTTTGATTTTTAAGTCATCAACCCTTGATTTACACACCTATTTGAGAGACCCAAAATTATGCCATGACTTGTTAGAATAGCTCTCTATGCTTCACTTAAATTTTTATGAGCTAGGACTTGCTCTAGTGCTTCACTTATATCTTTTTGAGCAGGGGGCTTAGTATTTTTGAAGAAATACTCTCTTACTTCACTTGTATTTATTTGAGAGTAGTAAAATTTTAAATAAATTCTCTCTTGCTTCACTTATATTATTTTGAGAGAAGAAAGAAAAATTATGCTCATGATCTTCACTTATATTTGTTTGAGCTTATGAAAGGCAACACATGAAAATTAGTCCCAAAGTGATAGATATCCAGGAAGGATAAAGCAAAAAAATGTCATGAAGATCATTGGACAAAATAAACTTGACTCCTTGTAATATTTTTGAGACATGATGATATGATATGTGAGTTGTGTTGATGAGTAATTGTGCTTTAGTAAGAATATTAGTGTTAAAGTTTGTGATTCCCTATGCAAGCATGAAAGTCAATAATTATGCAATGAAATTATATCCTACTTGTGGTGCATTATTCGGTGTTACTTATGCTCAATGTTTTCTTATGATATTATTTGTTTCATGGTTGGTTGCTTCCTAGTCTTTTGCTAGCCTTAATTTTTCACTATGTATGACCTCTACTTATGCATCCAAAATCCTTTATTTCGGTTTTTCCACATGAGTCCACCATACCTACCTATATGCGGTATTTCCTTGCTGTTCTAAGCAAATTTGTATGTGCCATCTCTAATTTTCAAAATAAATTTCCCTTTTGTGTGCCCGTACCGCTCGCAAGGCGGTGAGGGGTGGCCAATATTTTCCATGCTGGATGTGTTATTCTCACGATGAGTGTTTATTCACTTATCATTGCACGAGAGTACGGTAAAGGTATTAGGGATGCCCAATCCTCAAATGAAATAAAACATTACTTTATGTTGTCAAATAATAAATTCCTTGGAAAGTGTTGGTATGGAAGGCAACCGTGGATTCGGCTAGCCATGGCTTGTGAAAATTTGGTGGAAAAGGAATAAACTTTATTTTTATGTTTGGGAATCACCCATGATATATCTAGCATGGAAAGTGTTGGGAACCTCAAGTCGTTCTCGTTGGTGGGAAAAGTATACCTCCCAAAAAAAAATCACTCAATTTAAGGTTTGAGCTCTGGCACCTCTACAAATCCCTACTTCCCTCTGCGAAGGGCCTTTCATTTACTTATGCAATTTTTATTTTTGAATTTGAGTCTCCATCTTCTCTTACAAGGACCAACTAGGAAACACTATGATCGTACTTGAGCATTGGATATAACTAATATGCGAGTATGTTTCATGAATGGATCAATGATAGAGCATAATTGACTAGGGATAAGTTATTTTAGCATTGATATTTTAGAAGACATGGTTGCTTGTTAATATGCTTGAGTATCTAAATTATTATGTCAAAACTAGACTATTGTTTTGAACCATATAAAAGTCCAAATGTCCATGCTATAAGGAAAACAATATGATATGACTTAATAAATAGCACTCCACATGAAAAATTATGTTTTTATCACTTACCTACTCGAGGACGAGTAGGAGTTAAGCTTGGGAATGCTGATATGTCTCCAACGTATCTATAATTTTTTATTGTTCCATGTTGTTATATTATCATTCTTGGATGTTTGATAATCATTTTATAGTCAATTTTATATCATTTTTTGGTACTAACCTATTGACATAGTGCCAAGTGCCAGTTGCCGTTTTCTGCATGTTTTTTACATCACAGGAAATCAATATCAAATGGAGCCCAAACACCGCGAAACTTTTTGGAGATTTTTTCTGGGACAGAAGGAACACTATGGGCCCAGGTGGCACCTGGGGGGAGTTCCGAGGAGGGGACAACCCACCAGGGCGCGCCAGAAGGCCCAGGCGCGCCCTGGTGGGTTGTGCCCACCTCGGGTGCCCCCCAAACCGCCTCTTTGCTCTATAAATACCCCAATATTCCCAAAACCCTAGGGGAGTCAATGAAATATTCATCCAGCCGCCGCAGAGTCGAGAAATACCAGATCCAATCTAGACACCATCACGGAGGGGTTCACCACTTCCATTGGTGCCTCTCCGATGATGCGTGAGTAGTTCTTTGTGTTGGGGAACGTAGTATTTTAAAATTTTCCTACAAACACACACGATCTATCTACCAGATGCATAGCAATGAGAGGGAGAGTGTGTCTACGTACCCTCGTAGACCGGAAGTGGAAGCGTCAAGTGACGTGGTTGATGTAGTCGAACTTCTTCGCGATCCAACCGATCAAGCACCGAACGTACGGCACCTCCGCGTTCAGCACGCGTTCAGCTTGATGACGTCCCACGAGCTCTTGATCCAGTTGAGCTTCACGGGAGAGTTTCGTCAGCACGACGGCGTGGTGACGGATATGATGAAGTTACCGGCGCAGGGCTTCGCCTAAGCACTGCGACAGTATGACCGAGGTGTGTTTCTGTGGAGGGGGGCACCGCACACGGCTAAAACAATTCAACTTGTGTGTCTTTGGGTGCCCCCTGCCCCCGTATATAAAATGAGCAAGGGGGGAGGCCGGCCGGCCCCTATTGGCGCGCCTAGGAGGAGCAATCCTACTAGGAATAGGATTGCAATCCTATTCCTAGTAGGAACTACCAAAAGGGAGAAGGGGGAAAGGAAGGAGAGGGAGAAGGAGAAGGAAAGGGGCGCCGGCCCCCCCTCCTTCCTTGTCCAATTCGGACCAAGGGGTGGGGGGCGCGCGGCCCAGCCCTGGCCCTCCTTCCCTCTTTCTCCTACGGCCCATTAAGGCCCATAGCTTCCCCAGGGGGTTCCGGTAACCCCCCCGGTACTCCGGTAAATTCCGAAACTTTACGGAACACTTCCGGTGTCCGAATATAGTCGTCCAATATATCAATCTTTACGTCTCCGACATTCCGAGACTCCTCTTCATGTCCGTGATCTCATCCGGGACTCTGAACTACCTTCGGTACATCAAAACTCATAAACTCATAATACCGATCATCATCAAACGTTAAGCGTGCGGACCCTATGGGTTCGAGAACTATGTAGACATGACCGAGACTCATTTCCGGTCAATAACCAATAGCGGAACCTGGATGCTCATATTAGCTCCTACATATTCTACGAAGATCTTTATCGGTCAAACTGCATAACAACATACGTTGTTCCTTTTGTCATCGGTATGTTACTTGCCCGAGATTCGATCGTCGGTATCTCTATACCTAGTTCAATCTCGTTACCGGCAAGTCTCTTTAATCGTTCCGTAATACATCATCTCGTGACTAACTCATTAGTCATTTGCTTGCAAGGCTTATTATGATGTGTATTACCGAGAGGGCCCAGAGATACCTCTCCGACACTCGGAGTGACAAATCCTAGTCTTGATCTATGCCAACACCACGAATACTTTCGGAGACACCTGTAGAGCATCTTTATGATCACCCAGTTACGTTGTGACGTTTGATAGCACACAAGGTGTTTCTACGGTATTCGGGAGTTGCATAATCTCATAGTCATAGGAACATGTATAAGTCATGAAGAAAGCAATAGCAGTAAAACTAAACGATCATAGTGCTAAGCTAACGGATGGGTCTAGTCCATCACATCATTCTCCTAATGATGTGATCCCGTTGATCAAATGACAACTCATGTCTATGGCTAGGAAACATAACCATCTTTGATCAATGAGCTAGTCTAGTAGAGGCATACTAGGGACATACTGTTTTGTCTATGTATTCATACATGTACTAAGTTTTCGGTTAATACAATTCTAGCATGAATAATAAACATTTATCATGATATAAGGAAATAAATAATAACTTTATTATTGCCTCTATGGCATATTTCCTTCAGTCTCCCACTTGCACTAGAGTCAATAATCTAGTTCACATCACCATGTGATTTAACACCAATAGTTCACATCTTTATGTGTTTAACACCCATAGTTCACATCGTCATGTGACCAACACCCAAAGGGTTTACTAGAGTCAATAATCTAGTTCACATCGCTATGTGATTAACACCCAAAGAGTACTAAGGTGTGATCATGTTTTGCTTGTGAGAGAAGTTTAGTCAACGGGTCTGCCATATTCAGATCCGTATGTATTTTGCAAATTTCTATGTCTACAATGCTCTGCACTGAGCTACTTTAGCTAATTGCTCCCACTTTCAATATATATCCAGACGAAGACTTAGAGTCATCTGGATCAGTGTCAAAACTTGCATCGACGTAACCCTTTACGACGAACCTGTTTGTCACCTCCGTAATCGAGAAACATATCCTTATTCCACTAAGGATAATTTTGACCGCTGTCCAGTGATCTACTCCTAGATCACTATTGTAATCCCATGCCAAAATCAGTGTAGGGTATACAATAGATCTGGTACACAACATGGCATACATTATAGAACCTATGGCTGAGGCATAGGGAATGACTTTCATTCTCTTTCTATATTCTGTCGTGGTCGGGCTTTGAGTCTTACTCAATTTCACACCTTGTAATACAGGTAAGAACTCTTTCTTTGACTATTCCATTTTGAACTACGTCAAAACCTTGTCAATGTATGTACTCATCGAAAGTCTTATCAAGCGTCTTGATCTATCTCTATAGATCTTGATGCCCAATATGTAAGCAGCTTTACCGAGTTTTTTCTTTGAAAAAACTCCTTTCAAACACTCCTTTATGCTTTCTAGAAAAATCTACGTCATTTCTGATCGACAATATGTCATTCACATATACTTATCAGAAAGGCTGTAGTGCTCCCACTCACTTTCTTGTAAATACAGGCTTCACCAGTCCATAGACATGATGTCATTCACATATACTTATCAGAAAGTCTGTATACAACTATATGCTTTGATCAACTTATCAAAGCGTATATTCCAACTCTGAGATGCTTGCACCAGTCCATAGATGGATCGCTGGAGCTTGCATACTTTGTTAGCACCTTTAGGATCGACAAAACCTTCTGGTTGCATCATATACAACTCTTCTTTAATAAATCCATTAAGGAATGTAGTTTTGTTTATCCATTTGCCAGATTTCATAAAATGCGGCAATTGCTAACATGATTCGGACAGACTTAAGCATAGATACGAGTGAGAAACTCTCATCATAATCAGCACTTTGAACTTGTCAAAAACCTTTTGCGAAAATTGTAGCTTTGTAGATAGTAACTCTACTATCAGCGTCTGTCTTCCTCTTGAAGATCCATTTAATCTCAATGGCTCGCCGATCATTGGGCAAGTGATGGCTTCTCGCCCCTCGTTGGTTACCCCAAGTGGAAGGTTTGAGATGCAGTGTAGCGGAAGTTTTCCCTTGGCAAAGATACCAAGGATCGATTTCCCCTGAGACTCCAAGGTTCAACAAGAAGGTGTCAACTGCTAATGGCGCCAGATACTTAGCAATCAACTTGGACCTGCACACAGATACAAATAACTTTGCTCCCAACGAGTACAGAGAGGTTGTCAATCCCTCCGGCCTTGTCGTTTACAAAGGATCAAACGCAAGAGATAATAGTGATAGGTATTGCTGCAACTAGTAAGTAAAAACAGAAAGTAAATAGCGGATGTGATCAATGATGGTAATATGGACCGGGGTCCCATGATGTTCACTAGTGATGTCTCTCTCCCAAAAGACGATAAAATAGCCATGTGAGGTAAACAAATTACAGCTGGGCAATTGACAGAATTATGTGCGCAAACCAATGCTAACTATGCTGCAAGAAAGGTAGAGGTTCAAAGCATGGGCGGTACGCCAAGGCAAGTAGACCGAAATCCATCTGCATCTACTACTAATCATCCACCTTGAGATATCTATCCAGAACATCTCGCTGGTATTAAGTTGCGAGTCCCACCCAAAGTGTAAACTCAAAGCAACAGACAACTGCATTAAAAGAACTTTGCGTAAAGTAAACAATCCTTGCACCCGCGAGTACAAGCACCGTTGTTTTCCCCCTTGTGGCAACAGCACATCCCCTAGACTCATGTTTCTGTCACTTAAGCTAGTCATCGAGGGGCATCAACCCACAATCAAGCATAACGTTCCCTCTTGGAGTCACTACCTACTACTTGGCCAAGGCAATAAATAGCAACGGAGAACATGCAAGAATTACTTAAGAACATAAATATAAAAGAGGTAAATCAAATATATTACTCAAACACAATCTGAACATAATCTCACAATCCATCGGATCCCAGCAAACTCAACATAGCAACAGCATAAGGATTACATATGTGCCTCGATCATGTAGGGCAGCTCATGAGGTCTAATTAGTGAAGCACAAAGAGGGGAGGAGAACATCACATAGCTACTGGTCATGGACCCATGGTCCAAGGGAGACTACTCACAACTCATCCGGGAGGCGTCCATGGTGGTGGAGAGGCTCCCGGTGGTGGTTCTCCCCTCCGGCAGAGTGCCGGGAAGAGTTCTCCTGGTGCTCCCGATCTTGGAAGCGCGGCGGCGGCGGAACAGAGATGAGATCGCGAAAAAGGGTTCCGTCCTCAAGGGTTTCGGGACGCGTGTTAAATATATGCCAAAGGGGGGCATCAGCGGAGGCCTGGGGGGCCTAGGCGCCCCCCCGGCGCGGCCAGGAGGGGGGCCGCGCCACCAGGGCGCCTGGAGCCCTGGTGGCTCCCCTCCACCCCTACTTCGGCCGTGTGGAAGCTTCCGGAACGCTAATTTTTTATATAATTTTTCCGGGATTTTTCTGGCAGTTTACGTGATGGGAAAACCTAAAATACAAAAACAGCAGAAAACAGAAACTGGCACTGGGGTGCACTGAGTTAATAGGTTAGTCCAAATATGATCAAAAGTGTATGGAAGTGTATAAATATCATAGCAATATCACCCAAAATAGGCATGGAGCAAGCAGAAATTATAGATACGTTTTGGACGTATCAACATCCCCAAGCTTAATTCCTGCTCGTCCTCGAGTAGGTAAATGATAACAAGAATAATTTCATTGGTGACATGCTATTAACCATATAAGGACTTTTCATATTCATATGACAAAAGCTTACTGAGACAATGAATCTGTAGTAATTAAGTTGCCTCATGAGAGAATCACAAAGAACTGAAAGTTTTACAATATGATACTGAAACATCAAATAGATTTGTAATGAGCATGGTGTGCAAATATGATAAAGTGGTATCTCGCTTGCCCCCTTTAGTGAAGCAAAACATAAATGCAGGGGCACCTCATAGGTTTAAGTGATGACTAGATACAATGATTTCAGAATAAACGATATCACAATCATGCAAAAGACAATGCTACTTTGGGACAATGCACATTACACTCAGAATGACAATCATGCTCTTAATAGTTGGTGCTTTTAAAAGAAGGTGGAGACTCTCGAACCATGGCTTTTGTTGGCAAAGTTGAAAACCCATAGTCGGAAACAAAGACAAATCATGTACCAGAGCTCTTGGTTTTAAAAACAGAGGTAATAATTATTTTTTTAGATTATGCATGTTCCGTCAACGAATGCTAGCAGACAACTCAATCACTTCTTGAGATGGACAAGTTTCGAGGAACGGCTCCCGAATGAGGACGATCACATCCTCTTAATCTCCTTTGTTTATCACTGCCAAAGTTTTCTGATTTCTCATGAACAAAGCGTGAAGGAGGGTTTGTTTGTTATATTATTTTTGAGCCGGGCGCACTCTTTGCCAGTTCCTTCTCGTATTATGGGTTTGCACATTAGACATGCAATCCCGGGGTGAAGCTTGTCCAACTTAAAAAGATCATGAATTAACTACTACTTCCTCATGAACTAAAGCAGAGGCACAAAAGAGAAATGCTTTTTTGAATAATTTCGAGATGGTACATGAAAGTCTTCGTTAGGAATGGCAGGTAAATACCATGTATAGGAAGGTATGGTGGACTCATATGGCATAACTGGTTTAAAGGATTTTGGATGCACAAGCAGTCAGTCCGCTTAGTACAAGCGCAGGTTAGCAAAAGACTGGGAGCGACCAACTAAAAGAGCAATGACGGTCATAATCATGCAGAGCGACAAAGCAACATTGAATGAGGCATGGAAGTTATATCGCTACTCAGGAATAAAAGATCGTCAAGGCTTGACAGACTTTCTTTATAGTCTTAAATATGCGTGAGCATACGCCAAGTCAATCAAAATAAATTCTTGAAGGAAGATATCACTAAACCATACCACATCATAGGCAAACAAATCATGTTGGTACCCCAATAACACATTGAGAACCCCCCAGCTATTTGAGACTAACCATAAGAAAACATGAACTACTAGGCATCATTATGCACATAGCATTTTATCATAGACATATCGACCAATGCAACAGAAGCCAACTCTCTTAATAAGATAAGCATGATAACTAAAGAGAGTTCCAACGACCAACTAAACAAAAGCTCTTTAAAAAGATAAGCATGAAAACTAAGAGCTGAACATGATAGTAGCTATTGAAAGACAAAGAACTCACACAACAAAGATAGACATGAAAATTCTATGTTATGTTCTAGGTTGAAGTGGAGCGTGTTTCTCTCCCACACAAAGAAAGCTGAGTTCCAACTCGTTATGAACAGCAAGCAAAGCTAAAGAAAACTAAAAAGGAAACTAAAAGCAAGACGCTCCAAGCATAGCACATAACACATGAAGTGATAAAAATATAGTGGAACGAAAGACGAACTGATAATGTTGATGGAGAAGGGGATGCACGGGGGCATCCCCAAGCTTAGACGCTTGAGTCTTCTTGAATATTTCTTGGTGGTGCATGGGGGCATCCCCAAGCTTGAGCGTTTGACACTCCTGAATCTTTTTATCATCTTCCCTCGCACACTTGAAAACTCCCTTCATACATAACTCATCATAATCTGATTAGCGAGGTTAGTACCCATAATAATATAATTGTTCCTTGCTGGAAATAAGGATATTCTTGAAGGTCTACTGTTTCTGAAGATTGCCAAAAGGTTTTTGCAAAGAAAAGGCAAGCTCAAGGTTTGCAAAATGAAGGAAAGGCAAAACAGGACAGAATCTGTGAAAAACAGACCAGCAGGTAGTAAATGATTTTATCGGGGCACTTCTGCAACTCTAATCAAAAAACTCAGAACAGACGCCCGAAAGACAATTGTATAGAGCACGCTGTCGAAAAAATTCAGACCAAAAGGATGAACTTGTGATTTTATACGAATTTTTCTATCCAAGGACAGAATCTGTTTCCTGGACAGCACGTCACAACTTTTGAACTTTCTTGCAATCAGAGGCTACACTTGGCACAAAACTGAAAAGTAAAGATACAATGATGATGCTACTGTAGTAACAACATCAAGACACAACAAAAGCAAAATAAAATTTTATTCATTGTGGGCTGCCTCCCAAAAGCGCTTTCTTTTATGCCTTTAAGCTAGGCATAATGCATAGAGATCAAGTTTTATCAAGAGTAAAAGAATAGCTAGCCCGTATAACGGACTCAAAAGGTAACTTAATCTTCTTTCTAGGGAAGTGTTCCATCCCTTTCTTGAGAGGAAATTGGAATTTTATATTCCCCTCTTTCATGTCAATGATGGCACCAACGGTGCGAAGAAAAGGACGTCCCAAAATAATTGGACAAGAAGGTTCACATTCAATGTCCATAATAGTAAAATCAACGGGAACGTAGTTGTCATTGACAATGATAAGAACATCGTCGATCCTCCCCAAAGGTTTCTTTATGGAAGAATCAACAAGACGAACACCAAAAGAACAAGAATCAAAAGGTTTCAGTTTAAGCATATCATATATTCTTTTGGGCATAACGGAGGTACTAGCTCCAACATCACATAATGCATAGCAAGAGAAGTTATTCAACTTAATTTTATTCATAGGATCCCAACCATCTTCTAGCTTTCTAGGTATGGAGGCTTCTACTCTAAGTTTCTCCTCCCTAGCTTTGATGAGAGCATTAGTGATATGCTCTGCGAAGGCAAGGTTAAGCGTGCTAGTGCGGGGATCTCTAGACATCTTGTGAAGGAAATCAATAACTTCGGTAAGAGTGCAGTTATCAAAATCAAGGTCACTACTATCAAGTAAAGTGGTAGTGGTATCCTTTAGGCTGACTTGTTTGGTAGTTTCTATGGTCATAGCATCACCATTAATAGGTCCAATGGGACCAGGAGTGCATTGGGTGCTAAGAGTTTGGATATCCTCAACAACTTGGATAGTAGCAACAGTGTGGTGGGTAGGAAGGTTCTTAATTCTATCTTCTTCCTCCCTTTCTCTAGCCCATCTCTCTTTAAGTTTAGCCAACATCCTAATGTTTTCATTAATTTGCACTTGAATAGCATTCATAGGAGTGACCTCCCTCTCCTCAAGAGGAGAAGTTCTAATTTTAAGCAATTCTACCTCATGGGCTAAATTGTCTACCTTCGAAGAGAGATTATCTAGTTTGTTTAGTTTTCTTCTACACTCTTATTAAAAGCTTTTTGGGTAGTGATGAAATCTTTAAGCATAATCTCTAGTTCAGAAGTGGAGTTCTTGGTGCTAGGATAAGCATTGTTGTTCCCATAGGAATTAGAGGGGAACGGTCTAGGATTGCTACCAAAATTACTCCTATAAGCATTATTATTAAAATTGTTTCTAGAGATAAAGTTTGTATCTACTTGTTCTTGAGCAATCAAAGAATTTAAAGGAACATCACGAGGATCAATAGAAGATTTCTTCGAAAGTAGAGACATGATCAAGTCAACTTTTTCATTTAGGGAGGAAATCTCCTCGACAGAGTTTACCTTCCTACCTGTTGGAGCGCGTTCGGTGTGCCATTGGGAATAATTGGTCATCATCTCATCGAGAAGCTTCCTGGCAGCACCAAGTGTAGTTGACATAAAGGTTCCTCCCGCGGCCGAATCTAACAAGTTCCGCGAGGTAAAGTTCAAGCCTGCATAAAAAGTTTGGATAACCATCCAAGTAGTCAAACCATGAGTAGGGCAGTTCTTGACAAGAGATTTCATGCGTTCCCAAGCTTGGGTAACGTGTTCATTATCCAATTGTTTAAAATTCATTATGTTACTTCTTAGTTGGATAATTTTAGCAGGTGGATAGTATTTTCCAATAAAAGCATCTTTGCACTTGTGTCGGGGGAAACTGTCCGCCACGAACACCTATGGGACCGGAGCCCCTTGTCTGTGCGGTACGAGGGCGGAGGGAGCACGAAGAGCAGATCGTAGCGAGCACGCGGGCAGTTTTACCCAGGTTCGGGCCGCGGTAGATGCGTAAAACCCTACTCCTGCTTAGTTGTGTATTGAGTTGGAGAGCTCGGGAGCTTGAAGAAGCAGCTACACCGAGCGTATGAGTGATCTAGGTTCCGAACCCCCTCCACGTTGTGCATGGGCCTCCTTTTATAGTGCAAGGGGTCACCGACAGGTGTCAACGTAGGAGAAAGGGGTAAAAACGTAAAAGAGGTGGTAGTTGTAACAGTGCGGGAACAGTGAAGCTACAGTGCAGAACAGTGGTCTATACCTACTTTGACAGTGGGGGACAAGGGCATTTAATGCCCGTCGCCGTCGACCCCAAAAGCTCCCGCCCTTGCGTCTCCGTTCGCCACGGCGATGGATCCACCACCGTGGAGTGCCACCGTGTCCCCCAGGCTGCACAGCCATCCGCCACGCGTCCCTGGATAGGCCCCAGGGCGACGCGTGGGTCGATGAGCTGGAGCGCGGGCACACAGCGCAGCCTTCCCGGCAAGTACCTTGCCGGGGCCTTGATCTTGCCGGGCCCGGGAGCTTGCCGGGCTCTGAAGCTTGTCGCTCCCCGGGCCCTCGCCGGGTCTTCTATGATGAAATCTTCTAGTCTCCCTGGCAAGCTCCTCTTGCCAGGGCCTTGTGTGAACGATGTAATCTCGAGCCTGGCACGGCCTTCCCGGCAAGCTCCTCTTGCCGGGGTCTCGGTCTTCTTTCTTGTATACTTTGTTTTTGAATGGTTTAATAGGGAGCAGGAAGGTCTCCGGCGAGCGTGTGGTAAACCCTGCCACGGGAAGCAGCAACTGCCCGTGCACAAGTTGGGGTACTGAGGTACCCCTACCTTAGTACACCGACAGGAGCCCCCGGGCCTGGGCCACACACGGTGCCGAGCGCTGTTGGGCCAGGCCCAAAACAGTGCACGGGCACCCGCGGCCCGCGGCGCGCCGAATCCACTTCCGTATCCGCCGCATCCCCCCGTAACGGCACGCGTCGATTGCGGCGTCGTGGGATGGGACGTGCCCACGATCTCTTAATGGAAAGGGCGAAATGCCCCCCACTTCCCCATAAAAGCAGAGGAAGCAGGAGCGGTTCCCCTCCTTGCGCTTTCATTGCTTCTCCTTCTTCCTCCAGAGATCCCTTTGCGCTCCGCCTCCACACCTCCGCCGCCGCCGTCTGCATCCCCGGCGTCGCTGAGTTCTTCGTCCCTCTTCTTCCGCCGCGTCCGCCATGGCCCCGAAGACCGACAAGGCGAAGGCGGAGAAGACCAAGAGGGAGAAGTCGGAGCAAGCGGCGAAGCTCGCCGCGTATCGGAAGCAGCATCTCGTCTTCCCGCCGAGGCTCGGCGCGCGGGAGCTCTGGAACAAGTACTACTTGTTCTGGGCCAAGGAAACCAAGGCGCACCCCCGCACGCGAGCATATCCGGCCGTCGCCAAGGACAGCTACCCCGGCGGGTACTACTTCTTCGCAGCTTTCTTTCACTGCGGTCTTTGCCCTCCTTTCTCAAATTTCTTCTGCGATGTCATGCACACCTACGGCCTCCACCTCCTTGACTTCACCCCCAACGCCATCCTCACCATGGCGGTTTTCGCACACATGTGCGAAAACTTCATAGGGATACAGCCCAACGTAGCGTTGTTTAGGCACTTTTTCACTCCTAGAGCAGAGGCCGACGCCCCCCTCTCCGGAGGAATTTCTTGGGTTTTCCGTCTGAATAAGAAGGGATCCTACTTGCCGGGAGAGCTCCGCGGCAAGTGGGAGGAGTGGCGTGCGGAGTGGTGCTGGATTGTTGAGGACGCGCCGTAGCCCTTCACCGCGCCGCGCACAACACCCATCGTGCGCGGCAGGGATTGGAGCGAGCTGGACTCGGACGATATCAAGCTCGACGCCGCCCTCGTCCGGATTCTTCGTCTTCGGACCGCCAAGCTGTCCGTTGCAGAGGTGGGCGCAGACTTCCTTCGCCGCCGCATCACCCCTCTCCAAGACAGGAAGAGGCCGGCCTGGGAGTACGGCGGCCCGGCGGATATAATGAGGCTGCGCCCCGGGCTCAACTTCAACTTCACGACGCTGGAGCTGAAGGGGATGGTCCGGGAACTCTTCAAGTATGACCCGGCACACCCTGAGTGGTTCCGAGCTCCCCGGGGAGTGGTGCCGCTCTGCAACAGCACAGTCCGGGACCGTCTCCTTGCCATGATGCCCGCATGCGATTCGCATGGCGTGGACCGTACGTGGATCGCGCCCAAGCCCATCGACGTCCTCACCTTCTTCGACAACCTCGTGGAGGTGGCGAAGAACAAGGAAGACATCAAGGAGCACACGCGGGACACCACCGAACAGGAGCTTGCTTACATAGCTTCTCGGGCTGAAGAGGCCGCTGCGGCTGCAGCGGCAGGAGATTTTGGGTACACGCCTGCTGAGGCGGAGGCTGCGGATGCGTCCAGCCAGGCGGAAGAGGCGGAAATCCGCAGACTGCTGCAGCTCCCTCCCGACGCGCTCGCCGGGGTCCCCTCCTTGAGGCACTCCGGGATCCACGGAATCGTGGCCGAGGCCGCGGCAATGGAGGGTGCCGCCGGAGGGAACAGAGGCGCCGCGAGGAGCGGAGGCGCCAAGGGAAAAGAGGCCGCAGCGCAGGGCGCTGGGCCCAGTGAGCCGGCCGGGGAAGAGGAGGAGGAGGAGGCCGAGGACTCCGGCGGATCTACGGAGCTCTACGCCGACGACCTCTCCTCGTCGGAGAGCTCCCCGCCCCCGGCAAGCCCAAGGCAGTCTCCACCGAAGCGTCTCCGCAAGACGGCGACGGGAGAGAGGGCGCAAGCGCCCCGGCAACAGCCAGCATGCCGGGCAGCTCCCCGGGGGAGCCAAGCTGCGCCGGGGGCGACCGGCGCACCAGCCACAGCAGAGGCCGCTTGCGCGCGGACCACGACGGAGGCGCCTCGCAGGCCGGCGTCGAGCCGACAGGGGTCTTCTCGGAGCGGAGCAACGGCTCCGCCCGCCCCTCGGGCGCCGGCTACCACAGGGGCTGGGTCTTCGCAGCCCCCAGCCCCAGGGACCATGAAGCGCGCGAGGGAATCTTCGTCATCCGCTCCTCGTGCCGATGCGCCCCAGGTGGAGTACGACTTCTCCGCCTTGAGCGAGGACGACGAGGAGGACCAGGAGTAAGAGTTTGAGACCTTACATCTTCTCAAGCTTCGTCTTGAGTATTGTTAATGCTGATTTTGTTTGTTGCTTTGATTTCAGGACCTTGGTTCAGCGCGCGGCGAAGAAGGCCAAGGCGCCCGTGGTCGAGGTCGCGGAAGGCTCGGCCACTGCGGCAACAGGGGACGTGCCGGAGCCAACCCTGCCGGACCCAAGCGCCGCTCCGAGGAGCAGCCCCCAGCGCAGCCCCCAGCGTAAGTCTGGGGTCCATCCTTCCGCTTGTCGGGATGCGCTTAGGGATTTTGTCTTCTTTTAACATCTTGATGTTTCTTCTCTTTTCTTGTGCAGAGGTGGAGCCACAGCCGCAGGAGCGTCCGGAGGCTGCCCCCGAGGAGCCACAGGCCCCGCCGTCCCCGCCAAGGCCAAACTCTCCGGCAAGGGAGAGTGCTCCGCCAAGGGTGGGTACTCCGCCAAGGCAGAGTACCCCGCCAAGGGCGAGCAGCCCGGCGAGGGCGGCCACTCCGCCAAGGCAGAGCTCCCCGGCGAGGGAGCCCGCCGCTGAAGACGTCCGCCAAGGTATGTCTTGTAATTTGTCTTCTAGGTTTCGTCTCTTTTTGGATCTTTGCTTGAACTTCTTTTTCTTCTTCTTCTTTTTAGATCCTCCTCCTCCCGAGCCGATGGAGACTGAGGTCATCAACATCGAGGATGAGGAGGGCGCGCAGGGCGGCGGCGGCGACGTCCCTGTCGCCGAGGACACGGCGAGAGCCGCTGAGCCGGCCGCGCAGGAGACCGCTCCGGCTGCGGACGCAGCGGCCGGGGAGGGGGACGGCGACCGCACCGCCGACCCGGAGGCGGCGGGAGCATCGAGTGCTGCGCCGGCCGCCGACCCCTCCGCCGGCAAGGAGCAAGGTTACTACCTTGAGGCCCCCAACGGCGTCTTCATCCAGATGCCTTGGGGGTCTTCGTCGCGAGCTCCCGCGGAGGGCGAGGCGTTTGACGGAGAAGTCCTCGCCTCCGCGGGCCTGAAGATTGTCGAGGCGCCCGGCGGGAGCGAAGGGCCCGAGGAGGAAAAGCTGCTCCACCAGCTCCTGGCCCTTTACCGGGCCAGGCAGGCGAAGCTCGCTTCCCGGGAAGCCCTTGCCGCCAAGGCCGCCGCGGAGATGGAGAAGCGCGCGGCGGAGCTCAGCGCCGCCAACCAGGCGGCCCTCCGCGAGGTGGCGGAGGAGCGCGAGCGTCTCGCCGGCGAGTACCAGGAATGGGTGCTGGAAAAGGCTGAAGCTGAAGAGCAGCAGCGGCTCGCCGGGGTGGAGCTGTCCCGGCGAGAAGGAGAACTCGCCCAGCGGAAGGTCCAACTCGACTCCCATGAGGAGGACCTTGCCGCTCGGGAGGAGGCCCTTGGCGGGGAACTGAAGGAGGCGAAAGCCGCCGCGGTTGCCGCGGAAAACGCCAAGAAGGAGCTCGCCGCCAAGGTCGCACAGCTGGAGAAGTCGCTGAAGGTGAGCGCGGAGAAGGTTGCCGCGCTCATCACAGAGCGCGAGAAGGACGCCCACACCAATTCAGAACTCCAGGTGCGTCTTTCTAAGAGAGGCGACGAGTTGAAGGCCGCCAATGACTCCATCAAGGACCTGGAGTTGAAGGTCACTACACTGAAGGATTCACTCGACGCTGCCCGGGCTCGGGAGACCAAGCTGAAGGAGGAGCTCCGCAAGGAGCGGACCTTGGTGGACAGCGTCAACAAAGCGTCCGAGCTCTTCCGCCATACCATTGAGGTATGGACCGAAGACTTGGTATCTTCTGCGTCCAACATCGACCAGGAGCTGCTGGCGCTGAAAGTTGAACATCTCATCTACTCCTCGGATCCGGATCTCCCGCACAGCGCCAAGCTCAGCCTCTTCTTCAGAGGGATCGCGCCGGCCGATGCGAACACGGAGGCCCTGAAGGAGCAGGTCGCCCACATCATTGCCAAGGTGGCCAAGATCTCCAGGAAGGAGGGTGACCGCGTAGATTAGGCCTCTATTATCTTTATTTCTTTTTGCTGCTGCACATTATGTTATGAACTCATTAGTCCATCGCGACAAGTTATCCTTTGTAAGATATTTATCTCATTTTGATCAATCAGTGCAATGTTATCTTCCTTGTTCCAACCCTTGACTTTGTATGTTTTTTCACCCTACGCTCCCGGGGAGCTTGCCGGCAAGGGACCTTTGCCGCGAGCGCTGAGTGCTGGACTCTGAGCAGCCTGCTGGCCAAGGTCCTACCGGCAAGCAACCTCGCCGCGGCTAGTCGCAACGCACTTAGCTTGCTGAGCGTACTCGGAAACGAAGCAAGGGCGCGACACTTGTCGCAGCTCACTTGAATCGTTGAGTGAACTCGGAAACAAGATAAGGGTGCGGCAAGCTACGGTTAGGTTCCTCCGCGCACAGGTTTTCCATACAAAGTGTGATTGTTCAAGGAAGACAACTAAAATTTAAAATTTGAACTGGTCAAATTCTAACAACTTAGCTTTCATATATTGCTTGCTTTCTGGTAAGGCTTCTCTTTCTTGAACAGCACTTGGTTCCTCCTCCACCTTCTTCCCCCCCGGCAAACTTGTGCGCGAGGAACGTTCCTTCTGCTTAAGAGGAAAGAAAAGGGAGAGGGAAACAAGTATATGGCCTTTCGGCGTGCTAATGCTTACCGGATATTTGAGTGTTGCACTAAATGCTAAACAAAACATGCAAATAGCAAAGAAAAGCATGCAAAAGGCAATCGGTGCGAAGAACACAAAAACTTTACTGATGCACGGGGTCTGCGCCCGGCTTTGTACAAAGGGTTACATGCAACAGCGGCAAAGCTTGTACAAAAGGTGGTTGCCGGAGCGGATCACGGCAACCGCGCCTTAGGGGTGAAACTTGCGAAGATGCTCTATGTTCCAGGAGTTGCTCACCGGTAAGCCTTCTTCGGTCTCAAGGCGGACAGCGCCGGGCCTTGTGACTTGTCTCACCCGATAAGGGCCTTCCCACTTCGGCGTCAACTTGTTGGAATTCTTGGCGGACTGAACACGCCGAAGAACAAGGTCGCCTTCCTCGAGACTCCTGGCCTTGACCTTGCGGCTATGATAGCGGCGCAAAGCTTGCTGGTATCGAGCAGCTCGTACAACAGCCTGGAGACGTTCCTCCTCGAGGAGCAATGCATCATCTTGTCGCAGTTGCTCTTGCTCGAGCTCATCATAAGCGAGCACTCGAGGAGATCCGTATACGAGTTCCGTGGGGAGAACTGCCTCTGCTCCATAGACTAGAGCAAAGGGTGTCTGTCCGGTGGCTCGACTTGGTGTCGTCCTGATTGACCAAAGAGCCGCCGGTAGCTCCTCTATCCAATTTCTTCCGCACTTGCGCAGCCTGTCAAAGGTCCTTGTCTTGAGTCCGTGCAACACTTCAGCATTTGCCCTCTCCGCTTGACCGTTGCTCCTCGGGTGAGCAACAGAAGCGAAACAGACCTTGGCGCCAAGGTCTTGGACGTACTGCATGAAGGTGCGACTAGTGAATTGCGTACCGTTGTCGGTGATGATCCTGTTAGGGATCCCGAAACGGCAGACAATCGACCTGAATAACCTGACTGCTGACTGTGCTGTCACCTTTCTCACTGGCTCCACTTCTGGCCACTTTGTGAACTTGTCGATTGCGACGTACAAGTACTCAAAGCCCCCGACGGCTCGGGGGAAGGGGCCGAGGATGTCGAGCCCCCAGACCGAGAAGGGCCAGGATAAAGGGATTGTTTGTAGAGCTTGAGCTGGCTGATGAATCTGCTTTGCATGGAACTGGCACGCTTCACACTTGGTTACTAGTGCAGTTGCATCTTGGAGGGCTTCTTGCCAAAAGAACCCTTGCCGGAAAGCTTTCCCGGCAAGCGCCCTTGCGCCAATGTGGTGGCCGCATATGCCTTCGTGTATTTCCGCCAACAGCTTCTGTCCATCTTCCCTGGAGATACACTTCAATCTGACACCATTGAGCCTTCTTCTGTACAGCTCGTTATCCACGAACTGGTACATACTTGACTGCCTGGTTATCTTCTCTATTTCTTCTGGGTCGTTGGGAAGTTCTCCAGTTTGAAGGAAACGGACGATCTGCTATGCCCATGCCGGAGCCCGAGGCTCGACGGCAAGGACTAAAGGCTCGAGGGCCGCCGCGGGAACCTCAGCTTCTACGGCAAGGACCTCTGGTTCTGCCGGAGCTGATGGTCCCCCGGCAAGCTCGCCGGGGCGAGGCTTGTCGGGAACGCTTGCTTCAACTGTACAGACCCGAGGATCTGCAGGAGCAAACTGTTCCTCAGCGTTGCGGTTGTTGATCTTGGGGACCTTGGCGGCGGTTTCAGGAAGATCCGCCGGCAAGTAGTCGCCGGAGACCAACTTTCTCTTCTTGGACTGCCCGATTGATGGTGTAACGGATGGTTGAGTCAGCTTGAGCAGGAAGGTCCCTGGTTCCACAGGTAACTTCATCGAAGCACACTTTGAAAGGCCATCTGCAATTTCATTTTGAGCTCTCGGGATATGCTCCATCTGCAGACCCTCAAAGTGCTCCTCAAGCTTCCTCACTTCATCGACATAAGCTTCCATCAAAGGGCTCTGATAGTTCTTGTTAACTTGTCGGACCACCAACTGAGAATCTCCGCGCACAATCAGCTTTCTGATCCCAAGTTCGGCCGCAATCCTGAGGCCGGCAAGCAAGCCTTCATATTCTGCGGTGTTGTTTGTCGCTTGCTCCCTGGGAAAGTGCATCTGGATAACATACTTGAGGTGCTCTCCGGTGGGCGCGATGAGTACCACGCCAGCACCGGCGCCTTGCAGCGAGAAGGCACCGTCAAAATACATTACCCATTCACTTGTCGCTTCTTGTACGGGTGCACTTGTTTCTTGGACTTCTTCGTCGGGCGTTGGGGTCCACTCAGCTATGAATTCTGCCAAAGCTCGGCTCTGTATGGTTGAAGTACTTTCAAACTTGAGTCCAAAGCTTGACAGCTCCAGTGCCCACTCAACGATCCTGCCTGTTGCTTCTGGGTTGTGCAATATCCTCTTCAGCGGAAAGCGAGTGACCACTGTTATCTCATGGGCTTGGAAGTAATGGCGCAGCTTTCTCGAGGCCATGAGGAGGCCGAAAAGCAACTTTTGCACACCAGAGTACCTTGACCTAGCCCCCTGGAGAAGGGAACTTACAAAATACACTGGGTGCTGCACCATCTTCTTCCGCACCTCATCCTGTTCCTGCGCAGAGTTATCCTTGTCGGGGCCAGAGCTTGCCGGAGCAGCCCCCTGCTTGTCGCTGGATTCGCTTGTCGGTTGCGCTGACTCCTCGTCGGACTCCCTCTCCGCTACTAACGCAGCACTAACCACCTGGTTGGTTGCCGCTAGGTACAGCAGCAACTTTTCCTGTGGTCTAGGTGCGACAAGTATTGGAGTGGAGGATAGGTACCGTTTCAAATCTTGCAGCGCTGCCTCCGCTTCCGGAGTCCACTTCATGGGACCTGCCTTCTTCAAGATTTTGAAGAAAGGTAGGGCGCGTTCTGCAGACTTCGAAATGAACCTACTGAGGGCAGCCACACAACCTGCAAGCCTTCTGACATCCTTGACGCGCTTTGGGGCCTCTATCTGCTCAATGGCTTTAATCTTGTCGGGGTTGGCTTCAATCCCCCTCTGCGATACAAAGAACCCGAGAAGCTTGCCGGAGGGGACTCCAAAGACGCACTTCTCGGGGTTCAACTTGAGCTGAATCCTGCGCAGGTTCTGAAATGTCTCTTCTAAATCTTGGATCAGGGTTTCCTTGCTCTTGCTCTTCACCACGATGTCATCCATGTAAGCCTCTACATTTCTGTGGATCTGTGGCTCAAAAGCAGTGTATACTACCCTTGCAAAGGTTGAACCCGCATTCTTCAATCCAAATGGCATGCGTATGAAGCAATAAGTGCCACATGGAGTGATAAATGCAGTCTTCTCTTCATCCTCTTTGGCCATAAAGATCTGATGATAGCCTGAGTATGCATCAAGAAAACAGAGTAGCTCACATCCGGCAGTGGAGTCAACGATCTGGTCAATGCGCGGTAAAGGGAATGGATCCTTGGGACATGCTTTATTCACATCGGTGAAGTCTATACACAGTCTCCACTTCCCGTTGGCCTTGCGCACGACGACTGGGTTTGCCAACCACGTCGGATGGATCACACCTCTAACTAGGCCTGCTGCCTCTAGCTTCTTGATCTCTTCGTTGATGAATTCTTGGCGCTCCACGGCTTGCTTCCTCACTTTCTGCTTGATGGGCCGCGCATGAGGACAAACAGCAAGCTTGTGCTCAATTACCTTCCTGGGAACACCGGGGATGTCAGATGGCTGCCAGGCAAACACATCGACATTCGCCCGCAGGAAGGCAACGAGCGCGCTTTCCTATTTGCTGTCAAGCGTGGCACTGATGGTGAGGGTACCACCAGTGCCGTCCTCCTTGGCGGACACTTTCTTGGTTGCCGGAGGAGCGGCCATTCCTTTCTTACTCTTGCCGGTGGAGCTCGATGGAACGTCCTCGACGGCAGCGCAGCACTCCGAAGAGGTGCGGTTGCCGGAGTGGGTCCCAGAGCACTTGCCGGACTTGGTCTTCGTCTTCTTCCCCCCGGGAGCTTCAGCGGCAAGAGTATCCTTCTCGGCCGCAGCTGCCGCATCCCGGTAGATCTTGTCGGCGCAGACAAGCGCATCCTTCTTGTCGCCGTGGACAGTGATGACGCTTATCGGCCCCGGCATCTTGAGTACGTTGTAAGCATAATGGGAAGCTGCCATGAACTTGGCGAGGGCAAGACGGCCGAGTATTCCATTGTAGGGCAATGGAATATCGGCGACGTCGAAAGTGATGCGCTCGGTTCTGAAGTTGAGCTCCCCGCCAAAGGTCACCGGCAGAGTAATCTTTCCCTTGGGCTTGCTCCTTCCCGGGTTGATTCCTTGGAATGAACCGGTTTCTTCGAGCTCGCCATCTGGAATCTGGAGTTTCTTGATCACAACAGAGGAGATCAAGTTCAGCCCGGCCCCGCCGTCAACCAACATTTTGGTGACCTTGAGGTTGCGGATGGTGGGTGAGACCAGCATCGGCAAGCACCCGACCGCAGTGGTGCGGTCAGGGTGATCCTCGAGATCAAAAATGATGGGCGTGCTGGACCATTTGAGGAGCCTGCGCGACTCCACGGGCGGCTCCGCTGCATTCACCTCACGCACCCACTGCTTTAGTTGGCGGTGGGAGGTGTGCAGAGAGGCGCCACCGTCGACGCACAGGACCTCCGTGGCCTTCTGGAACTCCTGCTCGCTGTTATCCTCGTCCTCCATGTCTTCGTCGTCGTCTTCGTCCTTGTCGCGGCCCCGGGGAGGTCGATCCCCTTGCCGCTGCTTGGCCTTGCCGCGGCGTCCTCCCCGGCCGTTGAACGGCCGCTTCTTGCTTGTCTCTTCCCCGCCACCTTGGGCCTTCTCCTTGTCGCGCCTCTTGTACTCAGCTTTCTGCTGCTCGACGAGATACTCAACGCGCTTGCAGTTGGAGAGATCGTGACCCTTGGTGCGGTGGATCTTACAGTATTGCTTGTCGGAGCCGTCCTGCTTGTCGGCTGCCGCTACAGGGGTAGGCTCCTTGCCGGAGCCGCCAACCTGTGTTTGCTTAGCGGGAGCCTCCTTGCCGGACTTCTCGACGGCAAGCACCTCTTTCTTGCCCTTCCTTCTGTTATTCCGCCGCCGGCTCTTCTTTGCCGGGGCGGCGTCGTCGCTGTCGCTTCCTCCTGCGCCAGCATCCTCCCCGGGGAGTCTCCTCCCCTCTTCTGCGCGTGCGCACTTGTCAGCCAGAGCGTAGAGCTCGCTGACATCCCGAATCTTCGTCATCGCCATTTCTTCACGCATGCGGCGGTTACGCACGTTCTGGTGGAACACGCTGATAACCGCGGCAGGGTGGACATCAGGGATGTTGTGCTGCACACGGCTGAAGCGTTGGATGTATTTGCGCAGGGTCTCGCCTTCCTTCTGGGCCAGAATGTGGAGATCGCTCTCCTGGCCGTGGGGTTTGTGGCCGCCGGTGAAGGCGCCAACAAACTGGTGGCAAAGGTCGGCCCAAGAAGAGATGGAACCTTCCGGCAAGTGCATAAGCCACGAACGGACGTTCGGCTTAAGCACGAGCGGGAAGTAATTAGCCAAGATCTTCTCATCGCGCCCCCCGGCAGCTTGCACTGCGATGGTGTAGACGCTGAGGAATTCCGAGGGGTGCGTCTTGCCGTCGTACTTCTCCGGTACGTCGGGCTTAAAATTCTTCATGCTGGGCCACTGGACGCGCCGCAGCTCGCGGGTGAACGCAGGGCAGCCTGCCGCGTACGGCAAGTCGCCTGGTTCACCGGGCGCGTATGCGTCGACAGCGTTCCCAGCTCTTTGGTCTGATTGCCGCCGAGCTTCTCGGCGGCGCTCGATTCTTGTCCGAGCGTCTTCCTGTTGCCGGTCGTCGAGGACCTGGCGCTGGTCCCGACGAGCCCGCGGGTCCGACGAGGCTGTGGAGCCGTCGTCGGCGTTGTTCCGGCGGAGCGGCGTCTTCTGCTTTCGCTGCGGGGAGTGCGCGCTTGTCGCACCCCCGGCGGTCTTGTCGCCGTCGGCCTTCGTCTTCTCAGCTTGCCGCGGCCGCGAGGCCGACGGCTGCTGTGGAGAATCGTTGTTGGCGAAGGCTATCAGGCTCTGGATGGTGGCCCTCCAGTCTTCGGCCTTGTCTGCCGCTGGAGGGAAGTCGAGGAGCAGTTGTGCCCTTGCGAGCGCTTCTGCTGGAGTGGAGGGGAACGCGGGCGAGCGGTGCGAGGAGCGGGATACGCTCGGACTTCTAACGACGTTAGAAGGAGCGGGGTCCCGCGCCGGCGCCTTCGCTTTGCTTGTGCCCGGACGGGGGTCCGGGGCGTCCCGCGAGCCTCCGGTTTGGCCTTGCCCCAGCAAGCGGATACCACCTCCTGTGGTATGGCGCTGCTGGGTCGTCGTGTGCTGAGACGGACGCGGCGCGTCCACGGAGACCGAGGTTCGGTCGTCCGTCCTGTTCTTGGATCTGGTGGCGCCGTGAGTGTCCTCGCCGGCGACCACCCTTCCGACGGCATCTCCCCCGCCCACCGTTGGCTCTGGTGGCGGCGGGTGAGACGCAGACGGGCCTCCGACCTCCGAAGCCTTCTTCTTCGGGGCCATGGAGCTGTTGCTGATGAAGTTGATGAATTCGGAGAGGTTGATGAAGAATGCGCCCGCGCGAACGCCGGATCAGGTTCGCACAACCTCGACGCCCCCTACCTGGCGCGCCAAAGATGTCGGGGGAAACTGTCCGCCACGAACACCTATGGGACCGGAGCCCCTTGTCTGTGCGGTACGAGGGCGGAGGGAGCACGAAGAGCAGATCGTAGCGAGCACGCGGGCAGTTTTACCCAGGTTCGGGCCGCGGTAGACGCGTAAAACCCTACTCCTGCTTAGTTGTGTATTGAGTTGGAGAGCTCGGGAGCTTGAAGAAGCAGCTACACCGAGCGTATGAGTGATCTAGGTTCCGAACCCCCTCCACGTTGTGCATGGGCCTCCTTTTATAGTGCAAGGGGTCACCGACAGGTGTCAACGTAGGAGAAAGGGGTAAAAACGTAAAAGAGGTGGTAGTTGTAACAGTGCGGGAACAGTGAAGCTACAGTGCAGAACAGTGGTCTTTACCTACTTTGACAGTGGGGGACAAGGGCATTTAATGCCCGTCGCCGTCGACCCCAAAAGCTCCCGCCCTTGCGTCTCCGTTCGCCACGGCGATGGATCCACCACCGTGGAGTGCCACCGTGTCCCCCAGGCTGCACAGCCATCCGCCACGCGTCCCTGGATAGGCCCCAGGGCGACGCGTGGGCCGATGAGCTGGAGCGCGGGCACACAGCGCAGCCTTCCCGGCAAGTACCTTACCGGGGCCTTGATCTTGCCGGGCCCGGGAGCTTGCCGGGCTCTGAAGCTTGTCGCTCCCCGGGCGCTCGCCGGGTCTTCTATGATGAAATCTTTTAGTCTCCCTGGCAAGCTCCTCTTGCCAGGGCCTTGTGTGAACGATGTAATCTCGAGCCTGGCACGGCCTTCCCGGCAAGCTCCTCTTGCCGGGGTCTCGGTCTTCTTTCTTGTATACTTTGTTTTTGAATGGTTTAATAGGGAGCAGGAAGGCCTCCGGCGAGCGTGTGGTAAACCCTGCCACGGGAAGCAGCAACTGCCCGTGCACAAGTTGGGGTACTGAGGTACCCCTACCTTAGTACACCGACAACTTGTCCCAAGAATCTATGCTATTTCTAGGCAAGGATTGAAACCAAATTTTAGCTCCTCCTCTCAAGGAGAAAGGAAAAAGCTTAAGCTTAACAATATTACCATCTATTTCTCGGTACTTCTGCATATCACAGAGTTCAACAAAGTTGTTCAAGTGTAAAGCAACATCATCTCCAGCACCGGAGAATTGATCTTTCATAACTAAGTTCAGTAAAGCAGGTTTAATTTCATAAGAAGGTGCTGAAGTGGCAGGTGTAGTGATAGGCGTGCAAATAAAGTCATCGTTGTTATGACTAGTGAAGTCACACAACTTGGTGTTCTCGGTGGAACCCATAGCAGCAAGCAAGCAAGATAACTATTTTTGTGATTTTCGATAAAGGATACTAAAGCAAAACTGAAAGGTAAACTAACAAGACTAAAAAGCAAAGGTAAAATATAGCGTGCAACTCCCCTATCTTGAAGAGTGGAGTCCCCGGCAACGGCGCCAGAAAACTTTGCTTGATGGCTTCTCGCCCCTCGTTGGTTACCCCAAGTGGAAGGTTTGAGATGCAGTGTAGCGGAAGTTTTCCCTTGGCAAAGATACCAAGGATCGATTTCCCCTGAGACTCCAAGGTTCAACAAGAAGGTGTCAACTGCTAATGGCGCCAGATACTTAGCAATCAACTTGGACCTGCACACAGATACAAATAACTTTGCTCCCAATGAGTACAGAGAGGTTGTCAATCCCTCCGGCCTTGTCATTTACAAAGGATCAAACGCAAGAGATAATAGTGATAGGTATTGCTGCAACTAGTAAGTAAAAACAGAAAGTAAATAGCGGATGTGATCAATGATGGTAATATGGACCGGGGTCCCATGATGTTCACTAGTGATGTCTCTCTCCCAAAAGACGATAAAACAGCCATGTGAGGTAAACAAATTACAGCTGGGCAATTGACAGAATTATGTGCGCAAACCAATGCTAACTATGCTGCAAGAAAGGTAGAGGTTCAAAGCATGGGCGGTACGCCAAGGCAAGTAGACCGAAATCCATCTGCATCTACTACTAATCATCCACCTTGAGATATCTATCCAGAACATCTCGCTGGTATTAAGTTGCGAGTCCCACCCAAAGTGTAAACTCAAAGCAACAGACAACTGCATTAAAAGAACTTTGCGTAAAGTAAACAATCCTTGCACCCGCGAGTACAAGCACCGTTGTTTTCCCCCTTGTGGCAACAACACATCCCCTAGACTCATGTTTCTGTCACTCAAGCTAGTCATCGAGGGGCATGAACCCACAATCAAGCATAACGTTCCCTCTTGGAGTCACTACCTACTACTTGGCCAAGGCAATAAATAACAACGGAGAACATGCAAGAATTACTTAAGAACATAAATATAAAAGAGGTAAATCAAATATATTACTCAAACACAATCTGAACATAATCTCACAATCCATCGGATCCCAGCAAACTCAACATAGCAACAACATAAGGATTACATATGTGCCTCGATCATGTAGGGCAGCTCACGAGGTCTAATTAGTGAAGCACAAAGAGGGGAGGAGAACATCACATAGGTACTGGTCATGGACCCATGGTCCAAGGGAGACTACTCATAACTCATCCGGGAGGCGTCCATGGTGGTGGAGAGGCTCCCGGTGGTGGTTCTCCCCTCCGGCAGGGTGCCGGGAAGAGTTCTCCTGGTGCTCCCGATCTTGGAAGCGCGGCGGCGGCGGAACAGAGATGAGATCGCGAAAAAGGGTTCCGTCCTCGAGGGTTTCGGGACGCGTGTTAAATATATGCCAAAGGGGGGGTATCAGCGGAGGCCTGGGGGGCCCAGGCGCCCCCCCGGCGCGGCCAGGAGGGGGGCCGCGCCACCAGGGCGCCTGGAGCCCTGGTGGGCCCCCTCCGGCCCTACTTCGGCCGTGTGGAAGCTTCCGAAACGCTGATTTTTTATATATTTTTTCCGGGATTTTTCTGACAGTTTACGTGATGGGAAAACCTGAAATACAAAAACAGCAGAAAACAGAAACTGGCACTGGGGTGCACTGAGTTAATAGGTTAGTCCAAATATGATCAAAAGTGTATGGAAGTGTATAAATATCATAGCAATATCACCCAAAGGAGGCATGGAGCAAGCAGAAATTATATATACGTTTTAGACGTATCAGCAAGTCAATCAAAGTCCATACTTTGTTCTCATACATGGATCTCATCTCAGATTTCATGGCCTCAAGCCATTTCGTGGAATCTGGGCTCATCATCGCTTCCTCATAGTTTGTAGGTTCATCATGGTCTAGTAACATGACTTCCAGAACTGGGTTACCGTACCACTCTGGTGTGGAACGTACTCTGGTTGATCTACGACGTTCAGCAGAAACTTGATCTGAAGTTTCATGATCATCATCATTAGCTTCCTCACTAAGTGGTGCAGGAATCACTGGAACTACTTTCTGTGATGTTCCACTTTCCAATTCGGGAGAAGGTACAATTACCTCATCAAGTTCTACTTTCCTCCCACTCACTTCTTTCGAGAGAAACTCCTTCTCTAGAAAGGATCCATTCTTAGAAACGAATATCTTGCCTTCGGATCTGTGATAGAAGGTGTACCCAATAGTCTCCCTTGGGTATCCTATGAAGACACATTTCTCCGACTTGGGTTCGAGCTTATCAGGTTGAAGCTTTTTCACATAAGCATCGCAGCCCCAAACTTTAACAAACAACAACTTTGGTTTCTTGCCAAACCACAGTTCATAAGGCGTCGTCTCAACGGATTTAGATGGTGCCCTTATTTAACGTGAATGCAGCTGTCTCTAATGCATAACCCAAAACGATAGTGGTAAATCGGTAAGAGACATCATAGATCGCACCATATCTAATAAAGTACGATTATGATGTTCCGACACACCATTACGCTGTGGTGTTCCGAGTGGCGTGAGTTGTGAAACTATTCCACATTGTTTCAAATGAAGACCAAACTCGTAACTCAAATATTCACCTCCACGATCAGATCGCAGAAACTTTATTTTATTGTTACGATCATTCTCTACTTCGCTCTGAAATTCTTTGAACTTTTCAAATGTTTCAGACTTGTGCTTCATTAAGTAGATATACCCATATCTGCTCAAATCATCTGTGAAGGTCAGAAAATAATGATACTTGCCGCGAGCCTCAACGCTCATTGGTCTGCATACATCAGTATGTATGATTTCCAACAAGTCAATTGCTCGCTCAATTGTTCCGGAGAACGGAGTTTTAGTCATCTTGCCCAGGAGGCATGGTTCATAAGCACCAAGTGATTCATAATCAAGTGATTCCAAAAGTCCATCACTATGGAGTTTCTTCATGCGCTTTACACCATTATGACCTAAACAGCAGTGCCACAAATAAGTTGCACTATCATTATTAACCTTGCATCTTTTGGCTTCAATATTATGAATATGTGTATCACTCGAGATCCAACAAACTATTTTCATTGGGTGTATGACCATCGAAGGTTTTATTCATGTAAGCAGAATAACAATTATTCTATGACTTTAAATGAATAACCGTATTGCAACAAATATGATCAAATCATATTCATGCTCAATGCAAATGCAAAATAACATTTATTTAGGTTTTACACTAATCCCGAAAGTATAGGGAGTGTGCGATGATGATCATATCAATCTTGGAACCACTTCCAACACACATCGTCACTTCACCTTTAACTAGTCTCTGTTCATTCAGCAATTCTCGTTTCGAGTTACTAATTTTTAGCAACTGAACCGGTATCAAATACCCAGGGGTTGCTATGAACACTAGTAAAATACACATCAATAATCTGTATATCAAATATACCTTTGTTCACTTTGCCATCCTTCTTATCCGCCAAGTATCTACGGCAGTTCCACTTCTAGTGACTATTTCCTTTGCAGTAGAAGCACTTAGTTTCAGGCTTGAGTTTAGCTTGGGGTTTCTTCACGGGAGTGACAACTTGCTTGTCATTCTTCTTTGAAGTTCCCCTTCTATCCCTTTTCCCTTTACTTGAAACAAGTGGTCTCGTTAACCATCAACACTTGATGCTCTTTCTTGATTTCTACCTTCGCCGATTTTAGCATCGCGAAGAGCTCGGGAATTACTTTCGTCATCCCTTGCATATTATAGTTCATCACGAAGTTACTAACTTGGTGATAGTGCCTAGAGAACTTTGTCAATTACTATCTTATCTGGAAGATTAACTCCCACTTGATTCAAGCAATTGTAGTACCCAGACAATCTGAGCATATGCTCACTGGTTGAGCTATTCTCCTCCATCTTGTAGGCAAAGTACTGTCAGAGGTCTCATACTCTCGACATGGGCATGAGTATGAAATACTAATTTCAACTCTTGGAACATCTTATATGATCCGTGGTGTTCCGAGGCCATATCTGCATATACTAGGCTCGTCAAGTTTAACCCGAGTATTCTGCGTGTGCAAAACTGGCTTACACCCGTTGTATTTGAACGTAGAGCTTATCACACCCGATCATCACGTGGTGTCTCGGCACGACGAACTTTCCCAACGGTGCATACTCAGGGAGAACACTTATACCTTGAAATTTTTGTAAGGGATCATCTTATAATGCTACCGTCGTATTAAGCAAAATAAGAAGCATAATAAGATAAACATCACATGCAATCAAAATATGTGACATGATATGGCCATCATCATCTTGTGCTTTTGATCTCCATCTCCAAAGCACCGTCATGATCACCTTCTTCACCGGTGCGACACCTTGATCTCCATCATAGCATCGTTGTCGTCTCGCCAACTATTGCTTCTACGACTATCGCTACCGCTTAGTGATAAAGTAAATCAATTACATGGCGATTGCATTTCATACAATAAAGTGACAACCATATGGCTCTTGCCAGTTGCCCATAACTTTACAAAACATGATCATCTCATACAAAACCATATATTTCATCATGTCTTGACCATATCACATCACAACATGCCCTGCAAAAACAAGTTAGACGTCCTCTACTTTGTTGTTGCAAGTTTTACGTGGCTGCTACGGGCTTAGCAAGAACCATTCTTACCTACGCATACAAAAACCACAGCGATGTTTCGTCAAGTATGTGCTGTTTTAACCTTCACAAGGACAGGGCATAGCCACACTCGATTCAGCTAAAGTGAGAGAGACAAACACCCGCCAGTCATCTTTAAGCAACGAGTGCTCATAACGGTGAAACCAGTCTCGCGTAAGCGTACGCGAAATGTCGGTCCGGGCCGCTTCATCTCACAATACCGCCGAAGCAAAGTATGACATGCTGGTAAGTAGTATGACTAGTATCGCCCACAACTCATTGTGTTCTACTCGTGCATATCATCTACGCATAAACCTGGCTCATGATGCCACTGTTGGGGAACGTAGTATTTTAAAATTTTCCTACGATCACGCAAGATCTATCTACCGGATGCATAGCAACGAGAGGGAGAGTGTGTCTACGTACCCTCGTAGACCGGAAGCGGAAGCGTCAAGTGACACGGTTGATGTAGTCGAACTTCTTCGCGATCCAACCGATCAAGCACCAAACGTACGGCACCTCCGCGTTCAGCACACGTTCAGCTTGATGACGTACCACGAGCTCTTGATCCAGTTGAGCTTCACAGGAGAGTTTCGTCAGCACGACGGCGTGGTGACGGATATGATGAAGTTACCGGCGCAGGGCTTCGCCTAAGCACTGCAACAGTATGACCGAGGTGTGTTTCTATGGAGGAGGGGGCACCGCACACGGCTGAAACAATTCATCTTGTGTGTCTTTGGGTGCCCCCTGCCCCCGTATATAAAGGAGCAAGGGGGGAGGCCGGCCGGCCCCTATTGGTGCGCCTAGGAGGAGCAATCCTACTAGGAATAGGATTGCAATCCTATTCCTAGTAGGAACTACCAAAAGGGAGAAGGGGGAAAGGAAGGAGAGGGAGAAGGAGAAGGAAAGGGGCGCCAGCCCCCCCTCCTTCCTTGTCCAATTCGGACCAAGGGGTGGGGGGCACGCGGTCCAGCCCTGGCCCTCCTTCCCTCTTTCTCCTACGGCCCATTAAGGCCCATAGCTTCCCCAAGGGGTTCAGGTAACCCCCCCGGTACTCCGGTAAATTCCGAAACTTTACGGAACACTTCCGGTGTCCGAATACGGCCGTCCAATATATCAATCTTTATGTCTCGGACATTCCTAGACTCCTCGTCATGTCTGTGATCTCATCTGGGACTCCGAACTACCTTCGGTACATCAAAACTCATAAACTCATAATACCGATCGTCATCAAACGTTAAGCGTGCGGACCCTACGGGTTCGAGAACTATGTAGACATGACTGAGACTCATTTCCGGTCAATAACCAATAGCGGAACCTGGATGCTCATATTGGCTCCTGCATATTCTACGAAGATCTTTATCAGTCAAACCGCATAACAACATACGTTGTTCCTTTTGTCATCGGTATGTTACTTGCCCGAGATTCGATCGTCGGTATCTCTATACCTAGTTCAATTTCGTTACCGGCAAGTCTCTTTACTCGTTCTGTAATACATCATCTCGTGACTAACTCATTAGTCATTTGCTTGCAAGGCTTATTATGATGTGTATTACCGAGAGGGCCCATAGATACCTCTCTGACACTCAGAGTGACAAATCCTAGTCTTGATCTATGCCAACACCACAAATACTTTCGGAGACACCTGTAGAGCATATTTATGATCACCCAGTTACGTTGTGACGTTTGATAGCACACAAGGTGTTCCTACGGTATTCGGGAGTTGCATAATCTCATAGTCATAGGAACATGTATAAGTCATGAAGAAAGCAATAGAGTAAAACTAAACGATCATAGTGCTAAGCTAACGGATGGGTCTAGTCCATCACATCATTCTCCTAATGATGTGATCCCGTTGATCAAATGACAACTCATGTCTATGGCTAGGAAACATAACCATCTTTGATCAATGAGCTAGTCTAGTAGAGGCATATTAGGGACATATTGTTTTGTCTATGTATTCACACATGTACTAAGTTTCCGGTTAAAACAATTATAGCATGAATAATAAACATTTATCATGATATAAGGAAATAAATAATAACTTTATTATTGCCTCTAGGGCATATTTCCTTCACTTTGTAGACCTATGGGTATGTAGTTAGTAGCTAGATGGCTTCCTCTCTCTCTTTTAATTATCAATACAATGGTCTCTTGGACATCCATATGTTGTAACTCTTTTTGCGGTGTGTTTGTTGGGATCCGATGAACTTTGAGTTTATGATCAGATCTGTCTTTTTATATTCATGAAAGTTATTTCAGTTTTTTGATCTCTTATATGCATGATTGCTTATAGCCTCGTATTTCTTCTCCGATATTGGGTTTTGTTTGGCCAACTTGATCGATTTATCTTTCAATGGGAAGAGGTGCCCGGTAGTGGGTTCGATCTTACGGTGCTTGATCCTAGTGATAGAAGGGGAACCGACACATATGTATCGTTGCCATTAAGGATAAAACGATGAGATCCATATCTAACACCATAGATAAATGGATCTTGTCTACATCATGTCATCGTTCTTAATGCATTACTCTGTTTTTCCATGAACTTAATACACTAGATGCATGCTGGATAGAGGTCGATGTGTGGAGTAATTGTTGGGGAACGTAGTATTTTCAAAATTTTCCTACGATCACGCAAGATCTATCTACTAGATGCATAGCAACGAGAGGGGAGAGTGTGTCTACGTACCCTCGTAGACCGAAAGCGAAAGCGTTTAGCAACGCGGTTGATGTAGTCGTGCACCTTCACGATCCGTCCCGATCTGGTACCGAACGTACGGCACCTCCGCGTTCAGCACACATTCAGCTCGATGACGTCCTGGCCTTCTTGATCCAGCAAGACGGGCGAAGTAGTAGATGAGTTCCGGCAGCACGACGACGTGGTGATGGTTGTTGATGAAGAACAATCTCTGCAGGGCTTCGCCAAGCACTGCAGAAACTAGACGGAGGATAAACTAGAGGGTCGGGGTTGCCGGCACACGGCTTGGTGTATCTTGATGTGTCTTGGGTGCTATCCCTACCCCTCTATTTATATGTTGAGCCTTGGGGTCGAAACTTGGAGTAAAATCCTTCACAAAGTCGGTTTCACCCGAAAGGCAAGAGTCCTTCTCGGACTCCAGGGCCAGACGCCAGGGTTCCCGGCGTCTGGACCCAGATGCCAGCGACCCTGGCGTCTGGCCCCTGGACTCCGCAAAACTTCCTTTTGCGCCTTCCAAAAACCTTGTGTGCTTTCCCTTTTGGCCCAAATAAAGTGTTCTCGTACCCAAACACTTCGGGAAACATCCGGAACCCCTTCCGGTGAATTCCGGAACCCTTCCGGAGGTCAAACACTATTATCCCATATATTAATCTTTATCTCCGGACCATTTCAGAGTTCCTCGTCATGTCCGTGATCACATCCGGGACTCCGAATAACATTCGGTCACCAACATACATAACTCATTCAATACTATATCGTCAACGAAACGTTAAGCGTGCGGACCCTACGGGTTCGAGAACTATGTAGACATGACCGAGACACTTCTCTGGTCAATAACCAATAGCGGAACCTGGATGCCCATATTGGCTCCTACATATTCTACGAAGATCTTTATCGGTCGAACCGCATAACAACATACGTTGTTCCCTTTGTCATCGGTATGTTACTTGCCCGAGATTCGATCGTCGGTATCTCAATACCTAGTTCAATCTCGTTACCGACAAGTCTCTTTACTCGTTCCGTAATACATCATCTCGTGACTAACTCATTAGTCATCTGCTTGCAAGGCTTATTATGATGTGCATTACCGAGAGGGCCCAGAGATACCTCTCCGACACTCGGAGTGACAAATCCTAATCTTGATCTATGCCAACACCACAAACACCTTCGGAAACACCTGTAGAGCATCTTTATAATCACCCAGTTACGTTGTGACGTTTGATAGCACACAAGGTGTTCCTCCGGTATTCGGGAGTTGCATAATCTCATAGTCATATGAACATGTATAAGTCATGAAGAAAGCAATAGCAGTAAAACTAAACGATCATAGTGCTAAGCTAACAGATGGGTCTTGTACATCACATCATTCTCCTAATGATGTGATCCCGCTGATCAAATGACAACTCATGTCTATGGTTAGGAAACATAACCATCTTTGATCAATGTGCTAGTCTAGTAGAGGCATACTAGGGACACTCTGTTTTGTCTATGTATTCACACATGTACTAAGTTTCCGGTTAATACAATTCTAGCATGAATAATAAACATTTATCATGATATAAGGAAATATAATTAACAACTTTATTATTGCCTCTAGGGCATATTTCCTTCAGTCTCCCACTTGCACTAGAGTCAATAATCTATCTCACATCGCCATGTGATTTAATACCGATAGTTCACATCGTTATGTGAATAACACCCATAGTTCACATCGCCATGTGACCAACACCCAAAGGGTTTACTAGAGTCAATAATCTAGTTGACATCGCTATGTGATTAATACCCAAGAGTAATAAGGTGTGATCATGTTTTGCTTGTGAGAGACGTTTAGTCAACGGTTCTGTCACATTCAGATCCATATGTATTTCGCAAATTTCTATGTCTACAATGCTCTGCATGGAGCTACTCTAGCTAATTGCTCCCACTTTCAATACGCATCCAGATTGATACTTAGAGTCATCTGGATTTAGTGTCAAAGCTTGCATCGGCGTAACCCTTTACGACGAACTCTTTGTCACCTCCATAATCGAGAAACATTTCCTTAGTCATCCAGTTACTAAGGATAATTTTGACTGCTGTTCAGTGATCTAATCCTGGATCACTATTGTACCTCCCTGTCAAACTCATGGAAAGGTACACAACATGTTTGGTACACAACAGGGCATACTTTATAGAACCTATGGCTGAGGCATAGGGAATGACTTTCATTCTCTCTATATTTTTCTACCATGGCCTGGCTTTGAGTCTTACTCAACTTCACATCTTACAAGTCAGGCAAGAACTCCTTCTTTGACTGATCCATTTTGAACTACTTCAAAATCTTATCAAGGTATGTACTCATCGAAAGTCTTATCAAGCGTCTTGATCTATCTCTATAGATCTTGATGCCCAATATGTAAGCAGCTTCACCAAGGTCTTTCTTTGAAAAACTCCTTTCAAACACTCCTTTATGCTTTCCAGAAAATTCTACATCTTTTCCGATCGACAATATGTCATTCACATATACTTATCAGAAAGGTTGTAGTGCTCCCACTCACTTTCTTGTAAATACAGGCTTCACCGCAAGTCTGTATAAATCTACATGCTTTGATCAACTTATCAAAGAATATATTCCAACTCCGAGATGCTTGCACCAGTCCATAGATGGATCGCTGGAGCTTGCACATTTTTGTTAGCACCTTTAGGATTGACAAAACCTTCTGGTTGCATCATATACAATCCTTCTTTAATAAATCCATTAAAGAATGCAGTTTTGTTATCCATTTGCCAGATTTCATAAAATGCGGCAATTGCTAACATGATTCGGACAGACTTAAGCATCGCTACGGGTGAGAAAGTCTCATCGTAGTCAACTCCTTGAACTTGTCGAAAACCTTTCGCAACAAGTCGAGCTTTGTAAACAGTAACATTACCGTCAGCGCCAGTCTTCCTCTTGAAGATCCACTTATTTTCGATGGCTTGCCGATCATCGGGCAAGTCAACCAAAGTCCATACTTTGTTCTCATACATGGATCCCATCTCAGATTTCATGGCCTCAAACCATTTTGCGGAATCTAGGCTCATCATCGCTTCCTCATAGTTCATAGGTTCATCATGGTCTAGTAACATGACTTCCAGAACTGGGTTGCCATACCACTCTGGTGCGGAACGTACTCTGGTTATCTACGAAGTTCAGCAGAAACTTGATCTGAAGTTTCATGATCATCATCATTAGCTTCCTCACTAATTGGTGTAGGAATCACTAGAACTAGTTTCTGTGATGTACTACTTTCCAATTCGGGAGAAGGTACAATTACCTCATTAAGTTCCACTTTCCTCCCACTCACTTCTTTTGAGGGAAACTCCTTCTCTAGAAAGGATCCATTCTTAGCAACGAATATCTAGCCTTCGGATCTGTGATAGAAGGTGTACCCAATAGTCTCCTTTGGGTATCCTATGAGGACACATTTCTCCAACTTGGGTTCGAGCTTATCAGGTTGAAACTTTTTTGCATAAGCATCGCAGTCCCAAACTTAAAGAAATGACAGCTAGGTTTCTCGTCAAACCACAGTTCATACGGTGTCATCTCCACGGATTTAGATGGTGCCCTATTTAACGTGAATGTAGCTGTCTCTAATGCATAACCCCAAAAGCGATAGTGGTAGATCGGTAAGAGACATCATCGATCGCACCATATCTAATAAAGTACGGTTATGACGTTCGGACACACCATTACACTGTGGTGTTCCAGGTGGCGTGAGTAGTGAAACTATTTCACATTGTTTTTACGGAAGGCCAAACTCGCTAACTCAAATATTTTACCTCTACGATCATATCGTAGAAACTCTTATTTTCTTGTTACGATGATTCTCCACTTCACTCTGAAATTCTTTGAACTTTTCAAATGTTTCAGACTTGTGCTTCATTAAGTAGATATACCCATATCTGCTCAAATCATCAGTGAAGGTCAGAAAATAACGATACCCACCGCGAGCTTCAACACTCATTGGTCCGCATACATCAGTATGTATGATTTCCAACAACTATGTTGCTCGCTCCACAGTTCCGGAGAACGGAGTTTTAGTCATCTTAACCATGAGGCATGGTTCGCAAGCACCAAGTGATTCATAATCAAGTGATTCCAAAAGTCCATCACTATGGAGTTTCTTCATGCGCTTTACACCAATATGACCTAAACGGTAGTGCCACAAATAAGTTGCACTATCATTATTAACCTTGCATCTTTTGGCTTCAATATTATGAATATGTGTATCACACGATCGAGATCCAACAAACCATTTTCATTGGATGTATGACCATAGAAGGTTTTATTCATGTAAACAGAACAACAATTATTCTCTAACTTACATGAATAACCGTATTGCAATAAACATGATCAAATCATATCCATGCTCAACACAAACACCAAATAACACTTATTTAGGTTCAACACTTAATCCTGAAAGTATAGGGAGTGTGCGATGATGATCATATCAATCTTGGAACTACTTCCAATACACATCGTCACTTCATCCTTTAACTAGTTTCTGTTCATTATGCAACTCCCATTTCGAGTTACTACTCTTTAGCAACTGAACCAGTATCAAATATCGAGGGGTTGCTATGTACACTAGTAAAATACACATCAATAATCTGTATATCAAATATACCTTTGTTCACTTTGCCATCCTTCTTATCCTCCAAGTATCTAGGGTAGTTCCACTTCAAGTGACCATTTCCTTTGCAGTAGAAGCACTTAGTTTCAGACTTGAGTTTAGCTTTGGGTTTCTTCATGGGAGTGACAACTTGCTTGTCATTCTTCTTGAAGTTCCCCTTCTATCCCTTTGCTCTTTACTTGAAACAAGTGGTCTTATTAACCATCAACACTTGATGCTCTTTCTTGATTTGTACCTTCGCCGATTTCAGCATCGCGAAGAGCTCGGGAATTACCTTCGTCATCCCTTGCATATTATAGTTCATCACGAAGTTCTACTAACTTGGTGATAGTGACTAGAGAACTTTGGCAATTACTATCTTATCTGGAAGATTAACTCCCACTTGATTCAAGTAATTGTACCCAAACAATCTGAGCACATGCTCACTAGTTGAGCTATTCTCCTCCATCTTGTAGGCAAAGTACTGTTAGAGGTCTTATACCTCTCGACACGGGCATGAGTATGAAATACTAATTTCAACTCTTAGAACATCTTATATGCTCCATGGCGTTCAAAACGTTTTTGAAGTCCCGGTTCTAAGCCTTAAAGCCTAGTGCACTTAAACTATCAAGTAGTCATCATACTGAGCTTTTGTCAAAACGTTCATAACGTTTACATCTGCTCCTGCAATAGGTCTATCACCTAGCGGTGCATAAAGGACATAATTCTTCTATGCAGCAATGAGGATAACTCTCAGATCACGGAACAATTCCGCATCATTGCTACTAACATCTTTCAACTTAGTTTTCTCTAGGAACATATAAAAAATAAACGGGGAGCAACATCGTGAGCTATTGATCTACAACATAGATATGCTAATACTACGAGGACTAAGTTCATGATAAATTAAAGTTCAATTTAATCATATTACTTAAGAACTCCCACTTAGATAGACATCCCTCTAGTCATCTAAATGATCACGTGATCCAAATCAACTAAACCATGTCCGATCATCACGTGAGATGGAGTAGTTTCAATGGTGAACATCTTATGTTGATTATATCTACTATATGATTCACGCTCGACCTTTCGGTCTCCAGTGTTCCGAGGCCATATCTGCATATGCTAGGCTCGTCAAGTTTATCCCGAGTATTCTGCGTGTGCAAAACTGTCTTACACCCGTTATATTTGAATGTAGAGCTTATCACACCCGGTCATCACGTGGTGTCTCGGCACGAAGAACTTTCGCAACGGTGCATACTCAGGGAGAACACTTGTACCTTGAAATTTTGTAAGGGATCATCTTATAATGCTACCGTCATTCTAAGCAAAATAAGAGGCATAATAAGATAAACATCACATGCAAATCAAAATATGTGACATGATATGGCCATCATCATCTTGTGCTTTTGATCTTCATCTCCAAAGCACCGTCATGATCACCTTCGTCACCGGCGCGACACCTTGATCTCCATCGTAACATCATTGTCGTCTCGCCGGCTATTACTTCTACGACTATCGCTACCGCTTAGTGATAAAGTAAAGCAATTACATGGCAATTGCATTTCATACAATAAAGCGACAACCATATGCCTCCTGCCAGTTGCCGATAACTTTACAAAACATGATCATCTCATACAAAAACGTATAACTCATCATGTCTTGACCATATCACATCACAACATGCCCTGCAAAAACAAGTTAGACGTCCTCTACTTTGTTGTTGCAAGTTTTACGTGGCTGCTATGGGCTTTAGCAAGAACCCTTCTTACCTACGCGTACAAAACCACAACGATGTTTCGTCAAGTATGTGTTGTTTTAACCTTCACAAGGACCGGGAGTAGGCACACGCGATTCAGCTAAAGTGAGAGAGACAGGCACCCGCCTGTCACCTTTAAGCAACGAGTGCTCATAATGGTGAAACCAGTCTCGCGTAAGCGTACGCGTAATGTCGGTCCAGGCCGCTTCATCTCACAATACTGCCGAAGCAAAGTATGACATGCTGGTAAGCAGTATGACTAGTATCGTCCACAACTCACTTGTGTTCTACTCGTGCATATCATCTACGCATAGACCTGGCTCATGATGCCACTGTTGGGGAACGTAGTATTTTCGAAATTTTCCTACGATCACGCAAGATCTATCTACTAGATGCATAGCAACGAGAGGGGAGAGTATGTCTATGTACCCTCGTAGACCGAAAGCGGAAGCGTTTATCAATGCGGTTGATGTAGTCGTGCACCTTCACGATCCGTCCCAATCTAGTACCGAAAGTACGGCACCTCCGTGTTCAGCACACGTTTAGCTCGATGACGTCCTCGCCTTCTTGATCCAGCAAGACGGGCGAAGTAGTAGATGAGTTCCGGCAGCACGACGGCGTGGTGACGGTTGTTGATGAAGAACAATCTCTGCAGGGCTTCGCCAAGCACTGCAGAAACTAGACGAAGGATAAAATAGAGGGTCGGGGTTGCCGGCACACGGCTTGGTGTATCTTGATGTGTCTTGGGTGCTAGCCCTACCCCTCTATTTATATGTTGAGCCTTGGGGTCGAAACTTGGAGTAAAAGCCTTCACAAAGTCGGTTTCACCCGAAAGGCAAGAGTCCTTCTCGGACTCCAGGGCCAGACGCCAGGGTTCCCGGCGTCTGGACCCAGACGCCAGCGACCCTGGCGTCTGGCCCCTGGACTCCGCAAAACTTCCTTTTGCGCCTTCCAAAAACCTTGTGTGCTTTCCCTTTTGGCCCAAATAAAGTGTTCTCGTACCCAAACACTTCGGGAAACATCCGGAACCCCTTCCGGTGAATTCCGGAACCCTTTCGGAGGTCAAACACTATTATCCCATATATTAATCTTTATCTCCGGACCATTCCAGAGTTCCTCGTCATGTCCGTGATCACATCCGGGACTCCGAATAACATTCGGTCACCAACATACATAACTCATTCAATACTATATCGTCAATGAAACGTTAAGCGTGCGGACCCTACGTGTTCGAGAACTATGTAGAAATGACCGAGGCACTTCTCTGTTCAATAACCAATAGCGGAACCTGGATGCCCATATTGGCTCCTACATATTCTACGAAGATCTTTATCGGTCGAACCGCATAACAATATACGTTGTTCCCTTTGTCATCGGTATGTTACTTGCCCGAGATTCGATCGTCGGTATCTCAATAGCTAGTTCAATCTCGTTACCGGCAAGTCTCTTTACTCGTTCCGTAATACATCATCTCGTGACTAACTCATTAGTCATCTGCTTGCAAGGCTTATTATGATGTGCATTACCGAGAGGGCCCAGAGATACCTCTCCGACACTCGGAGTGACAAATCCTAATCTTGATCTATGCCAACACCACAAACACCTTCGGAAACACCTGTAGAGCATCTTTATAATCACCCAGTTACGTTGTGACGTTTGATAGCACACAAGGTGTTCCTCCGGTATTCGGGAGTTGCATAATCTCATAGTCATAGGAACATGTATAAGTCATGAAGAAAGCAATAGCAGTAAAACTAAACGATCATAGTGCTAAGCTAACGGATGGGTCTTGTCCATCACATCATTCTCCTAATGATGTGATCCCGTTGATCAAATGACAACTCATGTCTATGGTTAGGAAACATAACCATCTTTGATCAATGAGCTAGTCTAGTAGAGGCATACTAGGGACAGTCTGTTTTGTCTATGTATTCACACATGTACTAAGTTTCTGGTTAATACAATTCTAGCATGAATAATAAACATTTATCATGATATAAGGAAATATAAATAACAACTTTATTATTGCCTCTAGGGCATATTTCCTTCAGTAATAGTAGTAGATGCAGGCAGGAGTCGGTCTACTAATCTTGGACGTGATTCCTATGTAATGATTATTGCCTGGATATCGTATGATTATTTGAAGTTCTATCAATTGCCCATCAGTAATTCGTTTATCCACCATTGCTATTTTTCTCGAGAGTAGCCACTAGAGAAACCTACGGCCCCCGGGTCTTCTTCCTCAAATATTTGCCTTTGCGATCTATTTGCCTTTGCTTTTATTTTTTGATCGACTAAACCAAAAACCCAAAAATACATTGCTGCAATTTATCTTATTTATCATACAATCTACCAATATTTATCTATCTCTCACGTTCGTTAGCCTAAAGGGATTGATAACCCCATTAACACGTCGGGTTGCGAGGTGTTGTTATTTGTGTGCAGGTGTTGTTTACGTTGTGTTGCTTAGTTCTCCTACTAGTTCGATAACCTTGGTTTCACATCTGAGGGAAATACCTACCGCCGTTGTGCTGCATCATCCCTTCCTCTTTGGGGAAAAGACCGACGTAGCTTCAAGCGACATCATCTAACAACATGAATTCCAGGTCAGGGTTACCATTCCACTCTGGTGCGGTACGTGTTTTGGTCGACCTTCAAGGTTCAGTAGTAACTTGATTTGTAGTTTCATGATCATCATCATTAGCTTCTTCTCTAGTTGTTGTAGGCATCATGGTAACAGTTTCCTTTGATTAGCAACTTTCCAATTCGAGAGAAGGTACAGTTACCTCAGAAATTTCCTGGGGGGGCACGCACCACCATGTGGCCTGCCCTCTCCTACTCCCTTATGGCCCATTAAGGCCCATAACTTCCCTGGGGGGTCCCGATAACCCCTCGGTTCTCCGATAAATACCCGAAACATCCAGAAACACTTTTTGGTGTCCGAATATGACTACTAGAAAAAGGCTGTTAGTGGCGCACCTATTTTGGCCATTAATGGCGCACTATAGGTGCGCCACTATTACCACGCCACTAGTAATTAATACTAATGGCGCACCTCTGGTGCACCATTAGTATCCCAAACACTAATGGCGCACCACCTGGTGTGCCATTACTATCCAAGACACTAATGGCGCACCTAAAGTGCGCCATTACTAGGCATCGAAGTGCGCCACTGTTGTTACTAATGTGATATGTGTACCTTGTGCTCTGGGTTACTAATGGCGCATTTTCTGATAATGTGCCACTGTTGTATTTATCTCTATGCGCCACTAAAGTGCAATATGATGCGCCACTACTATGAATATTAGATTTTTTTTGCTTTTCTGATATTTGCACAGGCTACAAAATACATTACAACACAGAATATAAAGAGCACAACATATAAATAGCAGATTTATCGAATACAATAGAAGATTAGTCTCCGAATACAATTCATCATATTAGTCTCCGAATTCAAAATACCGAACAAAGTTAGAACACTACAAGTCTCGAGACCGCGAGTAGCGAGTTTGTCTTCACATTACAAGTCGATATCTAAACTACCATCACATAGAAGAGGGTTGCGGTCACGATGAGCATCATCGCGAAGAAACTGATCATCATCTGGCTCCTCCTCCTCTCCCTCCTCTCTCCCGCTTGATAGCGCGCGTATCTAGCTTCCGCCTCCGCCCTAGTGGTGTACCCTTTGTAACTGTTACCGCTGAAACGGTGAACCTGTCTCCGACACTCCTCCCAGTTGTCGTAGACTCCGGGAACCTCACCCTTGTACACGACATACGACGGCATCTCTATGCACTAGACAAACAAAACGTTATTCACAATTCATGGATAATATATAAGCAATATATAAGTATGCAACAAAAGGATCGAACGAGAAAAGCAAGACATTAATAGCACGATTCATGGTCCTACTAATAAAGAGCATAGATTACATATAAGTTGAATGACTATCCAAACTAAAGAGACATACAAGTTCATTAAAGTTTAATTCCAACACGAGCTAATCGATATTTCAGAACTACATAGCATCAATACTGCTTTCGACTCGACTCAGGGACCGGCGCGTGGATGAAGCCACCATCTTTCATGATGATCATGAATGTGCGGTCGTTGTCAGCCTGCATTTGTAGTGTTGTATCTATTTCACTGTTGGACGATTGATATTTGAGGTGGAACTGCCCCGAGGTACTAATGACATCTCGATAGATGATTTCCGCAAACTTCGACTGGATGCGAAAGAATTCTTATCTGATGTCCTCGTCCTGGATTGCCGACAAGCGTGTGGCCCATGCTTTGAGATCACTTGGTAGCTATCGGATTTAGGGCTCCGCAAAACCCAAGAATTTCGAACACAGGGGCGTGAACGAAGATCTCTCCCACTCACGTCTACCTAGCGTCTCGCTCTCGTCTTGGTGAAGGGATTCAATCAAACAACAGATAGAACACAAAAGAGTTTACCCAGGTTCGGGCCACCGTGTGGTGTAAGAACCTACTTCCTGCTTTGGTGGATTAGCCTCAGGAGGCTGGAATATGAGCTAGTACAGTGGTTCCTGAGCTCGGGAGGCAAGATCAGGAGGGTCAGGAGGCAAGTGTTCTTGCTCCTTTGCGTGGTAGCAGAGCGTCTCGATCGATCCCCCTTTCACAGTGGGAATCCTAGCTACTTATATAGGCGGCCACGGTCCTCTTCCCCCGAAATGTTTAGGTGGGAAGGGATCCCACAACGGCCATTTTTGAGCGGGAACACAAGGACATTCCTATCCTGACAAAAGCGGTCTTCGCCTGCAAAAGGATCAGGCGGTGACACGGTGGTGGGATCGACGGTGACATCCTAATTGTCGTCCTTGCGGTCTTCGGTCTTGTTGCACCAAAGGGGAAACCTTTGCCCCGCTCCTTGGGAACCTGCGGCTGCGTGATACGTCTCCAACGTATCTATAATTTTTGACTGTTCCATGCTATTATTTATGAAGTCTTGGATGTTTAATGGGCTTTATCATTCACTTTTATATCATTTTTGGGACTAACCTACTAACCCAAAGGCCCAGTCTAGATTGCTGTTTTTTGTCTATTTCAGGGTTTTGCAGAAAAATAATATCAATCAGAGTCCAAACGGAATGAAACCTTCGCGGGAGATATTTTTGGAGAAAGTCATGCCAGAGGAACTTGAGAACCACGTCAGGGGAGCATCGAGTGGCCCTCGAGGGTGGGGGCGCGCCCCCTTCCCAGGGCGCGCCCCCTGCCTCGAGGCCCACCCGAGCGTCCCCCGGTGCCCTCCTTCTTCCTATATAAGTCCACGTACCCCAGAAACTCCGTGAGAAGAGAGAAAACCCTAATTCCACCGCCGTAGCTTCTGTTCCCGTGGAGATCCCATCTTGGAGCCTGTTCCGGAGCTCCACCGGAGGGTGATCCATCACGGAGGCCTTCATCATCATCATCATCGCCCTCACCATAAGTTGTGAGTAGTTTACCAAAGACCTTCGGGTCCATAGCTAGTATCTAGATGGCTTCTCTCTCTCTGGATCTCAATACAAAGTTATCCTCGGTCTTCGTGGAGATCTATTCGATGTAATCTATTTTTGCGGTGTGTTTGTCGAGATCTGAGGAATTGTGTGTTTATGATCAAGGTTATCTATGAAAGATATTTGGTTCTTCTCTGAACTTTTTATGTGTGCCCATAATATCCTTGCAAGTCTCTTCGAATTATTAGTTTGGTTTGGCCTACTAGATCTATAGTTCTTGCAATGGAAGAAGTGCTTGGCTTTGGGTTCAGTCTTGCGGTGTCCTTTCCCAGTGATAGTAGGGGCAGCAAGGCACATATTGTATTGTTGCCATCGAGGATAAAAAGATGGGATTTACATCATATTGCTTGAGTTTATCCCTCTACATCATGTCATCTTGCTTAAGGCGTTACTCTGTTCTTATGAATTCAATACACTAGATGCATGCTGGATAGCGGTCGATGTGTGGAGTAATAGTAGTAGATGCAGGCAGGAGTGGGTCTACTTGTCTTGGACGTGATGCCTATATACAATGATCATGCCTAAATAGTCTCATAATTATTCGCTTTTCTATCAATTGCTCGACAGTAATTTGTTTACCCGCCGTAAAATATAGCTATCATGAGAGAAGCCACTAGAGAAAACTATGGCCCCCGGGTCTATTCTCAACATATCAATCTACATCTACTTTACTTTTATCGCTTTTATTTGCTGTTTTATTAAACCAAAAATACCAAAAATATCAACTATCGTGTCTATCAGATCTCACTCTCGTAAGTGACCATAAAGGGATTGACAACCCCTTATCACGTTGGCTGCGAAGTTCTTATTTTTTGTGCAGGTGCGAGGGACTCGCGCGTGGTCTCCTACTGGATTGATACCTTGGTTCTCAAAAACCGAGGGAAATACTTACGCTACTGTGCTGCATCTCCCTTTCCTCTTTGAGGGAATACAACGCAAGCTCAAGAGGTACCAAGAAGAATTTATGGCGCCGTTGCCGGCGAGGCTTACGCAAAACTCATATACCAATTACCTATCACAAACCCTTATCCTTCGCATTACATTTATTTGCCTCTCGTTTTCCTCTTCCCCACTTCACCCTTGCCGTTTTATTTGTCATTCTTCTGCCGTGTGTGTACCGTTCGTGTGCCTCTTGTTTGCTTGTGTTGCTATGTGCCCTCAATTAGCTTGCATCTTCGCTTGCTAAAGTATGGATCCTCATCCACTTGCTAATCTCTTTAAGAGATCCAATTATGTTGAACCTTTTGCTAGTGAGCAGCGTGCATTAGATTATCTTTATGAGATTTTGCTTGAAATTTGTGAATCCGAAAATTGTGATGAAGTATTGAAAAATTATATAGTGATTCACAATAGCTCATTGAGTAAAAATCATGATTGCAATGATGTTATTATAAATTCTATTACTATGAATTGTGCTAATGATATGCGAAACCCTAAGGTTGGGGATGCTTATTTTGCTTTACCCACTACTTGTTGCAATGATCATGATTGGGGTGATTCTTATGATCTTGAAAATTTATTTCAACCCCATGATGAATATGAGATTGATAATAATGTTTGACATAATATTGAAAGTGGATTTGAAAGGGTGTTAACTTTTGATCCCACTACTTTAGATATTGATCAATCTTTTGAATTTTTTGCTAAAAGTGGGTTTGGAGAGATCATGACTTTAGTTAATGTTGCTCCCACTATTTTGGAAGAGTGTCAACTTCGTATGCATGTGGATCGTGTTGAGAATATGTTTCTTGATAGCTATTTTTTTGAATTTGATCATGATCCTACATGCAATTATTATGAGAAAGGGAAATATGGTTGTAGAAATTTCCATGTTACTAAATTACCTCTCGTTATGTTGAGATTGCTATTGCTTCTTTGTTCTTCCTTGCATACGTTAGATCTTGATTGCCTTGATAATTTGTTTGCATATAAAATGCCTATGCATAGGAAGTATGTTAGACTTAGATGTTTTTGTCACATGCTCTATGATGCTCCTTTTTGTGCTTCAAGTCTTATCTTTCATGTGAGCATCACTAAAATCGTGCCTAGCTAGGGGCGTAAAACGATAGCGCTTGTTGGGAGGCAACCCAATTTTATATTTTTTGTTCTTGTTGCTGTTAGGGAATAAATATTGCATCTAGCCTCTGATTAGATGTGGTTTCATGTTTTGTTTAGTGTTTGTGCCAAGTAGAACCTTTGGGAAGACTTGTGTGAAGTTTATGTGATCTTGCTGTGAAAAACAGAATCGTTAGCGCTCGCTAAAGTAGTCGTGGGATTTTACTGGAGCATGATTTTTAGTTGATTATTTTTGAAGATGATTGGTAGACAAATTGTGAAAATTTACCAATTTAGTCTGAATTTTTTGGAGTTCCATAAGTAGGCAAACCCTGCAGATTACTACAGACTATTCTGTCTTTGACAGATTCTGTTTTTTGTGTGTTGTTTGCTTATTCCGATGCATCTATGAATAGTATTGGAGGATATGAACCATAGAGAAGTTAGAGTACAGTAGGTTTAACACCAATATAAACAAAGAATGAATTCATTGTTGTACCTTTGAGTAGTGGTTTTCTTTCTTATACTAACGTAGCTCGCGAGAATTTTGTCTAAGTTTTGTGTTGTGAAGTTTTCAAGTTTTGAGTATTGCTTTGATGGACTATGGAACAAGGAGTAGCAAAGGCCTAAGATTGGGGATGCCCATGACACCCCAAGTAAATTCAAGATAATCAAAAGCCTAAGGTTGGGGATGCCCCGGGAAGGCATCCCCTCTTTTGTCTTCATCCATCAGTAACTATACTTGGAGCTATATTTTTATTCGCAACATGTTATGTGTTTTGCTTGGAGCGTCTTGTATAATTTGAGTCTTTGCTTGTTAGTTTGCCACAATCATCCTTGCTGGAAACACCTATTTGAGAGTGTTAAATATGGCCTAGAAATTGTTAGAACACTCTATGTGCTTCACTTATATCTTTTGAGTTGAATAGTTTTTGCTCTAATGCTTCACTTATATCTTTTAGAGCACGGTGGTGATAATATTTTGTATAAATTGTTGAACTCTCATGCTTCACTTATATCTATTTGAGAGTCTATTTAAACAGCATGGTAATGTGTTTAGGCTAAAGAAACTAGTCTTCACATGATAGACATCCAATGTCAATGTAGTAAAAAAATTCACACCAAGGGCATTGAATAGAATGAGATGTTGGATGCTTGATAATTGTTTTGAGACATGAGGATAGTGATATTAGAGTCATGCTAGTGGAGTTATTATGAAATTGAGAAATACTTGTGTTAAGGTTAGTGATTCCCGTAGCATGCACGTATGGTGAACCGTTGTGTGACTAAGTTAAAGCATGAGGTATTTGTAGAGTGTCAACCTTTGGGTGGAGGTCGGGGGCGCTCGATGGTTAACTCCTACCAACCTCCCCCCTAGGAGCATGCGTTGATTGCTTTGTTTTGATGACTCGTAGATTTTTGCAATAAGTATATGAGTTCTTATGACTAATGTTGAGTCCATGGATTATACGCTCTCTCACCCTTCCACCATTGCTAGCCTCTCTTGTACCTCGCAACTTTCGCCGGTGCCATAAACCCACAATATATCCTTCCTCAAAACTGCCACCATATTGTTCCTCAAAACAGCCACCATACCTACCTATCATGGCATTTCCATAGCCATTCCGAGATATATTGCCATGCAACTTTCCACCATTTCGTTCATATGACACGCATCATATTGTCATATTTCCATTGCATGATCTTGTAGTTGACATTGTATTTGTGGCAAAGCCACCATGCATAACTATTCATACATGTCACTCTTGTTTCATTGCACATACCGATACACCGTCGGAGGCATTCATATAGAGTCATACTTTGTTGTTGTAGTATCGAGTTGTAATATCATGTTGTAATGAAAGTGTGATGATCATCATTATTAGAGAATTGTCCCATGGGAGGAAAGGCTAAATCTATAAAGCCCCTTCGCAAAAAGAAAAGAAAAAAAGAAAGGCCAAAAAAAAGGCCCAAAAAAAGGGAAAAAAGAAAAAAAAGGAAAATAAAAAAGGGATAATTGCTACTATCTTTTTCCACACTTGTGCTTCAAAGTAGCACCATGTTCTTCGTTGTAGAGAGTCTCATGCTTAGTCACTTTCATACGCTAGTGGGATTTTTTTGTTATAGAACTTGGCTTGTATATTCCAACGATGGGCTTCCTCAAATGCCCTAGGTCTTCGAGAGCAAGCAAGTTGGATGCACACCCACTAGTTTCTTTTGTTGAGCTTTCATATTTAGCTCTAGTGCATCCGTTGCATGGCAAACCCTAATCACTCACATTGAAAACTATTGATGGGCATCTCCATAGCCCGTTGATATACCCAGTCGATGTGAGACTATCTCCCTCTTTTTGTGTTCTCCACAACCACCTCGATTCCACCCACAGTGCTATATCCATGCTTCACGCTCATGTATTGTGTGAAAGTTGAAAGGTTTGAAAAGATAGAGTATGAAAACAAATGCTTGGCTGAAATCGGTGTTGTGCATGATATGAATATTTTTCTGTGATAACGAGGGAGCATAGCCAACACTATATGATTTTGTAGGGATAACTTTCTTTAGCCATAGTATTTTGAGAAGACATGTTGCTTTGTTAGTATTGCTTGAAGTATTATTATTTCTTATGTCAATATAGACTTTTATCTTGAATCTTTCAGATCCGAACATTCATGCCACAATTAAGAGAATTATATTGAAAAACTATATTGGTTAGCATTCCACATCAAAAATTCTTTCTTTATCATTTACCTACTCAAGGATGAGCAGGAATTAAGCTTGGGGATGCTTGATACGTCTCCAACGTATCTATAATTTTTGATTGTTCCATGCTATTATTTATGAAGTCTTGGATGTTTAATGGGCTTTGTCATTCACTTTTATATCATTTTTGGGACTAACCTACTAACCCAAAGGCCCAGTCCAGATTGCTGTTTCTTTGTCTATTTCAGGGTTTTGCAAAAAAAGAATATCAAACGGAGTCCAAACGGAATGAAACCTCCGCGAGAGATAGTTTTGGAGAAAATCACGCCAGAGGAACTTGAGAACCACATCAGGGGATCATCGAGTGGCCCTCAAGGGTTGGGGGGCGCCCCCTTTCCCAGGGCGCGCCCCTGCCTTGAGGCCCACTCGAGCGTCCCCCAGTGCCCTCCTTCTTCCTATATAAGTCCACGTACCTAGAAACTCCATGAGAAGAGAGAAAACCCTAATTCCACCGCCGTAGCTTATGTTCCCGTGGAGATCCCATCTTGGAGCCTGTTCCGGAGCTCCACCGGAGGGGGCTCATCACGGAGGCCTTCATCATCATCATCATCGCCCTCACCATGAGTTGTGAGTAGTTTACCACAGATCTTCGGGTCCATAGCTAGTATCTAGATGGCTTCTTCTCTCTCTCTGGATCTCAATACAAAGTTCTCCTCGGTATTCAAGGAGATCTATTCGATGTAATCTCTTTTTGCGGTGTGTTTGTCGAGATCTGAGGAATTGTGAGTTTCTGATCAAGGTTATCTATGAAAGATATTTGGTTCTTCTCTGAACTTTTTATGTGTGCTCATAATATCCTTGCAAGTCTCTTCGAATTATTGGTTTGGTTTGGCCTACTAGATCTATAGTTCTTGCAACGGGAGAAGTGCTTGGCTTTGGGTTCAATCTTGCGGTGTCCTTTCCCAGTGACAGTAGGGGCATCAAGTCACGTATTGTATTGTTGCCATCGAGGATAAAAAGATGGGGTTTACATCATATTGCTTGAGTTTATCCCTCTACATCATGTCATCTTGCTTAAGGCGTTACTCTGTTCTTATGAACTCAATACACTAGATGCATGCTAGATAGCGGTCGGTGTGTGGAGTAATAGTAGTAGATGCAGGCTAGAGTCGGTCTACTTGTCTCGGACGTTATGCCTATATACAATGATCATGCCTAGATAGTCTCATAAGTATTCGCTTTTCTATCAATTGCTCGACAGTAATTTGTTTACCCGCCGTAGAATATCGCTATCATGAGAGAAGCCACTAGAGAAAACTATGGCCCCCGGGTCTATTCTCAACATATCAATCTACATCTACTTTACTTTATCGCTTTTATTTGCTGTTTTATTAAACCAAAAATACCAAAAATATCAACTATCATCTCTATCAGATCTCACTCTCGTAATTGACCGTAAAGGGATTGACAACCGCTTATCGCGTTGGCTGCGAAGTTCTTATTTGTTTGTGTAGGTGAGAGGGACTCGCGTGTGGTCTCCTACTGGATTGATACCTTGGTTCTCAAAAACTAAGGGAAATACTTACGCTATTGTGCTACATCTCCCTTTCCTCTTCGAGGAAATACAACGCAAGCTCAAGAGGTAGCACTGCGATGTTGATACGTCTCAAACGTATCTACTTTTCCAAACACTTTTGCTATTGTTTTGACCTCATTCTTGCATGATTTGAACTAAACTAACCCGGATTGACGCTGTTTTCAGCAGAGCTGCCTGTATGGTTTTATTGTGTGCAGGAAAACGGATTTTTAGGTATCTCAGAAAATTCCACGAAAAATCAGAGAAAATCCACGCACCCGAAGGAACCTGTTGCTAGAAGAGGGGCCAGAGGGCGGCCAGGGGGGCTCCAGGCGCCCTGGTGGCACGGCCCACCGCCTGGCCGCGCCGGGAGGCCGCCTGGGCGGGCCCCACCTCCCCTGGTGCCCTACTTTGACCCGTATTTAGCCCATGACGAGAAAATCCCAGATCAGAAGTTGTTTTCCTAGTTTTCGTCGCGGAGCCGCCATCGCCCTCTGTTCTTCTTCGGGAGGGCTAATCTGGAGACTGATTTGGCCTCCGGAGAGGGGAGATTGTCGCCATCGTCATCATCATCACCACTCCATCCTCCCTCCATGACTTCTCCTTCCATGTGTGAGTAATTCCTTGCTGTAGGCAAAGGGGATGGTAGGGATTGGATGAGTTAGATCATGTAATAGTTTGCCAGATCGTTGGGGGCATGTTGCCTATCATCTACTATGGTGTTTATCATCTTTGCTTCAACTTGTTACTCTTAATGCTTGTCACTTAGGGCCCGAGTGCCATGATTTCAGATCTGAACCATATGTGTTTGCATGAATATATTTGTGTTCTTGATCCTACCTATGAGTTGTTTGCACCTATTACGGTCCGGAACCGGCGATCCCAAAAGTGACAGCTTGGGGCACCAAAGGGGATGGTCCATAGTTTGAGGATTACATGTATCCATTGAGTCTATTGCTTTGTTCCGGTGCTCTTTGACAGGAGCACCTTAATCTCCATAAGTTCCTTTTGGCCCCGTTCGTAGCGGGGTGGTAGGACAAAAGATGTTGTGCAAGTTCTTATTGCAAGCACGTACAACTACCCGTGGGATACATGCCTAGTGTTTGATAATTGCCTAGATGATCATTACTTTTCTGTGTGCCTTGCCCCAAGTTAGATTCATGATATATCTCATCCATGCAGCGCCCAACCATCCATCTCCCTAGCCTACAGTGTTTTAAATCCTGCTGGTTACTAGTTGCTACTTTTGCTATTTACTTTTGCTGTTTACTTTTACTATCACCATCATCACTATCATATCACCGTTACCACTTATCTTTTGTTGCAAGTAAGTATATTTCAGGTGCGGTTGAATTGACAACTCAACTGTCAAAGCTTATAAATACTCTTTGGCTCCCCGTGTGTCGAATCAATAAATTGGGTTATTCTTACCCGCTAAGACTATCTCGATCCCTTACGGTTGAGGGTTATCAAGTACCGTTTTCTGGCGCCGTTGCCGGGGAGCATAGCAATATTTACAAGTCTACTTGAAGTATCCTACCTGCTGCACTTCATCCTCTATGGGTAAGAAAGGAGACCCCAAGGTTCCGATCTTACTATCCACTACAAGAAGAGGTATTGTTCTGAACACTAGTGCTACGCTTGATTCACCTTCTGTTATGAGTAAGTTTGCCTCACCGCCACCACATGATGCTCCTACCGAATCTGTTACTATGTCCGATACTCTTGATGATGCTTCTACTACTGTTGATGATATTAGTTCGCTTGGTTATGCTCTTGAGAAACAGATCACTGCTGCTGCAAAAAAATCTGGAATTGAAATTCCTGTTGCTCGCTACCCTATTGGTGGAACTTATGATTATCCTGATTTGAGTGAACTCAAGGAGAGACTCCTTGATGATGATTACATTATGCTTGATGTTGATTTATGCAGGGAACTAACAGAGTTTGCCGGCTCTGACTCGGAAGCTATTAAGAAGCTGCTTGAAAAACACTCTTTGAAGAATAAGACTGTTCCTGATCCTGAATTTGCTACATCTCTATATGCATCGATGATCCTGATTATGATTTCTCTGTTGATCTTTCACTTATACCTATGGTTGAAGCTGACCCCTTTTATGGCAGAGAAAATGATGATGCTATTGCACACCTGACCAAACTCACTGAGTTGGGTGGCTTGTTTACCACAGATGAGAAGAAACGAAACTTTTATGTGACTAAGCTTCTTCCTTTCTCTTTGAAGGAAGGTGCTAAAACAAGGTATGATTCACTCCCATATGGTTCCATTAAGAGTCCTCAAGACTTATCTCACTCTTTTGTTGATAAGTACTTTCCTGCTCATATGCAACATGCTCCTTTACAAAGAATTCTATAACTTTAAACAGTTGCAGGATGAGCACCTCCCTAAAGCTTGGGGGAGGTACTGTGGTCTGATTCGGGCTAGACCAGGACATGGAGTCCCTAAGAATGAATTAATCGATATATTTTATGCTGGTCTAACTGATGAATCCATGTCCTATTTGGACAGTTGTGTTGGTTGTGTTTTCAGGAAAAGAACACCGGACGATGCAGAGGATTTGATGGGCAGGATTGCCAAAAACCATGAAGATTGGTCCGTCCCTGAACCACCTCCACCACCAAAGAAGAGGGGCATGTTTGTTCTAAGTCCCGAAGATATGCGAGAAGCAAAGAAGTCTATTAAAGAGAAGGGTATTAAAGCTGAAGACGTGAAGAATCTACCCCCTATTGAGAAGTTGTGTGAGCCTACCACTCACCCTCCTATGGTAGAGGTACACTCTCTTTTATATTTCAACGCAAGTTACATCCCTCATGGTAAGCCTCCTGATCAATGTTTAGATGAGTTTGATAATTTTATTATGAAACAAAATCATTTTAATGAGAGGATACAAAGTCAATTGCATGATGATTCCCGTGCTATCAAAAGTTTGCTTGATGTTCTAGGTAGAACAGTTAATGATGTTAAATGTCTTGTGAAGCATTTTCATATGGTTCAAACTCAGCTTGAACAAATTTTTAATGTGCAAAAAGATTTGCTTGCTAACAATGCCAAACAAGATGATTTGCAGGCCTTCGGGATTAAGACTCGAGGAGGAACTAGCACTCACGATCCTCTCTATCCAGAGGGGCATCCGAGGAGAATCGAGCAAGATTCTCAAATGCAGGAAGAATAAATTGTTGGCTCTCCAAAGAAGAAGAAGAAGAAACATAAGGAGGCTGACAATTCCAATGATCCTATTGCAGATGAAGAGCCAGCTGTTGATCCCAACAGTGTATCTATCTCCGATGCTGAGACTGAAGATGGTGCAGAACCTGAAGGTAAGGATAATGAGAAGAATGATCCGCCTGAAGTTCGAGAAGAAGAAGCACCTGACAAACGTAAGAGGTACACTAGAGAAGACTTCATCGCAAGAAAACATGGGAAGGAAAGAGAACCATGGATACAGAAATCCATGCCCTTTCCAGGTAAGTCTATCAAATCTAAAGAAGAAGAGCATTACAATAGGTTTTGTGAGTGGATTAAACCTCTTTTTCTTCAAATCCCTTTGACTGATGCTATTAAGTTACCTCCCTTTTCGAAATATATGAAAGATATTGTCACTAATAAAAGAAAGGTTCCTAATGAAGCAATATCTACTATGCTTGCTAACTACTCTTTCAGTGGCAAGATTCCTGAGAAGCTTGGTGATCCAGGTATACCCACCATTCCTTGCTCCATAAAGAATAATTATGTCAAAACTGCTTTATGTGATCTTGGAGTAGGAGTGAGTGTTATGCCTCTCTCTCTTTACAAGAGGCTTTGTTTAGAGAAACTAATTCCCACAGATATCTCTCTTCAGATGGCTGACAAGTCAACAGCCGTTCTGATAGGTATTTGTGAGGATGTTCCCGTAGAAGTTGCTAATTGCTTGATCCTTACTGATTTTGTTGTGCTTGACATGCCCGAGGATGGGAGCATGTCCATTATTCTTGGTAGACCTTTTCTTAACACCGCATGTGCTATTATTGATTGCAATAAAGGGAAGGTTACCTTCAATGTGAATGATAAAGAACACACGGTGTATTTTCCAAAGAAGACCGACAGGAGGCATGGCCTCAACTCTATAGAAAATATCGAGACCGTGAAGATTGGAGAATGGGACTGTCCACTACATGTGCACCACAAATACAAAACTATTATGGTGGGGACAATGTCCATAAAAATAAAGGTGCAATGATCACTTCGTAAGAGGTGAGACTTTTTGCTTTATATATCGCATGTTTGTTGGTAAGACTTGATCAACCTTACTAGTGAACATGTTTTATATAGATAAAAAGTTGAGCTTGTTATGTTTTCTTTTGTTTTAGTTTTTGTTCTCCTTGTTGTACCAAGTGTTTATGTTTTGATGCTTCACAATACTAATCACTGCTTTAAGCTTTCAGAAAGTCTTGCAGCCTTTTTGAACTTCGAAAAATTTTGAACAGTGAAGTTTTCAGAAAAATTCCAGAAAAATAAAAATAAATTTCCATGCCGGGAGTGACCCAGAGGTACCTGGGGCCGACCAGGGGGACCCACCAGTGGCCCAGGCGGCCAGCTCGCTCGGCCTGCCCCCTGGCCGCGCCCACAGGGCGCCTGGGGCCCACAAGGCCCCCCTCCAGGTAAGTCTTCTTCCTCTCTCTCTCTTTCTCTCCAAAAACACGAGTTCTGCACTTGTTCTTGCGTTCTTGCTGCTCTTGGAGGCGATTCTTCGATCTCTCTCTACAGCCTATCATTTGAGCTGAGATTTTGAACAAATACTCCCTGGTATGTAACTCCTCCACCCCTCCAATTAGATTTCTGATTGGTGGCTTCATTTGTGAGTATTTAGTAGTTCTTGGTGCTGTGTAGATGAGCTTGCATGCATGTGTAGAAATTTATTTTCCAAGTTTTGATGCAAGTTTATACCTTAGGTAAGTAAGTTGAGTAGTTTGCCTTAACCCACTTTGTTTAAATCCTTGTTTTTGTAATTTGCCAAAAATTTCAGAAATGAGTTTGTTAGGAAGGGCAAGGGGGTTGCTTGAGAAGAAGAGGCCCACGCACTCCGATCGAGTTACTAGAGCCGCAGCTTCACCCTCGACTGCTAGGGTGAGCTACAATGAAGATCATGTGCCCCTAGAGTTGTTGGAAGACACAAGTCCAGCACGTGCTATGATGTTTCCATGTGATGAATTCCTTGAAGCTGCGGGAATCAAGGATGAGTTTTATAATCTTTGTGCTAATGCAGGTCTGACACGGCTCGTCACGTGCCGTGTTACTCAGTATCAAAAACTCACCTCCGATTTCATTAACAGTTTTAGATATAACCCTGATTCTGGTGCTATTGAGTTTAAAATTTACAATGATCTTATCACCATGCCCTTGGGAAAGTTTTGTGAAATAATAGGTGTGCCAAACGTTGGGCGGACGGCTAGGATGACCTCTCAGCCCTCCGAGCTGAAAACCGTCTTCAACTCTCTCTGCAGCATGGGTACGAGGGATATTCATCGGTCAAAAATCTACAGCATCTTATTCCCTCACCTCAGGTATTTTGCATATTATGTTGCTAGAGGGGTGTTAGCTCGTGACAACACGAGCAACACTTCTGCGCTGGATATTGCTATCCTGGCAACCGCCCCCTCAGGGAGGTTTGATTATAATCTGGGTGCCTTAATTGCTCGACGCCTTGCTATGAACGGTAACAGAGGAGATTTATTTGGTGGCGTTTATGCCACACTTATCTTAGAATATCTTGAAGGCACCCCACACCCTGATGATAAGCCTTTTACTTATTTAAGTTTTGATCTTGCTGCTATGAAAAGGCATAAGTTCGTTACCATGACTTCTGAGCTTGATAATCTTGTTTATATTTTGCGTTTCGGAACTACCGCGGAACGCAAGATCCGTCTACCTGCACCTCTTTTGTTTGATTTTTCTCGCAGGAACGGATGGTCCTTTGATGTTATCCAGTTCGATGAGTTCATGGGCCAGCATCAGTTTCATAACCCCATGGAGGGGGTTGTGCCCGACGAGGACGAGCACGGTGAGTTACCACCTTTTCAGGGGGAGGGGGAGACCGTCACCCAGTTTGGTGAAGGGTCTTCCTCTGCTTGGAGTACGGACCCTTCCTCGTGGGAGGATCAGAGGAGTTCGGTGTACGCGCCGAAATCCTTCTACGACCCTTGGGCTCACCACCATTCCCCCGGAGCAGGAGGCAACTGGGGGCAGTAGCTACTACCAACTTAGGCCAAAAGCCTAAGCTTGGGGGAGTACGTGCCCTTCTCACTTTTCCATTGTATTATCCGTTTTATTCGCTTTGATCTTTTCGAAGTTTTTGCCCGTTCTTCTTTATTTCTTTCTTTGCAAAAACAACAAAAATATTTTCTCTTTCTTTTGCTTTCGTTCAACCTTTGAAATAATCCAAAAAGATTTCCTTTCTCTCTTTAGTTTGCTTTGTTTTCAGAGTTCAGCTCGAGTCCGTAATGGCATTTAATTATATTTCCTACGTTCGATCGTGCAAGTGACGAGGCAGTAATGACGAAGATCGACTGAAGGGAAGCAACAAGGGAAAACCGGTATGAACTCTTCTTGTTTCTACTTTTGTACATATGCCTGTACTTATGATCTAGAGACCAGCTTGTAGCGACATAATGCTATATTTACAATGCTCTCCCAGTGGTTCATGCTTTCCTTGTGGCTAGTCTCGAATAGCTAGAGTATATAATGTGTTATCGAAATGATTTACATGCATTGCACTGTTCATAGTTTGGTATACTAAGGTGGTATTTCCCTTTGGAGAATTCTCGGATTGACTTGGCACATGTTTACACATGTTTAAGACTAAAAAGTCTGCTCTGCCTTGATGATCTCTGAGTTTTAGAATAGTTATATCACTTTCATGCCCGATTCAATGTTGCTTTGTTGCTCTGCATGATTATGACCGTTATTGCTCTCTAGTTGGTCGCTTCCCAGTCTTTTGCTAACCTCCACCTGTACTAAGCGGACTAACTGCTTGTGCATCCAAAATCCTTTAAACCAGTTATACCATATGAGTCCACCATACCTTCCTATACATGGTATTTACCTGCCATTCCTAACGAAGACTATCTTGTACCATCTCGAAATTATTCAAAAAAGCATTTCTCTTTTGTGCCTCTGTTTTAGCTCATGAGGAAGTAGTAGTTAATTCATGATCTTTTTAAGTTGGACAAGTTTCACCCCGGGATTGCATGTCTAATGTGCAAACCCCTAATACGAGAAGGAACTGGCATAGAGTGCGCCCGGCTCATAAAAGATAATACACAAACAAACCCTCCTTCACGCTTAGTTCATGAGAAATCAGAAAACTTTGGCAGTGATAAACAAAAGAGATTAAGGGGATGTGATCGTCCTCGTGCGGGAGCCGTTCCTCGAAACTTGTCCAGCTCGAGAAGTAATTGAGTTATCTGCTAGCATTCGTTGACGAAATATGCATCTCTAAAAAAATAATTTTTACCTCTGTTTTTAAAACCAAGAGCTCTAGTACATGTTTAGTTTTTGTTTCCGACCACGGGTTTTCAACCTCGCCATCAAAAGCCACGGTTCGAGAGTATCCACCCTCTTTCTTCAAAGCACCAACTAGGAGAGCATAATTGTCATTCTTAGTGTAATGTGCATTGTCCCAAAGTATTACATTGTCTTCTGCATGCTTGTGATATTATTTATTCAGAAATTCTTAGTTCTAGTTTCCTTTAAAACTCTGGAGGAGTTTCTGCATTTATGTTTTGCGTCACTCATGGAGGCTAGCGAGATACCACTCTAGTATATTCAAGCTATGTGCAATGTAATCTTGTCTTGATTTTCAGTAGTATATTATTTACTTTTAGGTATTTGTGATTGGCCACTTGAAAGAAGGATTGCTCCGTGCATTGTCCTCATAGCATTGTTTCAATACTTGCTAGACTCTTTTCGTAGTACATGCTTATATACATCTAATGAAGCAAAAGAGTTTGTCAAAGTTTTCTTTGTCGCGTCCAGTTCGTTGAACTGAATTGCTTGAGGACAAGCAATATGCTAAGCTTGGGGGAGTTGATACGTCTCAAACATATCTACTTTTCCAAACACTTTTGCTATTGTTTTGACCTCATTCTTGCATGATTTGAACTAAACTAACCCGGACTGACGCTGTTTTCAGCAGAGCTGCCTGTATGGTTTTATTGTGTGCAGGAAAACGGATTTTTAGGTATCTCAGAAAATTCCACGAAAAATCACAGAAAATCCAGGCACCCGAAGGAAACTGTTGCCAGAAGAGGGGCCATAGGGGGGCCAGGGGGGCTCCAGGCGCCCTGGTGGCGCGGCCCACCCCCTGGCCGTGCCGGGAGGCCGCCTGGGCGGGCCTCACCTCCCCTGGCGCCCTACTTTGACCCGTATTTAGCCCGTGACGAGAAAATCCCAGATCAGAAGTTGTTTTCCCAGTTTTCGTCGCGGAGCCGCCGCCGCCCTCTATTCTTCTTCAGGAGGGCTAATCTGGAGGCTGATTTGGCCTTCGGAGAGGGGAGATCATCGCCATCGTCATCATCATCACCACTCCATCCTCCCTCCATGACTTCTGCTTCCATGTGTGAGTAATTCCCTGCTGTAGGCAAAGGGGATGGTAGGGATTGGATGAGTTAGATCATGTAATAGTTTGTCAGATCGTTGGGGGCATGTTGCCTATCATCTACTATGGTGTTTATCATCTTTGCTTCAACTTGTTACTCTTAATGCTTGTCACTTAGGGCCCGAGTGCCATGATTTCAGATCTGAACCATATGTGTTTGCATGCATATATTTGTGTTCTTGATCCTACCTATGAGTTGTTTGCACCTATTACGGTCCGGAACCGGCGATCCCAAAAGTGACAGCTTGAGACACCAAAGGGGATGGTCCACAGTTTGAGGATTACATGTATCCATTGAGTCTATTGCTTTGTTCCGGTGCTCTTTGACAGGAGCACCTTAATCTCCATAAGTTCCTTTTGGCCCCGTTCGTAGCGGGATGGTAGGACAAAAGATGTTGTGCAAGTTCTTATTGCAAGCACGTACAACTACCTGTGGGATACATGCCTAGTGTTTGATAATTGCCTAGATGATCATTACTTTTCCGTGTGCCTTGCCCCAAGTTAGATTCATGATATATCTCATCCATGCAGCGCCCAACCATCCATCTCCCTAGCCTACAGTGTTTTAAATCCTGCTGGTTACTAGTTGCTACTTTTGCTATTTACTTTTGCTGTTTACTTTTACTATCACCATCATCACAATCATATCACCGTTAGCACTTATCTTTTGTTGCAAGTAAGTATATTTCAGGTGCGGTTGAATTGACAACTCAACTATCAAAGCTTATAAATACTCTTTGGCTCCCCGTGTGTCGAATCAATAAATTGGGTTATTCTTACCCGCGAAGACTATCTCGATCCCTTACGGTTGAGGGTTATTAGATGTCCCCCTTGAACCGAAATGGAAACTGCGCCACTGGCGAGCGCTGGCATCCGCTGCCGCTGTGCGTCACCACTGACATCACTGTCTCCTCCTGAGGCAGGCTTGTCCTTGGATTCTCCGCCCCTCCGGAGTACCTTGGTGAGGCCGCTCCTGAGGAGGTCTTGACGCCGTTCTCCTCGCGAGGCTTAGCTCCCTCGCGAGGGTCTTGGGCAGCTGGTTGATCAGCTGGGCCGTACCAGGCCGCTATAGGTGCGCGTCGCGGCCCGCGGACAGGCAAATTTGGGTACCCTCGTTCCCAGTACGCCGACAGTAGCCCCCGGGACCACGGCGCACGCGGAATTGGCTTCGGAGCTGTCACACCCTGCATTTTATAACATGTCATTTGCATCAATAAAGCATGAAAATTTGGACCAGCAATTTTTTTGGCATCATTTGGCTTTTATTTCGTATTGAGTTTTTCTTCCTGTGTTTTTCATGTGCTCATTAAAGTCAACTACTACCTCTTGTGGAATTCATGTCCATACCCAAAACTTCTGCCCAATGATCATACCAAGTGTTTATAGCAGTATAGTATTTTCTTATGAAATTAATTTGGCCAAAATGTACTTTCAAAATTTAGTATTCCAAAAACCCCTGAATTGAGGTTTGCACTGCAAGTGCTTGATTCAGGGTGAGAAACTTATTTCAAAAAGTATATTTGAAACCTAGTAGATATAGGACTCCCAGAAACCACAAAAGTATAATTTTAAAAGTTATTTTCCTATTTTATTTAAAAGCTTTTTCTTAAGGCCAGAAATGGTCTTTAATAGGGAAAAATTATTTAATTATTTCAAAAATATTTGCCAAAATTCAGGGAGACTCATAGGACATATATTGTCCATATATAAGAGTTTCAACACTTGGTCATGTTCAAAATAATGGGCTAATCCCTCAGAAACCCTTTCTGGATATTTCAAGCTTTTGAAATATTTACAAAGGAAATATTCTCTAAAAATTCCAGGGAAATTCTATCATGTCATATATGGCATATTTGATGATATTGCCAAGCCCCATGCCTTGGGAAGCAAGATAACATCCTCAAAACCCTTCAAAACCATTCTGTCCATATCTGAAGTTTGAGCAACTTTACATTCCCAAACTTGTCCAAATGCTCTCAAACTTGGTGCACATGCTAGAATGGCCTAATAAGGCATCTAGACCAAATGGAACAAGCTTTGGAGTAGGGTAACTTGATCAGAATACCTCAAAACCCTTTCTGTTCAAATTCAAATTTGAACAACTTTACATTACCAACTTTTTACCTGGGGCTTCAAACTTTGTGAGCATGATCAATACACCAAATGATGAAACTACACCAACTGGTGCATCAAGGGGAGATGATTAGCTTGACTCAAACATGGTGAAACCATTTCTGTTGAATTCTAGGGTTCACCAAAGTTACATTGGCTAGTTTCTTCAAACAAGCCCAAATTTGGTGAAACACCCTATTTCCATATGCCATTTAATCCTGTTAAGTGTCATGGCTAGTGGAGATCATTTGCTTGCCCAAAACATGATCAAACACCTTCTGCTATTTTACCAAAACCATCATCTTGACCTCTTTTACTAGTTACTCTTGCTTCAACTTTCTACCACAGCCTCATCTAGTTACATTCTACCTCCAGTGACTTCCCCAGGACCAGAACTCCATGATTGAAGGGTGAAAACCCTAAATTACCTTGCTGGACAGCCCAATTATACCCATCTACCAGCTTCCCTCCTCTCTCACTGGACATCCAAGGCATCAAGGCCACAGCTAGATAGTTTACTTCATGCTGGACCCCCCAGACACGGTGGACACGCCCAGCTAGCCAACGGCATGCCGTGGCATGCAGAAGACGCGCTCCAGAGCGTGCTACAGTGCGCACCCGCACTGTAGCCTCGCCCAATCCATCGCTCCCGACCACCTTGTGCTTCCCCTCACGCCGTTCAATGTGCCTCGGCGTCCGCAACTCCCCCCGGCGTTGTCCCCCTCCTCCTTCTCCCTCCAATGGACGCCCTCGCACGCGCGCCGGCCGCCCGCGAGCTCCAACCTCTGGCTTCACACGCGCACAGCTCCAGAAGCATCCCCCGCTCCCCCTCTTCCTTCCCTCTGCCCTGGAACTCGTCCAGCAACACCGCAGACGTTTCCCCAGCGCGTCCCGTGCACTGTGGCGACGAGCAGAGGCTCGCCGGCGCACAGGTCCACGACACCTCGCCATCCTCCTATAAATAGTGCCCCCGAGCCCCTCCTCTCTTCACCAGCAGCACTCTCCCTCTCTCAATCATCCCTAGAGCCACTCGCCCCCTCTCCAGACCCGCCCGAGCTCGAGATCGAGCTCGAGCTCCGCCGCGGTGGCTCGCCGTCGCATGCTCGGTACAAGCCGCCCTAGCCTTCCCTTTCACTCGATCTAGCACCACATCACGTCACTGATGCGTTTCCCCCTCTTTCCCCTCTCTGCAGCTGCCGGAATCGACCGGAGTAGCATCCACCTGAAGCTCCTCCGCCGCGTGTCCTCGCCGCCGGCGAACCAGGCCCCTTCGGCGACCCGCACCACCACCACTAGAATGGCGACACCCTATTGAGCCCATTCCTGCCCTCAGCTTGCCCCGCCGTGCACCATATCGCCGCCGGTGAGCTCGCCGCTTCTCTGGCCGCGAGGTTGAAGATAACAGGCGGGCCCCACCTGTCATCCTCACCTCTCTCTCGCTCCCCTCTCTGATGCTGACCGCCGGGCCCCGCCCGTCAGGTTAAAAAAACCCTGGCACGCGCTGGCGCCATGCGGTGGGCTGATTTCGCCCTGGGCCGTTGCACTGTGGCCGTTCTGGCTCAGTGGCACAAAGCCTTTTTCTTTTTCCTTTTATGTGGATTTTCAAATAATTCCACAGAATTAAATATATATCCAAATGAATTAATTCCAGTTCCTAAAAACTTGTAAAAATCCAACCTATTTATTGGTGTCACTTTCACACATGTCCATGGATCTTTTCTGTTCTGTTCAAATTTAAATTCATATTTGAACATTAAAACTTCTGTTCAAATATTCATGGACCCCATTCTGCCACTCCAATGCTCAAACTAAGAATTTTTGCCATCTTAGTTTTCCCTCTAGTATTTAACAAAAATAAGTTGACATTTTTCTGAGCACTTTGATTTTTCTGTTTTTATTGTGATCTTATTTTCCGGTGTTATTTTGCGATGATTAGATACCGTATTTGACGAGGTTGCTGAAGAAGAAGGAGGGGAAGGATTTGAAGACTTTGAAGACCAAGCCAATCCAGGCAAGCAACCCTTTGACCATGATACACTTGTGTTCTTTGGAACCCATTTACTTCCGAAAGCATGATGATAAGAATGACGGTGGTGACCTAGTTGAGAACCACCACATGATGCATGCTTTACTCATGATCTTGCTATGTGCTAGATGCAATGCAAATAATTAGTGGTGATGCTTAGTGATGCATGTGTGCCATGAAACCTTCATGGTTGCATTCTTTTCAAAAACCCCATCGGGTGCCCCTAATGCCCGAGGGTGATGTTGAGTTAGGTCATCACTTGAGGAAGAAGTTATGTGCCGGTAAAGATATTGTGCATGGGTGAAATGATGGATTAGATTTATGTGTGACTACCGTCCCAACCAAACATGTGCAACCACTCTACCCCTTATGGGACGGGGCTTTATTGATTACTTAGGCCGATACTAGCATGGTGCCCGCATTACTAGTGACGGGAAGACTTGAGGTCTTTCCCGGGACGGGGTCGTGCTTGGATAGACGACCATGAATGTTTTTACAGGGCACCGGACACACCGTTGGTCCCTTCGTGTACGCATGACATTGAAAATAGGGCAAGTCCCATGATCTATTGTTTGTACTCGAGGGTTGTGCACCAACGAGTGGACCCTATGTTAGTGTCGTCTAAGGAAAGATAATGACCGGGTGCTTCCCCCGAGTACTTGAGGTATCGCGGGATCGTGGGTGACACGAAAGCTTCCCGGATCTTGTGGCTAAAGTGCGCAACCTCTGCAGAGTGTAAAACTATTCGAATAGCCGTGTCCACGATCATGGACAGTTGGGTGGTGCTATTTAAACTATGTCCAGAATTTTACTACTTCGGAGAAAGTATGTTTGTGTGATGAGTCAAGGTGGTGGCTTGACACGTTGAGCTGAATTCTATTCATGTTGATATCAGTAACCTGTCTTCGAGGTTACATGAATTTATTGATGCATATACTTGATGGTAGAATATTTATTCTAGCTCATAGCTAGATTGCTCATTGTTGTACAATTGCATTGTTACTTTGAACCAAATCATGGGTTGTTTGCGAGTACATTCAAAGTACTCATTGGCTTGCCACTGGTTATTTAATTGGCCAGGCATGGAGGAACAGGAATATGAAGAAGAATTCTATGGAGACAAACATGCGAACTAGGACGCTATCCTAGTCAGAATGCCTGTAGGGTTAAGGCAGATGGCATGGGATCTACTTATCTTCAAAGACTTCCGCTATTCGAGTTATTTGCTATTCAGCCCTTGAGGCTTTATCTATGTAAGACTTGGCCATAATGGCCATAACTTGTGTAACGGTATGTATGGATGTAAGACTCTTGTTATTCAGCTTCTGTGTGTTAAGTGAGCATTGATCTCTGGGATCACTGTACACGTGCATTCGGTGATCTCGACTCTTAAGTCCGGGTCCCCACAGAGCTGGTATCAGAGCCATCCTGACTGTAGGAAGCCTTAGTTAGCATGGGCGTTAGATAGATGAGACCCCTTTTTCAAAAAACCTTCTGAACCTCTCTTCTTTTCTAAACCTTACCAACCTAAGATATCATCAGCTTATTAACCTCTCCTATTCACCCTTTGTAGATGGCCGCTGTACCCGAAGAGCACCTGACCACTGGGTTTCCCTTGCTTCTCGAGGATAGCCTCCGGGAGTGCCAGCTCCACCGAGCACCCATCCTCACCTACCTTGAGCATTGGGTTAGCGACACTGAGGTGGAGTACCATGTGGAAGTGATCATGAAGGCAAACGATCCTCCCACAAGTTGGTTCTTCGAGGGACCCCAGATGGCAACACTACCTCTCGCTGTCGAGGCTGCTGCACTCAAGGCACTAACCCGTCTCCGCGAGCTTCGTCCGGAGATGGTAGCCAAGATGACAACCCGCTTCTTGCCTTACCGGAAGGAAGGTGAACATGAGAGCAGTGCACTATCCCCTCCACTGAAGGAAGGACTCCCGCTTCGATTCCAGACCTACTTCAGTCTATGTGCCGACAGCTTGGCACAAGATTTGGCCGCGGAATCAATGAAGCTCCGAGAAGAACTTCACAAGACCAAGGCACTTCTTCATCGAGCACAAGAGAAGATAGATAGGATCAAGAAGGAAGGTGTGCCTCCCGGACAGTCCGCTATCGCGTACCGAGGCGGAAGGCCCTCAGGAGATGTATCTTCCAGGGATGAAGAACCACCTCGGCGACGCCGTATGACGGCAAGGGAATATCGCAAGCTTTTCTCGGCACCACCGACAAAGCACCGTCGTATCCAACTCCTCCACTCCCCCACGTCCTCAAGTGACAAGGGGGCCCGGACAGATGAAGACAAGGAGGAAGACCCAGAAGAGCCAGAATACGCGACCGAGCATTCCGCCGCTTAGGCATTATTCGCAACTCGGATATGCCAGTTCGTAACCTCTACGGTAGGATAGGTCGTGTAATCCCCATGCGCAGTCGAGTCCTTGTATGGTTCATATGAAACCATCTAGTGTTTGCTTTTGTTGTACTTGGATGTATGTCGTATTCTTCCTTCGGGAATATGTAAACGACTACACCGCCCATTTGGATTTTAATGAATGTGTTTGGCCCTTTCGGCCCTTGCATGATTTGATTAGTGTCACAACCACCCCCTTACTAGGCACCCATCTATATTGCTTTCCCTCTTCCAAATCATGAGACCTTTTACCGCTCCAACAGGATGCCTGTTGTAACTCGTACTAGTACCTCTACCCAGCAGCCTGAAGCGAGAGCATCTGCTCAATCAGAGGCAGGCCACGACCAAACCAACGACCAAGCTCCACCACCACCTCCTCCGAACATGGACATGGCTCAACTTCTCCAAGCTTTTCGAGAGGAACGCCAAGCCAACACCGCAGCCCTTCAGTTGATTGCTCAAGCTGTCACCAACAACCGCCAGCCGGCGGGGAATGGCAATGGACGTTCCACGTTGGCAGAGTTCAAGAAGCATGCACCGCCAATTTTCATCGAGACTGCTGAACCCCTGGATGCAGACGACTGGGTCCGCACCATTGAGAACTTGCTGGAACTAGTCGGATGCACCGAAGACCGCGAGAAGGTGGCTTATGCAGCCCACTGCCTCGGGGGGACTACTAGAGCTTGGTGGGATGGATTCAAGGTCATGCATGCTGGGCAAGACATCACTTGAGACAACTTCAAGGCAGAATTCCGCAAAGCCCACATTCCTTCCGGAATCAATAATCATGGCTATCAAAAAGCGTGAATTCCGAGCCCTAAAGCAAGGAAGTGGCACTGTCAAGGAGTACATGCAGAAGTTCAGTGTTCTGTCAAGGTATGCCCCTGAAGATGTCAGCACTGATGCTGCAAAAAGGGAGCGCTTCATGGAAGGCCTCAATCAGACTCTGCAGTACTCGCTTGTCGTGTGCGACTGCCCAACCTTCCTTGACCTGGTGAACAAAGCACTCATGCTTGAAGACAAGCGGCGTGCTCTGGAAGACACTCGCAAGCGCAAGATGGTCAGCAAGGGAAGTTCCAGCAACCAGAAGCCTCGCCCATGGCAGTCAGCCCCGGCCAAGCCAGCCTATCAGCAACCAAGAGCTCCTGCACCTCGCACCAACTATCAGCCTCAGCAGTATGCCAACCCAAGGCCAGCATTCAACCCCAATAACAGTGGTGGCAACAAGATCAATAATCCAAACCAAGTCACTTGCTTTGGATGTGGTCAGTCAGGACACATCTCAAGGGTGTGCCCCAACAAGAAGCCTGATGCCCCGCGCCCCAATGCGCAGAACCCAGGACAAGGCCACGGAATGCCACCAAGGAACCCAGCTCCTTGCAACCTGCCTAACCATGGGAAGGGGCGTGTGAATCACGTCACTGCTGAAGAAGCCCAGGAAGACCCGGACGTCGTGCTGGGTACGTTCCTTGTCAACTCAGCACCTGCAACTGTCTTGTTTGATTCTGGAGCCACGCATTCATTTGTCACTCAAAGATTTGCATTAAAAAGTGGCATGAACCCTACACCCCTGAATAACCCCATGGTGGTACAAACCCCCGGAGCAGAGATGAGAGCCAAGATAGGCTGTAAAGGAGTCAGTATTACCATTAACGGTGTAGACTTCCTAGCAGACCTCATCATCCTAAGATCGCAAGGCTTGGATGTGATCCTAGGCATGAATTGGCTCAGCAAGCACCAAGGCTTGTTAGACTATGCCAATCGGACTGTCACTGTGACCAGTGACCAAGGAGTCGAAGTTAAGTTCGCTCCCAACTCTTCTTCCGCTCAAGCCGTTCAAGTCAACTGTCTGTTTGAAGTTGGGCTGGAGCAAGTACCGGTGGTATGCGAGTATCCTGATGTCTTTCCGGATGAACTACCGGGAATGCCCCCTGACCGTGACATTGAGTTCATCATCGAGCTCGTGCCCGGGGCAGGACCCATCTATAAGAAGCCTTATAGAATGGGGACGGAAGAATTAGCCGAGTTGAAGAAGCAACTAGAAGAGCAGCTGAGGAAGGGATTTATCCGCCCAAGTGCCTCCCTTGGGGATCACCTGTGTTGTTTGTGGCAAAGAGGGACGGTACCATCCGCTTATGCATTGACTATCATTCCCTCAATGAAGTTACAATCAAGAACAGATATCCACTTCCCAAGATTGAAGATCTGTTTGATCAGCTCAGCGGAGCCAAGGTGTTCTCCAAGATCGACCTCAGATCTGGGTACTACCAGCTGAAGATCAGACCCCAAGATATTCCGAAGACGGCATTCGTAACCAGATATGGCCTGTACGAGTGCACGGTCATGTCCTTTGGGTTAACCAATGCCCCAGCTTACTTCATGTATCTCATGAATAAAGTCTTCATGGAATATTTGGACAAGTTTGTTGTTGTCTTCATCAATGACATTCTTGTCTTCTCGAAGACGGAGGAAGAACACGAGCAACATTTGAGGATCGTCCTAGACAAGCTTCGGGAGCACCAACTATATGCCAAATTTAGTAAGTGTGAGTTCTGGCTGCATAAAGTTGGATTCTTAGGTCATGTCTTGACCGAAGAAGGATTGTCGGTTGATCCCGCGAAGATTAAAGTTGTGACCCTATGGCAATCTCCAACGACCGTCAAGGAAGTCAGAAGCTTCCTCGGACTTGCGGGCTATTACCGCAAATTCGTGGAAGGATTCTCTAGCATTGCCCGGCCAATGACTTAGCTCCTCAAGAAGGACAAGAAGTTCGAGTGGACGCCAAAATAAGAAGAGAGCTTCCAAGAGCTCAAGAAGAGATTGACCACCGCCCCAGTTCTGGCAACACCTGATATTCACAAGGAGTTTGGGATATATTGTGATGCCTCACGAACCGGATTGGGAAGCGTTCTGATGCAAGAAGGCCGAGTCATAGCTTACCTCTCCAGGCAGCTACGACCTCATGAAGAGAACTACGCTACTCACGATCTTGAGTTAGTAGCAGTGGTTCATGCCTTGAAGACATGGCGGCATTACCTCCTAGGGAAACGGTTTGAGATATACACAGACCACAAAAGTCTGAAGTACATTTTCACCCAAAAGGAATTGAACATGAGGCAACGAAGATGGTTGGAACTCATCAAATACTATGACCTCAGTGTTCAATATCACCCCGGGAAGGCTAATGTGGTGGCCGATGCCTTAAGCAGGAAGGCTTGCTCCTTGAATGCCATTATCCAAAAGAGGCAGCCAGCCCTGTTCAAGGAACTCGAACAATTTAGTCTGGAATTGGTCACCCCTGGATTTCTGGATCATTTGGAAGTCAAACCGACCCTGATGGATGAAGTCGAGAAGGCGCAAGGTGGGCACGCAAGCATTGAAGACATCAAGAAGAAGATGAAGCTAGGCATGGCCCCAGGATTCTCCGAGGACGAGCACGGGATTGTTTGGTACAAAGGCCGCATCTGCGTACCAAACAAGATGGAGCTGAAGAACCTGATCCTGCAAGAAGCCCACGACACTCCGTAAGGAAAGATTCTGGTGGCACGGGATGAAAAAAGAGATTGCAACCTATGTTGCAAAGTGTGATGTGTGCCAAAGGGTCAAGGCTGAATATCAGCGACCCGCTGGATTGCTCCAACCACTCAAGGTTCCTGAGTGGAAGTGGGATAAAGTCGGAATGGACTTCATCCCTGGATTACCAAGGTCGAATAGAGGACATGACTCCATCTGGGTCATAGTCGACCATTTGACCAAGGTGGCCCATTTCATTCCTGTCAAGACTACTTATGATGGCAACCGGCTGGCAGCTCTCTACATCGACAGAATCGTAAGCCTTCACGGCGTTCCCAAGGAGATTGTGTCAGATCGAGGAACCCAGTTCACCTCAAGGTTCTGGAAGAAGTTCCAAGAAGCCTTGGGAACCAAATTGTCTTTCAGCACGGCTTTCCACCCACAGACCGGAGGTCAGACAGAACGAGTAAATCAAATTCTCGAAGACATGCTCCGAGCATGTGTCTTGGCATATGGAGCCAAGTGGGAAGATTGCCTCCCTTTTGCCGAGTTCTCCTATAACAACAGTTATCAGTCGAGCCTTCAGATGGCACCATTTGAGGTGTTGTACGGACGCAGATGTCGCACGCCCCTCAACTGGTCAGAGACTGGAGATGGGCTAGTCTTTGGACCGGATATTCTCCGCGAAGCAGAAGAGCAAGTCCAACTAGTCAGAGAGCGTTTGAAGGCAGCCAAGTCAAGGAAGAACAGCTATGCTGACACTCACCGCCGGGACATGAGCTTCCATGTCGGGGACCATGTGTACCTGCGGGTAACTCCTCTAAAGGGAACCAAGTGTTTCCACGTCAAGGGGAAGCTCACACCAAGGTTCATTGGACCCTTTGAGATCACTGCACGACGAGGAGAAGTGGCTTACCAGTTGGAACTACCACCTGAGCTATCCGATGTGCACAACGTATTCCATGTGTCACAGCTCCGGAAATGTCTCCAAGTTCCGAACAAGCCTGATCTCTACAAGGATGTTGATCACCAAGCCATTGATCTTCGGCCTGATTTGACCTACCACGAGAAGCCCATTCGCATTCTGGATGAAGCAGAACGATGGACGCGAAGCCGCACCATCAAGTACTTCAAGGTCCAGTGGAGCAACCACATGGAAGCAGAAGCAACCTCGGAACGTGAAGACTATCTTAGATCCGAATATCCTGATCTCTTTTAAGACATAGTTTAGGAATCTCGGGGACGAGATTCTTGTAAGGGGGGTAGGTCTGTCACACCCTGCATTTTGTAACATGTCATTTGCATCAATAAAGCATGAAAATTTGGACCAACAATTTTTTTTGGCATCATTTGGCTTTTATTTGGAATTGAGTTTTTCTTCCTGTGTTTTTCATGTGCTCATTAAAGTCAACTACTACCTCTTGTGGAATTCATCTCCATACTCAAAACTTCTGCCCAATGATCATACCAAGTGTTTATAGCAGTATAGTATTTTCTTATAAAGTTAATTTGGCCAAAATGTATTTTCAAACTTTAGTATTCCAAAAACCCCTGAATTGAGGTTTGCACTGCAAGTGCTTGATTTAGGGTGAGAAAATTATTTCAAAAATTATATTTGAAACCTAGTAGATATAGGACTCCCAGAAACCACAAAAGTATAATTTTAAAAGTTATTTTCCTATTTTATTTAAAAGCTTTTTCTTAAGGCCAGAAATGGTCTTTAATAGGGAAAAATTATTTAATTATTTCAAAAATATTTGCCAAAACTCAGGGAGACTCATAGGACATATATTGTCCATATATAAGAGTTTCAACACTTGGTCATGTTCAAAATAATGGGCTAATCCCTCAGAAACCCTTTCTGGATATTTCAAGCTTTTGAAATATTTACAAAGGAAATATTCTCTAAAAATTCCAGGGAAATTCTATCATGTCATATATGGCATATTTGATGATCTTGCCAAGCCCCATGCCTTGGGAAGCAAGATAACATCCTCAAAACCCTTCAAAACCATTTTGTCCATATCTGAAGTTTGAGCAACTTTACATTGCCAAACTTGTCCAAATGCTCTCAAACTTGGTGCACATGCTAGAATGGCCTAATAAGGCATCTAGACCAAATGGCACAAGCTTTGGAGTAGGGTAAATTGATCAGAATACCTCAAAACCCTTTCTGTTCAAATTCAAATTTGAACAACTTTACATTACCAACTTTTTATCTGGGGCTTCAAACTTTGTGAGCATGATCAATACCCCAAATGATGAAACTACACCAAGTGGTGCATCAAGGGGAGATAATTAGCTTGACTCAAACATGGTGAAACCATTTCTATTGAATTCTAGGGTTCACCAAAGTTACTTTGGCTAGTTTCTTCAAACAAGCCCAAATTTGGTGAAACACCCTATTTCCATATGGCATTTAATCCTGTTAAGTGTCATGGCTAGTGGAGATCATTTGCTTGCCCAAAACATGATCAAACACCTTCTGCTATTTTACCAAAACCATCATCTTGACCTCTTTTACTAGTTACTCTTGCTTCAACTTTCTACCACAGCCTCATCTAGTTACATTCTACCTCCAGTGACTTCCCCAGGACCAGAACTCCATGATTGAACGGTGAAAACCCTAAATTACCTTGCTGGACTGCCCAATTCTACCCATCTACCAGCTTCCCTCCTCTCTCACTGGACATCCAAGGCATCCAAGGCCACAACTAGATAATTTACTTCATGCTGGACCCCCCAGACACGACGGACACGCCCAGCTAGCCAACGGCATGCCGTGGCATGCAGAAGACGAGCTCCAGAGCACGCTACAGTGCGCATCCGCACTGTAGCCTCGCCCAATCCATCGCTCCCGACCACCTCGTGCTTCCGCCTCGCGCCGTTCAATGCACCTCGGCGTCCACAACTCCCCCCGGCGATGTCCCCCTCCTCCTTCTCTTTCCAGTGGACGCCCTCGCATGCGCGCCGGCCGCCTGCGAGCTCCAACCTCTGGCTCCACACGCCCACAGCTCCAGAAGCATCCCCCGCTCCCCCTCTTCCTTCCCTCTGCCCTAGAACTCGTCCAGCAACACCGTAGACGTTTCCCCAGCGCCTCCCGTGCACTGTGGCGACGAGCAGAGGCTCGCCGGCGCACAGGTCCACGGCAACTCGCCGTCCTCCTATAAATAGGGCCCCCGAGCCCCTCCTGTCTTCACCAGCAGCACTCTCCCTCTCTCAATCATCCCCAGAGCCACTCGCCCCCTCTCCAGACCCGCCCCAGCTCGAGATCGAGCTCGAGCTCCGCAGTGGCGGCTTCCCGTCGCCTGCTCGGTACAGGCCGCCCTAGCCTTCCCTTTCGCTTGATCTAGCACCACATCACGTCACTGATGCGTTTTCCCCTCTTTCCCCTCTCTGCAGCTGCCGGAATCGACCGGAGCAGCATCCACCCGAAGCTCCTCCGCCGCGTGTCCTCGCCGCCGGCGAACCAGGCCCCTCCGGCGACCCGCACCACCACCACTAGAACGGCGACACCCTGCTGAGCCCATTCCTGCCCTCAGCTTGCCCCGCCGTGCACCATATCACCGCCGGTGAGCTCGCCGCTTCTCTGGCCGCGAGGTTGAAGATGACAGGCGGGCCCCACCTGTCATCCTCACCTCTCTCTCGCTCCCCTCCCTGACGCTGACCACCGGGCCCCGCCCGTCAGGTTTAAAAAACCCTAGCGCGCGCTGGCGCCGTGCGGTGGGCTGATTTCGCCCTGGGCCGTTGCACTGTGGCCGTTCTGGCTCAGTGGCAGAGAGCCTTTTTCTTTTTCCTTTTCTGTGGATTTTCAAATAATTCCACAGAATTAAATATATATCCAAATGAATTAATTCCAGTTCCTAAAAACTAGTAAAAATCCAACCTATTTATTGGTGTCACTTTCACACATGTGCATGGATCTTTTCTGTTCTGTTCAAATTTAAATTCATATTTGAACATTAAAGCTTCTGTTCATATATTCATGGACCCCATTCTGCCACTCCAAAGCTCAAACTAAGAATTTTTGCCATCTTAGTTTTCCCTCTAGTATTTAACAAAAATAAGTTGACATTTTTCCGAGCACTTTGATTTTTCTATTTTTATTGTGATCTTATTTTCCCGTTGTTATTTTGCGACGATTTGATACCGTATTTGACGAGGTTGCTGAAGAAGAAGGAGGGGAAGGATTTGAAGACTTTGAAGACCAAGCCAATCCAGGCAAGCAGCCCTTTGACCATGATACACTTGTGTTCTTCGAAACCCATTTACTTCCGAATACATGATGATAAGAATGACGGTGGTGACCTAGTTGAGAACCACCACATGATGCATGCTTTACTCATGATCTTTCTATGTGCTAGATGCAATGCAAATAATTAGTGGTGATGCTTAGTGATGCATGTGTGCCATGAAACCTTCGTGGTTGCATTCTTTTCAAAAAAAACATCGGGTGCCCCTAATGCCCGAGGGTGATGTTGACTTAGGTCATCACTTGAGGAAGAAGTGATGTGCCGGTAAAGATCTTGTGCATGGGTGAAATGATGGAGTAGATTTATGTGTGACTACCGTCCCAACCAAACATGTGCAACCACTCTACCCCTTATGGGACGGGGCTTTATTGATTACTTAGGCCGATACTAGCATGGTGCCCGCATTACTAGTGACGGGAAGACTAGAGGTCTTTCCCGGGACGGGGTCGTGCTTGGATAGACGACCATGACTGTTTTTACAGGGCACCAGACACACCGTTGGTCCCTTCGTGTACGCGTGACATTGAAAATAGGGCAAGTCCCATGATCTATTGTTTGTACTCGAGGGCTGTGCACCAACGAGTGGACCCTATGTTAGTGTCGTCTAAGGAAAGATAATGTCCGGGTGCTTCCCCCGAGTACTTGAGGTACTGCGGGATCGTGGGTGACACGAAAGCTTCCCGGATCTTGTGGGTAAAGTGCGCAACCTCTGCAGAGTGTAAAACTATTCGAATGGCCGTGTCCACGGTCATGGACCGTTGGGTGGTGCTACTTAAACTATGTCCAGAATTTTACTACTTCGGAGAAAGTATGTGTGTGTGATGAGTCAAGGTGGTGGCTTGACTCGTTGAGCTGAATTCTATTCATGTTGATATCGGTAACCTGTCTTCGAGGTTACACGAATTTATTGATGCATATACTTGATGGTAGAATATTTATTCTAGCTCATAGCTAGATTGCTCATTGTCGTACAATTGCATTGTTACTTTGAACCAAATCATGGGTTTCTTGCGAGTACATTCAAAGTACTCATTGGCTTGCCACTGGTTATTTAATTGGCCAGGCATGGAGGAACAGGAATATGAAGAAGAATTCTATGGAGACGAACATGCGAACTAGGACGCTATCCCAGTCAGAATGCCTGTAGGGTTAAGGAAGATGGCATGGGTTCTACTTATCTTCGAAGACTTCCGCTATTCGAGTTATTTGCTATTCAGCCCATGAGGCTTTATCTATGTAAGACTTGGCCATAATGGCCATAACTTGTGTAAGACGGTATGTATGGATGTAAGACTCTTGTTATTCAGCTTCTGTGTGTTCAGTGAGCATTGATCTCTGGGATCACTATACACGTGTATTCAGTGATCTCGACTCTTAAGTCGGGGTCCCCACAGGAGCGAAGCCATAGTCGAGCACGAATCGCCGCGGGCCCTGAAAGTCTACGGGCCAGGCCGACGTGCGACTGTTGGATGGGACGTGGCGGTTCCGCTCCCCATGCAGTCTTGGTGATCGTGCGACTTGACAAATCCTTGGCGTAGACGACGGGGGCGTTATGGCTGCGACGCCAGTGGCTGGCGGTTGGGCTCCTCCACCCTATAAATGGGACTAGGGGGAGCCCCCAAGCCATTTTCAAGCCAGCGCTGTCTTCCCTTTGCTTCTTCTTCGCTCTCTCTCTTGTCGCGATATCTCCATGGCCCCGTCGAGGAAGCCATCCACCGCGGAGAAGGGGAAGGCCCCGAAGGATCCAGTCCCGCTACCGCCAAAGAGGGGCCGCGGTCGTCCCCGCAAGCATGCCGCTGTGCCTGTAGCGACTTCTCGGGGAGGCGGGCGTGGCCTTCTGAGTTCTGCCGCGGCCGCTGGTGAAAGGTGCGGGACATCCTACCGTGGTGAAGGTGGGCACGGCCGTGGAGGGAGAGGAGGCGCGCAACGGTGCGTGTCGGTCGCACGTCCTCCGCGCCCGCAGCTCCATTCCTTAGACGTGTCATCGGAGTTCATGGTTTGGGCGGAGAAACCTGGTGGCCCGTGGCTCCGGCTTCCCCGCTCGTTCGGCGGCATGTTACCAGTCGGAGGCCTCGGCTACATCTGGCTGCAGGCTGACAGTTGCTGCAGTGGTGCGTCCCGAGTGGAGGTTGATGTGGCTCCCTCGGGCGATGTATTCCTGGAGCGCGGCTAGCAATCGTTTGCTCACGCACGCCAACTGCAGGGGAGGTGTGCGCTCCACTTCTGGTACGATGGCGTCTCCACACTGTTCGTCAGGGTCTTCTCGGAGGAAGGGAGGCGTCTTGGGTGCTGTCCCGAGGTTGATGACGAAGAGGATGACGGGGATGGCGTCCGGAGGAGCAGCTCCTTCTCCGAAGACGATCTCAGTCCTGGGGGGCACCGTGGGTCCCCCCTCTGTGGCAGCAGCAGCTCCTCCAGTAGTGGCGGCCGCGACGAACCACCACGCCGTCGAGCTCAGCCCGGCGAGGGGAGGGGGTTGCCGCGTCGCTGTGGCTCGGTGAAGCTGGAGGAACTGGAAGACTCCGACTGAGCGGGAGCGGCCTCTGCTTCTTCTCCTTTCCTTTCCTTCATGTCCTTTCTGCATCAAAATTTCATGTTGCCTCGAGGAGGCGTGTAATGGGCTGTGATATATGTAAGAAGCGAGAACTCACTGTCATGTTTTTTGTTGCCTGGGTGAAATCACTTAGCTTTTATGCGTCGCGTCATCCTGAGGCGGAGTCCTCCTGACTCCGGCATCATGAGCCCCATCTGGTCATGACGGGGTGGCCGAACCTGAAGGGCTCGTGCAGCCCCCGAGTGGGGGTGAGCCACTGAGATCTTGGTTCTGACGTAGGTGTGCAGCCACCTAAGTCTTCGCGACCCTACCCTTGACCCGGCCTCGCTGTCCGAGCCCGTGACCGAAGTCATGAATGGCACGGCTACCGAGGCCCTGGGGGCGAAGGTCACGTCGTTGGTGGAGGCGTTCCTCCAGGCCACTGCTACCGCAGCCAAGGAAGTGGAGGCCGGCGACGATGCACTTGGTAATGCCTGATCTGTTCCTGTCTAGAGAGAGAAGTGGGAGTGCCTCGGGGAGGCGTAAGAACCTTGTTTGAATTTGAAAAACTTGGCATTATTGTAATAGCTAGATGATTTACATGCTTGCTTCCTTTCATGGTTGCTTAGGTGCTCTGCGTCGGCAGGGCCCAACCCCGCGCATACCTCGATCGCCATTGAGCCCTCCGGATGACCGGGGTTACCGTAATAACTAGACTCAAGGGATGAGGGGCTACGTGGCTAGTGAGGCCCCTGGGTCGCAATGCCCAGGGGTCCCCCTTGACATTCAAGCAATCCCATTTGCGTTCTGCGTCGGCAGGGCCCAACCCCGTGCATACCTCAGTAACCATTGAGCCCTCCAGATGACCGGGGTTATCGTCATAACTAGACTCAAGGGATGAGGGGCTATGTGGCTAGTAAGGCCCCTGGGTCGCGATGCCCAGGGGTCCCCTTTGACGTACGAACGGCTCTCATGAAGGAGAACGAGCACCATACCTTGCCCACGAGCTTTCGCCTGGGATGGGGGCGCGAGAAGGCTAGGTGTCTGGGCACCTGGTAGGGTGGCGTCTGCCAGGCGTGACCTGAGCATAGCCCCCGTGCCTAGCCCCCCTCGCGGCACCCATCCAAAGAGAAGCTGTGAGCGTCGTGAGCTGAAAAGCTCCCCGAGGTTGGTGCGACCACTGGGGGCCGCCCTCAGTTGTTTATAACTAGCGCGGAGCATAGAGCTACCACACTTGCGCGGAGTGTGGGCATAACCACGCCTCGGTCGTAGCGGCCAACGCGGACCTTGGTTCTTCCACTGGTTCGTGGGCATAACCGCTCCTCAGTTGGATCTGCCAGCATGGAGCTTGGTGTTTCCACTGGACCGTGGAAGGGAGCCTCCCACCGGGAGAGACTCCGGGGCGTGTACAGCCCTGTCCTGACACGTTGCTTGCACGGTAGGACAGCCAAGGTGTATATGGGCCCTCCTCAGGACGATCTGAACGACTCTGAGGAAGTTCTCGTGAGCTTACGCATCACTCATGAGATCCTACCCTGAGGCGGGTTGCGCCTGAGTCTTCTTCTGCAAAATGTGAAAAGAGAGGTGTTGTTTCGACCTACGCCGAGTGCATCTCTAGAGGGTATCGCATGAGAAGGCCACAGCACCAGCGACCCCAGGAGGTGACGTCACGGGAATAGCTCGCGAGACAGAGCTCAGCCACTGGATTTGTCGACGCTGCAGGGACGGACCCGAGCACATACGTCGTGCCCAGTCTTCTCATGCAACGATCCAAAAGAAAAACAACCGGCGCACGGTTCCCGCGTGAGCGAGGCACCTGCCACGGGCCCCTACTTACCCATCCACGATTAGCCCATGCGAGAACAAGGCACGAAGGACCACGGGAGGTGACGTCACGGGAATGGCTCGCGAAACAGAGCTCAGCCCTTGGGTTTAGCGACGCTGCAGGGACGGACCCGAGCACAGACGCCGTGCCAGTCCTTAATCATGGGGCGGTTGCGTGTGGGCTCACAAGGGCTCATGACCTTAGTGGCGATGAGGACGCCAAGCATGTAGATAATGCGAATGGAAAGAAACAACTAGCCTTGATCATGCAAAAAGGGAGACAACTGCGAGGGAACAACCCCCAGCAGTCCGAGGATGATGCAGCCTGAGAGGCGCCCTCGATTGGATACCTGAAGCGTCACCTGATACTTGTCGAAGAAGAGTTGGGGCAGCTGAAGCCGCGGGCCATGCAGGTCGCTCCTGAGGATCGTTGGGATCCTGAGGCCCAGGGGCTCTGAAGGCTCTCAGTGGTCGCGCGGGTCCGGTTCTCGCTCCATCCGTACCGCCTGCCACTGAGCCTCCCGAGCCCCCAAGGCCTGCTGCGCGAGATGCTGGAATGTGGCAGCTGCGTTGCGGAAGCCGAAGAGTGTGCAGACGTAGCTGTAGGGGAGGGCCCTCCTCCAGCCGACCGCTGTCGGCCAGAAGGGCTCCTGAGAGGCGGCTCGATTGAGACCCGCGATGTCGACGCAGACACGGAAGCGATCGCTCGGGCTGCGAGCAGGTGAACTTGGGGTTGTGCGGTTACGCCCACCACGGATGAGTCTTGCGTACTGAAGTTCCTCGGTAACTTGGTTGATGAAGTCCTGAGCCCCCAGCGCTGAATGGTTCATGCTGGGCTCACAAAAACGTGCATCAAGACACGCTTGCAGGTGGTGCCCGAACACCTCCCTCAAGATGCCAGTCAGTCCGGAGACACTCCATAGGAGAGACCCCGAGGCCGTCAAGAGAGGGGCGTCGAGCGCGCCCCCCTATGCAAGGGTGGAGGGCGCCTCGTCAGCAGGCGCGAGTCCAGAGGCTAGGCCGTCAGGAGCCCCTGCGTCCTAAGGTCCGTTGACGGATAGGTTTTTCTTCTTCTTGGGGGCGGTCTGCAGGGCGAGGACGTCTCCATCCTCATCGGAGCATTCGACCGCAGCGGTCTGGTAGGCGCGCTCCAGGTAACGCACCGCTTCCTTCTCGTCGGAGGTGATCGTGATGACTCCGCTGCTCCCAGGCATCTTGAGGACGTTGTAGCCGTGATGGGTCGCCGCCATGAACTTGGAGAGGGCGGGATACCCAAGGATGGCGTTGTACGGGAGGTGGATGTTGGCGACGTCGAAGTCCATGAGCTCGGTGTGGTAGTTGTCGCGGTCACCAAAGGTCACGGGGAAGCGGACCGGCCCCATCGGGAGTGTGGAGCCATTCATGAGTCTGTAGAATGGCTTGGTCGGGTGGAGCTGGTCGTAAGGGACCTGGAGCATCTCGAAGGTCTAGACGGAGAGGACGTTGAGTCCTGCTCCGCCGTCGATGAGGGTCTTGGTCACGAGGACATTGCTGATGGTCGGGTTGCAGAGCATCGGGAGGGCGCCTGGGGCCGCAGTGCACTTGAGCTCGTCCTTGGGGTCGAAGGCGATGACTTGCTTGGTCCACCTGAGGTTGCGCGCATTGTCAGGCCTGGGAAGCGCCGCGTTCACCTCACGGGCAAACTGCTTGAAGATGCGATGGGAAGCCGGGGCATGGGCTCCTCCCAAGATGCATGCAACTACACGCGGCTCCTGGAAGCCCCCTGTTCCGTCTCCCTGGCGGTCGTCGTCATTCCTTCTTGGCGGTGGTGGCAGCGGAGGCAGGCCTCCATTGCCCTGAGGGCAACCCTCACGAGGCTGGTCGCGCCAGGGGGCGTCACGAGGCTGCTCCTGCCAGTGGTCCTCACGAGGCTGTTCGCGACACCCCTGGCACGAGTTCCTGTTGTACCAACGTCCTCCTCCTCGGCCTCTTCCACGGCCGTAGCCGCGGTTGTCGCGCTGAGGGCGCTGCCCGACGCGCCCGCCACACATCGCCCTGAGCTCCTAGCAGTCGTTAGTGTCGTGGCTGTGGACGTTGTGGAAGATGCAATATGGTCGGTTGTCTCTGGGGAGGTCATCGTAGCCGCAGCCACGCTTCACTTCTGGCTCCGCAGCTAGCACGGCGGGTCCCTTGCGCTTTGATTCTTTGGTCTTGTTCTTCTTTTCGTCCGCCTCTGCCTCAGGCAGCTCCTGGAGGGAGAGGCGTCCTTCCTCTGCCTTGGCGCACTTTGCCGCGAGCTTGAACATCTCGAGGGCTGTGCACAGGTCCTCGTGAATGGCGAGCTCCTCCCTCATCCTGACGTCGTGGACGCCGTCGGGGAACGCCGAGATGATAGCCTCGTCCGAGACCCTAGGGATCCATAGGCGCATGGTGTTGAAGCGTTGGATGTACTTTTGCAGGGTCTCTCCTGGCTGCGGCCTCACATGGCGCAGATCAACAACTGCTGGGGCTCGGTCGCGGGTGCCTTGGAGGTTGGCGACGAAACGCTCGCGAAGCTCTTCCCAGGAGGAGATGGATCCCACAGGGAGGTTCAGGAGCCAGGAGCGTGTGCCAACTTTGAGAGCCATGGGGAACTAGTTCGCCATGACCTGCTCGATGCCGTTGGACGCCTCGATGCTCAGCTCGTAGAGTTGGAGGAACTCCGTGGGGTCGGTGGTGCCATCGTAGCGCGGAGGCAGGTCCAGCTTGAACTTGCCGGGCCAGATGAGGCATCGTAGCTCAGGAGCTAGGGCGCGACGTCCAGTCACGCTCATGATCGCAGGCGTCCCCTACGCCTGCGGTGCTGGTTCTTGGGGTGCTGGCGCCGTCACCTCCTGTGGCGCGTGGTCTTGGCGCTGCGGGCCAGGGGGCCCGCGAGCCCCCACCCGGGGATGCGGAATCACCTGGCAGCTCTCCTCGTCGCGCGCATGGGCTCTGCGGGGTTGCTCACGTCGAGGAGCCTCGCGCCGGATCTCCTGGCCGGCGCCGTGGAGTGGAGGCGTAGTGTGGGGACCCCGACTTAAGAGTCGAGATCACCAAATGCACGTGTACAGTGATCCCAGATATCAATGCTCACTGAACACACGGAAGCTGAATAACAAGAGTCTTACATCCATACATACCGTCTTACACAAATTATGACCATTGTGGCCAAGTCTTACATAGATAAAGCCTCAAGGGCTGAATAGCAAATAAACTCGAATAGCGGAAGTCTTCGTAGATAAGTAGAACCCATGCCATCAGCCTTAACCCTACATGCATTCTGACTGGGAAAGCGTCCTAGTTCGCATGTTCGTCTCCATAGAATTCTTCTTCATATTCCTGCTCCTCCATGCCTGGCCAATTAAATAATCAGTGGCAAGCCAATGAGTACTTTGAATGTACTCACAAGCAACCCATGATTTGGTTCAAGGTAACAATGCAAGAGTATGACAATAAGCAACCTAGTTGCAAGCTAGCTAAGTTATTCTACCATCATGAAACATGCATCAATGAACTTGGGTAACCTCGAAGACAGGTTACAGATATCAACATGAATAAAGTTCAATTCTATATCAACGAGTCAAGTTACCACCTTGGCTCAGCACACACACATACTTCATCGGGATTGTAAAATTCTGGACATAGTTTAAGTAGCACCTCCCAACTGTCCATGACCGTGGACACGGCTATTCGAATAGTTTTACACTCTGCAGAGGTTGCGCACTTTACCCACAAGATCCGGGAAGCTTTCGTGTCACCCACGATCCTGCAGCACCTCAAGTTCTCGGGGGAAGCACCCGGTCATTACCTTTCCCTAGACGGCACTAACATAGGGTCCACACGTTGGTGCACATCCCTCGTGTACAAACGGTAAATCATGGGACTTGCCCTTTTTACAATGTCACGCATACACGAAGGGACCAACAGTGTGTCCGGTGCCCTGTGAAAACAGTCATGGTCGCCTATCCAAGCACGACCCCGTCCCGGGAGAGACCTCAAGTCTCCCCCGTCACTAGTAATGTGGGCACCATGCTAGTATCAGCCTAAGTAATCAATAATGCCCCGTCCCATAAGGGGTAGAGTGGTTGCACATGTTTGGTTGGGACGGTAGTCACACATAAATCTAATCCATCATTTTACCCACACACGAGATCTTTCTTGGCACACCACTTCTTCCTCAAGTGATGACCGAACTCAACATCACCCTCGGGCATTAGGGGCACCCGATGGGGTTTTCGAAAAGAATGCAACCACGAAGGATTCATGGCACATATGCATCACAACTAATCATTTGTCATTGCATCTAAGCACATGGATAAAGGTCATAAGTAGGGTATGCATCATGTGGTGTCTTTCAACAAGTTTACCACCGTCACTCTTATCATCAAGCATTTGGAAATAAATGGGTTCCAAGGAACACAAGGGTATCATGGTCAAAGGGCTGCTTGCCTGGATTGGCTTGGTCTTCAAGGTCTTCAAATCCTTCCCCTCCTTCTTCTTCAGCAACCTCATCAAACACGGTATCTAATCGTCGCAATAAACAACGGGAAAATAAGATAATAATAAAAACAGAAAAACCAAAGTGCTCAGAAAAATGTCAACTTATTTTTATAAAATACTAGAGGGAAAACTAAGATGGCAAAAATTCTTAGTTTGAGATTTGGAGTGACAGAATGGGGTATATGAATTTTTGAATAGAGGTTTTAGTGTTCAAACATAGATTTAAATTTGAACAGAACAGAAAAGGTCCATGGATATGGGTGAAAGTGACATCATTAAATAGGTTGGAATTTTACAAGTTTTTAGGAACTGGAATCAATTCATTTGGATTATTATTTAATTCTTTGGATTTATTTAAAATCTAACAGAAAAGAAAAAGGGAAAGGGCTGCTGTGCAACTGGGCCAGAACGGCCACAATGCAGCAGGCCCAAAGGGGAACTAGCCCAGCGCACGGGCGCCTGCGCGCGCCAGGTTTCAAACCTGACGGGCGGGGCCCCGCATCAGTGAGAGGAGAGGGAGGCGAGGGAGAGGAGAGGCTGATAGGCGGAGCCCGCCTGTCATCCCTAACCCTCCGACAGAGGGCCGGCGAGCTCACCGGCGGCGATTCGGGGCACGGCAGGGCGAGCTAAGGGCAGGGACGGAGTCAGCGTGGAGTCGTCGATCTGGTGGAGGTGGAGTTGGTCGCCGGAGTGGCCTGGTTCGCCGGCGACGAGGAGGGACGGCGGAGAGGCGTCGGGTGGAGGTTGCTCCGGTCGTTTCCGGCAGCTTCAGAGAGGGAAAAGAGGGGGAAAAAGGATCAGTGGGGGCATGTGGTGCTGGATCGGGCGAGAGGAGCTGCGGGGAGGGCCTGTACCTCCGGATCATCGGCGACCCGAGGCGGCGGAGCTCGAGCTCGATCTCGAGCTCGGGCCCATCTGGAGAGGATTAGGTGGTGCTGGCGTGTTCTAGGGGGTGTGGAGGTGGGATGAATGCCAGGGAAGAGGCTCGGGGCGTGCTTATATAGTCGGGCTCCAGTCCACTGTGGACTCGTGCGCCGACGAGGTCATGGGCGAGGCCAGAGGCCGTGCAGGCTGACGCAAACGTGTCGGGGTTGATCGTGGACGAGTTCTACACCCACGGGAGGAAAGAGGAGGAGCGGGGAAGCATCCAGAGAGCTTGCGCGTGTGTAGCCAGAGATTGGAGCTTGCGGGCGGCCGGCGCGCGTGCGAGGGCAGCCACAGGAGGGAGCAGGAGGAGGGGGACAGGGCCGCGGCGTGTCGCGGACGCCGAGGCACATCGACTGGCACGAGGGGGAAGCTCGAGGTGGTCGGGGGCTGCTGATTGGAGGACGCTACAGTGCGGGAGCGCACTGTAGCGTGCTCTAGAGCGCCCAAATGGCCGGCATGGTCGTGTCTCACGCGCTCTGGGCGCGGCCACCGTGTCCACTGGCTCTAGGGGGGAGTAAACAACGCAGGGGAAGCATTGGATGCCAGGGAATACTTCTAGAAGAAGAGGGGGTTGAGATAGAATGGTGAAATCTCCTGTCCAGAATGCACATTGGGGTTTTACCCTTACTCAATCATGGAGCTGATGCCAGGGAAGAGTTGCTGGAGGTGCAGGGGAGCCTGAGGGAGCTGTGGTAAAAACTTGGGCTCAAGGAGACTAAGAAAAGGGGTGAAAGTGGTAACTTTAGAAAATCACAAGAAGGTGTTTGATGTGGTTTTGGGCAACCATATGTTTTCCATTTGACATGAGACTTAACATGATCAAATGGTATATGGAAATAGGGTGCTCCACCAAATTTGGGCTCATTTGAAGAAACTTGCCAATGTAACTTTGGTGAACCCTAGAAATCAACAGAAATGGTTTCACCAAGTTTGAGTTAAGCAAATCATCCCTCCTTGATGCACCACTTGGTGTAGTGTCATCATTTTGGGTTGTGACCATGCCCACAAAGTTTGAAGCCCCAAGTAAAAAGTTGGCAATGTAAAGTTGTTCAAATTTGAATTTCAACATAAGTGGTTTTAGGGTACTCTGATCAAGTTACCCCTCTCCAAAGCTTGTGCCATTTGGTCTATATGCATTATTAGACCATTCTAGCATGTGTACCAAGTTTGAGAGCATTTTAACAAGTCTGGCAATGTAAAGTTGCTCAAACTTCAAATATGGACAGAATGGTTCTGAGGGGTTTTGATGATGTTTTCTTGCTTTCCAAGGCATGGGGCTTGGCAAGATTATCACACATGTCATATATGACATGATAGAATTTCCCTGGAATTTTTGGAGAATATTTCCTTTGTAAATATTTCAAAAGCTTAGAATATCTAGAAAGGGTTTCTGAGGGATTTGTCCAATATTTTGGACATGACCAAGTGTTTAAATCTTATATATGGACAATATATGGCCTATGGGTCTCCCTGAATTTTGGCAAATATTTTTGAAATAGTTAAATAATTTTTCCCTATTAAAGACCATTTCTGGCCTTAAGAAAAAGCCTTTAAATAAAATAGGAAAATAACTTTTAAAATTATATTTTTGTGGTTTATGGGAGTCCTATATCTACTAGGTTTCAAATATACTCTCTAAAATGTTTTTATCACTCTAAATCAAGCACTTGAAGTGCAAACCTCAATTTAGGGGTTTTTGGAAAACTAATTTTTTGAAAATACTTTTTGGCCAAAATAATTTTGTAAGGAAATACTATACTGTTATATATACTTGGTATGATCATTGGGCAGAAGTTTAGGGGTAAGGAGATGAAATATACAAGAGGGAGTAGTTGACTTTAAAGAGCACTTGAAAATCACAGAGAGAAAAACTTAATTCCAAATAAAAGCCAAATGATGCCAAAAGTTTTTGCCGGTCCAAATTTTCATGCTTTACTGATGCAAATGACATGTTACAAAATGCAGGGTGTGACACGGAGACGGGACCCCGTGGCCTTCGTTCCCCTCCGGGGGCGACGGAGGACATGAGGAGTGCGTTGGTGCAGGTGCTTCTCCAGCGGTGTTGACGAGCTCGGTGATGTGGTGGAGCCACTCGTAGTAGAGGTCATCTGTCGGGCAGTAGTGCAAGAGCTCCCGCACCATCAGCAGCGCAGGCTGTTGGTAGACCGGCCCGCGGCGGACCAGCGAGGACGACGCCGCGGCCGGCGAGGGTGAAGGTGTTGTTGTGCGGCCATCTCGCCGCACGGACGGTGGCAGCGATGAGTCCTGCTGCTCGTGGACGGCCTGGTCGGTGGCGGCGTTGGCGACCGGCGAGTTGGGGCGGAGCGATGCACCGTTGCCCGCGGGAGCCGTCCGAGCAACGTTCGCGGCGCAGCGGGCGGTGCGAGCTCGGCGTGTGTCCACCATGGCTGTGGAGCGGAGTCGACGACGAGAACGCGGCGAGGTCGTCGGAGAGGCAAGATTTCGACACGCCCTCTACCTGGCACGCCAAATGTTGGATTTAGGGCTCCGGAAAACCCAAGAAGTTCGAACACAGGGGCGTGAACGAAGATCTCTCCCACTCACGTCCACCTAGCGTCTCGCTCTCATCTCGGTGAAGGGATTCAAGCAAACAACAGATAGAACACACAAGAGTTTACCCAGGTTCGGGCCACCGAGTGGTGTAAGACCCTACTTCCTGCTTTGGTGGATTAGCCTCAGGAGGCTGGAATATGAGCTAGTACAGTGGTTCCTGAGCTCGGGAGGCAAGCTCAGGAGGGTCAGGAGGCAAGTGTTCTTGCTCCTTTGCGTGGTAGCAGAGCGTCTCGATCGATCCCCCTTTCATAGTGGGAATCCTAGCTACTTATATAGGTGGCCACGATCCTCTTCCCCCGAAATGTTTAGGAGGTAAGGGATCCCACGACGGCCATTTTTGAGCGGGAACACAAGGACGTTCCTATCCTGACAAAAGTGTTCTTCGCGTGCAAAAGGATCAGGCAGTGACACGGTGGTGGGCTCGACGGTGACATCCTCCTTGTCGTCCTTGCGATCTTCGGTCTTGTTGCACTAAAGGGGAAACCTTTGCCCCGCTCCTTGCGAACCTGCGGCTGCGCTGTCCCCCTTGCACCAAAATGGCAACTGCGCCACTGGCGAGCGCTGGCACCCACTGGCGCGGTGCGTCACTTCTGACATCACTGTCTCCTCATGAGGCAGGCTTGGTCTTGGATTCTCCGCCCCTCCGGAGCACCTTGCTGAGGCCGCTCCTGAGGAGGTCTTGATGTCGTTCTCCTCGCGAGGCTTAGCTCCCTTGCGAGGGTCTTGGGCAGCTGGTTGATTAGCTGGGCCGTACCAGGCCGCTGTAGGAGCGCGTCGCGACCCGCGGACAGGCAAGTCTGGGTACCCTGGTTCCCAGTATGCCGACAGTAGCATAAGGTGATTATGGTTCTGTACGATCGCCCGCATGTGATGGAGGGCATAGTAGGCATCCTTCTGACTTCCAAGCAGCTGCTTGACGCAGGGGAACGTCGTTACATCGGTGAACACATGCCTGCCGTACCTACAAATTGGCCTCTTGAAGGTACCTCCAGATTTCACGTAGCCGGGGAGAGCATCATCAAGAACTTTCTTCAAATTTGTGTAGTCTTTCTTCGACTAATGGTCTGAGTCGAAATACATGGCCATGGAATATTTCGGGCTTAAGAGGATGAGTGTGCAATGTGTGTCATTGCACAAAACATGGAATGTTAGAAAAAAATAACGATTGAAATCTAAGAAATCATATGTTACGGGGCGGTGAGGGGATGACTTACTCAGAAAAGTAAGGCACGAGGAAGTTATCCTTATCTGGGTTCGCCAAAATGACGCCTTCGAGGTATGAACTCGTGACTTGCTGGTCCCCAGTGTTGCCCAAGATCTTGGCATGCATGTAGAAGGGATCGACTATCACGATGTCCAGGGTCTGGTCTCTAATGATACGCATCTCCATAGTGAGTGAAAATAGTCAAATGAAGGTGTAGTGCAGCTCATAAAGGTTAAACAGAGCGAAGATGTCATCGAACCGTAGGATGATCATACGCCTGATGGAGCTATCGACAAAGCCCTTGCCCTCTCGCACCTTAGCCACAAAAACCGAGTATGCCACATCATTCTCGGAGAGACGCCGCTTCTCCATATAAAGAAAACAGTCATGCAGACTGCGCATAGCATCGGTTGCATCATCGAGAAGATTAGTTGGTAGCATCGGCCTACCCGCCACATGCACCCTCCTCGAGATATCCTTAGGTATTGGTGGCCCATCTTGAGCATGGATCGTACTCGGTGCCGGCTGGCTCGCACCCTTGTTATATTTTCTTTTCCGTCCCTTCTGCTTCTTCTGCTATAATGGATCGACTTCTGCTCAGAGACCACCTTCTTGAGTGTGTTGGGGCTGATAATATTTCGCACCTCGGCTATTTGAGTCTCGGTGAAGGCGGCAGCTGGAGGCGTCTCCTGAGAACTGAATGCCAGACGACGCCTGTTGCAACTGGGTTTCTCCGCGGTACCAGCTAGATCGCGATCATCATTTGCAGGGTTGAGTTCTTGAGAAGGATGCCCCAAGAATTCGTCACCATACCCATGTTCGTTGATGTACTTATCGACGTTGGAAAATGTACTGTCGTCGTTGTCCGGATCCTGTGCCATATGCATGTCCGGATCAGCTAACGGCGGTAGTGTTGTGGCGGTCTTCCCATGGCTTGGCGCCGGCACTACTGGCGGTGTTGTCTGTGGGGTGGTGTCCCCCGCCCCCAAACGAATCTGGCTCTTTGGCCAAAGCATGGACCAGTTTAAGCAGGTGCTGAGGGTCATCACATCATCTGCATGAGCCCCAGGGGGTCGATACGGAGGTAACAAGTCGTCGCAGCCCCGCAGAACCCGAACCAGTTGAATCCTATACACGGTGGGTGGCATCGGAGTACCGTGGAACACGCGGTTGCCCGGTTCAACGATTTTTTCCTTGGCGACTGTGGGGACCCCGAATCATAAGTCGTGTACACCGAATGCACGTGTACAGTGATCCCAGAGATCAATGCTCACTGAACACGCACAAGCTTAATAACAAGAGTCTTACATCCATACATACCGTATTACACAAATTGCGACCTTTAAGGTCAAGCCTTGAGTATAAATCATCGCAGCGGAAATCTTCAATAACACTTGGACCCATGCCATCTGCCTTAACCCTACAGGCATTCTGACTGGGAAGCGTCCTAGCTCGCATGTTCGTCACCAAGAGTTCTTCAACATATCCTATTCTTTCATGCCTGGCCAATAAAATAACCAGTGGAAAGCCAATGAGTACTTTGAATGTACTCGCAAGCAACCCAAGTGTGATGACAGAATAATTATGCAAGGCTCTACTGCTAAATTGGTAGTTTTGCGGAAAGCTAGTTTTTCATATGCAAGTATGATCAACATGTAACAAGGATATGAATGTGTCTGCAACAAGTATTAGGAGGTTACAGACATCAACATCGAGAAAGAGTTATGAACAACTCTTGCTCAAGCTCATCGTGTCTTTCTCACAATCACGTCAACAGATTTACCAAACTGTGTTGTTTTCCAGAAACTTATGGACATAGTCTAAGCAGCACCACCCAACTGTCCTTGACCGTGGACACGGCTATTCGAATAGTTTGACACTCTATAGAGGTTGCACACTTTACGCACAAGATCTGGGAAACTTCTGTGTCATCCACGACCCGCGGTACCTCAAGTACCCGGGGTAAGCACCCGATCACTATCTTTCCCTAGACGACACTAACACAGAGTCCACTCGATTGGTAGTAACCCCCATGCCCAACATTTCACATCTTAAAAATTGTGGAGACTCGCTCCCATATTCATCACATACCACTCACACGGGGTACCAACGGTGTGTTCGGTGCCCTGTAAAAACAGTCATGGCCACCTATCCAAGCACGACCACGTCCCGAGAGTGACCTCATGTCACCCCCGTCACTAGTAATACGGGCACCATGCTAGTATCGACCTAGGTAATCAATAATGACCTTTCCCATATAAGGGTAGAGTGGTTGCGCGTGTTTGGTTGGGACGGTAATCACACATAAATCTAATCCATCTCTGTAAACAACAATTTCATCAAGCCTCGGTACACTACTTCTCCACCAAGTAGTGCCCTAGTTCCTCATCACCTCCCAGGGGCATTAGTGGCACCCACTGGGTCATTTGCAAGTATGTCAAACCACACTTGTTTCTTTACATGCATAACCCTGACCCATTGTACGTAGCTAACTACTATAGCATATATCTATCTACTCCCATCCACATAACCCTCATAGGAAGGTAGGGTCATGCTTGAGGCAAGTTTCAATCGTAAAGCAACAAAGGTACCAACCAAAGTGGTCACCACCTCTACATGATTCTGATGCATTGATAATAAGGTGCTATGAGACATGCATAAAAAGGTTTCTCGAACATGGTCAAAGGGCTGCTTGCCTGTCTTAACCAAGTCCTTGGGGCCTTCAAATCCTCCGGTCCTTCTCTGAGTACTCTGTATACTTCGTCAACTAACGCCGGAAATAATCACAATAAGCAACATAACAAGGCAAAAACAAAAGTGCTCTAAAAATAGGAGTTGGACTTTTCTAGGATACCTCTGGTCATATGAAAAATAACCAGAGTGGTTTCATTGGGATTGGATTAGTGGATATCTCTGATCATTTCAATATGTTGGAATCAATGGGTTTATGGATTTGCAAGAAGTGTACAGAAATATATTTTTGAAAAATGAGCAAAGGCACCCATTTAACAAATCATGATTTTAGAAGCATCTAGGAGCTGGTTTCACTGGATTTGGAGTTCAAATGGATTTCCTAGGATTTTGCAAAGCTGACAAATATGAAGAAATGGCTCATTATTTTGTGGGGTACAGAAAGTATTAGGAAAAATGTTCCAAAACTAAGTTTTGATATTACAAGTATCTAGGAATTTGAACCTTTGCATTTGGATCAAATTTGAGCTCTCTGTGATTTTCTAAAGTTCATCACAAAAATGAAAAAATGGCATTTGATAAATATTAGGGAAGAAAAAGTCTCTGGAAAATGTGCATATTGCACCATGTGATAGAGCATGATTTTATGAACTACTAGAAATTTGAATCATCCAATTTGGAGTTCATTTGAATATTTGGGAGATTTTACAATTTATCTGGAAAAGAAAATGAGAAAAAGGCAAGGGCTATACCCTTATCCAACGCAGCGGGCGTTAGATAGAAGTGGGCAGGCCTAGTGGCTCAGCCACGCGGGGTGCCCAGGCGACGTCGATGGCGTATTCCCCGGAGTACGTCTTCGCCCCCGGCAGACGTCTTCAGCGGAGGCCGTCTCCACTTACTCCGGGGGGGGGGGGGCCCGGGGCCTTAGCCACTTACAGGCGGGTCCTGCCCAGCGTTGTCTTCAACCCCGCATGACTTCGCAAACTACTCAATTTTGCCCTCTAGGGCCGCCAGGCAGAGGACGCCTGCCTCGCTCGCCGCCGGCGCTGCTCCGCCCATCCGCACCGGCCGGCGGGGAGGGAATGGAGCGGCGGGGCTCGGCTGCGCCCGTAGGGTGGGACGAAGGGAGGAAGGGCCCACTCCTTGCTTCCGCGGAGGCCGGCAAGTCCGGTGCTCTACTGCCGCTAGTGCCGGTGACTCCGGCCGCCTCGGGTGCTGCTTGGCGCACCGGCGTGCTCGGGAGACGACGCCGCACCGCAGGGGCCTATGCATGCGTCTCGGGAAGGTCCAGAGTGAGCAGGGGTTCAACCATGGCGGAGAAGGGCCTCGGCCACCTTGGGCTTCGAGCGCACGGGCATCCCGGGGAAGATTGGCGGAGGTGGGGGACTTCCTGGAGATCGTGTGATGGCACTGGAGTGGCCAGGAGGGAGAGCGGAGATCGGGGTAGCTCGAATTCAAACCGCGGCCGTCAGCGAGGCTCCGGCCACGGAGGTTGACAGAGGGCTCGAGAGGGAGAGATAGGTTGTCTGGGGGGTTGCTGGAGTAGTGGGAGAGCGAGAGGAGTCGAGAGAGAGCCCAATGGGGCCCTATATAGTGCACGCGTCGGTGCACCGTGGGCGCAGTCCAGGGCGCGCTCGGGCGAGCTCGCAGAGGGGAGAAGAGAGAGGGTCAGGTGGGGGCCGGCGACGTGCCGTGTCCCAGACGTCAAGGCGACCTCGGGGGACATGCTGGGGAGGCCCGAGGTTGTCGGGGCATCGGGATGGGGGGCAGCTACAGTGCGCCAGAGCACTGTAGCACGCTCCAGAGCGTCGTTTTGGCATGCCAGGGCATGCCATTGGCAGTTGAGCGTTTCCAAGCTTGTCTACTGGCTTTGGGGTAGTATACTGGGATGCTCTATGAAGTTTAGGTGGTAAGGTAGGAGGAAGGGTAAGAAGTAGAAGGGTGGAAAGGTGCTGCCATGGTGAGAACGGAGAGGTAATTGGGGGTTTTACCCCCTCCAATGATTGAACTGAGGCATGGGTGAATTACTGGAGGTAGAAGGTGATCAGGTTCACCTGTGGTAAGAATTAGAGGTAAAGGGGAATAGTGAAAGGGGTCAAAACAATGGTTTTGGAAAAATGGCAGAAGGTGTTTGATGCAAATTTGGGCAAGCAAATTAACTCCACTTGACATGAGACTTAACAGGATCAAATGGCACATAGAAATAGGGTATTCCACCAAGTTTGAGCTCATCTGAAGAAACTTGCCAATGCAACTTTGGTAAACCCTAGAAATCAACAGAAATGGATTTTCCAAGATTAGGTCAAGCAAATCATCCCTCCTTGATGCACCACTTGGTGTAGTGTCATCATTTGGGGTTGTGAGCATGTCCACAAAATTTGAGGCCCCAAGTAAAAAGTTCGCAATGTAGAGTTGTTCAAATTTGGATCTGATCAGAAAGGGTTTTGGGGCACTTAGATCAAGTTATGCTTCTCCAATACTTGTGCCATTTTGTCTAGATGCATAATTAGACCATTTTAGCATGTGCACCAAGTTTGAGAGCATTTGGACAAGTTTGGCAATGTAAAGTTGCTCAAACTTCAAAATGGACAGAAATGGTTTTGAGGGGATTAGATGATGTTTTCTTGATCTTCAAGGCATGATGCTTTGTAAGATCATCAAATATGTCATATTTGACATGATAGAGTTTCCCTGGAGTTTTTGGAGAATAATTCCTTTGTAAATATTTCAAAAGCTTGAAATATCCAAAAGGGTTTTGGAAGGATTTGTCCAATATTTTGAACATGACCAAGTGTTGAAATTCTTATATATGGACAATATATGTCCTAGGAGTTTCTTTGAATTTTGGCAGATATTTTTGAAACAGTTAAATAATTTTAACCTATTAAAGACCATTTCTGGCCTAAAGAAAAAGCTTTTAAATAAAATATAAAAATAACTTTTAAAATTATAATTTTGTGGTTTTTGGGAGTCCTATACCTAATAGGATTCAAATATGCTTTTTGAAAGATTTTTCACACCCCAAGTAAGGTACTTGCAGTGCAAATATCAATTCAGGGGGTTTGAAAAACTAATTTTAGAAAATACTATTTGGCCAAAATATTTTTGTAAGAAAATACTATACTGTCCTATACACATGGCATGATCATTGGGAAAAGGTTTTGGATCAAGGAGATGAAGTATAAGAGTTGGATGATTTATTTGATTTTTAGAGCACTTGCAACCAGCAAACAGAAAATCAATCAAGCAAAGTCAAAAACACTCAAAAGTTTTTGTCAAACCACATTTTTAGCATGATTATTAGCTTATCTGTTGTGGCATGAAAATCAGGGTGTGACAGACCTACCCCCCTTACAAGAATCTCGTCCCCGAGATTCCCAGACTAGGCGTGGAAGGAATACAGAGAGTTGGATATGGGGTAGTCTTCACTTCTTCCTGTTGGTTCTGCTTCCGAGTGGTGCTCCATGGAACCTCGAAGTACTTGGTGGTGTGGCTTCTCGCGCGTTGCCCTTTTGATGCAGGTTGCTAAGGGGTCTCTTGCATAGGTTAGGTTGGGTTAGTCGTCAAAGGCTCGGTGATCGATGTCCTTGCGGGGACCGGGCTAGTCAGGAAGTAAGAAGTACTTCCAGAGTGGTGACCCGTGGAATATTTGGTGTACGGTGGGTATCTCAGGTGGTAAATCTAGCTAGTAGCCGTCTACTATTTGTCTTGCAGTGGTCTTGAAGAAAGTCGATAAATCTTGGTGTGAGCGTCCCTTCGACATGGAAATGCTTGGTTCCTTCGAGAGGTGTGGTTTGCAGATACGCCCGGTCTTGGACGCAGAAGTTTACTTCTTGATGACGGTGGTCGGTGTAGTTCTTCCTTCTTGACATGTCGGTCTTCAAATGTCTTCTAACCAGCTGCACAGCTCTTCCTCCGTCTTCGGGTAGTCAAGTGTGTTGCCAAATAAAGATGACAACTAACTTGTCCAAGTACCCCATGAAGTCTATGGGGTAGCAAGGCAGGCTGGGGTATTGGTGGTGGTCTCCGTTGAGTATTGACAAAGGTCTTCTTAACTTAGAGCCAAGGCCCATGGTCAGGGTCTGACCGTGTTGTGGCTTGGTGGGGCTTAAGGGCTTCTAGGATTCTAGTGTGTGAGTAAACGTTTATCATCTTATCCTTAAGCACAGTTTCTGAGATGCCAATAGCTCTATCTAGTACTCCAAACAAATAACCTTATACCACTAAAAGCATCGTCTCGCATAGGATAACTCCAATTACCACTCATGCCATACATATCCTCATGACTCCCAAGAGGCGGTCTAACAAAATTATTCTTGTCTACGATCCCCAAATTCATATGTATGTCTACCCCTAAAATCCATGGGTAGAACATACATGCCGCTAAGCTTGAGTTAAACACCACAATCCAACCGCTCAGCCTATTCTTGCAAGGTCTAAGATAGTGCATCACTATCCTAAGGAAACACGTCATATGCCACTCCAAGATCTTGTTTCCTTCCTATGGATCAACTCAAACAACCCCTTAACTTCCATCAATCACCACATAATCCAACAATTCTACAAATCCGATGTCTACGGTGTTCCACAAGATCCCAAGTCCCTATAATACCCAAATACTTGGAAGGACTATGCATTATGATAGTAAGTCCACCAAATTCCCAGCATCCGGGTCAAGTAAACTCCAAGGTTATGCTTATATAGATCCCTAAATCAACTCCAACAAACAATCCAATCTCCTAGTTTACTGTCCACCAAGAAACATGGAATCATGATCGGGATCATCAGTCTACACCCAATTTACTCCGAACCATGCAGACATTTCTAGCATCTATACCCAACCAGAATCACCTACTTAAATCCAAATCTCATGTCTGACGAGAATTCCTACATTTTCCCCTAGTCACTCTCATAATGTCACCTATCTCCAATCAGTATCCTCCGATGAAGTCAGAATCTTATACTTCCAAGAATTTCATCTTGCGATCATAATTTTCCTTCGAAATCCACTTTACTCCAAGGTAATGAAGGCTATGCTACTCTATTGACGGGATTCCACCAAATTCATCTGTCAACATGAAAGCCTCATAGTCCTCCAAATATCCTCATATAATTCCCCAAGGTCATTGATAAATCATCTGTCTTATATCCTCAAATTGGTCTATCTATGGCATCGTCAGTTCTTGTGCTATATTAGGATGAAAATGTGCTTTCTCACTGTGTTCACTAGTTCCGTTACGAACCCAGTGTTGTGCAAGGTTATAGAGGCTTAACTGGTTCTCTTGTAATTCTATGGGTTAGGCACATGGTTAAGGATTCGTGTTGGAGTATCTCGTGAAGTCTCAAAGGGTCTATGAATGGGTTTTTAAACTTGAGGGGTAATCATAACTTCGCGGGGTTGCACTTGGTCGTGGAGGTTGTAGCAGAAGTCTTCATTGTTAGTTGGTTGCCGAGTTGGAATCCTTGGTACTTCTTGTCTTGCTGGTTTTCAGTTGAGGAGATAGAAGAGAGGAAAAAGTAGCATAAAGGAGGAGAATGCCTAAAGGGGGTGCTATAGTGCAAGGTGCAAACAAACAGGTGCAAAAAGGCCGAAATAAAAGAAACAAGGTAAGGAAGGTGATATAGCCATGTACTTGTTGCCTAGGGCAAAAGTGCGACTTATATCAAAACACAAACAAATAAAATCAAGCAACACACAATCATGGTTCTATTCGAACCATCATACGGACTCGACTGCGCATAGGGGTACACGACTCATCCTACCCTAGGGGTTCTCGGACTCAGCAGTCGTGACTTGTGCCTCGTGCAGTCTTCTGAGTTTTCCTCACGTGTTGCTATGTCCCTCGTAGTTGTTTGATGAACGATTCGGGTTGAGCCTGGAGAATCTTCAACAACTTCTCACCTGATGAGGTGATGTGGTGAAGTTGTCTCCTTGTAGCTGGCGTTGACTTGGTCTTCTCTTGTCTCTTTAATCATGACGATCTCTTTGTCTTCTAAGGCGTCGACGGTACTGAGTAGGTAATCCTTATGCAATGACAATAACAAGGCATAATAGAGGTCCAACATGTCGGTTACGTTGATGACAACATCGACACCAAGAGAGGGGGAACGAAGAGAACCGTTTCCTGCTCACTATAGTGAGGAGGACCAATTGGTGAGGTTCTCATCCACCGGTGGTTGCCGATACAACAACGGTAGTGACATGATTACTCTATTAGCGATGCCTATCATGATCTTGCATATCCTGTGCCCTGATCATCGTAGGCTAAGGTTGCACCATCTTGGGGCAGTGTCAAGGGTGTCACCATCTTCTGGGTCTTCATGTCCTCATTCCTCGAGGATGTATTTTCGGTTGGTATCATCTTTTCCTGGTGTCACCAACCTTGTGTTCAGAAGAGGTGGGTGAGTGTTTGGCAAGGCATACCCCTTCTAGATTATCCACGAGGATTACAGAAAATCTAGTGGTCAGGGGCACAAGGGTTCTAACGACCAAAAGTTTTGAAGGGGAAGAGATCAATAAGGAAAATATGGCCTAGTTTTCGAAAAACTGAGAAGGGAAGAGAAGTATGGATAGTCTTGAAAACTAGTAATAGTTTTGAAAATAATTTATACCCTAACTAACGACCATGCTAACTAAGGCTTCCTACAGTCATGATGACTCTGATACCAGCTCTGTGGGGACCCTGACTCATAAGTCGTGATCACCGAATGCACGTGTACAGTGATCCAAGAGATCAATGCTCACTGAACACACAGAAGCTGAATAAAAAGAGTCTTACATCCATACATACCGTATTACACAAATTGTGACCTTCAAGGTCAAGCCTTGAGTATAAATCATCGCAGCGGAAATCTTCAATAACACTTGGACCCATGCCATCTGCCTTAACCCTACATGCATTCTGACTGGGAAGCGTCCTAGCTCGCATGTCCGTCACCAAGAGTTCTTCAACATATCCTGTTCTTTCATGCCTGGCCAATAAAATAACCAGTGGCAAGCCAATGAGTACTTTGAATGTACTCGCAAGCAACCCAAGTGTAATGACAGAATAATTATGCAAGGCTCTACTGCTAAATTGGCAGTTTTGCGGAAAGCTAGTTTTTCATATGCAAGTATGATCAACATGTAACAAGGATATGAATGTGCCTGCAACAAGTATTAGGAGGTTACAGACATCAACATCGAGAAAGAGTTATGAACAACTCTTGCTCAAGCTCATCGTGTCTTTCTCACAATCACGTCAACAGATTTACCAAACCGTGCTATTTTCCAGAAACTTATGGACATAGTCTAAGCAGCAGCACCCAACTGTTCTTGACCGTGGACACGGCTATTCGAATAGTTTGACACTCTGTAGAGGTTGCACACTTTACCCACAAGATCCGAGGAACTTCCGTGTCATCCATGACCCGCGGTACCTCAAGTACCCGGGGTAAGCACCCGATCACTATCTTTCCCTAGATGACACTAACATAGAGTCCATTCGATTGATAGTAACCCATGTGCCCAATATTTCACATCTTAAAAATTGTGGACACTCGCTCCCATATTCATCACATACCATTGACACGGGGTACCAACGGTGTGTTCGGTGCCCTGTAAAAACAGTCATGGCCGCCTATCCAAGCACGACCCCGTCCCGAGAGTGACCTCATGTCACCCCCGTCACTAGTAATGCGGGCACCATGCTAGTATCGACCTAGGTAATCAATAATGCCCTTTCCCATATAAGGGTAGAGTGGTTGCGCATGTTTGGTTGGGACTGTAATCACACATAAATCTAATCCATCTATGTAAACAACACTTTCATCAACCCTCGGTACACTACTTCTCCACAAAGTAGTGCCCTAGTTCCTCATCACCTCCCAGGGGCATTAGTGGCACCCACTGGGTCATTTGCAAGTATGTCAAACCACACTTGTTTCTTTCCATGCATAACCCTGACCCATTGTGCGTAGCCAACTACTATAGCATATATCTATCTACTCCCATCCACATAACCCTCATAGGAAGGTAGGGTCATGCTTGAGGCAAGTTTCAATAGAAAAGCAACAAAGGTGCCAACCAAAGTGGTCACCACCTCTACATGATTCCGATGCATTGATAATAAGGTGCTATGAGACATGCATAAAAAGGTTTCTCGAACATGGTTAAAGGGCTGCTTGCTTGTCTTAACCAAGTCCTTGGGGTCTTCAAATCCTCTGGTCCTTCTCTGAGTACTTCGTATACTTCGTCAACTAACGTCGGAAATAATCACAATAAGCAACATAACAAGGCAAAAATAAAAGTGCTCTTAAAATAGGAGTTGGACTTTTCTAGGATACCTCTGGTCATATGAAAAATAACCAGAGTGGTTGCATTGGGATTGGATTAGTGGATATCTCTGATTATTACAATATGTTGGAATCAATGGGTTTATGGATTTGCAAGAAGTGTACAGAAATATATTTTTGAAAAATGAGCAAAGGCACCCATTTAACAAATCATGATTTTAGAAGCATCTAGGAGTTGGTTTCACTGGATTTGGAGTTCAAATGGATTTCCTAGGATTTTGCAAAGTTGACAAATATGAAGAAATGGCTCATTATTTTGTAGGGTACATAAAGTATTAGGAAAAATGTTCCAAAACTAATTTTTGATATTACAAGTATCTAGGAATTTGAACCATTGCATTTGGATCAAATTTGAGCTCTCTGTGATTTTCTAAAGTTCATCACAAAAATGGAAAAATGGCATTTGATAAATATTAGGGAAGAAAAAGTCTCTGGAAAAATGTGCATATTGCACCATGTGATAGAGCATGATTTTATGAACTACTAGAAATTTGAATCATCCAATTTGGAGTTCATTTGAATATTTGGGAGATTTTACAATTTATCTGGAAAATAAAATGAGAAAAAGGCAAGGGCTATACCCTTATCCAACGCACCGGGCGTTAGATAGAAGTGGGCCGGCCCAGTGGCTCAGCCGCGCGGGGTGCCCAGGCCACGTCGACGGCATATTCCCTGGAGTACGTCTTCGCTCCCGGCAGACGTCTTCAGCGGAGGCCGTCTCCACTTACTCCGGGGGGGGGGGGCCTTAGCCACTTACAGGAGGGTCCCGCTGGCAGGCTGTTCGTCCTGCCCAGCGTCGTCTTCAACCCCACCTCGCCAGGCAGAGGACGCCCGCCTCGCTCGCCTCCGGCGCTACTCCGCCCATCCGCACCGGCCGGCGGGGAGGGAATGGAGCGGCGGGGCTCGGTTGCGCCCGTAGGATGGGACGGAGGGAGGAAGGGCCCCCTCCTTGCTTCCACGGAGGCCGGCAAGGTCGGTGCTCTGCTGCCGCTAGTGCCGGTGACTCCGGCCGCCTCGGGTGCTGCTTGGCGCACCGGCGTGCTCGGGAGACGTCGTCGCACCACAGGGACCTATGCACGCGTCTCAAGGAGGGCCAGAGTGAGCAGGGGTTCAACCATGGCGGAGATGGGCCTCGGCCACCTTGGGCTTCGAGCGCACGGGCATCCCAAGGAAGATTGGCGGAGGTGGGGGACTTCCTGGAGATCGTGTGATGGCACTTGAGTGGCCAGGAGGGAGAGAGGGGCTCGGGGTAGCTCGAATTCGAACAGCGGCCGTCGGCGAGGCTCCGGCCACGGAGGTGGACAGAGGGCTCGAGAGGGAGAGATAGGTTGTCTGGGGGTTGCTGGAGTAGTGGGAGAGCGAGAGGAGTCGAGAGGGAGCCCAATGGGGCTCTATATAGTGCGCGCGTCGGTCCACCGTGGGCGCGGTCCAGGGCGCGCTCGGGCGAGCTCGAAGAGGGGAGTGGAGAGATGGTCAGGTGGGGGCCGGCGACGTGCCGTGCCCTAGACGTCGAGGCGACCTCGGGGGACATGCTGGGGAGGCCCGAGGTTGTCGAGGCATCAGGATGGGGGGCGGCTACAGTGCGCTAGAGCACTGTAGCGCGCTCCAGAGCGCCGTTTTGGCATGCTAGGGCATGCCATTGGCAGTTGAGCGTGTCCAAGCTTGTCTACTGGCTTTGGGGTAGTACTGGGATGCTCTATGAAGCTTAGGAGGTAAGGTAGGAGGGAGGGGTAAGAAGTAGAAGGGTGAAAGGTGCTTCCATGGTGAGAACAGAGAGGTAATTGTGGGATTTACCCCCTCCAATGATTGAGCTGAGGCATGTGTGAGTTACTGGAGGTAGAAGGTGATCAGGTTCACCTGTGGTAAGAATTAGAGGTAAAGGGGAATAGTGAAAGGGGTCAAACAATGGTTTTGGAAAAATGGCAGAAGGTGTTTGATGCAAATTTGGGCAAGCAAATTAACTCCACTTGACATGAGACTTAATAGGATCAAATGGCACATAGAAATAGGGTATTCCACCAAGTTTGAGCTCATTTGAAGAAACTTGCCGATGCAACTTTGGTAAACCCTAGAAATCAACAGAAATGGATTTTCCAAGATTAGGTCAAGCAAATCATCCCTCCTTGATGCACCACTTGGTGTAGTGTCATCATTTGGGGTTGTGAGCATGTCCACAAAATTTGAGGCCCCAAGTAAAAAGTTGGCAATGTAGAGTTGTTCAAATTTGGATCTGGTCAGAAAGGGTTTTGGGGCACTTAAATCAAGTTATGCTTCTCCAATACTTGTGCCATTTGGTCTAGATGCATAATTAGACCATTTTAGCATGTGCACCATGTTTGAGAGCATTTGGACAAGTTTGGCAATGTAAAGTTGCTCAAACTTCAAAATGGACAAAAATGGTTTTGAGGGGATTAGATGATGTTTTCTTGATCTTCAAGGCATGAGGCTTTGTAAGATCATCAAATATGTCATATTTGTCATGATAGAATTTCCCTGGAATTTTTGTAGAATAGTTCCTTTGTAAATATTTCAAAAGTTTGAAATATCCAAAAAGGGTTTTGGAAGGATTTGTCCAATATTTTGAACATGACCAAGTGTTGAAATTCTTATATATGGACAATATATGTCCTAGGAGTTTCTCTGAATTTTGGCAGATATTTTTGAAACAGTTAAATAATTTTAACCTATTAAAGACCATTTCTAGCCTAAAGAAAAAGCTTTTAAATAAAAAATAAAAATAACTTTTAAAATTATAATTTTGTGATTTTTGGGAGTCCTATACCTAATAGGATTCAAATATGCTTTTTGAAAGATTTTTCACACCCCAAATAAGGTACTTGCAGTGCAAACCTCAATTCAGGGGTTTTTGGAAAACTAATTTTAGAAACTACTATTTGGCCAAAATATTTTTGTAAGAAAATACTATACTGTCATATACACATGGCATGATCATTGGGAAAAGGTTTTGGATCAAGGAGAGGAAGTATAAGACTTGGATGATTTATTTGATTTTTAGAGCACTTGCAACTAGCAAACAGAAAACCAATCAAGCAAACTCAAAAACACTCAAAAGTTTTTGTCAAACCACATTTTTAGCATGATTATTAGCTTATCTGTTGTGGCATGAAAATCAGGGTGTGACAGCGACATCGATCAACTCGCCGTCCATGAAGTGCAGGAGAGTGCATGGAACGTTGGCGGCGCCCTGCGAAAACATGTAGGGGGTCAGGGATGCCCTGTCAAAGGCAAGGAGATGAAGTCATCGGCCGAGGCTAAGTTACCGTGATGGCGTCGAGCTCGGCTAATGTCGAGGCACCGCCAACGGCAGGTGTGCAAGTGATGGAGGGGCCGCTTGCTGCCGAGGTGCCAACCGGCGTATTCTTCCCACACCCGGGTGCATTAAGCTCCAATGCTGGCACCGATGCTGGAGACACCAATGTCGCCTCCGCCGGAGACACCAATGTCGGCGTGTTGTGCGATTTGCTGCCCGTGAAGCTGGGAATCGGGGGCGTCCCCTGTTGGCCGCCCGCAATCCACCCCTGCAGCCCTTAAGCAAGGAAGGCATAATGGCAGTGGTCGTCGCTCCCACTTGGTCTCGCACTTGCTCTTGCACCATCTCCGGAATCCGCGCCACTTGTGCCTTGAGTTCTTTAACCTCGCACTCCTGGCTTTCCGTCTTTCTCTCCTTTCGCCCAGCCTTATAGTATTCCGACCATTTCATGGACAAGCCTTTATTGGCCACACGACCAGCTGACGACGGCATACTGAACTTATCCTTGTGTTTCATTACGTTCAACGCCCTATTTAAAGTGGTGTCCCAAGGGGTAGACAGGGAGCCCACGCTACTGCTTTCAGCTTCCTGCGCCAGAACAAGCTCAAGCGCCTTCACCTTCGGATCCGTGGTAAGCTCCTTTTTTCGGGTCCATCTTGTACCGGGCCCTGACAAAGTTCCTGGTCTCTTTTTCAGGGTATTTATCAAAGAGGGGAGGTAGGCCTTGCTCGGCACGCTCCGCGTCCTCCTTGTCCCATTTAGGTTCCGCCACTCTATAACCGCCGGGACCGAGTGTGTGGACCGCTAAGTTCAAGTACCACATATCTTTCCCCCACTGACTTGATTCCGCGGATGTGTCACACTCTAAGTCAAGAAAATTGGGCATGACCTTTGCTAATTTTCTTGACCTAGGAGTGCCCCATTCTCAACCGAAACGGAAATTAATCAACATTTCAGGAGAAAGGGTTAATTACTCCAAGCAAAGTAAGAGTACATGTTCAGAACACTTGCAATATCTTCAGTAAGAGTACATGTTCAGAACACTTGCAATATCTTCAGTAAGAGTACATGTTCAGAACAAGCACTTGCAGTATCTTCAGCAAGCAAGTTCAGAACAAACACATGCCCAGAACAACTCTGATTCGAATGTTTCAGAAGATTATGAGACTTCTTAGTTCAAGAAAAATACATGGTACTAGTCTATCTATGACTATGGACCTAGAGTGATGAAAGGATTGAAATAAACAAGTATAGTACGAGTGGACAGGCGCGTCTCAGGGGCAGTTCCTGGTGCTAAAGGTTATGCTTCACATATGGAATTGAACTAGAATAGATCGCCTGACGCTATATCTTCATCTTTCTAGACAAGGCATTTTTAATAACTGTTAAGCATCGCACCAAGAAGATGCAGCCAGCCGGGCCGTTCCACTTTTGACTTGTGCATCAACTACCCAGCGCACGACAAGAGAAAAAAAAGACAGTGCATAGACACGGAACTGCAAACACCCACAGGTGAAAAGCTCTGTGATAAAGCATGAGAAACTAAAGTTCAAAAAAACACGAGCAACCATGTCTTGCATGTGTTGCTCCCCCGTATGTGCGCGCACGCGTTCAATCATACTCTTCTTCTATAGACAGAAGAAGCACTGTAACAAAGTACTACACGTCGATTACATGCAGTAAAGCTAGGGGTGAATCAGAGATGGCGGCAGAAAGAAACCATCTTCTTTTTCTATAGACAGAAGTAGCACATCAGTCCTCTAAGCTTAACGATGCCCGGCGTCAGCGCATGAGCACGCGGGAACGGCGGCCGCACGAAGCTGCAGCAGTAGCGGCACGACTGGGCGGCGAAGGCGGCGAGCTCCTACTCCTACCCATAGGTCGCCTGCTCGGGATCCAAGGGGATAAGCGGGGAAGAGAGGGGGAGAGATAGACTAACCTGCAGGGGCCGTGGGGGGAGGAACCCGACGCCATAGACCGACGCATCCGTTGAGGATAGCCGCTGCTGCTGGTGGCCACCGCCGCGCCGCGCGAGCCGCCGCTGTCCGCCGCTGCTGCTGGTGGTGGTGGCCGCCGCCACACCGCGCGAGCCGCATGGTCGATCTGCCGCTGGTGGCCGCCGCCGCGCCGCGGAGCCGTCGGTGTCCGCTGCTGCTGCTGCTACTTGGGTGATTGCGCTGGCCGAACCGCTGCACCCCCGCCGCCGTAGAAAGAAAGAAAGGAGGAAAGAGATGAGGTGGAGGGATGGGGTTCGTGCGGTGTGGGTTTGGAGGGGATTGGGTTCGAGTGGAGGGAAGAGGATAGCAGGAGGGCGGCAGGTCGCCGGTGGTGCTGGAGGAGACGAGGTCACCGGTGGGGTTGGGGGAGAGGAGGTCGGCGGCGACAGGTTTGGAGGGGATTGGGATCGAGGGGAGGGGAGAGGATAGGGCCAGGGAGAGGATAGGAGGAGGGTGGCTGGATTCTATTTAGTGGGGGGAGGGTTAGCAATGGCGCACATTTTAGGGGCGCGCCATAAACGTTGGTATATCAATGGCGCACCTTTTGGGGGTGCGCCATAAGCACCGTGATAGCAATGGCGCACCTTCTCCTCGTGCGCCATTACTAACTTTTTTATATTTTTTTGGATTTTTAGTTGCATGTAATAATTTAAGATTTGAGATAAAAGAAAAGGAAAATGCAAATAGAGTTATAAAACCATTGTGCAAAGATTTAGAATTAGATGACATGGTTGAAATCAAGTGATACATGTAATAATTTAGTTGCATGTAATAATTGAGCTTGCCACTGACACACACATGGGGCCGACACGTCGTGATTCGATCTTAGCTATCTTTTCACAATCTTCTTGCCCTTCTTTCTCGCGGTTGAATAGTTTAGCCCCGGAACACCTTGAGCTCTTCTCTTGAACGGACGTCCTTTAGGTAGGGTGGTCCTGCTTCTTCTTGTGGTGTATGGTACTTTATCATCGTCATCATCTTCCATCTTCGGGTCGCCGTACTTATCGAAGTCTTGCTCATTGGCGACTCAATCCATTTCGATGATGTTCCTTTTGCCTCTCCTCACGATAACACGACTGGGCTTTGACGGGTCGGTAATGAAGAAGCATTGGTCCACTTGGGAAGCCAGTACCCATGGCTCATTTTCGCGGTGACATTTGTGCCCGCGGTCTTGGATTTGGCTTCTGGTATAACCATGGTGGTGAAATACTGGTGTTCTTTTAGGACGCTCTTGGCCCATCTGACACGGAACATCGGGACCTTCTCTCCAGCGTAGCTCAGCTCCCAGATCTCCTTGATCCTTCCGTAGTATCTGTCCTTGTCGTTACCGGCGTAGAATTCCATCATTACCCCAGAGTTCTGATAATCGCTCTTCATGTCCTTTTCCTCTGTGTATAATGTGTAGCCATTGATAACGTATGCCTCATAGGTCATCAGGTTGTGCTCGGCGCCCTGTGACAAGGCGAATATGAGTTTTTCTCCTGCGGAAGAACCCTCATGTAAAGGGTACGACTGAAGCTTCTCCTTGAACCAACGCGTGAAATATGAGTTGTGCTCTTTGATTATATCTCCGTCCGTCCTCTATTGGCCTCGATCATTGTACGTCTTCTCAATAAAGGTTTTGTGCTATACCACCCATGGATCGACCATGTCTATGTGTTGTAGCGCGACTAGGTTTGCTCTTTCAAAGTCGGCGAGTCGACCCTTGAAGTCGACATGCATTTCGCAGTGACCCTCGCGGTGGCCCCATCCAGCGAGCCTGTCGAGGTGCTCGTTGACGGGCAGACCAACGGGGTTCTCGATGCCTAGATAATTCATGCAATAGGAGATGCACTCTTCGGTCAGAAAGCCCTTGGCTATGCTTCCATCTGGACGTGCCCTGTTGCGAATGTATCCTTTGATGACACCATTCATCCTTTCGAACGGCATCATGCTGTGCAGGAACGTTGGCCCAAGTTGGATGATATCCTCCACGATATGGACCAGCAGATGAACCATAACGTCGAAGAATGCGGGCGGGAAGTACATCTCAAGCTCGCATAGTATCACCACGATCTCTTCCTGTAGCCTTCTGAGTTGCCTCGCGCCAACCGACTTCCGAGAGATGACGTCGAACAAGTTGCATAGGCCAAATAGCGTTTCACGGACGCGCGCGTCGATGATCCCACGGATTGCAACTGGAAGTATCTGCGTCATCAGCACGTGACAGTCATGAGACTTCATCCCACTGAACTTCTGCTCGCTGAGTCTAGGTATCTTCTTATCTTCCCTGTGTAACCGTAAGGAGGTTTTGCTCCTAAGAGGCACGTGAAAAACTGCTCGATCTCCTTCTGACTTAGAGTGAAGCACGCGGGAGGGCAGTCATATTTGCCTTTGCGATGACTTTCCATGTCCTTCGCCTCATCATCATCATCATTAGGGCGTTTTGCGTGAAGCTCCTCCCTGATGCCCATTGATTGCAAGTCTGCCCTTGCTTTCGGCCCATCTTTGGTCCTCTCTGGCATGTTGAGCAGGGTACCAAGCAGACTCTCGCACACGTTCTTCGTGATATGCATGACATCAAGGCTGTGAGGCACATAGAGGATCTTCTAGTACTTCAAGTCCCAGAAAACAGACCTCGTTTTCCATACCTTCAGCAGCGGCTCTAGCGCCTTTCGCTTCTTTCCAGGCGATGGGCACTCTTTCCAATTTTTCAACAGCTCGTCTATTTCCTCGCCGCTCCTCATATGTGGGGGTCTTCAGGGTTCGGTTTCACCATCGAACAGATCCTTGCGTTTTCTCCATGCGTCGTCATCGCGAAGCCACCTTCGATGTCCCATGAACACGGTTTTCGAAGTCTCGGGATCTTTATCTAGCTGGCGATAAGTTGTGTCATCCATGCACCTCACGCACGCACAAAATCCATGGACCACCTGCCCCGCGACATATCCGTAACCGAGATAATCGTGCACCGTCGTGAGCAGTGCGGCTCTCATATGGAAATATTATTTCGCTGCGGCGTCCCACATATTCGCTGGCGTTTTCCACAGCGTGTCTAGCTCCTCTTTCAGCAGCCCCAGATACAGATTGATGTTGGTCCCTGGTTGTTTCAGCCCTTCAATTAACATACTCATGTGAATGTACTTCCTCTTCATGCACATCCAGGCGGGGACGTTGTACATCCACACAAACACAGGCCAGGTGCTATGTGTGCTTCTCTGGCTGCCAAACAGATTGACTCCATCGGTGCTCGCGCCCAGCATGATGTTCCTTGGATCGTCCCCAAATCCTGGGTGTTCCAAGTTCAACGCTTGCCACTGGCTCGCATCCTTAGGGTGACTCAGCATCTTGTCTTTTTTATTTATCTCCGGATCATTTTCGTCATCTTCTCGCTTCTTCTTCTCCCTATCTGCGTGCCAACGCAGGAGCTTGGCTTGCTTAGGGTCAGCGAAATACCGCTGCAGACGAGGAGTGATCGGAAAGTACCACACCACTTTTCGAGGAGCTTTCTTACTCTTCTTGTATCGAGTGATGCCGGACACCGGACATATGGTAGACTCTGCGTGCTCATCCCGATAAATGATGCAATCATTCATGCACACATGGTATTTCACGTGCGGTAAATCCAGAGGACACACGATTTTCTTCGCCTCCTAGAAACTGGTGGGGCACTTTTTCCCCTTGGGAAGACGTTCGTGCTAGTTTCTTGGACCAGCTCTCGGAAATGGCTCTCCTCTCCTCTCCTCTCCCACCACCCACACAATCCTACCAACCTACCATGGCGCCTACTGATCTAAGCCTCCATGGATGGGCTTCTACATTGGGACTTCTCCCCGGCCTAGCGGTCATGGCTCAGGTGCGTCGTCATTTTGGATCTATCGTTCACTTCTCCATCTTTGGCACGACCAAGGAATTTTTCTTGGTTGTTAGTTTCTCCTCTGCCTCTTTCCCTCTCAATGAAGAATTGGTGGCGATCGCTCTGCAATGTTGTGTTGGTGGTTTACCCTTGGGTTTGCATGTTTGTCATTTGGAGGGCAGAAAGTTTTGATTCTCAGTTGCTTCTAATCGGGTTGGTCATTTCATCTATGAGCTTAAGGATAGAGTATGGCTGGACATTGTCTATCATTTCCGTCTCTTCCGACCAACAGTTCATGTTCCTTCGGAAAACCCTTCGACGTGGCATCTGGATCAAACCAACCATGAAGTCATGGCTAGATCTCTTGTGGCTGTCAAATCGTGATACTTAGCATCTAACAAAGTTGATGTTGTTAATGCCTCTTCTCTGGTGACCCTATCCAAAGTGGGTTTTTCTTCGGCTGGTGATCGGACTTGTGTCTCACCGGTGACAGTCAGCCGAGTTTCGGGGGCGACCAGACATGATCCGGCGGGTTTGGATCAATTACTATCTCATAATGAGCAATTATTACAGAATTCCCTGGTTTTCGGAGCAATCCAAATTAACATTAATGAGCGGTCATCTGAGGTAGATCCTGTCATGGCCCAGCGTTTTCAAGGGTTCAATTCAAACTTGATACATGGAACCAGATACCTCGTTTTATGCTCCATCACATCCTGGATCACCATCGAGCGGGTATCTCGGAGGAGTGTATTGCTTCATTATGGAAAATCCCTTCTGTTCCGCCTCTGGATTACATATATGAAAAATTGACTATTTGTCATAAGTGCGATTATAATGATCATTTGGACATTAATTGCCCAGGACAACCCTGCCAAGTTTGTTTTCACAAGCCTTCTATGTGCTCCTCTATGGAACAAGGAGGCAAACATCAATCAAAGGAGACGACCTGCTATATATGTGGATCCAGGGCCCATCATTTCTATGCTTTCCCGGCCCACTACTTCTGCGATATTTGTGGTTTTTTGGGACATCATAAAAAAGGCATGTAAATCAGCCAGGATTGCTCGGATGAAATGGAATCACAAAGATTACCTTGGCTCTACTTCCATTCCAACAAATGATTCCTCCCCTAACAATATCGATCATGGGCGATCAACTCCGGGAAATAATATGGCATGGGATAAGTATCCAGTCTTTTCAGGGCCACAGTGCTGGGAAGTAAATGATCCTGCCCTCGATTCAGGCCAGGCTACTAGGCGTTGATGGACCGTACGATGCAAATCTTGTGGCCGTAAGGGCCACTGAGCGGTGGCTTGCTTCAGGTTGGTGCACCGTAATCGAGGAGTTTGGGGACCAAAGACTCAACCAGAGCCTGATGATACGCATTCTTCTCTCTCGCTGTCTGTGCTTTCCTCTGCTCCTCCTCCACCCACCGCGGCAATGGCCAACTATCCCCTCAATGTCGTCCCCTACCTCCCGCCGAGGATGACGATCGAGCTCGGGCCAGCTGATCGGAAGGTGAGGGATTACATGGTCGTCAGCGACATCCCTCCACTGCATCATGACTTCTTGGCCATTACGGAGGCCAATCGCTTCATCCCACACCATCAGAAGGCTGACATTCGCAACATCATCGAAGGTTTGCTTCATGAGTCACACTATTTTCCAACAGAAGTTTCATATCACCCTCTTGGTGTGGGTATCTTTGGTTTTGTCAACTCTATAGTCAGAGATACGGTAGTTGGTACTACTTTTGAACTGGATGAAAATGAGGTTGAGGAACACACTGTGATATCTTTTGTCCCACATGATGCTGCTCTGAACATGCGCCTCACCACCTTTGGTCCTGAGGTATGACTCCTTTATGTGGGTTTCCCGTACGACTATCAGACACAGCACTATATGCATAAATCAGTTGACAAATTTGGTACTTTAGTGGATTGGAATAACCCTAGAGGAGATATAAGGTTTGTGCTCATTAAAGCCAGAATCATCCATATGCGTTTGGTCCCTAAAAGCCTTGTAGTCCGTTAGCTTGGAGGGCTCGTCAGAGTTGGACTATTGCTGTAACCATGCTCCGTAGCAATGACTCGGATTCTCATTTGCCTGAAGTGCCACCGGCTGGGGAAGATCCACCTACAGAGGATGGCATTCCTCATCCTTTGCATGGAAATGGGATTAATGTTGAACAGATGTCCCAGCAACAGTTACACAACTGGCTGGCTCAAAATGTTGCCCCCAATGGTGAGCCTAATCTGTCAGATGATAATGTTGCTGTAGATCAGGATAATGATATTGACATCCATCCTGAATGGGGATTCTGGCCACCCCCTCCCCCCTCAAGAGCGACCAATGCTATACAATTTCCAGGAATGGCTTGTTGGTGAAGGGTTGCAGGTGAATCATGGTATCGTGCCTCCCAATAATACCCAGGATAGCCCGGCTGCTACTTGGAATCATTCCATCTCCATGAGCAATAGTACTGACTCTAGTGTCACTGTGTATGACTCTTATGTTTTGGTGCCCCTAGCTCTCATGAATCAGTTCTGGTCATAGGAGGGTTCTAGCTCTGCTCCAATGACACCTGCTTCTTTAGAATTAGTACCAAGTGCCACTACACTGCCTATCAACAGTCTGGATATCTCCCTTACTGTTTCTGATGCTGGTTTGCATGTGGACATGGTCAGCCATGGCAAGTTTACCCCTACTATGCTGTTAAGAGACTGCATTCCAATGACCAGGCTGAATACTTACCTTACTGCAGCAGTTAGGCCTATACTTGCATCCTTTGGTCCTTGGAATGATCACTATGGTTTCAGACAGAGCGCTGTAACTTTTAATATCACTGTTGTTGAAAATGCAGGTACTCTGAATATCATCTCTGCCTCCACGACCACCACCAAGTTTGGTTCATCTGTTGTGCATATTCAGGATGTAACTGAGGCCTCTCATTGGGAATTAAATTGTTCTCAGGAGCTGGCTATCACTGATGGTAATGAGGGACAGACTGCAGAAATACAAGACATACCAGATGCTTTTGTCACCCCAGTACCTGCTCAGCAACTTACTTCTAATGCCATTGTTGATCTCGCTGAGACTGTGGAAAATGCAGGGCCTGAACCTCCAGTGATAACCGAACATCATGAACAGAATGAAGAAGTTGTGGCCAACTCTGAGGAAGGGGTAGAAAATTCAGTTGCGACTGTTAATCGCAAGGGGAAGAATTCTTAGCCTACTTGTTCTATCTCTCTCCGCAAGAGTAACAGGTCCAACAAATATGATGGCTTTAAGGTCCCTGCAATAACTGACAGCAAGCCAAGAACCTCCAAGGTGAAGCCCAGGATCAATCCAACAGCCAAATCTTCATTGGTTATTACTGAGCTTGATGACACTGCTGAAGTCCCACCACCGACGCCCATTGCAACGATCCAGCTCGTGGGCATACTCAAGTGTGCCATCCCCGAGTGGAGCTCTCTGAAGATGCCCTCAATGAGGTTCAGGAGGATAATTCCCCTGCTTCTTCGAGTGCTTAAGATTTTTCTTTTTATCCTATGGTTCTTTTGGTTAATTGGAATGTGCTTTGTTGGAACGTTCGTGGCTTAAATTCAGAACCTAAACAACTCGCTCTGTTTAATGCCATCACCTCCAATGGATGTGCCGTAGTATGTTTGCAAGAAACTAAGAAGCAAGATTTCGATAATAATTTTATTAAGTCCTGCTGCCCACACCGCTTGGATAAGTTTTAGGGTATATTTTCGATAATATACTTCCATCCCTCGGTCCAAAAAATTCAGATTGGAATCATATTGGGTGCATCATCCTGGTTTTCTAGAAACGGTCAGTAAAGCTTGGTCCAAACCTGTTCGCTTTGAAAATATGGCCACTATCCTATCTCAAAAGTTTAAATAACTGAGGCATGATCTTAAGTCCTGGAGCAAAGGCATCTCCAAACTTTCCATTGCTATTGAAAACTCAAACAGAGCACTTTTCAAAATTGATGAACTAGAAAATAAAAGACTTCACACCACCCTGGAGACAAACTTTCGTCGCATACTGAAAAATCACATCCTGAGGCTTCTTGATTACCAAAAAGAATATTGGAGAGGATGATGCACCATCCATTGGATCAAGTTTGGTGATGAGTACCCTAAGTTTTTCCAAGCAATGGCTTCAGAAAGGTATAGAAGGAATAATATTGCATCACTTGGCAGATCATGCAGGGAAAGTGGTGGTCATTTTGCAAGCTTTCAAAAAGTGCCTTGGTTCATCTGCAAAACATGAGATGAAGTTTCATCTAGCCAGGATCATCAAACGGGTAGAGGATCTAGACCACCTTACAATACCATTCACACACCAAGAAATTGATGATGTGATCAAATACATGCCTGCTGATAGAGCGCCCGGTCCGGATGGTTTCACTGGACATTTTCTTAAATCTTGTTGGCACGTGATCAAAGAGGACTTCTACAAATTATGCAAACAATCCATGATGGCAATCTGAACCTTGAAATCATCAATGAGGGTTTCATTACATTGATACCAACAATCAACGCACCAACCTCAGTCAATGATTTCAGACCCATCATGTTACTTAACTGCTGTCTCAAGATACTTACAAAGGTACTTGCCAATCGATTACAAAGACTCATACTGAAGATTGTACATCGAAATCAATACGGGTTTCTGAAGGGTCGATTGATACGTCCAAAACGTATCTATAATTTCTGCTTGCTCCATGCCACTTTTGGGTGATATTGCTATGATATTCATACACTTCCATACACTTTTGATCATATTTGGACTAACTTACTAATCCAGTGCACCCTAGTGCCAGTTTCTGTTTTCGGTTGTTTTTGTATTTCAGGTTTTCACGTTTTGAGAACTGCCCAGAAAAATCCAGAAAAATTATATAAAAAATCAGCGATACGGAAACAACACTGCGTCCGAAGGGCAACCTGGGGGGGCCACAGGGGCTCCAGGCGCCCTGTGGGCGCGCCCCCCCCCCTGGGCCGCGCCGGGGGGGCGCCTCGGCCCCCCGAGAGTCCCCCGGTGCCCTACTTTGGCATATATTTCAAGGACTCTCCGAAACCCTCGAAACAGGACTTCTTTTCGCGATCCCATCTCTGTTCCGCCGCCGCCGCCGCTTCCAAGATCGGGAGCACCAGGAGAACTCTTCCCGGCACCCTGCCGGAGGGGAGGATCACCACCGGGAGCTTCTCCACCACCATGGACGCCTCCCGGATGACTCGTGAGTAGTCTCCCTTGGACCATGAGTCCATGACCAGTAGCTATGTGATGTTCTCCTCCCGTTCTTGTGCTTCACTAATTAGTCCTCGTGAGCTGCCCTACATGATCGAGGCACCTATGTAATCCTTATATTATTGCTATGTTGAGTTTGCTGGGATCCGATGGATTATGAGATTATGTTCAGATTGATCTTGAGTAATATATTTGATTCACCTCTTTTATATTTTAGTTCATAAGTAATTCTTAAATGTTCTCCGTTGTTATTTATTGCTTTGGCCGAGTAATAGGTAGTGACTCCAAGAGGGAACGTTATGCTCGATTGTGGGTTCATGCCCCTCGATGACTAGCTTGAGTGACGGAAACATGAGTCTAGGGGATGTGCTGTTGCCACAAGGGGGAAAACAACGGTGCTTGTGCCCGCGGGTGCAAGGATTGTTTACTTTACGCAAAGTTCTTTTAATGCAGTTGACTGTTGCATAGTGGGACTCGCAACTTAATACAAGCGAGATGTTCTGGATAGATATCTCAAGGTGGATGATTAGTAGTAGATGCATGGATTTCAGTCTACTTACTTTGGCGTACCGCCCATGCTTTGAACCTCAACCTTTCTTGCAATGGAGTCAGCATTGGTTTGCGTTCGTGGTCTTGTCAATTGCCCAGCTGTAATTTGTTACCTCACATAGCTGTTTTATCGTCTTTTGGGAGAGAGACATCACTAGTGAACATCATGAGACTCCGGTCCATATTACCATCATTGATCACATCCACTATTTACTTTTCGTTATTTACCTACTATCGCAAAAACTATCTATCACTACTATCATTGCTTTTAACCCTTTGTGAACTACAAGGCCGGAGAGATTGACAACCTCTCTGTACTCGTTGGGAGCAAAGTTATTTGTATCTGTGTGCAGGTCCACGTTGGTTGCTACTAATCTGGCGCCGTAGCAATTGACACCTACCTGTTGAACCTAGGAGTCTCTGGGGATTCGATCCTTGGCATCTTTGCTAGGGGAAAACACTTCTACTTACTGCATCTTACACCTTCCACTTGGGGTAACCAACGAGGGGTTCGAGGCCCATCAAGGAGTATTTTCTGGCGCCGTTGCCGGGGACTCCACTCTTCAGGATAGGGGAGTTGCATGCTATCTTTTACCTTTGCTTTTTAGTCTTGTTAGTTTACCTTTCATTATTGCTTTAGTACCTTTTTATCGAAAATCACAAAAATAGTTATCTTGCTTGCTTGCTATTATGGGTTCCACCAAAAACACTAATTGGGAGGAGTACACCCCTACTTCCATTGCCCCACTTATCTCTGACGGGGTTTACAAAAAAGATAAACCTTGTGATTACACTAGTTATGACGGAGAGTTATGCCCATGGCATGGTCTTCCAGGAAAAAAGTATGAGCCTCAGTTTAAAATTGCTCCTAAGCTTCCCGAAACTTGGGAAGATGTTCAAACTCTTATAATAGAGAGCGAATTAAACAAAGAGGATGACACTACAATTCTGCCCACTAATGATAAAATTGATTTTGATAATTGTAGTATTTCAAAAGTTGTCGCCTTCCTACAAGGAATGGCTAAGGATCCCAACACTAGCACGCTTAATCTTGCCTTCACAGAGCATATCACTAATGCTCTCATCAAAGCTAGGGAGGAAAAACTTAGAGTAGAAGCCTCCATACCTAGAAAGCTAGGAGATGGTTGGGATTCTATGATTAAAATTAAGATAAACAACTTCTCATGCTATGCCTTATGTGATATTGTAGCTAGTACTTCCATTATGCCCAAAAGACTATATGATATGCTTAAATTGAAATCCTTAGATTCTTGTTCTTTTGGAGATGTTCTCGTTGATTCTTCCATAAAGAAACCTTTGGGGAGGATCGACGATGTTCTTATTGTTGTCAATGATAATTATGTGCCCGTTGATTTCACTATTATGGATATTGAATGTGATCCTTCGTGTCCAATTATTTTGGGACGTCCCTTTTTGCGCACCGTTGGTGCTGTCATTGACATGAAAGAGGGTAATATAAAATTTCAGTTTCCTCTCAAGAAAGGGATGGAACACTTCCCTCGTAAGAAGGTCAAGTTACCTTTTGAGTACGTTGTACGGGCTAGCTATTCTTTTACTCTGATAAAACTTGATCTATGCATTATGCCTAGCTTAAAGGCATAAAAGAAAGCGCTTTTGGGAGGCAGCTCACATGAATAAATTTTTGCTTTTGTTGTGTCTTGATGTTGTTTACTGCTGTAGCATCATCATTGTATCTTTGCTTTTCATATTTGTGCCAAGTATAGCCTCTGATTGCTAGAAAGTTCAAAAGTTGTGAGGTGCTATCCAGGAAACAGATTCTGTCCTTGGATAGAAAAATTCGTATAAAATCACCAGATCATCCTTTTGGTCTGATTTTTTCGACAGCGTTCTCTATATAATTTTCTTTCGTGCGTCAGTTCTGAGTTTTTTGATTTGAGTTGCAGAAGTATCCCGAACAGGTCAATTACTGCCTGCTGTTCTGTTTTTCACAGATTCTGTCCTGTTTTGCCTTACCTTCACTTTGCAAATTAAGAACTTGCTTTTTCTTTGCAAAAACCTTTTGGCAATCTTGAGAAACAGTAGTACTTCAAGAATATCCTTATTTCCAGCAAGGTATAATTATTTTATTAAGGGTACTAACCTTGCTAATCAGATTATGATGAGTTATGTATGAAGGGAGTTTTCAAGTGTGCGAGGGAAGATGATAAAAAAAGATTCAGGAGTGTCAAGCGCTCAAGCTTGGGGATGCCCCCGTGCACCCCCAAGAAATATTCAAGGAGACTCAAGCGTCTAAGCTTGGGGATGCCCCCGTGCATCCCCTTCTCCATCAACATTATCAGTTCGTCTTTCGTTCCGCTATATTTTTATCACTTCATGTGTTATGTGCTATGCTTGGAGCGTCTTGCTTTTAGTTTTCTTTTTAGTTTTTCATAACGAGTCGGAACTCAGCATTCCTTTATGTGGGAGAGAAACACGCTCCACCTCTACCTAGAACATTACATAGAATTTTCATGTCTATCTATGCTGTGTGTGTTCTTTGTCTTTTAATAGCTACTATCGTGCTCTGCTCTTAGTATTCATGCTTATCTTTTCAAGAGCTTTTGTTTAGTTGGTTGCATGAACTCTCTCTAATTACCATGCTCACCTTATTAAGAGAGTTTGCTTCCGTTGCATGGGTTAATGTGTCTATGATAAAGATGCTACTTTCCTGATGGTGCTTAGTAGTTCAGGTTTTCTTATGGTTAATCTCGAATAGCTGGGGGGTTCCCAATGTGTCATTGGAGTACCAACTTGGTTTGTTTGCCTATGATGTGGTATGGTTTAGTAATATCTTCCTTCGAGAATTTATTTTGGTTTACTTGGCGTATGCTCACGCATATTCAAGACTGTAAAGAAAGTCTGTCAAGCCTTGGTGATCTTTTATTTCTAAGTAGTGATATAACTACCATGCCTGATTCAATATTGCTTTGTCGCTCTGCATGATTATGACCGTCATTCCTCTCTTAGTTGGTCGCTCCCAGTCTTTTGCTAACCTCCACCTGTACTAAGCAAATTAACCATGCAATACATAGCTCATGGGAAAGTAGCCTAAAAACTATTGTGGTAAAGAATATGTTGCTTATGTATCTTATTTCTTATGAGTTGCTTGCTGAGCGGTTACCATGTTTCTGGGGACGCCATCAACTGTCACACTTTTGTTGAATATCATGTGAGTTGCTATGCATGTTCTTCTTGTCTGAAGTAAGGGTGATTTACCGTGGGTTGAATAACTATGCATATTGTTAGAGAAGAACATTGGGCCGCCAACCAAAGCCATGCATCATGGTGGAAGTTTTAGCTTGGACCTTAATCCTCAATCTCTCATGAGAATATGCTTATGCATTAAAGAGGAGTCCATCATCTATTTTCTATGTTGTCCCGGTATGGATGTCCTCAAGTTGAGATCTATCAAAAGCGAGAAATCAAATGCGATCTATCTCCTTGGACCTTTGTACAGGTGGCATAGAGGTACCCCTTTGTGACTCTTGGTTAAAACATATGCAATGCAATGATAACCCATGGGGATCCGAGCTAATTAGGACAAGGAGCGAGCACTATTAGTATTCAATGCATGAGGCTTGCAACTTATGGGATGTTTTATACATGACACATATGAAGTACTACTACCGTTGACACAATTGCTTCCATGTTTCAAAATAAAAAGCTCTAGCACTTCAAGCACCAACTACTGAGAGCATGATTGTCATTCTGAGTGTAATGTGCATTGTTCCAAAGTAGCATTGTCTTTTGCATGATTGTGATATCGTTTATTCTGAAATGATTGTATCTAGTCATCACTTAAACCTTGAAGGTGCCCCTGCACTTATGTCTTGCATCACTAAAGGGGGCAAGCTAGATATCACTTTGTCATATTTGCACATCATGTTCATTGCAAATCTTTTTGATGTTTCAGTTTCATGTTGTAAAACTTTCAGTCATTTGTGATTTTCTCTTGAGGCAACTTAATTACTATAGAATCATTGTCTCAGTAAGCTTTTGTCATATGACTATGAGAAAGTCTTATATGGTTAATAGCATGTCACCACAGAAATTATTCTTGTTATCATTTACCTACTCGAGGACGAGCAGGAATTAAGCTTGGGGATGTTGATACGTCCAAAACGTATCTATAATTTCTGCTTGCTCCATGCCACTTTTGGGTGATATTGCTATGATATTCATACACTTCCATACACTTTTGATCATATTTGGACTAACTTACTAATCCAGTGCACCCCAGTGCCAGTTTCTGTTTTCGGCTGTTTTTGTAGTTCAGGTTTTCACGTTTCGAGAACTGCCCAGAAAAATCCAGAAAAAATATATAAAAAATCAGCGATACGGAAACAACACTGCGTCCGAAGGGCAACCTGGGGGGGCCACAGGGGCTCCAGGCGCCCTGTGGGCGCCCCCCCCCCTGGGCCGCGCCGGGGGGCGCCTCGGCCCCCCGAGAGTCCCCCGGTGCCCTACTTTGGCATATATTTAAAGGACTCTCCGAAACCCTCGAAACATGACTTCTTTTCGCGATCCCATCTCTGTTCCGCCGCCGCCGCCGCTTCCAAGATCGGGAGCACCAGGAGAACTCTTCCCGGCACCCTGCCGGAGGGGAGGATCACCACCGGGAGCTTCTCCACCACCATGGACGCCTCCCGGATGACTCGTGAGTAGTCTCCCTTGGACCATGAGTCCATGACCAGTAGATATGTGATGTTCTCCTCCCGTTCTTGTGCTTCACTAATTAGTCCTCGTGAGCTGCCCTACATGATCGAGGCACCTATGTAATCCTTATACTGTTGCTATGTTGAGTTTGCTGGGATCCGATGGATTATGAGATTATGTTCAGATTGATCTTGAGTAATATATTTGATTCACCTCTTTTATATTTTAGTTCATAAGTAATTCTTGCATGTTCTCCGTTGTTATTTATTGCTTTGGTCGAGTAATAGGTAGTGACTCCAAGAGGGAACGTTATGCTCGATTGTGGGTTCATGCCCCTCGATGACTAGCTTGAGGTACAGAAACATGAGTCTAGGGGATGTGCTGTTGCCACAAGGGGGAAAACAACGGTGCTTGTGCCCGTGGGTGCAAGGATTGTTTACTTTACGCAAAGTTCTTTTAATGCAGTTGTCTGTTGCATTGAGTTTACACTATGGGTGGGACTCACAACTTAATACCAGCGAGATGTTCTGGATAGATATCTCAAGGTGGATGATTAGTAGTAGATGCAGATGGATTTCGGTCTACTTACTTTGGCGTACCGCCCATGCTTTGAACCTCAACCTTTCTTGCAATGTAGTCAGCATTGGTTTGCGTTCGTGGTCTTGTCAATTGCCTAGCTGTAATTTGTTACCTCACGTAGATGTTTTATTGTCTTTTGGAGAGAGACATCACTAGTGAACATCATGAGACTCCGGTCCATATTACCATCATTGATCACATCCACTATTTACTTTTCGTTATTTACCTACTATCACAAAAACTATCTATCACTACTATCATTGCTTTTAACCCTTTGTGTACTACAAGGCCGGAGAGATTGACAACCTCTCTGTACTCGTTGGGAGCAAAGTTATTTGTATCTGTGTGCAGGTCCACGTTGGTTGCTACTAATCTGGCGCCATAGAAATTGACACCTACCTGTTGAACCTAGGAGTCTCTGGGGATTCGATCCTTGGCATCTTTGCTAGGGGAAAACACTTCTACTTACTGCATCTTACACCTTCCACTTGGGGTAACCAACGAGGGGTTCGAGGCTCATCATCGATCGATCCAAGACTGTCTGGAATGGGCATTTGAGTATATCTATCAATGCCAAGCTTCAAAAAAACCAATAGTGTTACTTAAGCTTGATTTCGCTAAAGCATTTGACACAATTGAACATAACGCCATGTTAGATATAATGCAACACATGGGATTTAACGCTAAATGGTTGGGCTGGATCAAGGCCATTTTATCATCTGCCAAATCTTTAGTTCTGCTTAATGGGGTGCCAGGTCGACAGTTTCATTGCAAAAGTGGAGTGCGCTAAGGCAATCCGCTATCTCCATTAATTTTTGTGCTGGCAGCCAATTTACTACAAGCTGTCATTAATGATGCTTTCATTCAAGGTGCAATCCAGCTGCCTTTCCTGTGCGCCACCCAAAAAGACTATCCGTTCATCCAATATGCGGACGACACAATTATTGTTCTTCCTGCTTGTGAATCACAAGCATCAAAGATCAAGCAAATCCTGTCCGACTATGCCACATCCATTGGATCGAAAATAAATTTTCACAAATCAACTCTTATCCCAATCAATTGTGATGACACTCTAAGTGGAAATATAGCCCAAATCTTCAGTTGCATCATTGGCAAAATGGCGTTCACATACCTGGGGCTGCCTCTGGGATCAACAAGACCCTCAATTCAAGATCTAATGCCGCTGGTATGTAAAGTGCAAAGACGTCTCACAGCTACTCTCAGCATGATTTCTTATGGAGCAAAACTTTCGTTGCTTAACTCAGTGGTAACCTCATTGACAATCTTTGCGCTATGCAGACTCAAACTTCCTACAAGTATACTTGAGCTATTAGATAAGATCAGACAGAAATGTCTGTGGACCAAAAAACAGAACAAGGAGAATCATGCAACTCTCTGGCGGCCTGGAACATGATATGCAAGCCCAAGAAATGTGGAGGGATGGGTATTCTAGATCTACGAATACAAAGTGAAGCCTTGCTACTTAAATACCTCCATAAATTCTATAATCATTGGGACCTGCCTTGGGTGGAACTAATCTGGAACACATACTATACTATGAAAATTCCACATGCAACTGATGCATGCGGTTCCTTCTGGTGGAGAGATATCACCAAACTTATGCCCATCTATAGAGGCATAACCAAGAGCAACATCCAAAATGGACACAATACTTTGCTATGGAAAGATCTATGGAGAGATGAAGTTCTTGCTGATAGATTCCCAAAGCCTTTTCATTCACCAGAAATGAAGTTATCTCAGTCCAAGAATTCCCAATGGAAGAAACGTTGGGGGGAACATTCCATCTTCCCTTATCAGAACAAGCCCATGCAGAATTGTTGGCAATGCAAGAATTACTGACTCCCATTAACCTGATCCAAGGAGATGACAATTGGACATGCATCTGGGACGAGTTTACACAGCCAAACAATATTACTCACATTACTTCAGAGATATCAATACCCACCAATCCTACAGGTGGCTTTGGAAATCTAAGGTAACCATGAAAATCAAGGTATTTGGCTGGCTTCTTCTTTCAGACAGACTAAACACAAGAAATATGCTCAAGAGGAGACATTACAACATTGGAGACAATTACACGTGCCTTTTGTGTGAATCCCCACCTAAGGAGACCTTGGAGCACCTCTTCTTCGCTTGCCCATTTAGCCAAGACTGCTGGACACATCTTGACATAAGTTGGCTAACACAAGGCACAAGACTTCATTGGCTGGAAAAAGCAAAGGATACTTGGAACAGACCTATGTTCATGGATACTTTCCTGCAAGCTGCATGGAGCATATAGAAGGAGAGAAATAATAAGCATTTCAGAGGGATCATCCCTTCAAGGCACTCCTGGCTGACTCGGTTGAAGAAAGACCTCTCCCTGCTTTGTTATAGGGTCGGAGAAAAACACAAAACCTTCTCAACCTCTTTTGTAAATAGGATCTAGTTCTCTGCTTGCTCTTTTTTGCTTTCATCTCCTAAAACCCCCTCTTTCTTCCTTATATTAATGGATGTAAGGTTATGACATTGTAAGACCCTTTTGATGCTATTTTAATACATACAGTAGGAGCCTCCCCTATTGTCTGAAGTGTCAAAAAAGACGTTCGTGCCAGAATGACATGTTCTCGTCGAAGCATGCGTCGGTGATTTTGTGTTTTTCCTTCATCTCTAGAGCCATGAGTTTTACTTTCAGGCGGGTATCCTCGGGCATGCATCCTTCATACAATGGAGTAACCGCGTCTATCTCCAGTTGATCAAGCTTGGCTTTCTCTCGGGCGGCAGCTCTTGTGTTACCCGTCTCCTTGAGAAGCAGCTCTTGAATATGAGGGTCCTGCACCCAGCCAATCGATGGTCCATCATCGTCTGCTCCGGCATCTTCATCTTCATGATCATGCCCTTCGTCTTGATCTTCCTCATCATCATGTCCGGCATCTTCTACATGATGACTGTGTCCTGCATCTACTTCGTGACCATGTCCTGGAGATTCTTCGTCTTCTCGCCCACCCTCGCCCCTATAGTCTTGCTGCCCTTCCTTATTTCTTACCCGGCTCCCATGCACGACTTCATAATCATCTTCATCACCTTGCCACCGATAGCCATCCATGAAACCACGCACGAGCAGGTGGTCCCACACCTGGCTGGAATCCGGGTCCATAAGGCTCTTCAGCTTGCAAGATCGACACGGACATCTTATCTTCGTCTCGTTCTTTTGAAGCATCTCGGCCTTCGCGGAGCTCAAAACCCAATTCACGATGCCTTCGGTCATCGTGCGGACCATGGTCGCCTGCGGGGTAGAGTAAAACGATGTTTTAGAACCAAATTTTTTTTGGCATGACTTTGCCTAAAAATAGGACCAAAAAGAATGCATAGTGCCAAATTCTCGCCGAAACGGAAATGAATCAACATTCCCGCAAAATATTCGTAACTATCGCATTTCAAATACCGGTACCTGCAAACTCAAACATATGCAATACCACAAACATATGTAGATCTAGGCCATAAAAAGTGTGTACGTTGGAGGGAGAAAAAATTAGATCTACAACATAAAGAAAGCTTTCCCCTTACTTACCTATCAAAAAAGTAAATTTAACCACTTAATTTGGGTGAATCTATGGTGCAAATGAGGTGAGGAGGAGGAGGCCGCCGAGACCAAGCTAGAGGGTGGAGAGAATGAAGTGGAGAAAGTGAGTGTGTGGTAGCTAGGGTGGCTATCAAAAATATCTGCCCTCGGGTTACCAATGGCGCACCCCCTAAGCATGTGCCGTTGGTAACCAGGGTTACTAATGGCGCACCTCGTGTGCGGTGCGCCATTACTAGTTTTGAAAAAAAAATCGAAAAAATGTTAGTAGTGGCGCATCGTGGGTGCGGTGCGCCATTACTAGTTAAACTAGTAATGGCGCACTGTACCCTGGCGCGCCATTGCTAAGTCTGAGAAGGGGTGTGGGGCCAGGACAAAACTAGTAATGGCGCAGCGCACGCCAGGTGCGCCATTAGTAATATGGCCATTAATGGAGCACCTATATCTGGTGCGCCACTGCTATATAGCAGTGGGGCACCACATACATGGTGCGCCATTAATGTCCATATTAGCTATAGCCGTTTTTATAGTAGTGTATAATCCTCCAATATATCAATCTTTTTGTCTTGACTATTTCGAGACTCCTCGTCACGTCTGTGCTCTCATCCGGGACTCCGAACAAACTTCGGTCATCAAAACACATAAATCATAATACAAATCATCATCGAATGCTAAGTGTGTGGACCCTACGGGTTTGAGAACTATGTAGACATGACCGAGACTCATCTCCGGTCAATAAACAATAGTGGAACCTGGATGCTCATATTGGCTCCTACATATTCTATGAAGATCTTTTATTGGTCAAACCGCATAACAACATACATTGTTCCGTTTGTCATCGGTATGTTACTTGCCAAGGCCATTGCTCCAGTCAAGAAACTCAACCATCTTTGACTGGTCCTTTTTGAACTTCTTCAAAACTTTATCAAGGTATGTGCTTTGTGAAAGTCCAATTAAGCGTCTTGATCTATCTCTATAGATCTTGATGCCCAATATATAAGCAGCTTCACCGAGGTCTTTCTTGAAAAATTATTATTCAAGTATCCTTTTATACTATCCAAAAATTCTACATTATTTCCAATGAACAATATATCATCCACATATAATATCAAAAATGCTATAGAGCTCCCACTCACTTTCTTGTAAATACAGGCTTATCCAAAAGTCTGTATAAAACCATATGCTTTTATCACCTCATCAAAGCGTATATTCCAACTCCGAGATGCTTGCATTAGTCCATACATGGATCGTTGGAGCTTGCATACTTTGTTAGCACCTTTAGGATCGACAAAACGTTCTGGTTGCATCATATACAACTCTTCTTTGATATATCCATTAAGGAATGCAGTTTTGACATCCATTTGCCAGATTTCATAATCATAAAATGCGGCAATTGCTAACATGATTCGGACAGACTTAAGCATCGCTACGGATGAGAAAGTCTCATCGTAGTCAACTCCTTGAACTTGTCGAAAACCTTTTGCAACAAGTCGAGCTTTGTAGACAGTAACATTACCATCGACGTCAGTCTTCTTCTTCAAGATCCATTTATTTTCAATGGCTTGCCGATCATCGACCAATTCAACCAAAGTCCATACTTTGTTCTTATACATGGATCCCATCTCAGATTTCATGGCCTCAAGCCATTTTACAGAATCTGGGCTCATCATCGGTTCCTCATAGTTTGTAGGTTCGTCATGGTCTAGTAACATGACTTCCAGAACATGGTTACGGTACCACTTTGGTGCGGAACGCACTCTGGTTGACCTACAAGGTTCAGTAGTAACTTGATCGGAAGTTTCATGATCATCATCAATAGCTTCCTCACTAATTGGTGTAGGAATCACTGGAACAGATTTCTGAACTACTTTCCAATTCAAGAGAAGGTACAATTACCTCATCAACTTCTGCTTTCCTCCCACTCACTTCTTTCGAGAGAAACTCCTTCTCTAGAAACGATCCATTCTTAGCAACGAATATCTTGCCTTCGGATCTGTGACAGAAGGTGTACCCAACAGTTTCCTTTAGGTATCCTATGAAGACACATTTCACCAATTTGGGTTCGAGCTTATGAGGTTGAAGATTTTTCACATAAGCATCACAGCCCCAAACTTTAAGAAACGACAACTTGGGTTTCTTGCCAAACCACAATTCATAAGGTGTCATCTTAACGGATTTAGATGGTGCCCTATTTAATGTGAATGCATCTGTCTCTAAAGCATAACCACAAAACGATAGTGGAAATCGCTAAGAGGCATCATAGATCGCACCATATCTAATAAAGTACGGTTACGACGTTCGGACACACCATTACGTTGTGGTGTTCCAGGTGACGTGAGTTGCGAAACTAATTCACGTTGTTTTAAATGAAGACAAAAATCGTAACTCAAATATTCGCCTCCGCGATCAGATCGCAAAAACTTTATTTTCTTGTTACGATGATTCTCTACTTCACTCTGAAATTCTTTGAACTTTTCATATGTTTCAGACTTGTGTTTCATCAAGTAGATATACCCATATCTGCTCAAATCATTTGTGAAGGTCAGGAAATAACGATACCCGCTGCGAGCCTCAACACTCATCAGACCGCATACGGCAGTATGTATGATTTCCAATAAGTCAATTGCTCGCTCCATTGTTCCGGAGAACGGTGTCTTAGTCATCTTGCCCATGAGGCATGGTTCGCAAGCACCAAGTGATTCATAATCAAGTGATTTCAAAAGCCCATCAGCATGGAGTTTCTTCATGCACTTTACACCAATATGACCTAAATGGTAGTGCCACAAATAAGTTGTACTATCATTATCAACTTTGCATCATTTGGCTTCAATATTATGAGTATGTGTATCACTACGATCGAGATTCAACAAAAAATAGACCACTCATCAAGGGTGCATGGCCATAAAAGATATTACTCATATAAATAGAACAACCATTATTCTCTGATTTAAAATAATAACCGTCTCGCAACAAACAAGATCCAGATATAATGTTCATGCACAACGCTGGCACCAAATAACAATTATTTAGGTCTAAAACTAATCCCGAAGGAAGATGTAGATGTAGGGTCCCGACGACGATCACATCGACTGTGGAGCCATTTCCCACGCGCATTGTCACCTCGTCCTTAGCCAATCTTTGTTTAATCTGTAGCCCCTGTTTCGAGTTAAAAATATGAGCAACCGAACCAGTATCAAATACCCAGGCGCTACTATGAGCATTAGTAAGTTACACATCAATAACGTGTATATCAATTTTTTTCACTTTGCCATTCTTCTTATCTGCCAAATACTTGGGCCAGTTTCACTTCCAGTGACGAGTCCCTTTGCAGTAGAAGCACTCAGTTTCAGGCTTGGCTCCAAACTTGGGTTTCTTACCGGGAGTAGCAACTGGCATGCTATTCTTCTTGAATTTCCCCTTCTTTCCCTTGCCCTTTTTCTTGAAAATAGTGGTCTTGTTAACCATCAACACTTGATGCTCCTTCTTGATTTCTACCTCCGCAGCTTTGAGCATAGTGAAGAGCTCGAGAATTGTCTTTTGCATCCCTTGCATATTATAGCTCATCACGAAGCCTTTATAGCTTGGTGGAAGTGATTGAAGAACTCTGTCAATAACACTATCATCGTCAACTTTAACTCCAAGTTGAGTCATGTGATTGTGGTACCCAAATATTCTGAGTATGTGTTCACTGACGGAATTGTTCTCCTCCATCTTGCAGCTGTAGAACTTGTTGGAGACTTCATATCTCTCAACTCGGGCATTTCCTTGAAATATTAACTTCAACTCTTGGAACATCTCATATGATCCATGACGTTCAAAACGTCTTTGAAGTCCCGATTCTAAGCCGTAAAGCATGGCACACTAAACTATCGAGTAGTCATCAGACTGTGTCTGCCATACGTTCGAAGCGTCCACATTAGCGGGAGGGGGCTTGTCACCTAGCGGTGCTTCATGGACATAATTCTTCTGTGCAGCAATGAGGATAATCCTCAAGTTACGGACCCAGTCTCTGTAGTTGCTACCATCATCATTCAACTTACCTTTCTCTAGGAACACATTAAAATTCAAGGGAACAGTAGCACAGACCATTGATCTACAACAACATAGATATGAAAAAACTATCAGGACTAAGTTCATGATAAATTAAAGTTCAATTAATCATATTACTAAAGAACTCCCACCGAGATTGACATCCCTCAAGTCATCTAAATGATCATGTGATCCAAATCAACTAAAACATGTCCGATCATCATGTGAGATGGAGTAGTTTTCAATGGTGAACATCTTATGTTGATCATATCTACTATATGATTCACGCTCGACCTTTCGGTCTCCAGTGTCCCGAGGCCATGTGTGTACATGCTAGGCTCGTCAAGTTTAACCCGAGTATTATGCACGTGCAAATTTGTCTTACACCCGTTGTATGTGAACATAGAGCTTCTCACACCCGATCATCACGTGGTGTCTCGGCATGACGAACTGTCGCAACGGTGCATACTCAGGGAGAACACTTGTACCTTGAAATTTTGTAAGGGATCATCTTATAATTCTACCGTCGTTTTAAGTAAAATAAGATGCATAATAAGATAAACAACACATGCAATCAAAATATGTGACATGATATGGCCATTATCATCTTGTGCTTTTGATCTCCATCTCCAAAGCATCGTCATGATCTCCATCTTCACCGGCTTGACACCATGATCTTCATCGTAGAGTCGTGGTCGTCTTGCCAGCTATTGCTTCTACTACTATCGCTAACTCATAGTGATAAAGTAAAGCAATTACCTTGCATTCACAATTCATACAATAAAGAGACAACCATAAGGCTCCTGCCGGTTGCCGATAATTTACAAAACATGATCATCTCATACAATAACGTATAACTCATCATATCTTGACCATATGGCATCACAACATGCCCTGTGAAAACAAGTTAGACGTCCTTTACTTTGTTGTTGCAAGTTTTACGTGGCTGCCACGGGCTTCTAGCAAGAACCGTTCTTACCTACACATCAAAACCACAATGATTTTTCGTCAAGTGTGTTGTTTTAACCTTCAACAAGGACCGGCCAAAGTCAAACTCTATTCAACTAAAGTTGGAGAAACAGACACCCGCCAGCCACCTGTGTGCAAGGCACGTCGGTAGAACCAGTCTCATGAACGCGGTCATGTAATGTCGGTCCGGGCCGCTTCATCCAACAATACCGCGAATGAAAGTAAGACGTTGGTGGTAAGCAATATGACTATTATCGCGCACAACTCTTTGTGATCTACTCATGCATATCATCTACGTATAGACCTGGCTCTGATGCCACTGTTGGGGAACGTAGTATTTCAAAAAAAATCCTACGATCACGCAAGATCTATCTAGGAGAAGCATAGCAACGAGCGGGGAGAGTGTGTCCGTGTACCCTCGTAGACCAAAACCGGAAGCGTTTAGTAACGCGGTTCATGCAGTCGAACGTCTTCGCGATCCAACCGATCCAAGCACCAAACATACGGCACCTTCGTGTTCAGCACACGTTTAGCACGATGACGTCCCACGAGCTCTTGATCCAGCAGAGGCTCGAGGGAGAGTTCCGGCAGCACGAGGGCGTGTTGACGGTGTTGTTGATGTGATCCGCGCAGGGCTTCACCTAAGTGCTACGACAATATGACCGAGGTGTTAAACTGTGCAGGAGGTACTGCACACGGCTAAAACATCAACTTGTGTGTTCTAGGGTGGCCCATCCCCACGTATTTAAAGGAGGGAGGAGGAGGCCGGCCGGCCCTAGGGGCACGCCAAGTGGGGAGTCCAACTAGGATTCCCAATCCTAGTATGACTCCCTTTCCTATTCCAAGGGGGAGAAGGAGGGAAGGAGAGGGAGAGGGAAAGGAAAGAGGGGGCCACACCCCCTCTCCCTAGTACTATTTGGACCACCTTGGGGGGGCACGCGCCACCTTGTGTCCTGCCCTCTCCTACTCCCTTATGGCCCATTAAGGCCCATAACTTCCCCGGGGGGTTCCGGTAACCCCTCGGTTCTTCGATAAATACCCCAAACATCCCGAAACACTTTCCGGTGTCTGAATATCATCGTCCAATATATCAATCTTTATGTCTCGAATATTTTGAGACTCCTCATCATATCCGTGATCTCATCCGGGATTCCGAACAAACTTCGGTCATCAAAAACACATAACTCATAATATAAATCGTCATCGAACGTTAAGCGTGCGGACCTTACGGGTTTAAGAACTATGTAGACATGACTGAAACTCATCTCTGGTCAATAACCAATAGTGGAACCTGGATGGTCATATTGGCTCCTACATATTCTATGAAGATATTGTATCGTTCAAACCGCATAACAACATATGGTGTTCCCTTTGTCATCGGTATGTTACTTGCCCTAGATTTGATCGTCGATATCATCATACCTAGTTCAATCAAGTTATCGGTAAGTCTCTTTACTCGTTCCATAATACATCATCTCATGACTTACTCATTAGTCATTTGCTTGCAAGGCTTGTTATGATGTGCATTATCGAGAGGGCCCAAAGATACCTCTCCGACACTCGGAGTGACAAATCCTAATCTTGATCTATGCCAACACCACAAACACCTTCGGAGACACATGCAGAGAATCTTTATAAGCACATTGCATATTCTCATAGTCAGAGGAACATGTATAAGTCATCAAGAAAGCAATAGCAATAAAACTAAATATTAATTATGCTAAGCTAACGGATGGGTCTTGTCAATCACATCATTCTCCTAATGATGTGATCCCGTTCATAAAATGACAACACATGTCTATGGTCAGGAAACTCAACCATCTTTGATTAACGAGCTAGTTAAGTAGAGGCATACTAGGGACACTCTGTTTTGTCTATGTATTCACACATGTATCAAGTTTCCGGTTAATACAATTCTAGCATCAATAAAAGACATTTATCATGATATATACAGAAATATAAAGAACGACTTTTTTATTGCCTCTAGGGCATATTTCCTTCATTCTCAACTTCTTCTACTTCACCTACATGTGGTTTGCCACAAGGTTATGATATGGTGAGTGGTGGTGTTCATTAAAATGATTATAGGGAGCTTATTATTGACGATCCTTCATCACTTTATTATTGCAATGCTTCATCATTAGACTTTAACACTCCAAGCACTCCAAATGTTTCAGATGCTTGTGTTGATAGTCCTTGGATATCATGTAGAAATTGCTTGACTCAATCTCATGATGATATGCTTGCTATGTCTCGTTGCCATGATAAAAATGCACATATTTCCTCGAATTGTTGTGCTAATAATGTGGAGGAAATCCATCACCCCATGGAACAAGATGTGGCCTTTAATGGTGCTTCGAGGGATCCAACATCATCATCTATTGCATTTTGCCTTGTGGCTATTCCCACTTTGAATCCCAATATATGTTGTGATGATAGTGATGATGACAAGAATGATGGTGATGTTGATAATGATGACGAGAATGATAATGTTGCCTCCTTAAAAATTAAGGGGGAAATGATTTTTAAAGCTCTTCATAAGAATAAAATTTCTCGTTCCAACTTCATGGAAATCATGTTTATTTCCATTGAGGGCAAGAAATATATTGATGAGTTGGAATATCTTCTTGAGGAGCATAAGGTAACCATTGATAAAATGGAAGGTCATGAGCGTGATTACACAAATGGGATCGCAGACCTCTCTCTCAAGCTCTTGAACTTTAACAAACCACCAAAGAATATCTTAAGGAGACTTTTGCTCTAGAACTATCTAGAGTGAGAGAATCTCATGATTGAGTTCTTGAGGTCGACAATGTTTTTGAAACTAAAAATGAGAAGCTTGAAGTTGCGCATGCTAAACTCCTTGAGGACTTTGACCACCTCGAAAACGGCTCAAGGCTCATTAAGAGTGAGCTCATCAAACTCACCGAGTCTCATGCTCAACTTAAAGCTTCATATTCGAAAGAGCTTGCTAAGTTATCTTCTCCTCTTGTTGTAAATGATGATGCTTGTGCTACTAACTCTATATCTTGTGAAGCATCCATTTTAAAGGAGAATGTTGAGCTAAGGGCTCAACTGGAGTTTCTATCTAGCAATTATGGGAAGTTGGACGAAAGTCATGTAAAGCTCAGAAGCTCTCATGATGATCTTCTAGTATCCCATAATGTGCTAAAGATATCTCATTAGGATATGATCACTAAGGTAACATCTAGCGAGTCTTGTGTGGGTAATTGCACTAGTTCCAGTCAAAATGCTACATTGCCATGTGCTAGTCCTTGTAATTCATCTACTCACAAAATTGGTACATCTTGTGATGAATTACTTTCCTTGCCTTGTTGCTCTAACGATGAAGCTTGTACTTCCTCTAGTACTTGTGATGATACTAACCATGTAGAGGAAATCAAAGAGCTCAAGGCCCAAGTGACTTCCTTGAAGATTTACTTGCAAAAGTGTCACGAAGGGAAGTCCACACTCAACAATATCTTGAGTGTGCAAAAATCCCCCAATGACAAAGGTGGACTTGGATTCAACTCCAATAAGAAGAAGAAGTCCAATAACAAAAAGAACAAGGGCCAAGAACAACTCAAGAATTCGGCCAAGATTGCTTCAAGTGCAAAATTGAAGGGTGTCATCTTAGATCTTTCCCATTGAAGAAGAACCCCATTAATGACAAGCAACAAGGGAAGCGGCCACAAGTTCATTCTCATGGTCAACCTCAAGTTGAAGAAAGGCCTCTTCCCAAGAAGACTCGAGCTATTGCTTCTCAAATTGAGAAATCAAGTGAGAAGAAAGTGAAGAGTAGACGTTGCTACTTATGCCATGAGAAAGGTCACGTTTCTTCTTCATGAACTAGTGGTAACTTATCCAACCCAATTATTACTGATGATATCTATTCTCTTGGGAAGGATAAGGTTGTCAATGTGTTTGCCAAGTTTGTTGGTACTCAAAGTGGTGTCAAGAAAAGACCAATTTGGGTTGCCAAGCCTATTGTGACTAACCTCTTAGGACCCAACTTGGTTGGCTACCAACAAGCTCAAACTTGATCAATAGGTGATGTAGGAGGACATTGGAGACTTGGCTACATTACGAAGAATTAAGGGGTCTTCATCATTCATATTGTCTCAAGTCAAGCCATTCGGATTATTAAGTTTCTATTTTATATCCAATGTTCCTCCTCTTGTGGCAATCCATGTTTAAATTGTTTGCATTGAAAGTTATTTGCCCCTTAGCATGTTGTGGTTTTGTACCTTGCATGTGCTTGTACATGGTTTGCTTCCAATTTTCTTTTCCTGAGAAATCAAGTATGTGTATGTTGGTTTGCACATCATGTACGTGTGTGTCGTGTGTTGAGCCTTTTGCATCTTATTTGTATCTTAATTGGCTCCGGTGAGAGATTAATGAAACATCCCATTTTGGGGGGAGTGATGTGCTTTGTGCACCTCACGGTCCCACAAATGTGTGTACATGAGGAATACCATCTAGTATTGATATTACAATATTATCTAGTCTCTATGTGGTATGTCTTCTCATGAGAGATTCAAATCCTATTTGTTCCATTAATTATCTCTTGTTGGTTCTCTATTGCATCTTGGTAAGTTTTTCATTGGTATCACATTGTGGGGGAGTAATATACTATGTGTATATTACAAGCCTAGAAAATGTGTACATTTGAGATTTTGTTACCTAGAGCTGATATTGTAAATTATCTTGTTCCTAGGTGACATGTTAGCTCTACAAGTTGCAAATTTACTTTTGTGTTCGGTGTGAATATGATGTTGGATATTTGATTTCTACCACCGGGAATTATTTCCAAGTACTTCTTGTTTTCCTGACAATTGGTAATCATTTATGTGGTAGAAATTATTGATCATATTTACCTTGGTTTTTGTTTTTATTTGCCCTTATTCCTTTCCAAGATTGTGTCAACTCCCATTGTCGTCCGTGCCACTTGTGGATCTTGTTATTTTCTTGATCTTTTCTAGTGATTTCTAGATATAATGAAAGTGGTGATCCCACCTTGTAAATTTTGTATTCAAATGCACATTCTCTATAATGCACAACTCTCAGGGGAGCTATCATATTCTCTATGGAACATTGTTCGTGTTATCCTTATCAAGTGTGTGTTGCGGAAGGCAAGCCGTTTCTTTCTAGTACTTTGTGCCATCATGAAACTTTGTAGAGGGCTTGGTTTGTTTGTAACCATCCTCTCTTTTGGGAGTTTGATATCTATCTTTTTGCGTGTATCAATGGATCTCTTAATTGATATCTTCCAAGTGATGATGTCTCCATTTGGTATCCCATTTTCACTTGGCATTTCTTTTTCATTTGGCATCGGTCCTTGAAATTCTTGAGCATGCATGCATAATTACTTCATGTATTTTCTTTGGCATGTTTTCTCTCTTTGACCCAATATATAAGGGAAACTCCACCTAGTCTCAATTTGGATGAGATGTGCATGAAATTCCTTTATATATATATATATATATATATATATATATATATATATATATATATATATATATATATATATATATATATATATATATGTGGAGTTTGTCATATGTATTGGTGTTTCTAACTCTTTGATCCCAATGTGTTTGGGTACCATTTTTTTGTGTTGTTGTTCTAGGAACAATTGGAGATGCATTGGATGCTTTACTCACTCACAAGGAAGGTGTTGTCACCATGTTCTTATTGGAGTCAAGCTAGGATGTCAATGAACTACTTTCTACCTTCAATTGGTATCTTCTACATCCTTCCAATGTTATCTTGGTAACAAGTATCATCATCTACTTCATGCACACTTTTCTTGCATCAACCTTGTGTAGGTTGTATCATGGCATGTCTTCATTCTTTCTTGTGATACTTGCTTCCTTTATTAAAGCATCCCAACAATTATCTCTTGTTGCTATTTGTGATGTTTTCGATGCTCGTGTGGTTGGAATTCATTTATATACAATAGGATTATATCTAGCCATGTGTTATGCTTCAAGCGAATATATTATTGGCATATTTATGACTTCCATGTGTATATCCTATTCCTTCCTTTTTGTAACTATTTCGTGTGTACATCCTTATTTGTGGATTGATATCATCATGATCTTCATCTACCTAGAATATTATACACTTGAGAGAAGTTGCATATCTAGTTGATATCCCTTTCTTTCATGTCCACCTTGTCTTTCTTGTATTATTTCTTTGGTGGCTCCATGAAAGCCTTTGCCTTGAGTGCGGGTCCTATGTCGTTACATATTGATGCACTCTTGTGTGGTGAAGATTTTTTATTGCTTGTGAAAGAACATGCGGTGCCCCCATGTTTGGTTTTGGTAATTGATGACAATCTCTATGGACTAATGGTTGCCTTGAGTTATATTTGAAGGGTTTGTCCATAGGATTTTCTTGGAGTTCATTTGTTGGTTTGAAGGAGAGTTTGTGATGACCAAGATGCTATTAAGGAATTATCCAAAGATTGGTCTTGTGGGTGTTGAGCCTATCGCAAGCATGTCTTGAAGAAGAAGAGTATGTGATCATTCATGTTTACCTTCAAGACATCATCCAAATGAAGAGAATTGGAAAGATTCAAGGTTGATCAAGACTAAGTCAAAGAATGAATCAAGTTGATCAACACACAAAGTGTAGAAGATGTACCGAGAGGGATCAAGCAATCCCATGGTATGGTAAGCATTGTCAATCACGCTTTGTGTACTAACCCATGGTCTTCGTGAGAGTTCTTTGTGGGGTTAGGTTGCGGTGTGCAAGTTCAAGTGGAGTATCACGAAGAAATCAAGTGCTTGAAGCTTTCCGTCCATTGTCGTGACAATGGACTTGTGAAGGTATGCCGAAGAGTGGCTCACCCATAGAGGAGTATGGGGGAGCAATCTACTAGTCTTCACCGAGACAACGCAATCAAGAAAGGTGGTCCAACTTGAGGAAGTCAAGATCGTCTACATCTAGCTCAAGTGGACTTTGTGCAAAGCAAAGGTTTGCCCTTGATAGGTTTTCTATTTTACCGGTCTCGTGGTGGTAATTGGGAGACCGGGTTATAGGATCGTTTGTCGTACTATCAAGGAGGGCTCTCAAGTTGGTAGCTTGATCGTATCGTTAGTAGAGAGCTAAAACCATTGCATACTTGCATCCTGTTTCTTGGTTCTTGTTTGGTTCTCTTCGTGAGTCTTAGAGCTTTTGGTCATCTTGATGACAAGCTTGAGTTCATAGAAAACGGAGCTCACATGCGTCTTCTATGATGTTTTCGGTGTTGGAGGTTTTACCGGTCTTATCCGAGAAAGGGTTCTCACCATTTTCTTATGGGCCTTTTCTAATTTGCTTATTATTGGTATTTCTATTAAGATTGTGTTAGCCCTTGTCTCTAGCTTTCCAACAAACTTGGTTTCATCAAATTCGGAGTCCGTATGCAAAAGTTGTGGTCATTTTGGTGGTTTGAAAAGGCTGCAGTGGTACTATCGCGGGTAGGAGCGGAAGTAATTTTTTACTACCGCTTTCGGGAGCGGTACTACCGCTTGGAGCAGTACTACCACGGCTACTTCCGTGGCTACTTCCGCTCGGGACCAAAAACTCGTCACAAGTCCAGCGGTTGTAGGCACAGATGTAATTTTTTAGTACCGCTCGCAAGCAGTAGTACCGCTACCCTTAGCAGTAGTACCGCTACCCCTAGCGGTAGTACCGTGAGGTCAAGCGGTACTACCGCTCCAACGGTTCTTCTGGCCTTTTTGCCTCCTCGCTGTTGTTTTTCAAAGGGGTACTACCACCCTAGCGGTAGTACCGCTCCTGGAGCGGTAGTACCGCTCTGTGCGGGCTGTGAGCATAACGGTTGGATTTTTTCCCACCTATAAAAGGGGGTCTTCTTCCCCAATGAACCTAATCTTTAGAGCTCGTGTTCGTCCCCCATTGTTGACCTTCTTCGAGCTTTATATCTCTCAATCCCTCCATGGATTCTTGCTAGTTTTTGGGGGAAAAGAGAGAGGAGATCTAGATCCACATTTCCACCAATCACTTTCTCCTCTAGGTGAGGGGAACCCCTTGGATCTTGATCTTGGAGTTCTTGGTGTTCTCCTTCTTGTTCTTCCTCTCATTTCCCTCCCTAGCATTAGTTGCTTTGGTGGGATTTGGGAGAGAAGGACTTGGGCACTCCGTGTGCCCTTGCCATTGCATTTGGTGCATCGGTTTGAGTTCTCTACGGTGATATGTGGAAGTGAAGTTTGAGAAGCTTATTACTCTTGGGTGCTTGGTACCCTTGAGCTTGTTCCTCTTGGGTGCTTGGGCGCCCTAGAAGGTTGGTGGTGTTCGGAGCTCAATCACTGTGGTGTAAAGCTCCGGGCAAGCGTCGGGGTCTCCAATTAGGTTGTGGAGATCGCCCCGAGCAATTTGACGGGTACCGGTGACCGCCCCCAAGGGTTGCCAAAGTGTACGGGTTCGGTGACCGCCCCCAAGGGTCGCCATTTGTACGGGTTCGGTGACCGCCCTCAAGGGTCCCTTAGTGGAATCACGACATCTTGCATTGTGCGAGGGCGTGAGGAGATTACGGTGGCCCTAGTGGCTTCTTGGGGAGCATTGTGCCTCCACACCGCTCCAAACGGAGATTAGCATCCGCAAGGGTGTGAACTTCGGGATACATCGTCGTCTCCGCGTGCCTCGGTTATCTCTTACCCGAGCCCTTTACTTATGGACTATACTTTGTGATAGCCATATCGTTTCTTGTCATATATCTTGCTATCACCTAGTTCTTTATCTTGCTTAGTATAAGTTGTTGGTGCACATAGGTGAGCCTAGTTGTTATAGGTTTTGTGCTTGACAAATCAACCGCTAGGTTTATTCCGCATTTGTTCAAGCCTAAACCGTAATTATTTTAAAGCGCCTATTCACCCCTCCTCTAGGCGACATCCATGATCTTTCAATTGGTATCAGAGCCTCGTCTCTCTTTATAGGGCTTAACCGCCTAGAGAGTAAGGATGTCGACTAGGGGCTTAGGATTCTCTGACACTCTTAGTTTCGATGGCACAAATTTTGATGTTTGGGTAATTCGCATGCTTAATCTCTTTAGGGTCATGGACCCAAATTTAGAGCGAATTGTAGATATGGGTTTTTCTCCTCCAAAGGATCCCCAAAGATTATCTTTAGTGGATGAGAAAAACTCTTATCTCAATGCTCAACCTTCTAATGTGCTTTTCGATGCTTTGAGCAATGTAGTTATATTTCAACTCATGCCATTCCGGGATGCTCATGAGTTGTGGACAAAGCTTCAAGATAAATATGGTGTGTCCAAGAATTGTGGGAATGATTGTTCTCCATCCACCTCCGGCCGTGTTGTCTTCTCAACTTCCTCTACTTCACCTACATGTGGTTTGCCACAAGGTAATGATATGGTGAGTAGTGTTGGTCATTGCAATGATGATAGTATGCTTATTGTGGATGATCCTTCATCACTATCTTATTGCAATGCATCTTCTTTGGACTTTAACACTTCGAGCACCCAACATGTTTCACATGCTTGTGTTGATAGTCCTTGCATATCATGTAGAAATTGTTTGACTAAAACTCATGATGATATGCTTGCTATGTCTTGTTGCCATGATAAAAATGCATCTATTTCCTCGAATTGTTGTGCTAACAATGTAGAGGAAACCCAACCACCCATGGAACAAGATGTAGTCTTGAATGGTGCTTCAAGGGATCCTACATCATCGTCTATTGCGTTTTGCCTTATGGCTAAGGCTTCAAAGGTATCTCCCACTTTGAACCCTAATATATCTTGTGATGATAGTGATGATGACAATGATGATGATGTAGAAAATGATGAAGAGAATGATAATGTTGCCTCCTTAAAAATTAAGGGGGAAATGATTTTTAAAGCTCTTCTTAAGAATAAATTAGCTCGTTCCAACTTTATGGAAATCATGTCTATTGCCATTGAGGGCAAGAAATATATTGATAAGTTGGAATCTCATATAGAGGAGCATAAGGTCACCATTGAGAAAATGGAAGGTCATGAGCGTGATTACGCTAATGAGATCGTCGACCTCTCGCAAGCTCTTGAACTTGAACAAACCACCAAGGAATCTCTTGAGGAGACTTTTGCTCTAGAACTATCTAGAATAAAGGAATCCCGTGATAGAGCTCTCAAGGTGGCTAATGATTTTGAAACTAAAAATGAGAAGCTTGAAGTTGCACATGCTAAACTCCTTGAGAATTTTGAGCACCTCAAAAATGGCTCAAGGGTCATTAAGGGTGAGCTCATAAAACTCACCGAGTCTCATGCTCAACTTAAAGCTTCATATTCTAAGGAGCTTGCCAAGTTGCCTTCTCCTCTTGCTATTATTGATGATGATTGTGCTACTAACTCTATTTCTAGTGAAGCATCCATTTTGAAGGAGAATGTTGAGCTATGGGCTCAACTTGAGTTGCTATCTGGCAATTATGGGAAATTGGAAGAAAGTCATGTAAAGCTCGCAAGCTCTCATGATGATCTTCTAGTATCCCATAATGTGCTAAAGATAGCTCATGAGGCTATGAGTATCAAGGTAACATCTAGTGAGCCTCATGTGGATACTAGCACTACTTCAAGTCAAAATGCTATCTTGCCATGTGCTAGTCCTCGTAATTCATCTACTCACAATGTTAGTACATCTTGTGATGAATTGCTCTCCTTGCCTTGTTTCTCTAACAATGAAGCTTATACTTCCTCTAGTACTTTTATTGATACTAACCATGTAGAGGAAATCAAAGAGCTCAAGGCCCAAGTCACTTCTTTGAAGAAAGACTTGGAAAAGTGTCATGAAGGGAAGTCCACACTCAACAATATCTTGAGTGTGCAAAAATCCCCCAATGACAAAGGTGGACTTGGATTCAACTCCAACAAGAAGAAAAGGTCCAAAATCATTAACAAGAATAAGGGCCAAGAACAACTCAAGAATTCGGCCAAGATTATTTGCTTCACGTGCAAAATTGAAGGGCATCATGTTAGATCTTGCCCATTGAAGAAGAAGGCCATTAGTGACAAGCAACAAGGGAAGAGGCCACAAGTTCAATCCCATGCTCAACCGCAAGTTGAAGAAAGGCCACTTCCCAAGAAGACTCAAGTTAGTGCTTCTCATGTTGAGAAATCAAGTGAGAAGAAAGTGAAGAGTAGACGTTGCTACTTATGTCGTGAGAAAGGTCATGTCGCTTCTTCATGCACTAGTGGTAACTTATCCAACCCAATTATTATTGATGATGTCTATTTTCTTGGGAAGGATAATGTTGGCAATGTGTTTGCCAAGTTTGTTGGTACTCAAAGTGGTATCAAGAAAAGAACCATTTGGGTGGCCAAGCCTATTGTGACTAACCTCTTAGGACCCAACTTGCTTGGGGACCAACAAGCTAAAACTTGATCAATAGGCGTTGTTGGAGGGCATTGTTGACTTGGCTACATTATGAAGAATTAAGGGGTCTTCATCATTCATATTGTCTCAAGCCAAGTCATTCGGATGATCAAGTTTCTATCTTATATCCAATGCTCCTCCTTGCGGTAACTCGTGCTTAAATTGTTTACATTTAAAGTTACTTGCCCCTTTGCATGTTTTGGTTTTGTTCCTTGCATGTGTTTGTATATGCTGTGCGTCCAATTTGTATATCTTGAGAAATCAAGTATGTGTATATTGGTTTGCACATCATGAATGTGTGTGTCGTGCGTTGAGCCTTTGTGCTTCTTGCTTTTATCTTAGTTGGCTCTTGTGAGAGATTAACGGAACATCCCATTTTGGGGGAGTGATGTGCTTTGTGCACCTCACAATCCTATAAATGTGTGTACATGAGGAATACCATCTAGTATTGATATTACAAGATTATCTAGTCTCTATGTGGTATGTCTTCTCATGAGAAAGTCAAATTCTAAATGTTCCATTAATTATCTCTTGTTGGTTCTCTTTTGCATCTTGGTAAGTTTTTCATTGGTATCGCATTATGGGGGAGTAATATTCTATGTGCATATTACAAGCCTAGAAAATGTGTAAATTTGAGATATTGTCACCTAGAGTTGATAGTTCAAATTATGTTGTTCCTAGGTGGCATGTTAGCTCTACAAGTTGCATTTTGCTTGTCTTTGGTATGAAGATGATGTTGGATATCATTGCTATCTATCACCGGGAATTATTTCCAAATACCTCTTGTCTTTAACAATTGGTAATCATTTATGTGGTGGAAATTATCGATCATCTTTACATCGTCTCTTGGTTTTACTTGTCTTATCTCTTGCCAAGTTGTGTCAACTCCCATTTCCTTCCATGCCACTTGTGGATCTCGTGTTTTATTGTTTTTGTCGAGTGTTTTCTAGATATAGTGAAATTCGTGATCCCACCTTGTGCATTTTGTACTCGAATGCAAAATCTCTCTAAATGCACAATTCGTGGGGGAGCTATCCTATTTTCGATAGAACACTCATCTTGTGCTCCATATCAAGTGTGTGTTGATGGAAGGCAAGCCGTTTCTTTTTGGTACTTGTGCCATCATGAAACTTTGTAGATGGGTTGGTTTGTTTGGAACCATCCTCTCTTTTGGGAGTCTGATATCTTTCCTTTTGCGTGTATCAATGGATATCTCATTCCTTGATGTATCTTCTAATAGATATCTTCCAAGTGATGATTTCTCCATTTGGTATCCTATATTTACTTGGTATTTCTTTTTCTTTTTGTTTCGTTTCTTGAAAGTCTTGAGCATGCATATTTACTTCATGTATTTTCTTTGGCATGCTTTCTTTCTTTAACTCAATATATAAGGGAAACTCCACCTAGTCTCAATTTGGAAGAGATGTGCATGAAATTCATTTTCATATATAAATGCACATATGTTTGTGGAGTTTTTCCTATGTATTTGTGTTTCTAACTCTTTGGTCCCAATGAGTTTGGGTACCATTTTGGTTTTGTTGTTCTAGGAACAATTGGAGATGCATTGGATGCTCGGCTCATTCAAAAGGAAGGTGGTGTCACCATGTGCTTATTGGAGTCAAGCTAGGATGATCAATGAACTACTATCTACCTTCAATTGGTATCTACTACATCCTTCCAATGGTATCTCGGTAACAAGTATCATCATCTACTTCATGCACAAATTTCTTGCATCAACCTTGTGTAGGTTGTATCATGGCATGCAATTCTTTCTTTCTTGTGATACTTGTTTCCTTTCTCAAAGCATCCCAACAATGATCTCTTGTTGCTAGTTGTGATATCTTTGATGTTTGTGTGGTTGGAATTCATTTGTATACAATAAGACCATATCTAGCCATGTGCTATGCTTTCAAGCAAGTTTCTTATTGGTATATTTATGACTGCTTGTGGATATATTTTTACTTCCATTTTGTAACTATTTCGAGTGTAGATTCTTATTTGTGGATTGATATCATCATGATTTTCATCTACCTAGAATCTTTTACACTTGAGAGAAATTACATATCTAGAAGATATCCCTTCTTTTACGTCCACCTTTTCGTTCCGGTTTTATTTCTTTGGTGGCTCCATGAAGGTGTGTGTCTCGAGTGCGGATCTTATATCGTTGCATCTTGATGCACTCTTTTGTGGTGAAGATCATTTTTTTCTCTTGCTTGTCTTGACGAGGCTTTTGGCATTTCTATTGGTATCCCTCCTCATGACAAAGCTATCCTTTTTATATCTTCACCACAGGTTGTCACAAGCATAGATTCTTTATTTGCTTATTAGTGAGCTTGTGAACCCTTTTGCTCATTGTGTGTGGGAATGATAGGCCTTGCACCGTGTATCTCATTCATTCAAGACTATATTGATGCTTCATGTTCATCCATACATTAGTCTTCTCATGTGCTTTGCCATGACTCACACACATCATTTTGGTTGAGCCTACTCTTAAGTTATCTCTTTTATATGTTGCTCAACCATTTGTTTGTTGCAAGTGCTAGGCTTTGTTACCTTCATGCTCACTTGCACTTAGTGTGAGTTTCCATTGATTTTGGGGGAGTGATGATCCTATTTTGTGCACTTGGTATCCTAATGAAAATTTTCTAAGGAGTGCAAAAATTATGGGGAGCTTCACCAGTGTCTTTAGAAAAATCGGTTGCTATGTCGTGAGTTCTATTGATATTGGGGGAGCGACGATCCTATGTTGTGCTCGTTGTATCCAAATACAAAATTAAATTGTGCACAAATCATGGGGAGCTTCTCTAGTTTCTCTAGAACACTCCTTAATCATATCTTAATATCTTTTATTCATGTGGCATGTAGGATCATTGGTCTAGTTGGTTCAATTGGTATCTTTTGATAGCTTGCTTCAATTGGTATCCTTTGATTGCTTGATTGCGTGTCTCTCCTTTTGTTATGTCTTTGTGGCATACCTTTCTTTTGCAATCTTTGAGCCTCAATATAATTTGTGTTCCTCCAAGTATTTACCGTTGGATATGTGTATTGCATTCCACTATCTAGTTGAGAAATACACAATTTATGGAGGAGCATAATTTATATTGGCCTTCTAAGCTTTTCACCCATTTTGGCAATCAATGCCAATGGGGGAGAAGTTTCAGAGAGTTTGGTGGAGAAGTTTAGAGAGTCATCTAGTCATCTCCTCTTGCTTTGGTTTTGTTCCTAAGCTTTTGCATCTCATGCGCATACATTATTGTTGCATGGTATGGTGATGCATAATTCCTTATATAAACTCTCTTGAAAGTGATTGTCATCAATTACCAAAATGGGGGTGATTGAAAGAACATGCGGTGCCCCCATGTTTGGTTTTGGTAATTGATGACAATCTCTATGGACTAATGGTTGCCTTGAGTTATATTTGAAGGGTTTGTCCATAGGCTTTTCTTGGAGTTCATTTGTTGGTTTCAAGGAGAGTTTGTGATGACCAAGATGCTATTAAGGAATTATCCAAAGATTGGTCTTGTTGGTGTTGAGCCTATCGCAAGCATGTCTTGAATAAGAAGAGTTTGTGATCATTCATGTTTACCTTCAAGACATCATCCAAATGAAGAGAGTTGGAAAGATTCAAGGTTGATCAAGACTAAGTCAAATAATGAATCAAGTTGATCAACACACAAAGTGTAGAAGATGTACCGAGAGGGATCAAGCAATCCCATGGTATGGTAAGCATTGTCAATCACGCTTTGTGTACTAACCCATGGTCTTCGTGAGAGTTTTTTGTGGGGTTAGGTTGTGGTGTGCAAGTTCAAGTGGAGTATCACGAAGAAATCAAGTGCTTGAAGCTTGCCGTCCATTGTCGTGACAATAGACTTGTGAAGGTATGCCGAAGAGTGGCTCACCCGTAGAGGAGTATGGGGGAGCAATCTACTAGTCTTCACCGAGACAACGCAATCAAGAAAGGTGGTCCAACTTGAGGAAGTCAAGATCGTCTACATCTAGCTCAAGTGGACTTTGTGCAAAGCAAAGGTTTGCCCAGGATAGGTTTTCTATTTTACAGGTCTCGTGGTGGTAATTGGGAGACCGGGTTATAGGATCGTTTGCCGTACTATCAAGGGGGGCTCTCAAGTTGGTAGCTTGATCGTATCGTTAGTAGAGAGCTCAAACCATTGCATCCTTGAATCATGTTTCTTGGTTCTTGTTTGGTTCTCTTTGTGAGTCTTAGAGCTTTTGGTCATCTTGATGACAAGCTTGAGTTCATCGAAAACGGAGCTCACATGCGTCTTCTATTATGTTTTCGGTGTTGGAGGTTTTACCGGTCTTATTCGAGAAAGGGTTCTCACCATTTTCTTATGGGCCTTTTCTAATTTGCTTATTATTGGTATTTCTATCAAGATTGTGTTAGCCCTTGTCTCTAGCTTTCCAACAAACTTGGTTTCATCAAATTCGGAGTCCGTATGCAAAAGTTGTGGTCATTTTGGTGGTCTGAAAAGGCTGCAGCGGTACTACCGCGGGTAGGAGCGGAAGTAATTTGTTACTACTGCTTTCGGGAGCGGTACTACCGCTTGGAGCAGTACTACTGCGGCTACTTCCGTGGCTACTTCCGCTCAGGACCAAAAACTCGTCACAAGTCCAGCGGTGGTAGGCACGGATGTAATTTTTTAGTACCGCTGGCAAGCAGTAGTACCGCTACCCTTAGCAGTAGTACCGCTACCCCTAGCGGTAGTACCGTGAGGTCAAGCGGTACTACCACTCCGATGGTTCTTCTGGCCTTTTTGCCTCCTCGCTGTTGTTTTTCAAAGGGGTACTACCACCCTAGCGGTAGTACCGCTCTGTGCGGGCTGTGAGCATAACGGTTGGATTTTTTCCCACCTATAAAAGGGAGTCTTCTTCCCCAATGAACCTAATATTTAGAGCTCGTGTTCTTCCCCCATTGTTGACCTTCTTCGAGCTTTATATCTCTCAATCCCTCCATGGATTCTTGCTAGTTTTTGAGGGAAAAGAGAGAGGAGATCTAGATCCACATTTCCACCAAACACTTTCTCCTCTAGGTGAGGGGAACCCCTTGGATCTTGATCTTGGAGTTCTTGGTGTTCTCCTTCTTGTTCTTCCTCTCATTTCCCTCCCTAGCATTAGTTGCTTTGGTGGGATTTGGGAGAGAAGGACTTGGGCACTCCGTGTGCCCTTGCCATTGCATTTGGTGCATCGGTTTGAGTTCTCCACGATGATACGTGGAAGTGAAGTTTGAGAAGCTTATTACTCTTGGGTGCTTGGTACCCTTGAGCTTGTTCCTCTTGGGTGCTTGGGCGCCCTAGACGGTTGGTGGTGTTCGGAGCTCAATCATTGTGGTGTAAAGCTCCGGGCAAGCGTCGGGGTCTCCAATTAGGTTGTGGAGATCGCCCCGAGCAATTTGATGGGTACCGGTGACCGCCCCCAAGGGTTGCCAAAGTGTACGGGTTCGGTGACCGCCCCCAAGGGTCGCCATTTGTACGGGTTCGGTGACCGCCCTCAAGGGTCCCTTAGTGGAATCATGGCATCTTGCATTGTGCGAGGGCGTGAGGAGATTACGGTGGCCCTAGTGGCTTCTTGGGGAGCATTGTGCCTCCACACCGCTCCAAACGGAGATTAGCATCCGCAAGGGTGTGAACTTCGGGATACATCGTCGTCTCCGCGTGCCTCGGTTATATCTTACCCGCGCCCTTTACTTATGCACTATACTTTGTGATAGCCATATCGTTTCTTGTCATATATCTTGCTATCACCTAGTTGTTTATCTTGCTTAGCATAAGTTGTTGGTGCACATAGGTGAGCCTAGTTGTTATAGGTTTTGTGCTTGACAAATTAACCGCTAGGTTTATTCCGCATTTGTTCAAGCCTAAACCGTAATTATTTTAAAGCGCCTATTCACCCCCCCCCCCTCTAGGCGACATCCATGATCTTTCAGCTTGTCTCGATGAGGCTTTTTCCATTTTAATTGGTATCCCTCACCTTTATGAAGCCTTCCTTTTGTATCTTCACAATGGGTTGTCAAAAGCATTGGTTATTCATTTGCATTCTACTAAGCTTGTGAAACTA
>LR738712.1:537031952-537178884 GCA_902687465.1 Secale cereale | reverse complement strand
GTGGGGGGGGGGGGGGGGGTAAGGACATGCCATGTCCGGTTGGATCGTGAAGACGTTCGACTACATCAATTGCGTTACTAAACGCTTCCGATTTCGGTCTACGAGGGTGTTGGGGAACGTAGTATTTTAAAAAATTTCCTACGATCACGCAAGATCTATCTACCAGATGCATAGCAACGAGAGGGGAGAGTGTGTCTACATACCCTCGTAGACCGAAAGCGGAAGCGTTAGAACAACGCGGTTGATGTAGTCGTACGTCTTCACGGCCCGACCGATCAAGCACCGAAACTACGGCACCTCCGAGTTCTAGCACACGTTCAGCTCGATGACGTCCCTCGAACTCCGATCCAGCCGAGTGTCGAGGGAGAGTTCCGTCAGCACGACGACGTGGTGACGATCTTGATGTTCTACCGTCGCAGGGCTTCGCCTAAGCACCGCTATAATATTATCGAGGAGAACTATGGTGGAGGGGGGCACCGCACACGGCTAAGAGATCAAGAGATCAATTGTTGTGTCTAGAGGTGCCCCCCTACCCCCGTATATAAAGGAGGGAGGGAGAGGCCGGCCCTAGAGGGGGCGCGCCAAGTGTGGGGAGTCCTACTAGGACTCCCAAGTCCTAGTAGGATTCCCCTTTCCTTTCTGGAGTACGAGAGAAGGAAAGAGGGGGAGAGGGAGAAGGAAAGGGGGGCTGCACCCCTTGTCCAATTCGGACCAGAAGGGGGGCGCGCGCCTCCTTCCTTTTGGCCTCTCTCCTCTATTCCCGTAACTCCCTGGTACTCCGAAAATACCCGAATCACTCGGAACCTTTCCGATGTCCGAATATAGTCGTCCAATATATCGATTTTTACGTCTCGACCATTTCGAGACTCCTCGTCATGTGCCCGATCTCATCCGGGACTCCGAACTCCTTCGGTACATCAAAACTCATAAACTCATAATAAAGCTGTCATCGAAACCTTAAGCGTGCGGACCCTACGGGTTCGAGAACTATGTAGACATGACCGAGACACGTCTCCGGTCAATAACCAATAGCGGAACCTGGATGCTCATATTGGCTGCCACATATTCTACGAAGATCCTTATCGGTCAAACCGCATAACAACATACGTTGTTCCCTTTGTCATCGGTATGTTACTTGCCCGAGATTCGATCGTCGGTATTCTCAATACCTAGTTCAATCTCGTTACCGGCAAGTCTCTTTACTCGTTCCGTAATACATCATCCCGCAACTAACTCATTAGCTGCAATGCTTGCAAGGCTTATAGTGATGTGCATTACCGAGTGGGCCCAGAGATACCTCTCCGACAATCGGAGTGACAAATCCTAATCTCGAAATACGCCAACCCAACAAGTACCTTCGGAGACACCTGTAGAGTACCTTTATAATCACCCAGTTACGTTGTGACGTTTGGTAGCACACAAAGTGTTCCTCCGGTATTCGGGAGTTGCATAATCTCATAGTCATAGGAACATGTATAAGTCATGAAGATAGCAATAGCAGTAAAACTTAAACGATCATAGTGCTAAGCTAACTGATGGGTCTTGTCCATCACATCATTCTCCTAATGATGTGATCCCGTTGATCAAATGACAACTCATGTCTATGGCTAGGAAACACAACCATCTTTGATCAATGAGCTAGTCTAGTAGAGGCATACTAGGGACACTCTGTTTTGTCTATGTATTCACACATGTACTAAGTTTCCGGTTAATACAATTCTTGCATGAATAATAAACATTTATCATGATATAAGGAAATAAATAATAACTTTATTATTGCCTCTAGGGCATATTTCCTTCAGAGGGTACGTGGACACACTCTCCCCGCTCATTGCTATGCTTCTCCTACATAGATCTTGCGTGATCGTAACTATGTTCCCAACAGTGGCATCAGAGCTAGGTCTATGCGTAGATGATATGCATGAGTAGAACACAAAGAGTCGTGGGCAATAATAGTCATACTGCTTACCACCAACGTATTACTTTGATTCGGCTGTATTGTTGGACGAACGACCCGGACCAACATTACATGACCACGTTCATGAGACTGGTTCTACCGACGTGCCTTGCACACAGGTGGCTGGCGGGTGTCTGTTTCTCCAACTTTAGTTGAATCAAGTTTGACTACGGCCGGTCCTTGTTGAAGGTTAAAACAACACACTTAACGAAAAACCGTTGTGGTTTTGATGCGTAGGTAAGAACGGTTCTTGCTAGAAGCCCGTAGCCGCCATGTAAAACTTGCAACAACAAAGTAGAGGACGTCTAACTTGTTTTCGCGGGGCATGTTGTGAGAAGATTATGTTGATGCTTAAGCTCATCCTTGTATTAGTCTTCTCAAGTGCTTTGCCATGACTCACACACATCATGTTGGTTGAGCCTTTTCTCAAGTTGTGTTGTTTACATGTTGCTGTCGGCGTACTAGGAACTAGGGTACCCAGACTTGCCTATCTGCGGGCCGCGACGCGCTACTACTACGGCCTGGTACGACCCAGTTGATCAAGCAGTTTCCCAAGACCCTCGCTAGGGGAACAACGTCAAGACCTCCTCAGGAGCAACCTCGACAAGGTGGTCCGGAGGGGCGGAGAACCCAAGGCCATGTCTGCCTCAGGAGGGGGCAGTGATATCAGCAGTGACGCATCGCGCCAGCTGGTGCCAGCGTACGCCAGCGGCGCAGTTACCATTTCGGTGCAAGGGGGACAACGCAGCGCAAGTTCCCGAGGAGCGGGGCAAAGGTTTCCCCATTGGTGCAACAATACCGAAGACCGCAAGGACGGCAAGGAGGATGTGATCGTCGAGCCCACCACCGCGTCATCACCTGATCCTTTTGCAGGCGAAGACTGCTTTTGTCAGGGCAGTAACGTCCTTGTGTTCCTGCTCAAAAATGGCCGTTGTGGGATCCCTTCCCGCCTAAACATTTCGGGAGAAGAGGACCGTAGCCGCCTATATAAGTAGCTAGAACCCCCACTCCAAAGGGGATGGACATTCGGCCACCATACAAGAAGCAAGAACACTAGCCTCCTGACCCTCCTGAGCTCACATCCTGAGCCCAGGAACCTCTGTACTAGCTTGTATGCCGGCTCGCCCGAGGCTAATCCACCAAAGTAGGAAGTAGGGTCTTACACCACGCGGTGGCCCGAACTTGGATAAACTCTTGTGTGCTTTGTTCATTGTTTGCTTGAATCCTTCCACCGCGATGAGAGCAAGGTGCTAAGTAGACGAGAGTGGGACAGATCTTTGTTCATGCCCCTGTGTTCAAACTTAACGGGTTTTGCGGAGCCCTGAATCCGATATTTGGCACGCCAGGTAGGGGGCGTGTCGAGATCTCGCCTCTCCGACAACCTCGCCCGGTCTTGTCCACCAACCCCGCGTCGCCCAGCTCCAACAATCCGCGACCACGATGGCAGAGGCGCACCAGACGCGTGTGGAAGCCCATGGCGTCTGCGCCGCTCAGGCATCCCCCTTCGGCCGCGGGACTCGCCGCCACCCGTCTTTGATCGGGGCCGACGGCACGATGAGCATCACCAACCCGTCGCCAGAGGACTGGTAGCATCCTCTGCCCAGTCAACGCCAAGGTCGTGCGGCAACACGGGTAGCTGAACACGTGGCGGTAAGCTCGCGGGACCGGCGCGAAATGGCGAACATGACGGCTGCGATACTGATGGCAAGGGAACTGCAAAGGTGCCAGGTGCTCGACAGCGGCCACGGCGCGCTGCTCCTTAGGGTGGCCGAGCTCCTCGACGCCGCCAGCACCGGAGCCGAGCCATTCTGCGTCCACATGACGATGTCGGGGACTGGGTGCCGCCCCAGCCACACCCGATCGCCCGTATGGTCAAGACCCTCAGCGACATACGAAGGCGACATGGGGTATGATCCGCTGAACCCTGCATATGATGCCGCCCCTCTGCCTCGAAGCCCTTTGTATTCAGGAACCGCCCCCGTCGAGGAGCCACCAGAGAGCGGCCCCAGGGCTACGCCGAACGACAGATGCAATCAGGCGCCAGCACAAGGGGGCTCAGGAGCGGAGGGTCAGGAGGCGGATCCCCCACTCATGGCCCTCAATCCTTCACCATAATCACCCATGGCCATGGAGCGTGAATGAGACGTGCGTAGGTGCCTGCGGGGGCCGGCCCCGCGGCATCGGCCATAGGCCTCGGGCCAACAATATCTCTGGCCGGGCTTCGGCAGGCCAGGGGGCTACTCTGGTTGCCACATCAAGACAGAAAGGGAAGGGAAGGCCCGGGTCAGGCCCTCGTCCCCCCGCGCGTGACCCGTCGCGCATGAGCCCGCCCTGGATTTCACCAGGGGCCCACTGGCGGCAGGTATGATGCGCGCGGGGAGGGGCCTTCTCCCCCTCTGTTCAACCTCGAGACACCGCGCCTCCTGGCATACCATCCCCCAGGCTGCGGAGGGTGCGTCTGAAGGCGGTACGGCAGCCCGTCCTACGCACACTAGGAGGGCCCAAGACCGCGGCTCCTTCCCCCTGCTCACGAAATCCTTTACCCGCTGGGCCCGACCCTGATCAGGAAGGGCTCAGGGGCCATTAGGAGCGTGGGTAGGGCGGGGTCCCCCTCGCACCTCAGGACGTCGCGTCTCCGAGCGACGTTAGCCCTCAGGGGTGAAGCGCGCTCGGGGATCGCGTAAGCGGCGCGCCTGGTGCTCGGAGGGGGCCTATGGCCAAGGTCCCATCCCCCATCATGCGCAGTGTCCCAATTCATGGATGCCGCCTTCGGGTGAGTTCATGAGGGAGCGGACTAGCGCGGGGCGGGGCCCTCAAATCAAAGGGGCTAGCACGTCAGAAGATCTCCGCTCGTGATACTCTCATGTAATAATTAGTGGGGCTGTACACGCCCCGGAGTCTCTGGAGCGTCGCCCTAAGACCTCGGGGCTCCCTCCCACGCCGAGTGGAAGCACCATGCTCCGCGCTGGCCGCTGACACTTCCCCCAATGGCTATTCCCACATCCGCCGGTAGTAGCCTTACGCTCTGCGCTGGGGAGATGACTCAAGACCTGCCCAGGGGCCGGACGCGGCCCCTCCTTTTGCTATTCGCATTTTCTCCCTTTGTATATGCTTTCTCAAGCCGATCTCGCCGCTGCGCGACACGTTTCTTGAATAAAGGGAGAATTTTTGTCTGTGTTTTGCGATTTTCGCCGCGTTTCCTCGCCAGTCGATCTTTTTGTCTTGCTCGACTGAGCCGGGCTACGGCCGCAACCCGGCCTGTCACTCCTCGCAAGCAGGGGCCGAGGTGTGGGCACAGGTTCTGCCTAGTCCACAGCCTTTGGGGCCTGCCCGGACCGCCAACCACTCTTGCGCTCACAGCAGGTACTCGCGAGGAGCGCCCGGGCGAGGCCGGCGGGCGCTCTGTCCTGACACGCGATAAGGGCTTAAAGCCACAGCCTCAGGAACAAGCAAGGGAGTGGTTAAAAACCCATCCTTATAGTGTTCAATTACATCATCAAAAGTTTAAACCTTGTGACACCCTTCTCACCCAGCTTTGAAGCCACAACCAAAAAGCAAATTTATGGCAGGAACTGGACTAAACATCGACGCCTTCGCCGGAACTGTCGGTGTCGCCCCCCTTAGGAACCGACGCATCCTCGATAGCTGGAACGAGCTCCGTCACCAACGCGTCCACATGGTCGTTCACCCAATTCTCCGAGGGGCCGGCGACCGCCTCAGGCACAGGCTCCAGCAGGGCCTCGTAGTCCGTAAGAGGGTCAAGACGGTGCAAGTTGCCGAAGATGCGGGAAACCACGCTCCTCAGGACGTCGCAGCTTTGCTCCTCGACGCGCTGCCCAGCCTTCCTGACCCCGCCTTCAAGACACTCCACCACCCTGGTAAAGAACCCAAGATACCCGGTGTCATCATTAACCAGGGGGCCGGCGACCCCCGAGCTAAGAAGTTCTCCTAGGGCCCAGCCGGCCCGGTGCCGCAGGGCCTCAAACATCTCCGAGCGGGTGTGCTGCATTCCACGGACTCGTGCAGCCTCCTCAGAAGTTTGAGCTGCGAGGGTGGAAACGTCCTCCACTTGCTGGTGAAAGCAGGACAATTCCGCCATGGTGGCGGCGCGAGCCTTCTCCGACGCTCGCTCGCGGTGTTCCGCCTCGGCACAAGCCTTCTTCGACGATTGTTCGCGACGCTTGGTGATACATCCAAAACGTATCTATAATTTCTGCTTGCTCCATGCCTCTTTTGGGTGATATTGCTATGTTATTTATACACTTCCATACACTTTTGATCATATTTGGACTAACCTATTAACTCAGTGCACCCCAGTGCCAGTTTATGTTTTCGGCTGTTTTTGTATTTCAGGTTTTCACATTACGAGAACTGCCAGGAAAAATCCAGAAAAATTATATAAAAAATCAGCGTTCCAGAAGCTACCTTGCGCCCGAAGTACAGCCGGGGGGGGGGCACCAGGGCTGCAGGCGCCCTGGCGGCGCGCCCCCCCTGGGCCGCGCCGGGGGGGCGCCTGGGCCCCCCGAGGCTCCTCCGATGCCCTCCTTTGGCATATATTTAAAGTGTCTCCCGAAACCCTCGAGACGGGAACTCTTTTTCGCGATCTCATCTCTGTTCCGCCGCCGCCGCCGCTTCCAAGATCGGGAGCACCAGGAGAACTCTTCCCGGCACCCTGCCGGAGGGGAGGATCACCACCGGGAGCTTCTCCACCACCATGGACGCCTCCCGGATGAGTTGTGAGTAGTCTCCCTTGGACCATGGGTCCATGACCAGTAGCTATGTGATGTTCTCCTCCCGTTCTTGTGCTTCACTAATTAGTCCTCGTGAGCTGCCCTACATGATCGAGGCACATATGTAATCCTTATGATGTTGCTATGATGAGTTTGCTGGGATCCGATGGATTATGAGATTATGTTCAGATTGTGTTTGAGTAATATATTTGATTCACCTCTTTTATATTTATGTTCGTAAGTAATTCTTGCATGTTCTCCATTGTTACTTATTGCTTTGGCCAAGTAGTAGGTAGTGACTCCAAGTGGGAACGTTATGCTTGATTGTGGGTTCATGCCCCTCGATGACTAGTTTGAGTGACAGAAACATGAGTCTAGGGGATGTGATGTTGCCACAAGGGGAAAACAACGGTGCTTGTGCCCGCGGGTGCAAGGATTGTTTACTTTACGCAAAGTTCTTTTAATGCAGTTGTCTGTTGCATTGAGTTTACACTATGGGTGGGACTCGCAACTTAATACCAGCAAGATGTTCTGGATAGATATCTCAAGGTGGATGATTAGTAGTAGATATTGATGGATTTCGGTCTACTTACCTCGGCGTACCGCCCATGCTTTGAACCTCTACCTTTCTTGCAATGTAGTCAGCATTGGTTTGCGCACATGGTCCTGTCAATTGCCCAGCTGTAATTCGTTTACCTCACATAGCTGTTTTATCGTCTTTTGGGAGAGAGACATAACTAGTGAACATCATGAGACTCCGGTCCATATTACCATCATTGATCACATCCACTATTTACTTTTCCGCTTTTCATTTACTATTGCAATTATAACTATCACTACTATCACTTGCGTTTGATCCTTTGTAAACTACAAGGCCGGAGGGATTGACAACCTCTCTGTACTCGTTGGGAGCAAAGTTATTTGTATCTGTGTGCAGGTCCACGTTGATTGCTAATATCTGGTGCCGTTAGCAGTTGACACCTTCTTGTTGAAACTGGGAGTCTCAGGGAAATCGATCCTTGGTATTGCCAAGGGAAATCTTCTGCTACACTGCATCTCTAACCTTCCACTTGGGGTAACCAACGAGGGGCAAGAAGCCTAGCAAAGCAATTTCTGGAGCCGTTGCCGGGGACTCCACTCTTCAGGATAGGGGAGTTGCACGCTATCTTTTACCTTTGCTTTTAGTCTTGTTAGTTTACCTTTCAGTTTTTGCTTTAGTATCTTTTATCGAAAATCACAAAAATAGTTATCTTGCTTGCTTGCTACTATGGGTTCCACAAAAAACACTAGATGGGAGGAGTACACCCCTTCTTCCATTACGCCAATCACCACTATCGGGATCTACAAAAGTAATAAACCTTGTGATTATGTTAGTCTTGATGGAGAGTTATGCCCATGGCATGGTCTTCCAGGAAAAGAGTATGAGCCTCAGTTTAAAATTGCTCCTAAGCTTCCCCAAACTTGGGAAGACGTTCAAACTCTTATAATAGAGAGCGATTCAAACAAAGAGGATGACACTACAATTTTGCCCAATAACGATAAAATTAATTTTGATAATTGTAGTATCTCAGAAGTTGTCACCTTTCAAGCAAAGAATGGCTAAAGATCCCCACACTAGCACGCTTAATCTTGCCTTCACAGAGCATATCACTAATGCTCTCATCAAAGCTAGGGAGGAGAAACTTAGAGTAGAAGCCTCCATACCTAGAAAGCTAGAAGATGGTTGGGATCCTATGATTAAAATTAAAATAAACAACTTCTCTTGCTATGCTTTATGTGATATTGTAGCTAGTACCTCCATTATGCCCAAAAGACTATATGATATGCTTAAATTGAAACCTTTTGATTCTTGTTTTTTTGGTGTTCGTCTCGTTGATTCTTCCATAAAGAAACCTTTGGGGAGGATCGACGATGTTCTTATCGTTGTCAATGATAATTATGTTCCCGTTGATTTCACTATTATGGATATTGAATGTGCTCCTTCTTGTCCAATTATTTTGGGACGTCCCTTTTTGCGCACCGTTGGTGCTATCATTGACATGAAAGAGGGTAATATAAAATTTCAGTTTCCTCTCAAGAAAGGGATGGAACACTTCCCTCGAAAGAAGATCAAGTTACCTTTTGAGTCCGTTGTACGGGCTAGCTATTCTTTTACTCTTGATAAAACTTGATCTATATGCATTATGCCTAGCTTAAAGGCATAAAAGAAAGCGCTTTTGGGAGGCAGCCCAATGAATAAATTTATTTTGCTTTTGTTGTGTCTTGATGTTGTTTACTACTGTAGCATCATCATTGTATCTTTGCTTTTCAATTTTGTGCCAAGTATAGCCTCTGATTGCTAGAAAGTTCAAAAGTTGTGAGGTTCTGTCCAGGAAACAGATTCTGTCCTTGGATAGAAAAATTCGTATAAAATCACCAGATCATCTTTTTGGTCTGAATTTTTTCGACAGCGTGATCTATATAATTGTATTTCGTGTGTATGTTCTGAGTTTTTTTATTAGAGTTGCAGAAGTGCGCCGAACAAATCATTTACTACCTGCTGTTCTATTTTTCACAGATTCTGTCCTGTTTTGCCTTTCCTTCATTTTGCAAACCTAGAGCTTGCTTTTTCTTTGCAAAAACCTTTTGGCAATCTTGAGAAACAGTAGAACTTCAAGAATATTATTATTTCCAGCAAGGTACAATTATTTTATTATGGGTACTAACCTCGCTAATCAGATTATGATGAGTTATGTATGAAGGGAGTTTTCAAGTGTGCGAGGGAAGATGATAAAAAGATTCAGGAGTGTCAAACGCTCAAGCTTGGGGATGCCCCCGTGCACCCCCAAGAAATATTCAAGGAGACTCAAGCGTCTAAGCTTGGGGATGCCCCCGTGCATCCCCTTCTCCATCAACATTATCAGTTCGTCTTTCGTTCCACTATATTTTAATCACTTCATGTGTTATGTGCTATGCTTGGAGCGTCTTGTTTTTAGTTTACTTTAGCTTTTCATAACGAGTCGGAACTCAGCTTTCTTTATGTGGGAGAGAAACACGCTCCACTTCTACCTAGAACATAACATAGAATTTTCATGTCTATCTTTGTTGTGTGTGTTCTTTGTCTTTTAATAGCTACTATCATGTTCAGCTCTCAGTTTTCATGTTTATCTTTTCAAAGAGCTTTCCTTTAGTTGGTTCCTTGAACTCTCTTTAGTTATCATGCTTATCTTATTAAGAGAGTTTGCTTCCGTTGCATTGGTTGATATGTCTATGATAAAGATGCTACGTGCATAATGGCGCTTAGTAGCTCAGGTTTTCTTATGGTTAATCTCAAATAGCTGGGGGGGTTCCCAATGTGTTATTGGAGTACCAACATGATTTGTTTGCCTATGATGTGGTATGGTTTAGTAATATCTTCCTTCGAGAATTTATTTTCATTGACTTGGCGTATGCTCGCGCATATTTAAGACTGTAAAGAAAGTCTGTCAAGCCTTGATGATCTTTTATTTCTGAGTAGCGATATAACTTCCATGCCTGATTCAATGTTGCTTTGTCGCTCTGCATGATTATGACCGTCATTGCTCTCTTAGTTGGTCGCTCCCAGTCTTTTGCTAACCTTCGCCTGTACTAAGCGGACTGACTGCTTGTGCATCCACATTCCTTTAATCCAGTTATGCCATATGAGTCCACCATACCTTCCTACATGGTATTTACCTGCCATTCCTAACGGAGACTTGCATGTGCCATCTCGAAATTATTCAAAGAAAAAGCATTCTTATTTTGTGCCTCTGTTGTAAGTCCATGAGGAAGTAGTAGTTAATTCATGATCTTTTTAAGTTGGACAAGCTTCACCCCGAGATTGCATGTATAATGTGCAAACCCATAATACGAGAAGGAACTGGCATTGAGTGCGCCCGGCTCAAAAAGATAATATAAAAAACAAACCCTCCTTCACGCTTTGTTCATGAGAAATCAGAAAACTTTGGCAATGATAAACAAAGGAGATTAAGAGGATGTGATCGTCCTCATTCGGGAGCCGTTCCTCGAAACTTGTCCATCTCAAGAAGTGATTGAGTTATCTGCTAGCATTCGTTGACAAAACATGCATGATCTAAAAAATTTATTATTACCTCTGTTTTAAAACCAAGAGCTCTGGTACATGTTTTGTCTTTGTTTCCGACTACGGGTTTTCAACCTTGCCAACAAAAGCCACGGTTCGAGAGTCTCCACCTTCTTTTAAAGCACCAACTACTGAGAGCATGATTGTCATTCTGAGTGTAATGTGCATTGTCCCAAAGTAGCATTGTCTTTTGCATGACTGTGATATCGTTTATTTTGAAATCATTGTATCTAGTCATCACTTAAACCTTGAAGGTGCCCCTACATTTATGTTTTGCTTCACTAAAGGTGGCAAGTGAGATATCACTTTATCATATTTGCACATCATGTTCATTACAAATCTTTTTGATGTTTCAGTATCATATTGTAAAACTTTCAGTCCTTTGTGATTTTCTTATGAGGCAACTTAATTACTACAGATTCATTGTCTCGGTAAGCTTTTGGCATGTGACTATGAATAAGTCCTATATGGTTAATAGCATGTCACCACAGAAATTATTCTTGTTATCATTTACCTACTCGAGGACGAGCAGGAATTAAGCTTGGGGATGTTGATACGTCCAAAACGTATTTATAAATTCTGCTTGCTCCATGCCTCTTTTGGGTGATATTGCTATGTTATTTATACACTTCCATACACTTTTGATCATATTTGGACTAACCTATTAACTCAGTGCAACCCAGTGCCAGTTTTTGTTTTCGGCTGTTTTTGTATTTCAGGTTTTCACATTACGAGAACTGCCAGGAAAAATCCAGAAAAATTATATAAAAATCAGTGTTCCAGAAGCTACCTTGCGCCCGAAGTACAGCCGGGGTGGGGGGGCACCAGGGCTCCAGGCGCCCTGGCGGCGCCCCCCCTGGGCCGCGCCGGGGGGGGGGGGCGCCTGGGGCCCCCGAGGCTCCTCCGATGCCCCCTTTGGCATATATTTAAAGCGTCTCCCAAAACCCTCGAGACGGGAACTCTTTTTCGCGATCTCATCTCTGTTCCGCCGCCGCCGCCGCTTCCAAGATCGGGAGCACCAGGAGAACTATTCCCGGCACCCTGCTGGAGGGGAGGATCACCACCGGGAGCTTCTCCACCACCATGGACGCCTCCCGGATGAGTTGTGAGTAGTCTCCCTTGGACCATGGGTCCATGACCAGTAGCTATGTGATGTTCTCCTCCCATTCTTGTGCTTCACTAATTAGTCCTCGTGAGCTGCCCTACATGATCGAGGCACATATGTAATCCTTATGCTGTTGCTATGATGAGTTTGCTAGGATCCGATGGATTATGAGATTATGTTCAGATTGTGTTTGAGTAATATATTTGATTCACCTCTTTTATATTTATGTTCGTAAGTAATTCTTGCATGTTCTCCGTTGTTACTTATTGCTTTGGCCAAGTAGTAGGTAGTGACTCCAAGAGGGAACGTTATGCTTGATTGTGGGTTCATGCCCCTCGATGACTAGTTTGAGTGACAGAAACATGAGTCTAGGGGATGTGTTGTTGCCACAAGGGGGAAAACAACGGTGCTTGTGCCCGCGGGGTACAAGGATTGTTTACTTTATGCAAAGTTCTTTTAATGCAGTTGTCTGTTGCATTGAGTTTACACTATGGGTGGGACTCGCAACTTAATACCAGCAAGATGTTCTGGATAGATATCTCAAGGTGGATGATTAGTAGTAGATATTGATGGATTTAGGTCTACTTACCTCGGCGTACCGCCCATGCTTTGAACCTCTACCTTTCTTGCAATGTAGTCAGCATTGGTTTGCGCACATGGTCCTGTCAATTGCCCAGCTGTAATTGGTTTACCTCACATAGCTGTTTTATCGTCTTTTGGGAGAGAGACATCACTAGTGAACATCATGAGACTCCGGTCCATATTACGATCATTCATCACATCCGCTATTTACTTTTCCGCTTTTTATTTACTATTGCAGTTATACCTATCACTACTATCACTTGCATTTGATCCTTTGTAAACTACAAGGCCGGAGGGATTGACAACCTCTCTGTACTCGTTGGGAGCAAAGTTATTTGTGTCTGTGTGCAGGTCCACGTTGATTGCTAATATCTGGCGCCGTTAGCAGTTGACACCTTCTTGTTGAAACTGGGAGTCTCAGGGAAATCGATCCTTGGTATTGCCAAGGGAAATCTTCTGCTACACTGCATCTCTAACCTTCCACTTGGGGTAACCAACGAGGGGCGAGAAGCCTAGCACTTGGCTGCAACGCGAGCCTTCTCCAACACCTGCAGGCGACGCTCGGCATCCGCCCGTTTGCTCTTAAGTGTTGTGACCTCCTTCTGGAGCTCCTTGCGCTTGTCAGCAAAGCGAGTCTCGTGAATCCCTAGCTTCTCGCGGTAATCCTTCCGATGATGCTTCGCCCCCCTGGCAGCTTTCTTCGCCACAACCTCGCAGTCATCAAGGTTGCCCTCGGCCTCGGCTAGTTGGCGCTCCATCGTTTCCAGGCGCTCGCGCTCCATGCTCAGCTCCATCGCCTCAAGTGCTAGCGCCTCCTCCCGTGCCGAGAGGCCAGCTGGACTATCATCATCAGCCACAGGTGCAGCAAGGGCAACCCTCCGAGCACGAACCTGGCGCTCGAGCGTGGCGTTTGAAGCTTCGAGCTCGCGCGCATGCTCCTCCGCGGCCGCGCGGCGGCACTCGGCGTCTCGGGCCTCCTTTAGGGCATGATCGCAAGCCTCCTGGGCCGCGGCGGCCGACGCTTCCGCCTTCCTTAGGGCGGTTTCGTGCTGCAACTGGCTCAGGTTGACGGCGGTCCTCAGCTGGCGCCAATCCCTCCCCAGAAGCAGACCCTCGGCCTCAACGCGCTCATCTACTTCAGCAACCTCGACTTCGGGACGCTTCAGGGCGTCCGACGCCTCACGCACAAGGTCATGGCGGACCACGCTCCGGCGCATTGCAAGTTCCAGAAGACGATCGGGCTCGTCCCTGGCACCCGCGTCGCCCAAAGGGGGCTCCCCCTCTCCCTCGAGTTCAGCGTGTGCCCCGGAGCTAGCCTCGGGGGCGCGCGGCACCTCCGGCGCTGGGAGCAGGCGTGGTCCTGATGGGCGGACAGTTGCTCGAGCTGCCTCAAGAGGTTGCTGACCCATGGTGAAGGCAAGACCCAGGACACGGAGCGGGCTCCCGATGTACCAAGAGATGCCTTGCCCAAAGGACGCTTGGGGGCTGGGAGCACGACCTGTGCAATAGGACCCGGGTGCGATTTCAAGAGCCCGCGCGAGGCCTCCTGAAGGCCCGGCATGGTCCGGAGAAGGAATGCAAGCGGAAGCTCCTGCGGGCCTTGTCGGGTGACTCGCGGATGAAGCGGGAGAGACCATGCGGAGCAAGAAGTCAGCTGAACCGCATTGAGAAGGATGGGGAGAACCGAAGGACACGCACCTGCTTGGCGCAATCAGCTTCATCCTCTTCAGGGCCCTCCGAGCAGGACCAAAGACGCTCCTCAGCCTCCGCCTCTTGCCTAGCATCGCGAAGGACGACGGGAGGCTGCTGGAGGCAGATATGCCTTGTCCCGGAGCAAGGCCGGAGCATGCGCCCGTAGCCGGCGCCTCGCTCCCTGAGGTGGCGCTTCCCGGACTCACCTCGACCGGAGGCCGCTGCGCCTCCCCCTCGGCTACTTCAAGAGCCTGCGGCGCCTCAGCGCTTTCCGCCACCTCCACCAACACCGGCGCCGGAACTTCGCCCACTCGCTCCAGGGGTGGGGTCGACCCCAGGCCAGGGGCTTCGCCAGGCGCGTCCGCCCCAGAAAGGAAGGACGGGATCGCGGGCCCAGATACCACCGGGGAATCGTCTCGAGGATTGGGGGTGCCACCCGGGATCAGCCCCCACGCATCGAAGCGGGGCATCCTCTCAGCAAGGTCCCTTCCGGCCATTGGAGCCAAGTACAAGGGAACCGCAGAGCCAGGGCGAGCTTGAGGCACTCCACCAACGAGCAGCCGCATCAGCCCCTCGAGCGTATCAGGAGGGAGCTGCTCTCACTGAATACATGCGCTATCATCAAGAACCCACATCGGGTTGGAATGGCGCTGGAGTGGGACGACACGGAGGACAAGGAAGTCCCTCACCACCATCGCCAGGGTCAACCTGCTCTTCCTCAAGTTGGTCAGTCGGCGCATCACAGGCTCCGCCCGTGGATCTGAAAGGGCCTCGTGCCTCCAGCCAGAGTTCGGCACCGCTGGTGCATCAGGAAGATGAAATTGGGGGTTGTACGCGGCGGTGTCAACGAACACCCATTGTCGGCGAAACCCGTCAATGATGGGAGGAAGCGAGAAGTCAATTCTGGAGACAGCAGTCGCTTCCACCGCGCGCAACAACACGCACCCCGAGCGCTGCCCCCGGTCAACCAAGGAGAGAGCGAAAAAGTGGCAGAGCAAGGCCACGGAAGGGGAAACGCCAACGAAAGCCTCACAGAGGAACGCAAAGCCGGAAACGAGGACGATGGACCCAGGGTCCAGGTGTAACGCCTGAATCCGGTAATGCCTGAGCACTGCGTAGAAGAAGGCGGAGAAAGGGGGAAGAAGAGCCCCGAAGATGGCATGGAGATGAAGCTGGATGTCGTTAGCACCAAGCTCCGTCACCGGCCGAGAAGCAGGCCAGACCCGGGTCGGTCCCCACTCGTTAGTTGCATCTGCCAAGGCGCGACGCACCTTGTCCAGACCCTCCTGGTTCACTATGGCGGAGCGACCAAGCGCCGGTTCGAGCATCGGCGGCAATGCGGCAGGCTCGCGTTCCTCCCTCTTCATCGCCCTGCACGGCATGACGGTAAGCAGGAAGAGGCAGAAAAGGCAAGCAGAGAAGAGGGGCCATTGGCAGGCAGGAAGCAGAGGCGGTAGCAAGAAGCCCTACCAGTCGTGCGATTAGCAAGGCGCTCGACTACCAAGACTGCGTGGGAGGCGGGGCCGCCCACGTCCCATCCAACCGTCACACGCCAACCTAGCCAGCAGCCTTTGGGGCCCATGGTGCTTCGTCCTCAACTAAGGCTTCGCCCAGAAGCCAACTCCGCGCGCGCCTTGGACCCGGGGGCTACTGTCGGCGTACTGGGAACCAGGGTACCCAGACTTGCCTGTCTGCGGGCCGCGATGCGCTCCTACTACGGCCTGGTACGGCCCAGTTGATTAATCAGTTGCCCAAGACCCTCGCGAGGGGCCAAGCCTCACGAGGGGAACAACGTCAAGACCTCCTCAGGAGCAGCCTCGACAAGGTGCTCTGGAGGGGCGGAGAACCCAAGGCCAAGTCTGCCTCGGGAGGAGGCAGTGATATCAGCAGTGATGCATCGCGCCAGCGGGTACCAGCGTACGCCAGTGGTGCAGTTACCATTTCGGTGCAAGGGGGACAGCGCAGCCGCAAGTTCCCCAGGAGCGGGGCAAAGGTTTCCCCATTGGTGCAACAAGACCGAAGATTGCAATGACGGCAAGGAGGATGTCATCGTCGAGCCCACCACCGCGTCATCGCTTGATCCTTTTGCAGGCGAAGACTGCTTTTGTCGGGGCAGGAACGTCCTTGTGTTCCCTCTCAAAAATGGCCGTTGTGGGATCCCTTCCTGCCTAAACATTTCGGGGGAAGAGGACCGTTGCCGCCTATATAAGTAGCTAGAACCCCCACTGCAAAGGGGACGGACATTTGGCCACCATACAAGGAGCAAGAACACTAGCCTCCTGACCCTCCTGAGCTCACCTCCTGAGCCCAGGAACCTCTTTACTAGCTTGTATCCCGGCTCGCCCGAGGCTAATCCACCAAAGCAGGAAGTAGGGTCTTACACCACGCGGTGGCCCGAACCTGGATAAACTCTTGTGTGCTTTGTTCATTGTTTGCTTGAATCCTTCCACCGTGACAAGAGCGAGGCGCTAGGTAGACGAGAGTGGGAGAGATCTTCTCAACCATGTGTTTGTTGCAAGTGCTAGGATTTGTTTCCTATATGCTCACTTGCACTTGTTATGTGTTTCTATTGATTTTGGGGGAGCTATGATCCTATTTTGTGCACTTTGTATCCAAATACAAAAAAATAATCTTATTTGTGCACAAATCATGGGGAGCCTCTCTAGTTTCTTTAGAACATTCCTTTGCTCATATCTTAATATCCTTTATTCATGTGGCTTATAGGATCTTTGGTCTAGTTGGCTCAATTGATATCCTCTGAGTGCTTGCTTCAATTGGTGTCTTTTGATTGCTTGATTGCTTGTGTCTCTCTTTGTTATGTCTTTGTGGCATATCCTTCTTTAGCAATCTTTGTGCCTCAATATAGTTTGTCTTCCTCCAAGTATTTACCTTTGGATATGTGTATTGCATTCCACTCTCTTTCTGAGAAATACACAATTTATGGAGGACCAAATTTATATTGGCCTTCTAAGCTTTTCGCCCATTTTGGCAATAGATGTCAATGGGGGAAAAGTTTAGAGAGTTATTTCTTCTTGCTTTGGTTTTGTTCCTAAGCATTTGCATCTCATACGCATGCATTATTGGTTGTTGCATTGCATGGTGATGCATAATTCCTTATATAAACTCTCTTGAAAGTGATTTTCATGAATTACAAAAATGGGGGAGATTGAAAGGACATGCGGTGCCGCCATGTGTGGTTTTGATAATTGATGACATTCTTTATGGACTAATGGTTGCATCGAGTAATACTTGAAGGATTTGTCCATAGGCACTTCTTGAAGTCCATGTGTTGGTTTCAAGGAGTTTATGAGTTGACCAAGGTGCTATTAAGGAATTATCCAAAGATTGGTCATAGAGTTGGGAAGAGTCAAGGTTGATCAAGACTAAGTACGGAGAGTGATTCAAGTTGATCTTCACACAAAGTGTAGAAGATACACCGAGTGAAATCAAGTGATCCCACGGTTTGGTAAGCATTGTCCATTGCGCTTTGTGTACTAACTCATGGTATTTGTGAGAGTTCTATGTGGGGTTAGGTTTGCTTCCATGGGCTTGCGTCAAGAGGAAGGTCGCATAGAACCCATGGAGGATGACATCAAATCAAGGTTGTGTTGTGCAAGTTCAAGTGGAGCATTACGAAGAAATCATGCTTGTAGCTTGCCGTCCATTGTGGTGACAATGGACTTGTGAAGGTGTGTCGAGGAGTGACTCACCCATAGTGGAGTATTGGGGAGCAATCAACTAGCCTTCATCGAGCCAACGCAATCACGAAAGGTGGTCCAACTCGAGGGAGTCAAGATCGTCATCATCTAGCTCAAGTGGACTTTGTGCAAGGCAAAGGTTTGCCCTTGATAGGTTTTCTATTTTACCGGTCTCATGGTGATAGTTTGGAGACCGGGTTATAGGATCGATAGTTGTACTATCAAGGGGGGCTCTCAAGTGAGTAGCTTGAACATATCTGATAACCCACAAGTGTAGGGGATCGCAACAGTTTTTGAGGGTAAAGTATTCAACCCAAATTTGTTGATTCGACACAAGGGGAGCCAAAGAATACTCTTAAGTATTAGCAGCTGAGTTGTCAATTCAACCACACCTGGAAACTTAGTATCTGCAGCAAGATAGTTTAGTAGCAAAGTAATATGGTAGTGGCGGTAGCAGCAATAAAAGTAAAGATAGTGTTTTTTTGTAATTTTTGTGATAATAGCAACGGAAAAGTAAATAAGCGACAAGCAATATAGGTAAAGCTCGTAGGCATTGGATCGGTGATGGGAAATTACGTCGGATGCAATTCATCATGTAGAAGTTATAACTTAGGGTGACACATAACTAGCTCCAGTTCATCAATGCAATGTAGGCATGTATTCCGAATATAGTCATACGTGCTTATGGAAAAGAACTTGCATGACATCTTTTGTTCTACCCTCCGATGGCAGCGGGGTCCTATTGGAAACTAAGGGATATTAAAGCCTCCTTTTAATAGAGTACCGGACCAAAGCATTAACACATAGTGAGTACATGAACTCCTCAAACTATGGTCATCACTGGGAGTGGTCCCGATTATTGTCACTTCGGGGTTGCCGGATCATAACACATAGTAGGTGACAATAGACTTGCAAGATAGGATCAAGAACACACATATATTCATGAAAACATAATAGGTTCAGATCTAAAATCATGGCACTCGGGCCCTAGTGACAAGCATTAAGCATAGCAAAGTCATAGCAACATCAATCTCAGAATATAGTGGATACTAGGGATCGAACCCTACCAAAACTAACTTGATTACATGATAGATCCCATCCAACCCATCACCGTCGAGCAAGCCTACGATGGAATTACTCACACACGGCGGTGAGCATCATGGAATTGGTGATGGAGGAAGGTTGATGATGACGATGGCGACGATCTTCACTCTCCGGAGCCCCGAACGGACTCCAGATCAGCCCTCCCGAGAGAGATTAGAGCTTGGCGGCAGCTCCGTCTCGTGAAACGCGATAATTCTTTCTCCCTGATTTTTTTCTCCCCGAAACGGAAGATATAGGACCTGGGGGTACGTTGGTGGAGCACCGGGGAGCCCTCGAGGCAGGGGGGCGCGCCCCCACCCTCGAGGACAGGTTGTGGGCCCCCCGATTCAGATCTTCTTGCAGATATTTTTATATTTTCTGAAATAATTCTCCGTTGATTTTCAGGTGATTCCGAGAACTTTTTATTTCTGCACAAAAACAACACCATGGCAGTTCTGCTGAAAACAACGTTAGTCCGGGTTAGTTCCATTCAAATCATGCAAGTTAGAGTCCAAAACAAGGGCAAAAGTGTTTGGAAAAGTAGATACGTTGGAGACGTATCAACTCCCCCAAGCTTAAACCTTTGCTTGTCCTCAAGCAATTCAGTTGATAAACTGAAAGTGAGAAAGAAAAACTTTGACAAACTCTGTTTGCTCTTGTGGCTGTAAATATGTAAGCTAGCATTCAGGTTTATAACCAGATCATGAACTAACCACATTCACAATAACTTTCAGGTCTCAAGACTACTCACATCAATGGCATAATCAACTAGCGAGCAATAATAATAAACCTCGGATGACAACACTTCTCAAAATAACCATGATATGATATAACAGGATGGTATCTCGCTAACCCTTTCTGAGACCGCAAAACATAAATGCAGAGCACCTTTAAAGATCAAGGACTGACTAGACATTGTAATTCATGGTAAAAGAGATCCAATCATAATCACACTCAATGCAAATTAATAGTAATACATGCAATGACAGAGGTGCTCTCCTACTGGTGCTTTTTGATAAGAGGGTGATGACTCTGCATAAAAGTAAATAGATAGGCCCTTCGCAGAGGGAAGCAGGGATTTGTAGAGGTGCCAGAGCTTGATTTTTAAATAGAGATTGAATAACATTTTGAGCGGTATACTTTCATTGTCAACATAACAACCAAGAATCTCAATATCTCCCATGCTACACACATTATAGGCGGTTCCCATACAGAATGGTAAAGTTCATACTCCCCCAACCACCAACAAGCACGCTCCACGGCCAGCCGAATCCACGGATTACCGTCCAAACAAGCAACAGCCTTGGAGGAGTTTTATGTAATTATTATGATTTTGAGCATGGGACTGGGCATCCCGGTTACCAGCCATTTTCTCGTGAATGATGAGGGGATTCCACTCATCGTGAGAATAACCCACCTAGCATGGAAGATATAGACAGCCCTAGTTGATACATGAGCTGTTCGAGCATACAAAACAGAATTTCATTTGAAGGTTTAGAGTTTGGCACATACAAATTTACTTGGAACGGCAGTTAAATACCGCATATAGGAAGGTATGGTGGACTCATATGGAATAACTTTGGGGTTTATGGAAGTGGATGCACAAGCAGTATTCCCTCTTAGTACATGTGAAGGAAGCGACCAGCTAGAGAGCAACAACGGTCATGAACATGCATTAATATTAATCAACAATGAATGCAAGCATGAGTAGGATATAAATCACCATGAAAATAAATATCGTGAAGGCTATGTTGATTTGTTTCAACTACATGCGTGAACATGTGCCAAGTCAAGTCACTTAAATCGTTCAAAGGAGGATACCACCCATCATACCACATCACAACCATTTTAATATCATGTTGGCATGCAAGATAGGCCATTATAAACTCTCAGCTAACTAAGCATGGCATAAGCAGCTATGATCTGTAATTTTCATTGCAAACATGTTTCATTCATAACAAGCTGAATCAAGAACGACGAGCAACCATATTTACAAAAACAAGAGAGGTCGAGTTCATACCAGATTTTCTCATCCCAATTAGTTCATCATATATCATCCTTATTGCCTTTCACTCGCACAACCGAACGGTGTGGAAAACAATAATAGTGCACGTGCATTGGACTAAGCTGGAATCTGCAGGCATTTGATACAAGAGAGAAGACAAGGTAATATGGCTCAAGATTAAATCTACAACAAAGCATATGAGAGCCACTAAGCATTTTCATCATGGTCTTCTACTCTTAACCCCTAAAGAAAAGAAAAGAAACTATTTACACGGGAAAGCTCCCAACAAGCAAAGAAGAATGGGATATCTTTTTGGGTTTACATTTTTAGTTACTACTACAAGCAAAGAAAGTAAACTAGCTAGAAGCTATAACTAATATTTTTTGTTTTTCCGGGTTTTTCTACCTCATAAGAAAAAGACTAAGAAAAAGAAATTTAAACTAAGCATGGATGGTACAGTGAAAGAGTGTGAGCACCGACAACTAGGATAAGTGTGGACATGAATGTAAGTCGGTGAGAAACACGTACTCCCCCAAGCTTAGGCTTTGGGCCTAAGTTGGTCTATGGCTAGTACTGGCCAGATGGATATCCAAAGTTGTAGTTGGGGTCGTACTGAGATGCAGCAGATGCTACCTACTGAGCTGCAGTTCGAAGGTGGGTTGCCTCCGTCATGTTGTAATAGGCATTTGCCTCCTCCATAGTTATAGTGTATCTTCCTTTTTCCTGAAAGTTAAACAAAGTAGGGGCAGGAAGAACAATAGGGATGGCCTGCTGCCTGTTAAAGATTATTCGATATTTGAGGGTTTGATTATCCCACTCTATAAATCGATGACTAGCCATAGCATTACAGTCTAAATAAGCAGCTGGTAAGGGTTCATCATACGGGTGCACAGACACACCAAGATAGCAGGCTATGCGAGTAGCATAGATCCCACCAAATAAATCTCCATACAAACCATTATGGTGTAGTCTACGTGCAACAATTGCTCCAAGTTATATTGCCTATCAGCTTGTACAGAACTCCTGAGAACACTAAGATCAGGGACACACATGTGACAATCCTCATCTTTACCATTTATGCATCTACCGATAAAGAGAGCAAAGTAATGAATAGCAGGAAAATGTATGCTCCCTGTGGTGGCTTGTGTGATGTCCCTGGATTCCCCCACTGTAATACCAGCTAGGAATTCTCCAAATTCAGATTTGCGAGGATCACTCATACTGCCCCACTGTGGGAGCTTGCAAGCAACATTAAAATCCTCTAAGTCCATGGTATAAGATTTATCATAAAGGTCAAACAGTACAGTGTGAGAATTACGTGAAGATGAAAATTTAAATCTTCTCAGAAAGCTATCAGTTAAGCCACGGTATTGGAGACACTTATCTTGCATGAAGTCCTCGAGGTCAGTGTTGCGCAGATATGCGTAAAATTCATCTTTGATACCCGCTTGACTCATAAATTCATCTGACGGCCATTCACAAGGCTGCACATCAGCGTCCCTCGGTGGTTCATCATCCGGCTCACAGAATGCGAGCCTCGGTTCTTGCTTACTTAAAGGACCACCTTGGAACTTTCTCCTAGACATTTTTCTGAAATTTTTAGTAACTTCAAAATAAAAGTTAACCAAACTCAACAAGATTGATAGCAACAACTCCTACAAGTGCCTAGAGGCTATATCATGCATTAGAACTACTTGGGACCAAGAAAATTTGACATGCAAGCTCAAGAACAAGGTCACCACAGCAGCATAAATTTGCAACAAATAAAGCACTAGAACAAAAACTAATTGGACCAATGGAGGAGTCACATACCAAGGAACAATCTCCCCCAAATAGTTTGGTGAATGGTGCTTTGAGCAAGGAGATCGAAAATGGCAGCAAAATGAGATAGAACTCGGGTTTGAGCTGGTTGGGGATTTTTTTTGGGAGGAAGAAGAAGAGCATGGATGAAAGGATAAGTGGAGGGGGCCACGTGGGGCCCTCGAGGCAGGGGCGCGCCCTGTGAAGGGGGCGGCGCCCTGTGCCCTCGAGGCCACGTGATGGCTCCCCTCGCTGTGTGTTCAGTGCCATATTTTCTTAAATATTCTGGAAAAAATCATATTTCATTTTCATGGCATTTGGAGAACTTTTATTTTCGAGATATTTTTTATTTGCACGAATAAGTCTGGAAACAGATAGATAATGCTATTTTTGTTTTATTTAACCTAATTAACAGAAGGTAAAAGGAGGGTACAGAAGGTTTGTGTTATCTAGATTCACCTATCCCATGTTCATCAAAAGGAATCCATTAACAAGGTTGATCGGGTCTTGTTAATAAGCTCTTTCCGAGTAACATGAAACCGGAGAATTTTCGAATAACACTATGTTACCTCAATGGGGATATGTATGTCCCCAACAATAAGTATGTCATATGCCTTCTTGATAGTAGGAATAGGAAACTCAAAACCTCCAATAGTAATTGTTGAAGTTTTTCCAATATAATTGATACTATAGACCTGGGGTTGTTTCCTCGAAAAGTGTACCGTATACTCATTACCATTGACATGAAAAGTGACATTTCCTTTGTTGCAATCAATAATAGCCCCTGCAATATTCAGAAAAGGTCTTCCAAGAATAATAGACATACTATCATCCTCGGGAATATCAAGTATAACAAAGTCCGTTAGAATAGTAACATTTGCAACTACAACAGGCACATCCTCACAAATACCGACATGTATAGCAGTTGATTTATCAGCCATTTGTAAAGATATTTCAGTAGGTGTCAACTTACTCAAGTCAAGTCTAAGATATAAAGAGAGAGGCATGACACTAACACCGGCTCCAAGATCAAACAAAGCAGTTTTAACATAGTTTCTCTTAATGGAGCAACGTATAGTAGGTACTCCTGGGTCTCCTAATTTCTTAGGCATTCCACCCTCAAAAGTGTAATTGGCAAGCATGGTGGAGATTTCTACTTCAGGTATCTTTCTTTTGTTGGTAATAATATCTTTCATATACTTGGCATAAGGATTTGTTTTAAGCACATCAGTCAAACGCATACGCAAAAAGATAGGTCTAATCATTTCAGCAAAGCGCTCAAAATCTTCATCATCCTTTTTCTTGGATGGTTTCGGAGGAAAAGGCATGGGTTTCTGAACCCGGGGTTCTCTTTCCCTACTGTGCTTCCTAGCAACAAAGTCTCTCTTATCATAACGTTGATTCTTTGATTGTGGGTTATCAACATCAGAAGCAGGTTCAATCTCTACATCATTATCATTGCTAGGTTGAGCATCATCATGAACATCATTATTTATATTATCACTAGGTTCATGTTCATTACCAGATTGTGTCTCAGCATCAGGAACAGATATATCATTGGGATTCTTAGGTGGGTGAGCTACAGGTTCACTAGAAGCATGCAAAGTCCTATCATTTTCCTTTTTCTTCTTCTGAGAAGAACTAGGTGCATCTAAATTAGCTCTCTGAGAATCTTGCTCAATTCTCTTAGGGTGGCCTTCAGGATACAGAGGTTCCTGAGTTATTTTACCACCTCTAGTAGCAACTCTAACAGCATAGTCATTATTCTTACTATTTAATTCATTGAGCAAATCATTCTGAGCCTTAAGTACTTGTTCTACTTGAGGGGTGACCATAGAAGTAGTTTACTAATGAGTTTCAATTCATCCTTAGCATTAGACAGATAATCACTCAAGCGTTCAATCATATAAGCATTGTGTTGTAGTTGTCTACGAACATAAGCGTTGAAATTTTCTTGTTGCACAATAAAATTGTCAAACTCATCTAAGCATTGGCTAGCAGACTTATAACAAGGAATATCACCTTCATCAAATCTATAAAGAAAATGTACCTTTACTACCTGTGTCGGGTTATCAAGACCATGTATTTCTTCAATAGGAGGTAAATTCTTCACATCTTCAGCTTTAATACCTTTTCTTTCATAGATTTCTTTGCCTCTTGCATATCTTCAGGACTGAGAAATAGAACACCTCTTCGGAGTTGGCTTCGGGGCTGGTTCAGGAAGTGTCCAATTATTTTCATTGGCTAGCATATTATTCAATAGTAATTCAGCTTGTTCAACTGTTCTTTCCCTGAAAACACAACCAGCACAACTATCCAGGTGGTCTCTGGAAGCATCGGTTAGTCCATTATAAAAGACATCAAGTATATCATGCATCTCAAGAGGATGATCAGGCAAAGCATTAAGTAACTGGAGAAGCCTCCCCCAAGCTTGTGGGAGACTCTCTTCCTCAGTTTGAGCAAAGTTATATATTTCCCGTTAGGCAGCTTGTTTCTTATGAGCGGGAAAATATTTAGCAGGAAAGTAATACATCATATCCTGGGGACTACGCACACAACCAGTATCAAGAGAATTAAACCAAGTCTTAGCATCACCCTTTAACGAGAATGGAAACAACTTAAGGATATAGTAGTAGCAAATCTTTTCATCATTGGTAAACAGGGTGGCTATATCATTCAACTTAGTAAGATGTGCCACAACAGTTTCAGACTCATAGCCATGGAAAGGATCAAATTCAACCAAAGTAATTAACTCAGGATCAACAGAGAATTCATAATCCTTATCAGTGACACATATAGGTGAAGTAGCAAAAGCAGGGTCATGTTTCATTTTAGCATTCAAGGACTTTTCTTTCAGCTTAGCTAATAATTTCTTAAGATCATATCAATCATTGCAAGCAAGAAAGTCTCCAGGAGTTTCTTCATCCATAACATAACCATCAGGCACAACAGGCAATTCATATCTATTGGGAGTAGTTTCATCATCACTTTCATAAATATCATCAGCATTTGCATTCTCCCTAACCTTAGCAATTTGTTCATCTAGAAATTCACCTAGTAGCACAGTATCAGGCATAGAGGTAGTTTCATCATACATAGCAGAAGTAGCATCATCGAGAACACACGACATATCAGATTCAATAGCAGGAGTAGGTGTCGCAAGTTTACTCATAACAGAAGGAGGATTAAGTGCAGAGCTAGATGGCAGTTCCTTACCTCCCCTCGTAGTTGAGGGTAAGATCTTGGTTTTTGAGTCCTTCAAATTCTTCATAGTGATAATGTCACAACCCTAGTTCTGGTATGCATTAGGCTAGTCTTGATGTTTGCATCATGTTTAAATTTCAAATGAATTGAATTGAGGACTTATGAATCCCTCAGAAAACCCTTTTGAAAAATGACCCAAATAAAAATTGCTCCAAAAGGTGCCAAGAAAATGTTCATGTTGCTCTCTGAAAATATTGGTTAGAGATAAAAATCAAACCAATATTATTAGCAGCTCATAAATATTTATTTTGGGCTTTTGGAATTAATGCAATAAATATTTGCATTGGATATATATATTTGTTATATATTTTATATGTGTCCAATAATTCTGGATTTTGTGTGGGGCTTTGGATTACTCCTTCTAGTCCCTGCAAATTGATAGAATAAATTAAATGATTTTCTTTTAAATCAAAACAAATGTCAAAATAGAAAAAGAAAAACAGGAAAAAGGAAAAGGCTTACCTGGCCTTACCTGCAGCCCAACCAGGCAAAGCTGGCCCGGCCCATCTGGCCAAGCCAGTCACCACCAACCTCGCGCCAGTAGGCGAGGCGCGTGGCCGGCGCGCGCGCACGGCGAGAGCGCCACGCCTCCTGCCTGTCTGTCCTCCCCCTCGCCGCCTCGAAGCTCCAGATGAAGCCACGCACATCCCCTTACCTCTCTGGCTCTCTCTCGTCGCCCCTCCCTTCCTCTGTCTCCCTCTCGCGCTCGGTCCCGACCGCCGTCGTCGCCGCCGATCGCAACCACCGTAGCCATCGCCTCCCCCTCGCCTCTCCGACGAGTCCCCGAGCTCCGCCTCGCTGCCGTGCTTCTCCAAGCCGAAGGAATCGACCCCGGACGCCCTGAGGCCTCGTCCTCGAGCTCGTCTTCACCACCGGCCGCCGTGGATCCCCTCCGCCGCCCTGCTCGCTCCGGCCCTCCTCCGAACTCTCCGCTTGCACCGTTGCGACCGCCGTGAGCTTCTCCCTCGAACCCCTCCCTTCGTTTCGCCGTTCTCACGCCGTAGCCACGCCACCCACCGGACCCGAGCGGTTGCGCCGCCGTGGTTCCTCTCCGCCGTGGCCAGAGCCACCGTGGCTCGCAAATTGGCGCGTCTCCACGTTTGCCACACTGCCTGAAGCCCGTAGCACCCCTCCATTGGCCTCCCCGTGCCCTGTAGCGCCATATCCGACGAGGGCCGAACTCCGGCGCTGTCGCGAGCTCGTTTCCGGCGAGCTCCGGCCACCCTAGCTGCTGCCGCTTGCTGGAATGGATGCGGGTGAGCTCCAGCTCCCCGTAGCTGGTCTCCGCTGCGCAAAAGACCGCCGGAACGGCGATCCCGACGCCCTCCGCCGAGTTTGCTGCCGCCGGCGGCTAAACGCCGGCGTGTTAGCTGGGGGTTGACCAGGATTTGACCCCCTGGGTCAATGACAGGTGGGCCCTACCCCTCCAGTTAGTTGACCAGATTAGAGTTAATTAATTAGTTTAGTTAATTAGTGTAGTCACTGACTTGTGGGCCCTGCCCTGCTGACTTTCTGTTAGGATTAGTTTATTGTTAATTAACTCAGTTAATTAACTGAGTCACTGACCAGTGGACCCCACTGTCAGGTTTGACTCTGGTCAGCTAGGTTGACCTGCTGACGTCGTGCTTGGGTCATGCTGACGCGGTATTCCAGTTCTGGAATTTAAATAAATCTTAAATGATTTATTTATTTCAGAAATTGGTTTAAACTTTTAAAAATCACAGAAATTCAACCGTAGCTCAGAATGAAATAATTTATATATGAAAAATTATCAGAAAAATTCAATCTATCCATCTGTACCATTTTCATGCATGACAAATGAAGTTATACCTACTGTTTATATGAAAACACATAAATGGCATTTAAAAATGCTTATTCTACAGTTGCATTTGAGCCCTTGGTTCAAATGGAATTCAACCAAATAAAATGCTAGATGCATTAGCTCAAACAACATCATAACTTCATGCCATATTCATGCATCATATTGTTGCATATGCTTGTGTTTGATTGCTGGCACCATCCTTCTCGATAGGTTCTGCTCCGGAGACCGTTCCAGAGTACCTGCCAGAGGAGCAGTGCTCTACACGTTGTTATACCAGGCAAGCAAAACCCCTTTGTTCATTCCGATACAATCCTACTCTCGCTCCTGCTCCCTGTTATTGCATTAGGACAACAACGATTCAACTGCTACTTTATGCTGTGGTAGTTGAACCCATTCCTCTGCATGACCTGTCATTGCCACAGTAAATAGTTGAAACCCACTAGTATGTGTAGGAGTTGATTGAAGCCATGTTGTGATCTTACCATGCCTTGCTTGCTATTGCTTAGAGTATGTCAGGTCTGATTCATTGGGAATGAATTGGAGTGCAGTGATATGTTCTGATGCTGAGCGTTAAGTGTGTGAACACGATTTGGTAAAGGTAGCAGTGAGAGGCCATGTAGGAGTACATGGTGGGTTGTCTCACTGGAACCGTCCTTAAGCACTGAGTTCTGTGTATGTTGTCCAATGACTAGCTACTACCACACATTGGGTACGTAACTCGACCCCTCTCGGCTTATTAATGAACTTGATCTCTGTCCAGGAGTCGCAACTAGTTTCTGGTGTTTGTAGGTAGTGTTATTTCTCTACCAAGTGGCACCCGGCAGGGTGGGCTTGGGACAGACTAGGCACTCGTGGCCCGGTGTACCGAGTGGCACCCGGATGGTGGGCTCGGGAACCCTGTACACATCGTTTGGGGCCGTGATGGAAACCTCGGCCGGACTCCCTTGCGGATGGAACCCGAATAGGCGATAAACCTGGACTAGAGTCTTGTGTGGTTAGTCAGGTCGTGGCCGACACCCTCGCCAGGCTTCCGCTTGAAGGTTGCCGAGATACACGACGTGTACATGGCGGTAAGTGGCAAGAGCGTGTGTGAAGAAGTACACCCCTGCAGGGTTTATCATGATCTATTCGAATAGCCGGGTCCACGGTTATGGACTTCTTGGATGCTTACGTGGTACATAGACAACTTGGAGTGGATACTATAAAATACTCAAGACAAGTGTGAGTGCTATGGATGGCCTTCACGTAGGGAGACGGGGATGAATCCATAGTGGTGTATTTGATGGTGATTAATGGACTCGTGTGCGCCACCTCAAAGTTACCAGCAATCATAGTACAGGATAGCCACTGAGTCAAAGCTGGCTTGCTGCAACTAAACCCCACTATGCCTTCTTGATACAAATGCATGTATGATAGGATCTGATGTAAGTCTTGCTGAGTACCTTTGTACTCATGTTTTCTTAATTTATGTTTTGCAGATGAGACTTCTGTCTCTCTAGTAGTTCCGCTTGGACTTCGACAAGTAGCTTGTTACCTCAACTACGATCTTGGACGAGTGTTGTAGATAGTCAGGCTCTTCAGCCTTTTTCATTTGTAGATGTCTGTACTTAGACATGTATGCTTCCGCTTGTTGCTTGTATGCTCTGACTGTTGGGTTATAAGACCCATGTTTGTAATATCTGGCTCCTCGGAGCCTACTGAATAAATACTTTGTTTCTTAAAGTCTTGTTGTGATGCCATGTTGTATTTGCACATATCGAGCATATTGTGTGTATGATATTGAAATGCTTTGTATGTGTGGGATCCGACACCTAGTTGTTTACCCTTGGTAGCCTATCTTACAGGGAAATGTCTCCTAGTGCTTCCACTGAGCCTGGGTAGCTTGCTACTGCTCCGGAACACTTAGGCTGACCGGCATGTGTCCTTCTTCGTTCCTGTGTCTGTCCCTTGGGGGAAATGTCACCCGTTGTTCCTTTAAGTCCTTGTAGCTTGCTACGACTTGGGTTCATACGTTGATGACCGACACGTTCGTTGCTGGGTCATGTATGCTTGTCTTTGTAATTTAGTGCCACTTTTGGTTTATAACTGGTCATGTCGGCCCCGGTTCTCTGTCATATGGATGCTAGCGACACTATCATATACGTGAGCCAAAATGCGCAAACGGTCCCGGGCCAGGTAAGGTGGCACCCGTGGGGATAACGTGTGTGAGGCCGCAAAGTGATATGGTGTGTTACATGCTAGACCGGTGTGACTTACGATCGGGGTCCCGACAGCTTTGGTATCAGAGCCTGACTGCCTGTAGGATTACCAAGCCAAACTGGTCGAAGTTGAGTCTAGAAATTCTTTAGTTATATATAAGGGAATTGGTTGTGGAAGGGAACGCAAGGCTCTTTTTAGTCCTTATACCTCGTGTCTTCTGATCTGAGTCATCCTACTTTTCCTACGGGGTTAAGGAACTAGGCGTCTTTTCCGTCTATCAGGATCACGTGTTACTACTCCGTAGTCCCATATGATTGGTTGATCAGATTCCTACTCTGGTTTTCAAGTTCTTCCGGTGTAGTTTGTTTCGTACTATCACAGAACCTTGAGTGATGATGTTGAGTTGTTGTACTACCCTTTGTTAGCAGGATATCTCATTCTGAGAATTTTACTATCGTTATGCTGCCGGAATTATCCTAGTAGTTCAAGAGATACCCATTTCTTGTCCTACCTTTTACAGCCTGGTTGATGCTGATTCCGTCCTTGGTTTCATTTCTCAGGATGTCGTCAATTACCCGAGGTTCAGTTGCCCGAAGAAAGAACCACGGAGGTGGTAGGGATGAGGAGGATCCTCCCGACCAGCCTTCGTTGGCAGAGGTCATGTTAGAGATGGAGAGGAACAAGCGAGAGTGTATCCGCTTGTTGGCACGTATTGAGGAGAACACCACACATCAATGCAAAGAGTCAGCAACCATCCATGATTTCATTCGTCTAAAACCACCCACCTTCCATCATCCCATTGAGCCGCTCGATGCAGATGACTGGCTCCGTAGTATCACTCACAAGCTACGTTCTGCAAACGTAGCTGAAGAGGACAAGGTCATCTATGCCACATATCACCTGGAAGGTCCTGCTAGTCTCTGGTGGCAGAACTATGAGGCCATGATTCCAGCTGGCCAGATTCCTACCTGGAAAGATTTCACTGAGGCTTTTCGCGAGCATCACATTCCTCAAGCTCTCATCGACCGCAAGAGAGAAGAGTTCTGTAGTCTTACCCAGGCTAAGATGGCTGTTGATGCTTATAGTAGAGAGTTTGAGAACCTTGCCCGCTATGCTACAGAAGAAGTGTCCACGGACGCCAAGAAGCAGGCTAGGTTCCGGAAGGGTCTCAACCCCAAGCTGCGTCGTGATCTTCACTTGCATCATTGCCATACATTCCAGGCTCTTGTGAACAAGGCCATAAATGCAGAGACCGCTCAGCTCACTTACGAGGAGTCTCGTAAGCACACCCGTGATTTGGGATCTTGCTCTGGCACTAGTTCCCAGAAGCGCCGGATTTGGGTTCCAAACTCCGCTCTTCCACCCAGCTATCCTCCGAGGCCATCTTATGAGGTGCCTCATCCAGCTCAGTCTTATGTTCCACCCAAGCCTATTGGCAAACCGCTTGTCAATGCGGGTCCACGACCTACCTCAGGGACTTGCTTTACATGCGGAAAGCCAGGACACTATGCACGTGACTGCTCTCAGGCCAGTCTTGCTCCACCCCAGCCCGAGAAGTCCGTTCCTCGTGGCAAGCCACCACGTAAGACGATCAGTGCCAATCCAGCTCCCACTAAACATGGACGTGTGCATCACGTCTCAGCTAAAGACGCTCATGATGATCCAAATGTCGTTCTTGGTACACTCCTTGTCAATTGCCATCCGGCTTCGGTTCTGTTCGATACCGGAGCATCTCACTCCTTCATTTCTGAAGGCTAGCGACACTATCATATACGTGAGCCAAAATGCGCAAATGGTCCCGGGCCAGGTAAGGTGGCACCCGTGGGGATACCGTGCGTGAGGCCGCAAAGTGATATGGTGTGTTACATGCTAGACTTGTGTGACTTAGGATCGGGGTCCCGACAAATAAGCAGATATAAATCCCAAGTGACTTAAAGAATAGAGTTATGCTCCCCGGCAACGGCGCCAGAAAATAGTCTTGATAACCCACAAGTGTAGGGGATCGCAACAGTTTTCGAGGGTAAAGTATTCAACCCAAATTTGTTGATTCGACACAAGGGGAGCCAAAGAATACTCTTAAGTATTAGCAGCTGAGTTGTCAATTCAACCACACCTGGAAACTTAGTATCTGCAGCAAGATAGTTTAGTAGCAAAGTAATATGATAGTGGCGGTAGCAGCAATAAAAGTAAAGACAGTGTTTTGTAATTTTTGTGATAATAGCAACGGAAAAGTAAATAAGCGACAAACAATATAGGTAAAGCTCATAGGCATTGGATCGGTGATGGGAAATTACGTCGGATGCAATTCATCATGAAGAAGTTATAACCTAGGGTGACACAGAACTAGCTCCAGTTCATCAATGCAATGTAGGCATGTATTCCGAATATAGTCATACGTGCTTATGGAAATGAACTTGCATGACATCTTTTGTCCTACCATCCCGTGGCAGCGGGGTCCTATTGGAAACTAAGGGATATTAAGGCCTCCTTTTAATAGAGTACCAGACCAAAGCATTAACACATAGTGAATACATGAACTCCTCAAACTATGGTCATCACCGGGAGTGGTCCCGATTATTGTCACTTCAGGGTTGCCGGATCATAACACATAGTAGGTGACTATAGACTTGCAAGATAGGATCAAGAACACGTATATATTCATGAAAACATAATAGGTTCAGATCTGAAATCATGGCACTCGGGCTCTAGTGACAGGAATTAAGCATAGCAAAGTCATAGCAACATCAAATCTCAGAACATAGTGGATACTAGGGATCAAACCCTAACAAAATTAACTCGATTACATGATAGATCCCATCCACCCATCACCGTCCAGCAAGCCTACGATGGAGTTACTCACACACGGCGGTGAGCATCATGGAATTGGTGATGGAGGAAGGTTGATGATGACGATGGCGACGATCTCCACTCTCTGGAGCCCCGAACGGACTCCAGATCAGCCCTCCCGAGAGAGATTAGGGCTTGGCGGCGGCTCCTTCTCCTGAAACGCGATAATTCTTTCTCCCTGATTTTTTTTCTCCCCAAAACGGAAGATATAGGACCTGGGGGTACGTCGGTGGAGCATCGGGGGGCCCTCGAGGTAGGGGGCGCGCCCTGGGAAGGGGGCGCGCCCCCCACCCTCGAGGATAGGGTGTGGGCCCTCGGCGTAGATCTTCTTGCAGATATTTTTTTATATTTTCTGAAATAATTCTCCATTGATTTTGAGGCGATTCCGAGAACTTTTTATTTCTGCACAAAAACAACACCATGGCAGTTCTGCTGAAAAAAGCGTCAGTCCGGGTTAGTTCCATTCAAATCATGCAAGTTAGAGTCCAAAACAAGGACAAAAGTGTTTGGAAAAGTAGATACGTTGGAGACGTATCAGTATCATTCGTCGAGAGCTCAAACCATTGCATCCTTGCATCATATTTCTTCATTGTTATTTGTATTTTTGCTTGTTAAAGTTTTAGAGCTTTTGGTTATCTTCGCGACAAGCTCTAGTACATCGAAAATGGATTTCATATGCTTCTTCGATTGCGTTTTCGGTGTTCGAGGTTTTACCGATCTCTTTCGAGGAAGGCTTCTCACCATTTTCTTATGGGCCTTTTCTAATTTGCTTCTTATTTTTATTTCTCTCAGAATTGTGTTAGGCCATGCCGTTAGCTTTTCAACAAACTTGGTTTGTTCGAATTCGGAGTCCGTTTAGAGAAGTTGTCTCAGTTTTGGTGTCCTCAAAAAGGCTGCAGCGGTACTACCACTCATGGGAGCGTTACTACCGCTTGGAGGGGATGTAATTTTTTACTTCCGCGGCTACTTCCATGGCTACTTCTACTCTGGACCAAAAACTCGTCATAAGTCCAGCTGTGGTAGGCACAAATGTATTTTTTAGTACGCTCGCAAGCAGTAGTACCGCTACCCTTAGCGGTAGTATCGCTACGTCACTACTGAAAACAGAGAATTTGCCATTAGTCAGTTCTTTGCCGTTTGCTAGCGGACGGCAAAGAAAGCCTTTGCCATCTGCTTGCAAAAAACTGACGGCAAAGATCTGGCTGACGGCAAAGAAGTTATTTGCCATCAGCCATACCTTTGTCGTCTGCTAGCAGACGGCAAAGAGGTGGGTGGGCTCCAGTGTATGGGATAGCTGTAACGGCCATCCAGCCCACCTCTTTGCCGGCTGCCAACTGATGGCAGGCGACAAAGAGGGGGCTATCTATACCCCCACGTCCCCCCCTTCTCTCTCTTCTCTCTCTAAGTAACCCCCACCGCACCCTGACCCCCACCGCGCCACTGGCCACCCCTCGGCACCCATCGTGCCGCATGTTTTCACAATGGAAGAGTACAACTATTGTTTTCACAACGGAACTAAGTATTCTCTCCACATGTTTTCTAGTACCTTATAACACAGATGTTGCATAAACATTTAGAACCAATTTAAAGGAATCACTTCGATTGTTTGACAGGTCAAAGGAATAGGTAGTTAGTGAAATGGGATAAGCCTCTTCAGAGTGGATTGATATTGCATTTAAGTTTAATGAGCGAACTATTTTTAGTAGGAAGAAAAGAGCGACATACACACTGATGTTTACAATGAAATTGCTTCACCGTTTAGCCACATCAAGATGCAAATTTGTTAAACAAAGACTAACAGTCCTAGAAAATAAGTTGTTAGGCGAGAGCTTCTGCAAAAAGAGAAAATGAAGTTTGGAGATATTAACCTTTAACTGAACAGTACGACGAACAAATAGTAGTGCAATTTCACAGTTATACTTGATATGCTTCTATCATTAACCATCAGTACTATAAAGAAATCTTGCTTTCCTCTCACATTAAGCATAATTTAATTTAGAACTTAGATGCATTTACCAATCTATGGTTTCTATATCTAGACCTGAACAAAAACATATCAGATTGAGTTCTCATTCTATTGTTTATCTGCCCAATGTATAGATGATCAGATTGTATAAATCTTCTTTGGGGAAAAGGAGGAACATATTATTTCTAGCAACTGGCGTTTTGAGTGTAGCCAAGCAATGTCGTTGGGGCCAAGAGAAAATCGGTATTTCACAAATTCTTACACTCAAGCAACAACTTGCATCCTGATGAAACATAAATATGCTAAGCAAATAAGACAATAGACAACGTCAACCACATGGGCTAGAGCTTCTTCTTTTTTAATCGAGAAACACATGAGTCAGAACTTGAGCTTTTTCCTTATTTTGCTGGTGGATACCTGAGGATATTGAAGCCCTTGATGGGCTGGTGATGGCAAGATCGAGGTAGCAATTGATGATCTAGCTGCAACGAAAACCAAGGAGCGATTCTCCATCACTAGCGGTGACCGCGGGGATGGCAAGGACTTTAGCTGGTGCTCCTCCCGGCAAAGCAGTGGCGCGAGCGACGGACTACGCAGCTGCGCTCCTCCCAGTAGCTCTGAAAGTCAAGATGAGTGATCGTGCGTGGATGTACACCGGTCACACTGGTCAGAACAAATGGAGCATTGAATGGTTCACAAAAACCGAGGGGTTTGTGAAAGCCGCATTTGCAAATGGCCAGAGGAAAACCTGGTGCCCCTGTGTCCTGTGTGACAATTGGAAAAGGAGGACAGAGGCTAAAATGGGCAAACACCTGCAGAAGAGTGGTTTTATGCCTGGTTATACGGTGTGGACATTTCATGGTGAGTCTGCCCAATGTGAAAGAGCTGAGGTGGTTCGTCATCACACCAACGAGCATGGTACCGGGATGGAAAACATGGTGCAAGACTTTGATGATGCTCGGGATTCGGACGAGGAGATGGAGGAATCCGCAAAGGCCTTCAATGAAATGTTGGAGTCTTTAAAACGCCCGCTCCATGAGCACACTGCGCATTGTCAGTTGGATGCCATCTCACAAGTAATGGCTCTGAAGGCTCAGTTCAACTTGGGCAGAGAATGCTACGACGCAATGATGACAGTATTTGGATGCTTTCTACCCAAAGGCCATGTAATGCATGCAAACCTGTACCAGTCGGACAACATCCTCCGTGCACTGAATATGCCCTATGAGAAGATACATGCCTGCGAGAAAGGATGTGCCTTATTTAGGCTTGACTATGCGGACTTGAACTATTGATCCATTTGCAAGTCTTCCAGGTATGTTGTAGTAGACAATGGTATGGGTGAGAAGACGCAAACCAAAATCCCTGTTAATGTTCTTGAGTATATGCCAATCGTACCAAGACATCAATGTCTTTTGATGGTCGAAGAGACGGCCATACAGATGTCATGGCACAAAACGGGCAAAAGAACCAAACTAGATGCAGATGAGAATCTGATGATGGTACACACATCGGATGGTGTTGTGTGAAAGAAGTTTGATGATTTACATGGGAATAAAGCGGCGGATCCAAGGCATCCTCGAATTTGGGTTCAATGTGTTTGGTATGACAGCAACCCAATACAGTTGTTGGCCTGTATTTGTCATTCCACTGAATCCCCCCCCCCGGACAGATTATGCAAAGAAATAACATTTTTCGGACGTTGATAATTCCAGGGCCCAACTATCCGGGGAAGAATATGAATGTGTATATGCACACGCTTAAGGACAAATTGCAAGAAGCTTGGGATAATGGGTTCAAGACATACGACGCCTATAGCAAAAAGAATTTCATAATGCGTGTCTAGTACATGTATTCGATGCATGACTTGCCGGCATATGCGTTATTCGCTGGCTGGTGTGTGCATGGAAGGTTCCCGTGCCCCACATGCAAGGGATCTCTTGAGTTTCGTTGGCTGTAGGCAGGGCGCAAGTATTCTTGCTTTGACTTCCATAAACAGTCTCTGCATCCTTGCCATAAGTTCATGAAAGACAAGAAGAACTTCATCAAAGGTAGAGTTGTCAAAAACTCAGCACCACCTGCGTTGATAGGCCAATAGACCCTGGATCATTTAAATGCTCTCGAGCCAGATCCAGAGCGTCCAGGGCATTTCAAGGGCTATAATAAGGAACACGCCTGGACTCACAAGACATGCTTGTGGGATCTGCCTTACTTCAAAGACCTCCTTTGCCCACACAACATCGATGTGATGCACACTAAAAAGAATATCGCCGAGGCCATTTTTGGTACATTGTTCGACATAGAGGGGAAGTCAAAGGATAATACTAAGGCTAGAGTCGATCAAGAGGAGCTATGTGATAGACCGTTACAAAACATGCAAAACCTGAAAGGAAAAAAGAACTGGACGAAGCCAAAGGCATGGTTCAATCTTGGAAGGCAGCTATGAGAGAAATTATATTGTGGGTGAAAATGCAGTTGATGTTCCCAGATGGGTATGCAGCAAATCTAAAGAGGGGAGCGAGTCTTGAAAAATTGAAAATATTTGGTCTCAAGAGTCATGATTGGCACATATGGCTTGAGCGGGTAATGCATGTGATGTTGCGTGGGTTTATCCCTGAGGATAAATGGCTAGTACTGGCGGAGCTCAGCTATTTCTTCTGTGTTCTTTGTGCGAAAGAACTATCGCCTGGCATGCTAGAAGAAATGGAAGAGTTGGCGCCGGAGTTGATCTGCAAGTTAGAGAAGATCTTTCCACCGGGCTTCTTTAATCCAATGTAGCATTTGATTTTGCATCTCTCGACCGAGGCAAGATTGGGGGGTGTGCAAAATCGTTGGTGCTACACAACTGAGAGGATACAGAAGACGCTTCGAGAAAAATGTAAAAATAAACATATAATTGAAGCATCGATGGCCGAGGTATTCATCACTGAGGAGGCGACAAGCTTCGTGACAACACACTACGAAGCCAAAAATCGTCATTTGCATAACCCGAAGCCTCGGTACAATGCTGGCGACCCTAAAAAGGGCGGATCCAACCTCAGCCTATTCAAAGGGAATCTCGCACCAGCCAGTGGTTCGAAACCAGTATCTTTGGATAACGAAGAATGGTGGACCATTTCGTTGTATATCTTCCACAACTTGACAGAAGTGCGGCCGTACATCGAGTAAGTTCTCGGTACATTGTTTTGCAACTCCTATTTCCTTTGAACTGCTCTTATTCATGGATATTTCATACACTCGATACGTTGCCATATCCTCGTATGGAGCGGTGATCCAAAAGGATTCCATCAAAGAGTGTGAGCTTCTGGCAAAGCAAGGAGGCGGCTATCCCGGTTTCATCTCTTGGTTCAAACAAATGGTAATTTCCATTATACCATTTCATTTCTTTCGCTAATTTGCGCCTAATGCAACAATCCTTTCATATTAAACTTGTAGGCTAATTCAGAGTCTATGGACGCAGAATTGAGACAAGTTGCTAATGGTTTTGACTATAAGGTCCGTTCATTTGACAAATACGACATCAACAGGTATCGCTTTCATACCTATGGCAAAGAGCTATCTATGGCCGACCGAAAGTCTACAAATTGTTGTGTATCTGCTATCGGCGAAGGAGGTACCGAGTATTATGGAAGAGTTGAAGCTATTTATGAACTTCTATTCTATGGTGAACACCCACCGACTGTCGTAGTCTTCAAATGTTATTGGTTTCAGCCGAAGGAGACTAGAAGGACTCATGAACATATAGGGCTAGTTGAAATCAAACAAAGCACTCATTTAGATGTTCCTGATGTCTATATTACGGCTCAACAGGCGACCCAAGTATTCTATCTACCGTGGGCCTGCCAAACTAATCGAAATCTGAAAGGTTGGGATGTCGTTTATGAAGTGCCGCCACGTGCTAGACTATCTCCCCCAAAGGAAGAGGATTATGAACCACACATTAACCCAGACACATATGAAGGAGAATTCTTCCAAGAAACACGTCTTTCCAAAAAAACATTTCAAGAACCGCTATACTTCACCCCTAGAACATTTAAGTAGACAGCGACAGTGAATTCGACATCACCCTAGAGGAGGAACAAGAAGAGCCGGAACAAGAAGAGGTTACTGTTGCGGATGACCTGTCAATGCTTGACCAATTACGTAAAGATGGCCTTCCACATGATGATGTTGTTGAACTCGATGAGCACGTCATTGATGATAGTGATGATGATGATTATGCATTTATTGATGATAGTGATCGAGATTATTTGTAGTTCGTGTCAGGTATTCATTTTTTTATGTTGTACTTGATGATGATACACTTAAGTGATATACATATTATTATTCATGTCGGTATTTTTTTTATGTTGTACTAATTTCGTTTACTCTTTGTCATGGTAGGTGTTGAAAGATGGTGGGCACTGGTCCGGAGCGCTCCGAGGCCCCTTATTCGTCGGCGTGTGGTGCGAGGTCTTCCATTCCACACGTATGTAATGCCCAGGATGGGACTATACCTCCTACGTGTCGAGGCACGACTTAAAGGTATAAGCCCATCCTAGAATGATCTCAAGTTTGGTATCTTTGCACGACTCATGTAAAAGAGGGATTAAATGCAAAAGGAGATAGTTGGCTTACACTCGCCACTTCACACAATACAATACATAAGCAATACATCATACAAAACATCACAACCCGACTACGGGTGAAGATCCAAAAGAAAGATACCAAAACAACATAAAGCCACAGGCCAAGATCGAATCCTAGTAGAAACCACTACTGAACATCGAAACGTCACAAGCAAACGGCCACACTCTTCATCGAGCTCCAAGTGAAGAACTTGAACCAGCTTCTGCATCAAACTCGGCTGAACCTGCATCTGGTGTGGTGAAGTAACTGTGAGCCACAGAGGACTCAGCAATCCCGTTCCCGGGTAGCAAGACTATTTAAGCCTTGGGTGTGGACAAGGCTAAGGAAAGAATAAGAGGTGATGGAACAAACAAGAGTCTGCAGCAGCAACTAGCACTAACTTACGTAAAAGAGAGCGAGAAGAGAAGAGCATCGGTCGAAAGATGATCACGAAGTGATCCTAACTAAAGCCGGTCAAACATAACCCCACCGTGTTCAACTCCCGAATCCCTATTCGGAAATTGACAGTCACGGTACTCACGCTGGTAGTGTATTAGAGGCATTGTGTCAAGTTATCTACAACCGGAATTAACAAGCTCCCATCTGCCACATAACCGCGGGCACGGCTTTCGAAAGTTCAAACCCTGCAGGGGTGTTCCAACTTGACCCATTACAAGCCCACGATCCGCGGAGTCGCAACTCCATAGTTGGGAAGACCCGAGTATCCTCGGAATCCCGTGCTCAAGTTAAACCGAACTAAGGTAAGGCTAATCCAGCAAATCCTCCCGGCGTGCCGACACCCTGATAGTAGCCGCGCGTATCTCGTCTCAGGCCACGACCGGATGAGCGCTACGTACAGTACCAAAGACCCCAGATAACTGGGTGGTACCGCAAGTGACTCTAGTTTGGGACCAACACCATCAGCACTGGCCCCCCCCTACTATGTGGAATAAAGGATCCTCGAGGGAGCGACCCTCTATGCAAATTTAATTAATTAATTAAGTTGTTATTATGAGGCAAATAGTACCAATGTTGGGATTTGCTGGAAAAGACTTAGCACTTAGCGGTTTATCAAGGGGGTCCCATACACCCCAACCGTGTTAGGAACGCAAAATCAAGGAACATAACACCGGTTTATACGGTTCCTAACGGCATGAGTGGAACAAAACACCAAGCAAAAGGCTTAGCCTTCCACCCTGCCAATATATAGATGATTTCATTTAAGCATTTGTATAGTGTGATATAACCCAAACAAACTTCAACATGAAGCAAGCATCTTCAATCTTCACCTGCAACTAACAAAGCTATAAGAGGGGCTGAGCGAAGCATACTTAGCCAAGCAACGGTTTGCGTAGGTAGGGTGGTTAAACATGGCAATGGTTACAAGTAGGAGGCTGACAAGAAAGACATGGGCATCGAGGCAAAACTATAGAGCGATACTCTAGCAATAGGCAAAAATAGTAATGGTATCCGGGTTCGGTCATCTTGCCTGGGATTCCACAAAGGAGAAGAACGGATCCAAGAAGAAGACGAAGAAGAAGCCTCACAACTCCGGAACGAAACCGAAGCTAACAAGAGAAGCAACCGGAAAGAAGAAAACAACACGGTAAACACACAAGCAACAACATGGCATACGATGCACAAGCAAGCATGATGCATGTCCGGTTTAATTATGCATGGCATGGCAAAGTGCACAAACAACACTACAAGTTAAGTGGAGATCAATATGCAACGAGTTGCATATTGACGAAACACCACATTTAATTATTTAGTTGACTCTCAAATATTTACAAGACAAGATTAATTGTTTGTTAACATGGCAAGAGGTGAAGCATAATAAAACTATACTAACTAGGCAATTTAAATGAGGCCGGAAGTAACAACAACATATCCGGAAAATCCCCATAAGCATGTTTAATAATTATAAGCAAACAACAATTAAACATTATAATGTTGTTAACATGATGCGGATGACATGTTCAAGTTTATGCAAGTTTTGTTAAAAGGTTGACTTAAAGGAGATATGAAGTATTGTCACCGTGGTGAAACGAAAGGGTGCCACGGCAACGATCCGAAAATGATGCAACGCATCATATCGGTACCGGTAACTCGTTGAGAGTCCGATGCAAAACGTAAGATGGCATGAGCGAGTCAAACGAGATGAAAGAGGTGGGATGAACGAGTTGAACAAGATGATGGGGTGATCCCGTTGCCGGGTTCCCACGAGTCGGTGACGAGGCAACCGAGGAACATGACAAAAGGTGGAACGGGCATGAAGCACACAAGGGGACATTTCATACAACACAAGCAAGCATCCACGGGTCACGTCTCGGGGTTATACCTTTGAAGCGTGCGTTTCGGGGCGGTTCGAGCTCGTAGAGGAAGAAGGCGTTCACGCGATTCGTAGAGGAAGTAGTGGTAGTAGTTGTACACGGCCGTAGAGGGAAGTAGTGGTACACGAGTCGTGGTACACGGGGCGACGGTAGTGGTACACGCGACGGAAGTCGTTCGGGTCGTCGTGGTACTTGTCGGTCATGTAGTCGTACACGGATGTAGTGGTACTTGGCGTTTCCGGGCGTCGGTAGTCGTACTTGTCGCGGTCGTCATCGACGTAGAGGAACTTGTTGCGTCGGGTCTTGGCGACGGTAGACGTTCGGGCCCAAAAGTAGTAATACTTGCATCTCCATGATTAACTGAGATTAACATTACAGCAACAAAACAGCAAAAACAAAAAAAAGGAAAAAGGTTGCGGTTGCTCGGGACGACGCCGATCTGGAAAAGGACAGGGCCTTCGCGGCTGCGCGGCCGGAAGAAGGAGCCGAGCGGCCTGGGCGGCGCGAAGGAGGCAGCCAGATCGAGGCCGCTGGCTGGCCGAAGAGGAGGGCCGCGGCGGGACAGAAGGGCGCCGGTCGATGCAGAGGCAGGGGCCTGGCCGACCCGGCCTTGGGGCGCGCAGGCGCGGAGGGATGAAGCCGCGGCCTGCCTGCCTGGAGTCGCTCGGGGAGGCGGCGCTGCTCGGGACGGAGGGAGCCGGGGCGCTGGACGCCCGGCGCCGGAGGCGAGGAGGAAGCCTGGACGGAGGGAGGAGAGGCGCGGGGGTCCGCTGCTCGTGCTGCTCGGTGCTGCTTCGAGGAGAACGGAGGGAGTAGATCGGGCGCGAGGGCCGAAGGCTGCGGGGGAGCGAGAGGATAGGGGACGGTCGGGCGCTCGGGACTTGGGGAGAGAGAGGTAGGGACGAGCGAAGAGAGGGAGAGAGGGGATCGGGAGCGAGAGAGTGCGGCGGCGGTCGGGACGAGAGGGAGAGAACGACCGCAAGGCTAGGGTTCGGTCCTGGCAGCTGGGCCAAGGGAGTTGGGCCAGGTGAGGGGGGAGGAGGTTGAAGCCCAGATGGCCAGGAGGCCGGTGGGCTGAGAAATAAAAATAAAAAAAAGAAGGGGTTCTGCTGTTTTCTAAAAAAAAACAGAAAACGGCAAGGAGAAAGAAAAGGAAGGAGGAGTTAGGGCAAAAGTTAACACAAGAGGTTATTTTTCTCGGCCATCAGAAAAGGAGCAAGGACCGAGAAAAATAAGAAAGGCATGATTGGAAAATAATTCAAACATATTTGAATTTAATTCAAATAGTTTTGAACCAAGACTTGATTATTGAGGAGTCCAAAAATGTTCAAATTTTTGGAGGAACCTCGAAACAACGGAAAAGAATTATTGGCAAGATTTTGAAGGTGAAACTCGAAGTGAAATAACAATGGGGAAATATGCAAGTGTGTTGGGTTAATTCCAACGAATGGAATAATTATTAATATAGCTCCATAATATTTGGAGGATATGTTATAAAGAGAAGTCACCTTCCCTCGATTTAAATGGACTGAAGGTCCACACGAATTATTTAGGTTGAGATGCAAAAATTAAATGTCATGATGGCATGATGACATGATGCAATGCAAAAAAAATAAATAGCACAAGCACAAAGAACACACGGGCAACCCGGAACATCTGGAATCTTCTGGGACGTCGGTCTCGGGCGTCACAACTCTCCCACACTAACAGAGGATCTCGACCCGAGATCCTAGAGATATCACCGGGTAAAAACAGAAGAGGAAGAGGTAAAACAAAGTTGCTTCTTCGACAAACGAGTGAAAACCAAAGAACCTTGAGAGGTTGAACAAGTTGAAAGAAAGAAAGCAACGGAGATGAGGAAGATGAAAACACTCCGTTAGAAAAGAGGAACAAGTAACATTATGAGAACCTTGTAGGTTGAAAGACATGAAACAAGAGCTTAAGAACCAAAAGAATATGAAACTGCAACGCATAGCCAAGGAATACAGAATTGGGCAGCACTCCGTCTGAAAATGGAAGGAAATGAACAAGAACTTGGCAAGTTGAGATGATACTTGATGAAAACAACAACATATTGCCTCCGAAACAATTAAAAGAATGGCACAAGGTTAAGAAGGATTCAGACAGCACTCCGGTTAAAAGATAGGAAAAACTAGATGAGATGAGGGAACTAGAATGAAGTATACAACACTCCGGTTAAATGATAAGCAAGGGAAAAGAACATGATTCTTGAAAAGAAAACAAGATGATGGTTTGGATAGAGCAACATCACAAAGCCTCCGGAATGAAAGAATAGAATATAGATCCAAGAAAGAATTGAATGGATAAGAAAAGACAACTTCTCTCAAAATTAAATTTGAAAGAGCATCCTTACAAAGAAGGTTGAACAGAGTTGTTGGAAAAATCAACAACGAAAGAATAAGCTCGTTGTGGGCTTTAGGAAAGCATCTCAAGGTTATGAGGTGGCAACCGGCCACTAACAGAACGAATTGCTTGGATCGAGATCAATAAGGAGATGAAAAAAACTTATTTCATCGGAATGATAAATGAAGAACTTGGGTCATTTATAAGCACCATAATAGCAACAATTCCCAAGGAAAGCTTTTAGGTGAAATACAACCCAAGATAACTCCAATGAAAAAATTGAAGGGTTGAAAAGATCTCCTGAACAAAGAAAATGTTGGTTTTAAATATCTCGCTCTTGATAACTCGTGAATCATGAAACATGAAGGAATTGTCAATAATGACATAACACCATCTGAAAAGATAAGGTAGAAAGGATTGCAATTCGAAGCATGATGAAGAATGGTTGAGCTCCAACAAGAATCTTGATGAAAACTACGAGGATGAATTAAATGATGATGAACCACCATGAAGAACTCCGGTAAAGAAAGCATGGAAGTGAAAGAAGAAAAGAATAAGACTCAAGGCCTGCGATGAATTAGATGAAGTTGAAATGATAAAATTGAAATAACTTGGAGCTCCGGAAACAAGATGAACAACTTGGAACCGAGAATATGATATGATGAACAAACTCCAGACAAAAGAATTAAATCACCTTGAAGGAATAAGAATAAGAATAATGTTATGCATCTCCTTCATCAATTAAATTGATGACAATCAAAGGATTTGGCATACTACTTATTCTCGTTGCAAAGAATTAAAGAGAGATCTAGCACAACCTCGGATTCAACGAACCACCGGTAGGATTGAGAAAAGAACAAATGAATTAAAACGATAACAACGGAAGAGTAATATTGAAAGAACCACCGTAAGAATATAGAGACGAACGAAGAGACATCAATGAAGAATATTTGGAGGACGAAGTTGAAAACTGAGAACGAAGAAATATTCTGAAATGATGGCCTTCGGAGGATCACAAAGAAAAGAATTATGAAAAGCTTCGGATGGTATGAAAATAATTCCACACAATCGAAACAATAATGAGGATGGCATGAAGCTAGAATCACGAATCTTCAAGAGAACGGGTCAAAATTTAAGAGAAACACTTCTCCGGTCTCCAAATGCTGAGAATAAAGACGAGAAATGCCATGAAGAATTGTTGAGGCACTCCGGATGAAGAATTAAAAGGTTGAACCAATGATAAAAAGAATTTGAAAGCGATCTTGGGGAAGGCATGTGACTGATGTAAAATCATTCTTACGTCACACTTTGAAAAGAATTTGAGAATAACTCCGGAATAATTAGAAGAGTCAGGTAAGATCCTGGAAAAAACCTGTGGGTTAAGGCCCACTCAAAGAAATCACCGTTGGAAAAGATTGCTTAAGAGATATTGCACCGGTTGAATTAAAAGGCTTGAGTAAGATAACAATCCTCAAAAAATAATTTGAACGGATTAAGAATGGAATTATGAATCTTCTGAGATATCTTGAGCTCTCCGGATAAGAATAACAAGAGGAGAATGATTAATTGATGCACCGGAATAAGAAAGCATTGTGAAAAGAGGAAAAGGATAAGATCAACAACGAAATCTTGAATTACATCCACCGGAAGAATATGAGAACAAAAGAATGATGAACTTGAAGCTCTTGAGCATCTTCACGATAAATCACCGGATAAGAACATTGATGGAAAAGAATGAAGAAATATCACATGAATAAAATGGATACTTCATCTGAGAATTTCTGGCTCCAAGAAGAAGAAGGGTGGGAGGGCGGGGAAAACAAAGACAACTTGGGATGAATGAAATAGACAAATCGTCGGATCTCTCAACGGCGTCTGTATGGAAAAACTTGAAGAGAAAGCACACCGGTTGGAAAGAATTTAACATGAAAATCTTGATGGTCAAGAGGAATAGCACTCCCATAGAAATATGAGAACACCGATTAAGAAAGGTATGGAATCAACATTTATCATCGAAGCAACTCGAATACCAGAATCAAAACGAAGCAACGGATAGATATGCAACATGATCTTCACAATATCATTCGAACAGAGGATTGAACGAATGAATTCTGCAGGTACATCAGCTTGTCGAGAAGCCACTTGGAGAACAAAAAATAAATAAAAGGAACAAGGATCAGATAGAACAAATACAAGATAGAAGCTTCGTTCGACATCTTCGTGCTGAAAGCTCATGGAACGTGTTACAAAAGGGTTTTGCAATCCCCGGATCAGCATAGCCAAGGACCCTTTAAGATGCAACTCCCGATCAGAACAAGTCCATAAAACCACTTCACTCAATGTAAAACCCCAAACTTCATATCGAGCATCCGTTGGAAGAATGCCTAGAACTACTAGATAAACCCACCTATAGATTTCCGAAAGTTTCCAGTTATGCAATCAGGTGTTGGGGATACACGGGAAGCACCGCGCAATCAACTCTAAACCTACATCCAGGTGTATCCATCCTTCAACACATAACCAGTCTTTCTCGGAAACTGTGTACCTCGGACCTTCGAAAAGCATCCACTATAACAAGCTATGGCAATACTCTCGAACTACCTCCCCAGTACTGGGTGATGTCGGGGTTATCTTGCCACTGGCCGTATAGGAGAGATTTTCGATGTCGGCCGTCTTAAGTATTTAGTACTGCCGCGATATGCTTGTTACAATGATACCCCGAAGCTCAACTCCTCGGTAACAGGAGGCATCGGGAACAATATCCTTGTCACAAGAACATCGAAACAATCCCAGAATACTCGCGAGATCCTAAAAAAAATTTGGTGCAATTTTTTGAAAGTAGAAGAGAAAAGAGTAATCGTCAGGAGTTCTCACCAGAGAGAAAGGGGATGAGAAGCAAAGAAATCCTACTCTCCGATATAATATAGGACTCAAAAAGTTTTCAGTGTGTGCCTAGACTCAACCGTCAACGATTCGATCAATCAGTGGGGGCTTCTAGGTCGGAGAAGGCTCTGAATACCAACTTGTAATGCCCAGGATGGGACTATACCTCCTACGTGTCGAGGCACGACTTAAAGGTATAAGCCCATCCTAGAATGATCTCAAGTTTGGTATCTTTGCACGACTCATGTAAAAGAGGGATTAAATGCAAAAGGAGATAGTTGGCTTACACTCGCCACTTCACACAATACAATACATAAGCAATACATCATACAAAACATCACAACCCGACTACGGGTGAAGATCCAAAAGAAAGATACCGAAACAACATAAAGCCAGAGGCCAAGATCGAATCCTAGTAGAAACCACTACTGAACATCGAAACGTCACAAGCAAACGGCCACACTCTTCATCGAGCTCCAAGTGAAGAACTTGAACCAGCTTCTGCATCAAACTCGGCTGAACCTGCATCTGGTGTGGTGAAGTAACTGTGAGCCACAGAGGACTCAGCAATCCCGTTCCCGGGTAGCAAGACTATTTAAGCCTTGGGTGTGGACAAGGCTGAGGAAAGAATAAGAGGTGATGGAACAAACAAGAGTCTGCAGCAGCAACTAGCACTAACTTACGTAAAAGAGAGCGAGAAGAGAAGAGCATCGGTCGAAAGATGATCCCGAAGTGATCCTAACTAAAGCCGGTCAAACATAACCCCACCGTGTTCAACTCCCGAATCCCTATTCGGAAATTGACAGTCACGGTACTCACGCTGGTAGTGTATTAGAGGCATTGTGTCAAGTTATCTACAACCGGAATTAACAAGCTCCCATCTGCCACATAACCGCGGGCACGGCTTTCGAAAGTTCAAACCCTGCAGGGGTGTTCCAACTTGACCCATTACAAGCCCACGATCCGCGGAGTCGCAACTCCATAGTTGGGAAGACCCGAGTATCCTCGGAATCCCGTGCTCAAGTTAAACCGAACTAAGGTAAGGCTAATCCAGCAAATCCTCCCGGCGTGCCGACACCCTGATAGTAGCCGCGCGTATCTCGTCTCAGGCCACGACCGGATGAGCGCTACGTACAGTACCAAAGACCCCAGATAACTGGGTGGTACCGCAAGTGACTCTAGTTTGGGACCAACACCATCAGCACTGGCCCCCCCTGCTATGTGGAATAAAGGATCCTCGAGGGAGCGACCCTCTATGCAAATTTAATTAATTAATTAAGTTGTTATTATGAGGCAAATAGTACCAATGTTGGGATTTGCTGGAAAAGACTTAGCACTTAGCGGTTTATCAAGGGGGTCCCATACACCCCAACCGTGTTAGGAACGCAAAATCAAGGAACATAACACCGGTTTATACGGTTCCTAACGGCATGAGTGGAACAAAACACCAAGCAAAAGGCTTAGCCTTCCACCCTGCCAATATATAGATGATTTCATTTAAGCATTTGTATAGTGTGATATAACCCAACCAAACTTCAACATGAAGCAAGCATCTTCAATCTTCACCTGCAACTAACAAAGCTATAAGAGGGGCTGAGCGAAGCATACTTAGCCAAGCAACGGTTTGCGTAGGTAGGGTGGTTAAACATGGCAATGGTTACAAGTAGGAGGCTGACAAGAAAGACATGGGCATCGAGGCAAAACTATAGAGCGATACTCTAGCAATAGGCAAAAATAGTAATGGTATCCGGGTTCGGTCATCTTGCATGGGATTCCACAAAGGAGAAGAACGGATCCAAGAAGAAGACGAAGAAGAAGCCTCACAACTCCGGAACGAAACCGAAGCTAACAAGAGAAGCAACCGGAAAGAAGAAAACAACACGGTAAACACACAAGCAACAACATGGCATACGATGCACAAGCAAGCATGATGCATGTCCGGTTTAATTATGCATGGCATGGCAAAGTGCACAAACAACACTACAAGTTAAGTGGAGATCAATATGCAACGAGTTGCATATTGACGAAACACCACATTTAATTATTTAGTTGACTCTCAAATATTTACAAGACAAGATTAATTGTTTGTTAACATGGCAAGAGGTGAAGCATAATAAAACTATACTAACTAGGCAATTTAAATGAGGCCGGAAGTAACAACATATCCGGAAAATCCCCGTAAGCATGTTTAATAATTATAAGCAAACAACAATTAAACATTATAATGTTGTTAACATGATGCGGATGACATGTTCAAGTTTATGCAAGTTTTATTAAAAGGTTGACTTAAAGGAGATATGAAGTATTGTCACCGTGGTGAAACGAAAGGGTGCCACGGCAACGATCCGAAAATGATGCAACGCATCATATCGGTACCGGTAACTCGTTGAGAGTCCGATGCAAAAGGTAAGATGGCATGAGCGAGTCAAACGAGATGAAAGAGGTGGGGTGAACGAGTTGAACAAGATGATGGGGTGATCCCGTTGCCGGGTTCCCACGAGTCGGTGACGAGGCAACCGAGGAACATGACAAAAGGTGGAACGGGCACGAAGCACACAAGGGGACATTTCATACAACACAAGCAAGCATCCACGGGTCACGTCTCGGGGTTATACCTTTGAAGCGTGCGTTTCGGGGCGGTTCGAGCTCGTAGAGGAAGAAGGCGTTCACGCGATTCGTAGAGGAAGTAGTGGTAGTAGTTGTACACGGCCGTAGAGGGAAGTAGTGGTACACGAGTCGTGGTACACGGGGCGACGGTAGTGGTACACGCGACGGAAGTCGTTCGGGTCGTCGTGGTACTTGTCGGTCATGTAGTCGTACACGGATGTAGTGGTACTTGGCGTTTCCGGGCGTCGGTAGTCGTACTTGTCGCGGTCGTCATCGACGTAGAGGAACTTGTTGCGTCGGGTCTTGGTGACGGTAGACGTTCGGGCCCAAAAGTAGTAATACTTGCATCTCCATGATTAACTGAGATTAACATTACAGCAACAAAACAGCAAAAACAAAAAAAAAGGAAAAAGGTTGCGGTTGCTCGGGACGACGCCGATCTGGAAAAGGACAGGGCCTTCGCGGCTGCGCGGCCGGAAGAAGGAGCCGAGCGGCCTGGGCAGCGCGAAGGAGGCAGCCAGATCGAGGCCGCTGGCTGGCCGAAGAGGAGGGCCGCGGCGGGACAGAAGGGCGCCGGTCGATGCAGAGGCAGGGGCCTGGCCGACCCGGCCTTGGGGCGCGCAGGCGCGGAGGGATGAAGCCGCGGCCTGCCTGCCTGGAGTCGCTCGGGGAGGCGGCGCTGCTCGGGACGGAGGGAGCCGGGGCGCTGGACGCCCGGCGCCGGAGGCGAGGAGGAAGCCTGGACGGAGGGAGGAGAGGCGCGGGGGTCCGCTGCTCGTGCTGCTCGGTGCTGCTTCGAGGAGAACGGAGGGAGTAGATCGGGCGCGAGGGCCGAAGGCTGCGGGGGAGCGAGAGGATAGGGGACGGTCGGGCGCTCGGGACTTGGGGAGAGAGAGGTAGGGACGAGCGAAGAGAGGGAGAGAGGGGATCGGGAGCGAGAGAGTGCGGCGGCGGTCGGGACGAGAGGGAGAGAACGACCGCAAGGCAAGGGTTCGGTCCTGGCAGCTGGGCCAAGGGAGTTGGGCCAGGTGAGGGGGGAGGAGGTTGAAGCCCAGATGGCCAGGAGGCCGGTGGGCTGAGAAATAAAAATAAAAAAAAAGAAGGGGTTCTGCTGTTTTCTAAAAAAAAACAGAAAACGGCAAGGAGAAAGAAAAGGAAGGAGGAGTTAGGGCAAAAGTTAACACAAGAGGTTATTTTTCTCGGCCATCAGAAAAGGAGCAAGGACCGAGAAAAATAAGAAAGGCATGATTGGAAAATAATTCAAACATATTTGAATTTAATTCAAATAGTTTTGAACCAAGACTTGATTATTGAGGAGTCCAAAAATGTTCAAATTTTTGGAGGAACCTCGAAACAACGGAAAATAATTATTGGCAAGATTTTGAAGGTGAAACTCGAAGTGAAATAACAATGGGGAAATATGCAAGTGTGTTGGGTTAATTCCAACGAATGGAATAATTATTAATATAGCTCCATAATATTTGGAGGATATGTTATAAAGAGAAGTCACCTTCCCTCGATTTAAATGGACTGAAGGTCCACACGAATTATTTAGGTTGAGATGCAAAAATTAAATGTCATGATGGCATGATGACATGATGCAATGCAAAAAAAATAAATAGCACAAGCACAAAGAACACACGGGCAACCCGGAACATCTGGAATCTTCTGGGACGTCGGTCTCGGGCGTCACAACGTACCTCTCCGCCGAGCGTTGATGGATAGTATGGCGACACTGCCGGGCCCTTCTTCATCGACCGTGGTGCCCACCAGGGGACGAGGTAAGGGGGGGAAGAAGAGAGGAGTTAGAGGAGGACGTGGTTGCGGGAGTGGTGGTAAGCACACCCTTCGGCCTTCCTCACCGCCACCCCCAGCTGTTTCACCCGAGCATGTGATAGCTAGGGTGGACTCGTCCGAGGAGGAGGCTACACGGACTCCGGTCCACGAGCCTCGGGTCAACCGGCCTTCGACCCAGGAGAGTTCGGCCCACGAGACCCGGACGAGCACACGTCTGGATGGGGTACCTGGCCGGATCAGCCTGAGGGGCCGAGTGGCCATGCTAATGATGGCGGGGAGCCGACTGATGGTGAGGAGAAGGGGGGCATCGTCTACCAGCGTGGTTGTACATGGCTCCCGTCTGTGCCGGCGACCCACGAGCAGAGGTGGTTGATTTTCCCTGACGGGGAGAGGTAAGTGCATTTAATCATTTTGTACCTTTTGCATTCACGTTTCTTCATCTAATGCGTTGGCCTTGTCATATTGCAGGGGTTGGGAGCATGCTCATGATATCCGCAGGCCCAACTTCGTCCTTGGAGTACTTTGCCGGAAAACCTTCCCGGGTTTTGTCACGTTGCCCGGTGAGGGTCGGATTCCAAAGCTTGGATTGAGCTGGGAGCACTACTTGGTTGCCCTGGCCCCGCCGGGTGAGATTATCCATGGTGTCTTGTGCGACACGAGGGCAGAAAGTGATCAGAAAGTTCTGGGTAATTTCTCCTTTACACAATTAAAAATCTTCAACTAGCTAGTTATTAATTGTACTAATCAATATTGTCTCGTTTGATTGCAGACATTCTACATGTGTGAGGACCGATATGAGGAGGCTGCGGCAAAGGTTATCGATAACTTTTGCCCGCGCCTACTGCAAAACTTATGGCACGAGGCTTGGGTGCAGGCTGTTCGAAACTACTATGCCTCGCATGGTATCAAGAAGACCAAGCCGGAGTGCCGCGACAAGTTCCTGATGAAGGAGCAGTACATGCCAGTAATTACCTATTCTTAAGGCCTTGTACTTACTTCCTTCATTTAGCCCTCCACAACGAGTTTTGCTAACTTGGGTGCCTCTGAGATGGTGTGTGGATCAGATGAATTGATGGGAGGTGTTGGTCAATGAGTGGTGCTCAAAAGAATGGCTAGCCCTCCACAACGAGGCCAAGGACAAACGTGCCCAAATGGAAGGTGTGCCACACCATCAAGGCAGCTCCAACTTATATGAGTTCGGGCGGAACTGGGTATGTGTTTTGCTTCATGATTCATGCAATTCATTCATCATGCTAGCTTGAGCCCTTTAATTACTAATTTACTTTGTTTCTCTCTTTTAGACACGCTGCAATAAGGCGGATAAGGTGGCAGAGGTGTACGACCTCCATGCCATGGCCCATACTGCCTCTTACAAGAAGGTCAAGGCATTCTCTCCATCTGACCTCAATGATCCAAACAACTTCACCAACATCTCCTCCCAAAACAAGCTCGTGAGGTATAGAGATGAGGGGAAGGCGAGCAAAGGGGAGGACTTTAACTCGAGCCAGCCCATTGATCCAGATCTGGTGATGATAGCTAGTGGCGGGAGGTCCAATGGCTCGATAGCCATTGGAGATGGACTTATCGGTTGTCCTTGCACTCTCCCGGAGATCAAGGCGCGCCAGTCGAGCTCCGCTCCTAAGATAATGCCTCGTGAATGGCCAGTCGAACTTGCCTTCAAGGTTAGTTATACGTACTCAGCTATCTTTCTCCACTACGTTGTGTGCGCTTCGATCAATGATTACAAATGCTAACGAGGAGTATTGTTGCAGGCTGCTATTAAGAGTGAAAGAGATAGAACGGAGAAACTTTTGGCAGAGGCGGTGGAGAGGCAGCGGGAGTTGGAGGAGAGGACGACAAAGATGCTAGAGGAGGAGAGGGCACAAAATGACATGCAGGCAAAGGACATGTACGAGCTCCTTGTGGTAAGTTTCTTTTGCAAATTCACGTAGTATTCGTCTCATTACTAACTAGTATGACTAAGTCGTGAAAACCAAAAAATGTGCAGTCTGTGTGCGAGAAGGCCGGTCAAACCCCTCCGCCGATGCCAGAGATTGCTCCTGGGACCACGGTGAGTTTAATTTTAATGGACATAACTTGCTAGTCTTAACATTTGAGTGTCATCATGCTAATGATACATTATAAATGATCTTTGCTGCAGCATAACTCCAGACAAGCATCGCACGATCCTTCTCCAGCTACCGGCACGAGCCAGCCCGCTCCTACACCTCCGTGATCACGGTAAGTTTCTCCAGTGTTTTGCTTAACAAATGCATATAGACCTAGACTTAGCTTTATTTCCTCCAATATGCTTACCATAATGACCTAGAGTCACCTTCTTTTCCTCCAAAATGACTTAATAAGCTTACTGACCTCCAAAACCATCCATTTTACCTAAGTTAGCTCTAATATGCTTAGTTAACTAGGTTTTCTCAATAATGACATGTACTTAGCTTACTTATGTCAAAAATGGCATAATTAGCTTAGTTAGCTCATAAACGATCTATTTTACCTAAGTTACCTCTAAAATGACCCATTTTACCTTAGTTAGCTCATAAATGATCCATTTTACCAAAGTTAGCTAAAAAATGACCCATTTTATCTAGGTTAGCTCCAAAATGACCCATTTTACCTAGGTTAGCTCTAAAATGACCCATTTTACCTAGGTTAGCTCCAAAATGACACATCTAACCTAGGTTAGCTCATAAACGATCCATTTCACCTAGGTTAGCTCATAAACGATCCATTTCACCTAAGTTAGCTCATAAACGATCCATTTCACCTAAGTTAGCTCCTAAACGATCCATTTCACCTAAGTTAGCTCATAAATGATCCATTTCACCTAAGTTAGCTCATAAACAATCCATTTCACCTAAGTTAGCTCATAAACGATCCATTTCACCTAAGTTATCTTATAAATGATCCATTTCACCTTACTTAGCTCATAAATGATCCATTTCACCTAAGTTAGCTCATAAATGATCCATTTCACCTAAGTTAGCTCATAAATGACATATACTTCTTCTTCTAGTCTTTTTCTTCTTCTAGTCTTCTTCTTCTTCTAGTCACCTTTTTCTAACTTTCTTATTTGCCATTTTGCAGATTTCAGTCACTTCACGGTAGCTAGCTTGCTATGATGGAGTGCTTGTTTTTCCTTTCATTCACTTCTAGTATTCTTCTAGCTTGCTAAGGTGTAACTTGCTATATGGATGAAACTTTGCATTGTAATATTTATAGATGGATCAATGTGTATGTGCAACTTGCTATGTATGTATGGATGGAACTATGTATGTACGATGAAACTTATGTGCTGGATATGTCATATGTTTGCTATCAAATAGCCCTGTGAAAATTATGGGATATAAGAAAAACAGAAAAAAAGAGGCAATGCAGGCTCTTTTCCATCTGCCACCAACGGAAAAGGGCTCTTTAACTTCCACTGCGGACGGCAAAGAAGCCACGTGGCAGCCACCTGTGCTTCCTGGGAGCTGGCCCATTTGGTTAGTTTGCCTACAGTGGCGGACGGCACAGCCTTGGTGGGCAGTGACGTGGAGCTGACGTCATTTGGCGGACGGCAAAGAGCACCAGGCCTTTGTCGTCATCTCGCGGACGGCAAAGACTATCGTTAGCCACCTAACGAAGTAACGTCCAATTTTTGCCGTCAGCCACTGTAGGCAAAGGCTTCTTTGCCGTCTGCTGCAGAAATCAGACGATAAAGAAGGTCTTTGCCGATCCTATCTTTGCCAGTGCCTTTTGTCGTCCGAGGCGGACGGCAACGGCCTTTGCCGTCCCCCAACCATGCCTTTGTTGTCCGCCATGGCAGACGGTTTAGGGTTAGGGTTTAGGGTATACCCCTAGCGGTAGTACCGTGAGGACAAGCAGTATTACCGCTCCGACAGTTCTACTTGTTATTGTTTTTCAAAGGGCTACTTCCGCCCTAGCGGTAGTACCGCTCGGTGCGGGCTGTGAGCATAACAGTTGGATTTTTCCCCGCCTATAAAAGGGGTTCTTCTTCCCCAATGAATCTTATCTCTTGAGCTCGTCTTCTCCCCCCCCCCATTGTTGACCTTCTTCGAGCTTGCTATCTCTCAGTCCCTCCATGGATTCTTTCTAATTTTGGGGGGAAAAGAGATAGCAGATCTAGATCCACATTTCCACCAATCACTTTCTCCTCTATGTGAGGGGAACCCCTTGGATCTAGATCTTGGAGTTCTTGGTGTTCTCCTTCTTGTTCTTCCTCTCATTTTCCTCCCTAGCATTAGTTGCTTTGGTGTGATTTCGGAGAGAAGGACTTGGGCACTCTGTGTGCCCTTGCCATTGCATTTGGTGCATCGGTTTAAGTTCTCCACGGTGATACGTGGAAGTGAAGTTGAGAAGCTTATTACTCTTGGGCGCTTGGTACCCTTGAGCTGAAGGAAATATGCCCTAGAGGCAATAATAAAGTTGTTATTTATATTTCCTTATATCATGATAAATGTTTATTATTCATGCTAGAAATGTATTAACCGGAAACTTAGTACATGTGTGAATACATAGACAAAATAGAGTGTCCCTAGTATGCCTCTACTAGACTAGCTCATTGATCAAAGATGGTTATGTTTCCTAACCATAGACATGAGTTGTCATTTGATCAATGGGATCACATCATTAGGAGAATTATGTGATGGACAAGACCCATCCATTAGCTTAGCACTATGATCGTTTAGTTTTACTGCTATTGCTTCCTTCATGACTTATCCATGTTCCTATGACTATGAGATTATGCAACTCCTGAATACCGTAGGAACACCTTGTGTGCTATCAAACGTCACAACGTAACTGGGTGATCATAAAGATGCTCTACAGGTGTCTGCGAAAGTGTTCGTGGTGTTGGCATAGATCAAGACTAGGATTTGTCACTCCGAGTGTCGGAGAGATATCTCTGGGCCCTCTCGGTAATGCACATCATAATAATCCTTGCAAGCAAAAGACTAATGAGTTAGTCACGAGATGATGTATTATGGAACGAGTAAAGAGACTTGCCGGTAACGAGATTGAACTAGGTATAGAGATATCGACGATCTAATCTCGGGCAAGTAACATACCAATGACAAAAGGAACAACGTATGTTGTTATGCGGTTTGACCGATAAAGATCTTCGTAGAATATGTAGGAGCCAATATGAGCATCCAGGTTCCACTATTGGTTATTGACCGAAGATGAGTGTCGGTCATGTCTACATAGTTCTCGAACCCGTAGGGTCCGCACGCTTAACGTTTGATGACGATCGGTATTATGAGTTTATGAGTTTTGATGTACCGAAGGAGTTCGGAGTCCGGATGAGACCGGGGACATGGCGAGGAGTCTCGAAATGGTCGAGAAATAAAGATCGATATATTGGACGACTATATTCGGACATCGGAAAGGTTCCGAGTGATTCGGGTATTTTTCGGAGTATATGGGCCTTATTGGGCCATACGGGAATAGAGGAGAAAGGCCAAAAGGTAGGAGGCGCGCGCCCCCCCTCTGGTCCGAATTGGATAAGGGGTGCAGCCCCCTTTTCCTTCTCCCTCTCCACCTCTTTCCTTCTCTCCTACTCCGGAAAGGAAAGGGGAATCCTACTAGGACTTGGGAGTCCTAGTAGGACTCCCCACACTTGGCGCGCCCCCTCTAGGGCCGGCCTCTCCCTTGCTCCTTTATATACGGGGGCAGGGGGGCACCCTAGGACACACAAGTTGAATTGTTTTAGCAGTGTGCGGTGCCCCTCTCCACAGAAACACACCTCGGTCATACCGTTGTAGTGCTTAGGCGAAGCCCTGCGCCGGTAGATACATCATATCTGTCACCACGCCGTCGTGCTGGCGAAACTCTCCCGTGAAGCTCAACTGGATCAAGAGCTCGTGGGACGTTATCAAGCTGAACATGTGCTGAACGCGGAGGTGACGTACGTTCGGTGCTTGATCGGTTGGATTGCGAAGAAGTTCGACTACATCAACCGCGTCACTTGACGCTTCCGCTCCCAGTCTACGAGGGTACGTAGACACACTCTCCCCCTCGTTGCTATGCATCTAGTAGATAGATCTTGTGTGATCGTAGGAAAATTTTGAAAATACTACGTTTCCCAACAGTGGCATCATGAGCCAGGTCTATGCGTAGATGATATGCACGAGTAGAACACAATGAGTTGTGGGCGATACTAGTCATACTTTGCTTCGGCGGTATTATGAGATGAAGCGGTCCAGACCGACATTACGCGTACGCTTACGCGAGACTAGTTTCACCGTTATGAGCACTCGTTGCTTAAAGGTTACTGGCGGGTGTCTGTCTCTCTCACTTTCGCTGAATCAAGTGTGGCTACGCCCGGTCCTTGTGAAGGTTAAAACAGCACATACTTGACGAAACATCGTTGTGGTTTTTGTATGCGTAGGTAAAAATGGTTCTTGCTAAAGCCCGTAGCAGCCACGCAAAACTTGCAACAACAAAGTAGAGGACGTCTAACTTGTTTTTGCAGGGCATGTTGTGATGTGATATGGTCAAGACATGATGAGTTATACATTTTTGTATGAGATGATCATGTTTTGTAAAGTTATCGGCAACTGGCAGGAGTCATATGGTTGTCGCTTTATTGTATGAAATGCAATCGCCATGTAATTGCTTTACTTTATCACTAAGCGGTAGCGATAGTCGTAGAAGCAATAGTTGGCGAGACGACAACGATGCTACGATGGAGATCAAGGTGTCGCGCCGGTGACGAAGGTGATCATGAAGGTGCTTTGGAGATGGAGATCAAAAGCACAAGATGATGATGGCCATATCATGTCACATATTTTGATTTGCATGTGATTTTTATCTTATTATGCTTCTTATTTTGCTTAGTACGATGGTAGCATTATAAGATGATCCCTTACAAAATTTCAAGGTACAAGTGTTCTCCCTGAGTATGCACCGTTGCGAAAGTTCTTCGTGCTGAGACACCACGTGATGATCGTGTGTGATAAGCTCTACGTTCAAATACAATGGGTGTAAGCCAGTTTTGCACACGCAGAATACTCGGGTTAAACTTGACGAGCCTAGCATATGCAGATATGGCCTCAGAACACTGGAGACCGAAAGGTCGAGCGTGAATCATATAGTAGATATGATCAACATAAGATGTTCACCATTGAAAACTACTCCATCTCACGTGATGATCGGACATGGTTTAGTTGATTTGGATCACGTGATCATTTAGATGACTAGAGGGATGTCTATCTAAGTGGGAGTTCTTATGTAATATGATTAAATTGAACTTTAATTTATCATGAACTTAGTCCTGGTAGTATTAGCATATCTATGTTGTAGATCAATAGCTCGCGATGTTGCTCCACGTTTATTTTTTATATGTTCCTAGAGAAAACTAAGTTGAAAGATGTTAGTAGCAATGATGCGGAATTGTTCCGTGATCTGAGGATTATCCTCATTGTTGCACAGAGAATTATGTCCTTGATGCACCGCTAGGTGACAGACCTATTGCAGGAGCAGATGTAGACGTTATGATCGTTTTTACAAAAGCTCGGTATGATGACTACTTGATAGTTTAAGTGCACCATGCTTTACGGCTTAGAACCGGGACTTCAAAAACGTTTTGAACGCCATGGAGCATATAAGATGTTCCAAGAGTTGAAATTAGTATTTCATACTCATGCCCGTGTCGAGAGGTATAAGACTTCTGACAGTACTTTGCCTACAAAATGGAGGATAATAGCTCAACCAGTGAGCATGTGCTCAGATTGTCTGGGTACTACAATTACTTGAATCAAGTGGGAGTTAATCTGCCAGATAAGATAGTAATTGACAAAGTTCTCTAGTCACTATCACCAAGTTAGTAGAACTTCGTGATGAACTATAATATGCAAGGGATGACGAAAGGAATTCCCGAGCTCTTCGCGATGCTGAAGTCGGCGAAGGTAGAAATCATGAAAAAGCATCAAGTGTCGATGGTTAAAAAGACCACTTGTTTCAAGTAAAGGGCAAAGGGATAGAAGGGGAACTTCAAGAAGAATGACAAGCAAGTTGTCACTCCCGTGAAGAAACCCAAAGCTAAAACTCAAGCCTGAAACTAAGTGCTTCTACTTCAAAGGAAATGGTCACTGTAATTGGAACTGCCCTAGATACTTGGCGGATAAGAAGGATGGCAAAGTGAACAAAGGTATATTTTGATATACAGATTATTGATGTGTACTTTACTAGTGTTCATAGCAACCCCTGGGTATTTGACACCGGTTTAGTTGCTAAAATTAGTAACTCGAAACGAGAATTGCAGAATGAACAGAGACTAGTTAAAGGTGAAGTGACGATGTGTGTTGGAAGTGGTTCCAAGATTGATATGATCATCATCGCACACTCCCTATACTTTCGGGATTAGTGTAAAACCTAAATAAATGTTATTTGGCATTTGCGTTGAGCATGAATATGATTTGATCATATTTGTTGCAATACGGTTATTCATTTAAAGTCATAGAATAATTGTTATTCTGTTTACATGAATAAAACCTTCGATGGTCATACACCCAATGAAAATAGTTTGTTGGATCTCAATCGTGGTGATACACATATTCATAATATTGAAGCCAAAAGATGCAAGGTTAATAATGATAGTGCACCTTATTTGTGGCACTGCCGTTTAGGTCATAATGGTGTAAAGCGCATGAAGAAACTCCATAGTGATGGACTTTTGGAATCACTTGATTATGAATAACTTGGTGCTTGCGAACCATGCCTCATGGGCAAGATGACTAAAACTCCGTTCTCCGGAACAATGGAGCGAGCAACAGATTTGTTGGAGATCATACATACAGATGTATGTGGACCAATGAGTGTTGAAGCTCGCGGCGGGTATCGTTATTTTTTGACCTTCACTGATGATTTGAGCAGATATGGGTATATCTACTTAATGAAGCACAAGTCTGAAACATTTGAAAACTTCAAAGAATTTCAGAGTGAAGTGGAGAATCATCGTAACAAGAAAATAAGAGTTTCTACGATATGATCGTAGAGGTAAAATATTTGAGTTATCGAGTTTGGCCTTCAGTAAAAATAGTGTGAAATAGTTTCACTACTCACGCCACCTGGAACACCACAGTGTAATGGTGTGTCCGAACGTCATAACCGTACTTTATTAGATATGGTGCGATCGATGATGTCTCTTACCGATCTACCACTATCGCTTTTGGGGTTATGCATTAGAGACAGCTACATTCACGTTAAATAGGGCACCATCTAAATCCGTGGAGATGACACCATATTAACGGTGGTTTGACGAGAAACCTAAGCTGTCATTTCTTTAAGTTTGGGACTGCGATGCTTATGTGAAAAAGTTTCAACATGATAAGCTTGAACCCAAATCGGAGAAGTAAATCTTCATAGGATACCCAAAAGAAACTGTTGGGTACACCTTCTATCACAGATCCGAAGGCAAGGTCTCTGTTGCTAAGAGTGGATCCTTTCTAGAGAAGGAGTTTCTCTCGAAAGAAGTGAGTGGGAGGAAAGTAGAACTTGATGAGGTAATTGTACCTTCTCCCGAATTGGAAAGTGGAACATCACAGAAACTAGTTCCAGTGATTCCTACACCAATTAGTGAGGAAGCTAATGATGATGATCATGAAACTTCGATCAAGTTTCTGTTGAACTTCGTAGATCAACCAGAGTTCGTTCCGCATCAGAGTAGTATGGCAACCCGGTTCTGGAAGTCATGTTACTGGACCATGATGAACCTACGAACTATGAGGAAGCGATGATGAACCCAGATTCCGCAAAATGGCTTGAGGCCATGAAATCTGAGATGGGATCCATGTATGAGAACAAAGTGTGGACTTTGGTTGACTTGCCCGATGATCGGCAAGCCATCGAAAATAAATGGATCTTCAAGAGGAAGACTGACGGACGGTAATGTTACTGTTTACAAAGCTCGACTTGTTGCGAAAGTTTTTCAACAAGTTCAAGGAGTTGACTACGATGAGACTTTCTCACCCGTAGAGATGCTTAAGTATGTCCGAATCATGTTAGCAACTGCCGCATTTTATGAAATCTGGCAAATGGATAACAAAAATGCATTCTTTAATGAATTTATTAAAGAAGACTTGTATATGATGCAATCAGAAGGTTTTGTCAATCCTAAAGGTGCTAACAAAATGTGCAAGCTCCAGCGATCCATCTATGGACTGGTGCAAGCATCTCGGAGTTGGAATATACGCTTTGATAAGTTGATCAAAGCATATAGATTTATACAGACTTGCGGTGAAGCCTGTATTTACAAGAAGTGAGTGGGAGCACTACAACCTTTCTGATAAGTATATGTGAATGACATATTGTCGATCGGAAATGATGTAGAATTTTTTGGAAAGCATAAAGGAGTGTTTGAAAGGAGTTTTTCAAAGAAAGACCTTGGTGAAGCTGCTTACATATTGGGCATCAAGATCTATAGAGATAGATCAAGACGCTTGATAAGACTTTCGATGAGTACATACCTTGATAAGATTTTGAAGTAGTTCAAAATGGATCAGTCAAAGAAGGAGTTCTTGCCTGACTTGTAAGGTGTGAAGTTGAGTAAGACTCAAAGCCAGACCACGGCAGAAAAATATAGAGAGAATGAAAGTCATTCCCTATGCCTCAGCCATAGGTTCTATAAAGTATGCCATGATGTGTACCAAACATGTTGTGTACCTTGCCATGAGTTTGTCAAGGGGGTACAATAGTGCTCCAGGAGTAGATCACTGTACAGCGGTCAAAATTATCTTTAGTAACTGGATGACTAAGGAAATGTTTCTCGATTATGGAGGTGATAAAGTGTTCGTCGTAAAGGCTTACGCCGATGCAAGCTTTGACACCAAATCCAGATGACTCTAAGTATCAATCTGGATGCGTATTGAAAGTGGGAGCAATTAGCTAGAGTAGCTCTATGCAGAGCATTGTAGACATAGAAATTTGCGAAATACATACGGATCTGAATGTGACAGACCCGTTGACTAAACTTCTCTCACAAGCAAAACATGATCACACCTTATTACTCTTGGGTATTAATCACATAGCGATGTGAACTAGATTATTGACTCTAGTAAACCCTTTGGGTGTTGGTCACATGGCGATGTGAACTATGGGTGTTATTCACATAACGATGTGAACTATCGGTATTAAATCACATGGCGATGTGAGCTAGATTATTGACTCTAGTGCAAGTGGGAGACTGAAGGAAATATGCCCTAGAGGCAATAATAAAGTTGTTATTTATATTTCCTTATATCATGATAAATTTTTATTATTCATGCTAGAATTGTATTAACCAGAAACTTAGTACATGTGTGAATACATAGACAAAACAGAGTGTCCCTAGTATGCCTCTACTAGACTAGCTCATTGATCAAAGATGGTTATGTTTCCTAACCATAGACATGAGTTGTCATTTCATCAACGGGGTCACATCATTAGGAGAATGATGTGATGGACAAGACCCATCCGTTAGCTTAGCACTATGATCGTTTAGTTTTACTGCTATTGCTTTCTTCATGACTTATACATGTTCCTATGACTATGAGATTATGCAACTCCCAAATACTGTAGGAACACCTTGTGTGCTATCAAACGTCACAACGTAACTGGGTGATCATAAAGATGCTCTACGGGTGTCTCCGAAAGTGTTCGTGGTGTTGGCATAGATCAAGACTAGGATTTGTCACTCCGAGTGTCGGAGAGGTATCTCTGGGCCCTCTCGGTAATGCACATCATAATAAGCCTTGCAAGCAAAAGACTAATGAGTTAGTCACGAGATGATGTATTATGGAACGAGTAAAGAGACTTGCCGGTAACGAGATTGAACTAGGTATAGAGATACCGACGATCGAATCTCGGGCAAGTAACATACCAATGACAAAAGGAACAACGTATGTTGTTATGCGGTTTGACCGATAAAGATCTTCGTAGAATATGTAGGAGCCAATATGAGCATCCAGGTTCCGATATTGGTTATTGACCGGAGATGAGTCTCGGTCACGTCTACATAGTTCTCGAACCCGTAGGGAACACACGCTTAACATTTGATGACGATCGGTATTATGAGTTTATGAGTTTTGATGTACCGAAGGAGTTCGGAGTCCTGGATGAGACCGGGGACATGACGAGGAGTCTCGAAATGGTCGAGACGTAAATATCGATATATTGGATGACTATATTCGGACATCGGAAAGGTTCCGAGTGATTCGGGTATTTTTCGGAGTATATGGGCCTTGTTGGGCCATACGGGAATAGAGGAGAAAGGCCAAAAGGAAGGAGGCGCGCGCCCCCCTCTGGTCCGAATTGGACAAGGGGTGCAGCCCCCTTTTCCTTCTCCCTCTCCACCTCTTTCCTTCTCTCCTACTCCGGAAAGGAAAGGGGAATCCTACTAGGACTTGGGAGTCCTAGTAGGACTCCCCACACTTGGCGCGCCCCCTCTAGGGCCGTCCTCTCCCTTGCTCCTTTATATACGGGGGCAGGGGGGCACCCTAGGACACACAAGTTGAATTGTTTTAGCCGTGTGCGGTGCCCCTCTCCACAGAAACACACCTCGGTCATACCGTTGCAGTGCTTAGGCAAAGCCCTGCGCCGGTAGATACATCATATCTGTCACCACGCCGTTGTGCTGGCGAAACTCTCCCGTGAAGCTCAACTGGATCAAGAGGTCGTGGGACGTCATCAAGCTGAACGTGTGCTGAACGCGGAGGTGCCGTACGTTCGGTGCTTGATCGGTTGGATCGCGAAGAAGTTCGACTACATCAACCGCGTCACTTGACGCTTCCGCTCGCGGTCTACGAGGGTATGTAGACACACTCTCACCCTCGTTGCTATGCATCTAGTAGATAGATCTTGCGTGATCGTAGGGAAATTTTGAAAATACTACGTTTCCCAACATGAGCGTGTTCCTCTTGGGTGTTTGGGAGCCCTAGACGGTTGATGTCACTTCGGAGCCATATTCCATTGTGGTGAAGCTTCGTGGTCTCGTTGGGAGCCTCCAACTAAGTTGTGGAGATATCCCAACCTTGGTGGTGTTCGGAGCTCAATCATTATGGTATATAGCTCTGGGCAAGTGTCGGGGTCTCCAATTAGGTTGTGGAGATCGCCCCGAACAATTTGTACGTGTTTGGTGACCACCCTCAAGGGTCCCTTAATGGAATCACAACATCTTGCATTGTGCGAGGGCGTGAGGAGATTACGGTGTCCCTAGTGGTTTCTTGGGAAGCATTGTGCCTCCACACCGCTCCAAACAGAGATTAGCATCCGCAAGGGTGTGAACTTCGGGGTACATCGTCGTCTCCGCGTGCCTCAGTTATCTCTTACCCAAGCCCTTTTCTTATGCACTTTACTTTGTGATTGCCATATTGTTTCTTGTCATATATCTTGCTATCACCTAGTTGTTTATCTTCCTTAGCACAAGTTGTTGGTGCACATAGATGAGCCTAGTTGTTGTAGGTTTTGTGCTTGGAAAATTAACTGCTAGGTTTATTCCGCATTTGTTCAAGCCTAAACTGTAATTATTTTAAAGCGCCTATTCACCCCCCCCCCTCTAGGCGACATCCACGATCTTTCAACATTGTATGTGAATGTAGAGTCTATCACACCCGATCATCACGTGGTGTCTCGAAACGACGAACTATAGCAATGGTGCATACTCGGCGAGAGCACTATTATCTTGAAATTTAGTGAAGGGATCATCTTATAATGCTACTACCGTATTAAGCAAAATAAGATGCATAAAGGATAAACATCACATGCAATCAAAATGTGAGACATGATATGGCCATCATCATCTTGTGCTTTTGATCTCCGTCTCCAAAGCATCGTCATGATCTGCATTGTCACCGGCTCGACACCTTGATCACCATCGTTGTGTCATGGTCATCTCGCCAACTATTTCTTCTACGACTATTGCTAACTCATAGCGATAAAGTAAAGCAATTACATGGCGCTTGCATTTCATACAATAAAGAGACAACCATAAGGCTCCTGCCGGTTGTCGATAAATTACAAAACATGATCATGTCATACAATAATGTATAACTTAGCACGTCTTGACCATATCACATCACAACATGCCCTGCAAAAACAAGTTAAGACGTCCTCTACTTTGTTGTTGCAAGTTTTACGTGGCTGCTATGCACTTCTAGCAAGAACCGTTCTTACCCATGACACAAAACAACAACGGTGATTTATCAAGTTTGTTGTTTTAACCTTGAACAAGGACCGGCCGCAGTCAAATTCGATTCAACTAAAGTAGGAGAAACAGACACCCGCCAGCCACCTTTATGAAAAACAAGTTGCATATCTGTCGGTGGAACCGGTCTCATGTATGTGGACATGTAAGGTTGGTCTGGGCCGCTTCATCTTACAATGCCGCCGAATCAAAATAAGACGTTGGTGGTAAGCAGTATGAAGATCACCACCCACAACTCTTTGGGTTCTACTCGTGCATATCATCTACGCATAGACCTGGCTCAGGATGCCACTGTTGGGAAACGTTGCATGTAAAACAATAAAAAAACGCACACGCAATGATCTATCCATGGAGATACATAGCAACAAGGGGGGAGTGTGTCTATGTACCCTCGTAGACCGTAAGCGGAATCGTTTGACAACACAATTGATGTGGTTGGACTTCTTCGCGATCCAACCGATCAAGTACTGAATGCACAACACATCCGCATTCTGCACACATTCAGCTCAATGATGTCCCTCGCCTTCTTGATCCAGCAAGATGTCGTGGTACTAGATGAGTTCCGTCAGCACGACGGCGTGGTGACTATGATGGTGAAGTGATCTCCGCAGGGCTTCGCCTAAGCACTACGAAAATATGATCGGGGGAGTAAATGATGGACGGGGGCGCCGCACACGACTAAGACAATGTTGTGTGTCCTTCTGTGGTGCACCCTCCCCATATATATATATATATATTGGTGGGAGGGGAGGTGAGGCAGCTAGGGTGCACCCTAGGGTTGGCCGCCGACCCTAGGGGCCCTGCCTTTCCCTGCCCCCCCCCCTTTCATGTATGCATGAAGGGGAAGGAAAGAGGGGGGTGAGGGAAGGAAGTGGGAATCCTAATCCACACTTTCCCTTTCCCCCTTTCCTTCTCCTCCTCCTATGGCCCTATAGGGCGGACCAGCCCCTTGTGGGCTGTTGTCTTCCTTCGCAAGGCCCATATGGCCCAGAGGATTGACGCGGGGTACCCGAAACACCTTTCGATGACCCGATAAGTACCAAATACCCTACATAACACTTCCGGTGTCCGAATATCATTGTCCTATATATCAATCTTTACCTCTCGGCCATTCAAGGACTCCTCGTTATGTCTGTGATCTCGTCCGGGACTTCAAACAATATTAGGTCACCAAATCATATAACTCATATAACACTATATTGTCAACGAACGTTAAGCGTGCGGACCCTACGGATTCGAGAACTATGTAGATATGACCGAGACACCTCTCCGGTCAATAACCAATAGCGGAACCTAGATGCCCATATTGGCTCCTACATATTCTACGAAGATCTTTATCGGACCGTTATGACAACATACACAATTCCTTTTGTCTGTCGGTATGTTACTTGCCTGAGATTCGATCATCGGTATCTCTATACCTAGTTCAATCTCGTTACTGGCAAGTCCCTTTACTCGTTCCGTAATGCATCATCACGTGACTAACTCATTTGTCATTTGTTTGCAAGGCTTATTATGATGTGTATTACCGAGAGGGCCCAGAGATACCTCTCCGATACTCGGAGTGACAAATCCTAACCTCGATTCGTGCCAACCCAACGAGACACATTTGGAGATACCTATAGAGCATCTTTATAATCACTCAGTTGCGTTGTGACGTTTGATAGTACACAAGGCATTCCTTCAATATCCGGGAGTTGCATGATCTCATAGTCAAAGGAATATGTATTTGACATACATGAAAGCAGTAGCAATAAACTGTATGATCAAATGATAAGCTAACGGATGGGTCTTGTCCATCACATCATTCTCATAATGATGTGATCCCGTTATCAAATGACAACTCATGTCCATGGTTATGAAATCTTAACCCTTTTTGATTAACGAGCTAGTCTAGTAGACGCTTACTAGGGACACGGTATTTGTTTATGTATTCACACATGTATTTAGACTTCCGATCAATACAATTCTAGCATGAATAATTAACATTTATCCTGAATAAGGAAATATAGTAATAACCATTTTATTATTGCCTCTAGGGCATATTTCCAACACTTATTAGTAAAAAAGATCCTATAAAGGGGACGCAGAGTTTCTGCACCCAAGCTCAAATGAGTTTGGGTGAATAGTAAAATCAAAACAAAATCGAAAAAATATTCAAAAAAACTCCAAAAAAATTTGGGAGAAATATTGACAAAAGTTTGAAGTGCTTGCAAAAAATCGGCATGAAATCACATTCCTTTATGGGATGGCAAAAAAATGGTACTATGAAAATGCTACTTTCAAAAGCATTTTGGAGTGCTGAATTTTTTTTCTTTTGCCACGCCTTAGAGGAATATGATTTGATGATGATTTTTTTTCACGCACTTAGAACTTTTGTAAATGTTTCTCCCAAAAAAAAAAGTTGATTTTTTTTTTGAATATTTTTCAATTTTGTTTTGATTTTACTGTTCACCCGAGCTCATTTGAGCTCAGTTGCAGAAAGGTACTTTTGGCGCTTTATTAGTAACTAACTAGGGGTGACATAATTTCGCCCAATAAAAGGTAAGACACCCTTGTTGGGCTTTCTCTGGTTTAGGGGGATTAAAAAGGAACAGAACATGCGCCCTTTTGGTCAAAAATGATAGCATAGTAGGTTCATCTCCCCTTCCATAAGTTTGTTGGTCTCATGGCTCATATTCCAGGTGATGGATATATAAGTGATGTATAAAATCCATATCCACCCTGAAAACTTGTCTGTTCCTTTTGGAATGGCAGACAGATCGGTTGCAGAGCTAACCTAGTTCCGTTTGTATAAACTATACCATGGACAGATCGATCTGACATAATACTGTCATGGTGCAAGACTTGTTTCCTATCACGGATTGTTTTTTTTTTCGAGGGTACGCCAAAGGCATACCTTAGCTTTATAGAAGAGAGAAAATATATACAAGAGTTATTAGGAACAGCCAGTATGACCACAAGCGGCCTAACCGAGCCTCCACTCCCTCACTCTTAACTCTACTACTCACTCATAGACTGGACTCCAAACGCTCCTGCCGAGGCCCAAGTCTTGAGATCCTCAAGGATCAAACTCACCGTGTCAAGCTCGTTTTTGATCTGGCTCGATCCGAACACTCTCGCGTTCCGCTGTTTCCAAAGTGTCCAACATATAAGCATTACTCGTGAGTCAAAACCCTTCCTGTGTTGCTTAGAGCTTCTCTTCCTGGTTTCCGACCACCAATGCACCAACTTGGATTCGTTAGTTGGACAAAGATCCAAGGGTATCCTCATCCTGCCAAAGCAGTAATACCAAACCTGCCTCGAGAAGACGCACTGCTGTAGTATGTGCTCCACCGTGTCTTCCTCTTGATCACAGAGAAAACACCTAGAGGTTTGGTCCTGAAGACCGTGCCTGGTCCTCCTGTCAGATGTCCAAAGGCGATGCTGAACTGCCAGCCACATGAAAACTTTGCAAGCAGGCGGTGCCCAACATTTCCAGATGGCTCCAAAAGAGTGGAATTTCACTCCTCCTTCACAAAGCATCTTATATGCAGAAGACGCAGAGTACGTTCCAGACTCTGCTCAAGTGGGGCAGCTAGATCTGATCCAAATCTTGAACCTACATGACAAAAGTGAAGGGACTCCGTGTAGTTGCACACAACATGAAAGTGCCTTTCTGCTCCCGAGCTCATTTGAGCTTGGTGAACAGTAAAATCGGGAAAAATTCAAAAAATCCAATTTTTTTTGTAAAAACATTGACGAAAGCTCTAAGTTCCTGCAAAAAATCGTCATGGAATCACATTCCTGTAAGGTGTGGCAAAAAAAAAACTCAGTGCTCTAAAATGCTTTTGAAAATAGCATTTTCAGAGGATCAATTTTTTTTTTTGCCAGGCCTTCTACGAATGTGATTTCTTGACGGATTTTTGGAAGTACTTAAAACTTTTGTCAATGTTTATTCCAAAAAAATTTGATTTTTTTTTATTTTGTTGTTCACCCGGGCTCATTTGAGCTCGGGTGCAAAAACTCTACATCGCAGACAACAATGCTATACAACTGATAACTATAAAAACAATATCTACTCGTAATCTAACGAATTATATATGTATTTCCACAATATGTTGATTTTCATATCCATGTTCCAGCGGCTTCTCTTCAATATTAATTAATTTTGCCAAAATAATTTGATTTCCACGATAAGTTTATGATGTATAAATTAAAAAAAGTGTAGAACATATGTATGAATCTACACATATGTCCTTCAGACTATGAGGTGCGTTCAAATGTTGTTAACGTGAGAAGAAACTAGATAAAAGACTGAGTTAAATAAAACTAATTTGATTAGGGGTTAGCCTGAAATTGCAGTGATTTGTGATAATATCATCAGATAAAGCTGTAGAAAAGCGAGCATAACGTATTGCTAGATGTTTTTATATATTTGTCAAGTAGGTATACATTTATTCCTAATAATAAAGCATGGAACGAGTCTGTCGGGTTCACCGTCACAATATGCTTTCTTCTCATATCTTAATACGTTTTCTCTCGTGAATTTGGTCTATCAGATTTTTTTTCTATCGTGCGTATCCGAGGTGGTACTAAAATTACTTTCTCCGAGGTGGTACTAAAATTACTTTCTCCTGTAGAGGACAATTTCATTTATGTGCGCTTCAAATAAAATGCGGTCTATCGGAACTCCTGGCCCATGCGGCTATGTGTGGACGTTTGAATTAATAAAATAAAATAATCAAAAAACTAAAATAATCAAAAACGGTGGGTATGTGGTATTTGATCCCTGGAACAAGGGGTTTGTTTCAAGTGCTTCTGCCAGTCGAGCTAGAGTAGTTCTTGCAATAGATACAGGATTCGGAAATATAAGTACTAACTTGAAGCAGCGACGCACGAAATCTTCTTTTTTCTAAAAATAAGCGCACAAACCTTCTTGAAACTGCTCGGTCGGGAGATTTTTTTATTTCTTGAGAAACTCGGTCGACCTGGCCCATGCGGCTTTGTGTGGGCGTTTGGATTAATAAAATAGAAAAAGAAAAATGATGCGAGCCTGGGATTTGATCCCTGGAAGAGGGGGTTGTATTCAACTGTTTCTACCAGTATGGCTGTTGGGTTTCGGCGTTATACATACTAACTAAAAGCAGGCACGCACGTATTCTTTGTCTGAGAAAAATGCAGGAACTTTTCTTGAAACTGCTACATGGCTTGCTCGGTCGTGAGATTTTTTTTTTTTTTGAGAAACTCGGTCAAGAGGTTGAGCACGTAAAAACACACGTACGCCATCCCTATTGGGCAACACAAAATTTCTCTTGTGGGCCGGAAGGCATGTGAGTGCGCCTCTGAAAAAATTACATGCACCTTAATTAATAGTCCCACCTTGCAACTTTGCGACGAATCCCACCGGTTTATATACGTCCGTAAGTAGACAATCAACAAGCCACTTCAGAGATAAACAAACAGTGGGCGAGGTGAAGAGGGGCCTAAAACGAGATGGCTGGAGGATATTGAATCAAGCGAGAAATCGGATACTTCCGAGAACGTCGAATCAGGGCAGGCGGCATTGGACTACCGGGGCCTTATGAAATATATGGCTGGGCCGTCGTCCCACGGAGTGCGTGTGGTGCATGACACGTCTCATGCCTTGGTCGACAACTGCGTCGATCAGCTGGTGTCAATCACCGACGTATTCTTCTCATGGGCACCAGTCGATAGAAAAATCGCCTAGCTCGACCCGTTGACGCCCGTCAGCAATGCATGAGAATCGAACTAGGAGTCTTTGGTGTGTTTGACTTTGACACAAACTACTCATTTTTTTTTCTATTATATTAGCGGAGAGATGGCAGATTTTTGTGCAACATCCTTAATCTTGCTCCCGTTGCAACGCACGGGCACGTTTGCTAGTCACACTAAATATTAGAGGCACCTTTTTTAGTATTACCGTAGGCCTAAAATATTCTGGTAATATATATTGTGGTAAATTTGATTAGGCTTTGTACAGACCAAAACGACCATATAGTGTAGGGAAAATGTTCATGATTCTACTCATTAACGAAGATGACATGCTGACATGAACAAAAAAAGATGGCATACGTACCGACATGAACTATGTAGGTTTTTGTTGGTCAGCTACCTCTCGGGTGCTTCATGTCATTTCCTTCTCCCTCCTTGTACCATACTTTGTAATTTGATTTTTTTAATCACTCCAGAGAAATCCCGTACGATTCGCTCAAAAAACTATGTAGTGTTGTGAGTATATGTGTTGTGCATATCTGTGTATTATGCTTATCTCCTAATTTTTAGTATAGTTGAGGTTGTGGCCCATCTTTGTACATCATATATACGTGTCTTTCCACATGAGCAATACATCGTGTAATTTACGTATTCTACATGGTATCAGTTTCCGGGTACCAACCCCAATCTTCCGCCGCCAACCGCGGCCGCCGCCCGCGCACCTCCCGCGCTGGCCGCCGCCGTCCCTCCCTGTCGCCGCGCCTCCCCTACCTTCCCGCGCCGCCGCCCAATCCAGCTACCGTCGCGCCTCCCCTCTCTCCCCGCGCCGCCGCCCAGTCCAGCTGCCGCTGCCAACCCACACCATGCCGCCGCAGCACTCCTTTCCCCGCCCGCCCGCCTACCCACCACCCGCATCGCCCAAACCCGCCACCCGCTAACCCGACCCACGCCGCCATCCCTCACACGACCCGCGCCGTACTCGCGTCGTCACCCGCCCAAGTCGCCCACTCCCGCCACCCGCTTCGCTAGCTACCGTTGCACCACTCGAAGCCGTCCCACTCTCGCGATATCGTCTGTCACCTCCTCCGTGTCCACCAACTCCAACCCGTTTACCGACGCCAACCCTCCCGACGTGAACAACATTCGTAACTTGAACATCTACGAGCGGGTGGCAGTTCGTCTCTCCTAGATGGACTCCTCCTACTACACGTGGAAGACATACTTCTCCCTCGTGTTCCGGGAGTACCACCTCGTGATACGTCCAAAACGTATCTATAATTTCTGCTTGCTCCATGCCTCTTTTGTGTGATATTGCTATGATATTTATGCACTTCCATACACTTTTGATCATATTTGGACTAACCTATTAACTCAGTGCACCACAGTGCCAGTTTCTGTTTTCTGCTGTTTTTCTATTTCAGGTTTCCCCCATATTAAAAGTGCCCTAAAAATTCCCGGAAAAATACAGGAAAAACCAGCGTATCGGGAGCTTCAAGAAAAACCAAAGCAGGGCCAGAGGGGAGCCAGGGGCAGCCCAGGCGGCCAGCCCAGGCGGCCCCACCCCTTGCCGCCTAGGGGGGCGCCTGGGCCCCCCTCTCCGCTTTTGGTGACCCCCTTTGGCATATATACTCCTCGCGTCCCGAAACCCTCGAGGACGGAACCCTTTTTCGCGATCTCGTCTCTGTTCTGCCGCCGCAACGCTTCCAAGATCGGGAGCATCAGGAGAACTCTTCCCGGCACCCTGCCGGAGGGGAGGACCACCACCGGGAGCTTCTCCACCACCATGGACGCTTCCCGGATGAGTTGTGAGTAGTCTCCCTTGGACCATGGGTCCATGACCAGTAGCTATGTGATGTTCTCCTTCCTTCTTTGTTCTTCATGGATTAGACCTCGTGAGCTGCCCTACATGATCAAGGCACATATGTAATCTTTATGCTGTTGCTCTGCTGAGTTTGCTGGGATCCGATGGATTATGAGATTATGTTCAGATTGTGTGTGAGTAATATATTTGATTCACCTCTTTTATATTTTCGTTCTTGAGTAATTCTTGCATGTTCTCCGTTGCTGTTTATTGCTTTGGCCAAGTAGTAGGTAGTAACTCCAAGAGGGAACGTTATGCTTGATTATGGGTTCATGCCCCCTGATGACTAGCTTGAGTGACAGAAACATGAGTCTAGGGGATGTGATGTTGCCACAAGGGGGAAAACAACGGTGCTTGTACTTGCGGGTGCAAGGATTGTTTACTTTACGCAAAGTTCTTTTAATGCAGTTGTCTGTTGCTTTGAGTTTACACTTTGGGTGGGACTCGCAACTTAATACCAGCGAGATGTTCTGGATAGATATCTCAAGGTGGATGATTAGTAGTAGATGCAGATGGATTTCGGTCTACTTGCCTTGGCGTACCGCCCATGCTTAGAACCTCTACCTTTCTTTACAGCATAGTTAGCATTGGTTTGCGCACATAATCATGTCAATTGCCCAGCTGTAATTTGTTTACCTCGCTTAGTTGTTTTATCGTCTTTTGGGAGAGAGACATCACTAGTGAACATCATGGGACCCCGGTCCATATTACTACCACTGATCACACCCTATATTTACTTCCTGTTCTTATTTCCTAGTTGCAGTCATACCTATCATTATTACCTCTTGCGTTTGATCCTTTGTAAACAGCAAGGCCGGAGGGATTGACAACCTCTCTGTACTCGTTGGGAGCAAAGTTATTTGTATCTGTGTGCAGGTCCTGTCAACCGCTAAGTATCTGGCGCCGTTAGCTGTTGACACCTTCTTGTCGACCCTCGGAGTCTCACGGGATTCGATCCTTGGTATCTTGCCAAGGGAAACTTGCCGTTACGCTACATCTCAAACCGTCCACTTGGGGTAACCAACGAGGGGCGAGAAGCCATCAAGCAAAAGTTTCTGGCGCCGTTGCCGGGGACTCCACTCTTCAAGATAGGGGAGTTGCACGCTATCTTTTATCTTTGCTTTTTAGTCTTGTTAGTTTACCTTTCAGTTTTTGCTTTAGTGTCCCTTATCAAAAATCACAAAAATAGTTATCTTGCTTGCTGCTGCTATGGGTTCCACCAAAAACACTAAGTGGGAGGAGTACACCCCTTCTTCCATCACGCCAATCACCACTGTCGGGATCTACAAAAGTAATAAACCATGTGATTATGTTAGTTTTAATGGAGAGTTATGCCCATGGCATGGTCTTCCGGGAAAAAGGTATGAGCCTCTGTTTAAAGTTGCTCCCACACTTCCCCAAACTTGGGAAGACGTCCAAACTCTTATAATAGAGAGCAATTCAAACAAAGGAGATGACACTACAATTCTGCTCAATAATGATAAAATTGATTTTGATAATTGTAATCTCTCAGAAGTTGTCACCTTTTTACAAAGAATGGCTAAAGATCCCCACACTAGCACACTTAATCTTGCCTTCACGGAGCATATCACTAGTGCTCTCATCAAAGCTAGGGAGGAGAAGCTTAGGGTAGAAGCCTCCATACCTAGAAAGCTAGAAGATGGTCGGGATCCTATGATTAAAATTAAGTTGAATAACTTCTCTTGCTATGCTTTATGTGATGTTGGAGCTAGTACCTCCGTTATGCCCAAAAGAATGTATGATATGCTTAAATTGAAATCTTTTGATTCTTGTTCTTTTGGTGTTCGTCTTGTTGATTCTTCCGTAAAGAAACCTTTGGGGAAGATCGACGATGTTCTTATCATTGTCAATGAAAATTATGTTCCCGTTGATTTTAATATTATGGATATTGAATGTGAACCTTCATGTCCAATTATTTTGGGACGTCCTTTTCTTCGCACCGTTGGTGCTATCATTGACATGAAAGAGGGGAATATAAAATTCCAATTTCCTCTCAAGAAAGGGATGGAACACTTCCCTAAAAAGAAGATTAAGTTACCTTTTGAGTCCGTTACACGGGCTAGCTATTCTCTTACTCTTGATAAAACTTGATCTTCTCTTTTTGCATTATGCCCAGCTTAAAGGCATAAAAGAAAGCGATTTTGGGAGGCAGCCCACAACGAATAAAGTTTTATTTTGCTTTTATTGTGTATTGATGTTTTTTACTACAGTAGCATCATCGTTGTATCTTTTCTTTTCAGCTTTGTGCCAAGTTTAGCCTCCGATTGCAAGAAAGTTCAAAAGTTGTGACGTGCAGTCCAGAAAACAGATTCTGTCCTTGGACAGAAAAATTCGTATAAAATCACCAGATCATCTTTTTGATCTGAATTTTTTTGACAGCGTGCTCTATACAATTGGCTTTCGGGCGTCTGTTCTGAGTTTTTTGATTTGAGTTGCAGAAGTGCCCCGAAAAAATTGTTTACTACCTGCTGGTCTGTTTATCAAAGATTCTGTCCTATTTTGCCTTTTCTTCGTTTTGCAAACCTTGAGCTTGCTTTTTCTTTGCAAAAACCTTTTGGCAATCTTGAGAAATAGTAGCTCTTGAAGATTATCCTTATTTCCAGTAGGGAAATATTATTTTATTATGGATACTAACCTCGCTAATCAGATTATGATGAGTTATGTATGAAGGGAGTTTTCAAGTGTGCGAGGGAAGATGATAAAATAAGATCCAGGAGGGTCAAACGCTCAAGCTTGGGGATGCCCCCGTGCACCCCCAAGAAATATTCAAGAAGACTCGAGCGTCTAAGCTTGGGGATGCCCCCGTGCATCCCCTTCTCCATCAACAATTATCAGTTCGTCTTTCGTTCCACTATATTTTAATCACTTCATGCGTTATGTGCTATGCTTGGAGCGTCTTGCTTTTAGTTTTTTTTAAGTTTTCTTTAGCTTTGCTTGTTGTTCATAACAAGTTAGAACCCAGCTTGCTTTGTGTGGGAGAGAAACACGCTCCACTTCAACCTAGAACACAACATAGGATTTTCATGCTTATCTTTGCTGTGTGTGTTCTTTGTCTTTCGATAGCTGCTGTCATGTTTAGCTCTTAGTTTTCATGCTTTTCTTTTTAAAGAGCTTTTGTATAGTTGGTTGTTGAACTCTTTTGGGTTTTCATGTTTATCTTGTTAAGACAGTTTGCCTGTTGCACTGAGTTGTGTGTCTTGACTTAAAGTAGGTAATTGAGGTTGCTATTTAATTTTAGTAGTAACTTGCAATAGTTTTGAGGTATTGCCATGAGTAATGTCTGAACTTTTGGTGTCAAGAGCTTTAGCCTATTAGTGATAGATGTCGTATTTTGGGCAATCCGTGTTTATTTTCGAAAACCTACAAAATAGTTGAGAACTTTAGTTACTAAATGGATCACTAATCTTTGGAGGGATCGAATATTAGAGTACACTCACGTACCATGGGTTGAGGATGAGCAAGGGTAACCAAACCCCCATACACTCCTCCTCGGGGTACTTGTCTCTTTGTGAACCTCCTAATTAGATTGAGAGTTACCGATAATAAGTGCATGAGTTCTTCGGACTAATGTGAGTATTCGAAAGTTGACACTTCCACCTATCCATATTTTTCTAGCCTCTTCGGTGCCGAGCATTGCCCTTTCTCACCTCGAGAGTTGGCGCATACTTCGCCGGTGCATCCAAATCCTTGGCACGATACGCTTTGTCATCATAAGCCTCATTATATCCTTCCTCAAAACAGCCACCATACCTACCTATCAAGGCATTTCCATAGCCTTTCCGAGATACATTGCCATGCAACATCCATCTTCTCATGACTTGATCTTCATGTCATACGTGCTTTTTGCTTGATCGATGAGCCGCATGCTAGTTGGGCCTTGCCCTAATCATTGCTACATGACGCGCTAGTATCATTGCATATCCTGCTACACTGGCAGAGGCATACATTTGCATACATCATGATAGTTTCATTTTCTTTATGTTGAGTACTTTTGTAAAGTGTGAAAGATCTTCTATACTTCTTGTAATACATAGAGTGTTGCCCCTAAAGTGAGGAAAAGATCCCAAAGAGGACAAATCAAAAGATCCCAAAGAGGACAAAATCAAAAGATCCCAAAGAGGACAAATGAGAGATAAATAGAAAGAGCCATTGAGGCCACAAAAAAATAAAAAAAGAGAAAAAAGAGAAAAAGAAATAAAAAGAGAGAAGGGGGCACACTACTATTTCTTTTGAGATGTCCACACTCGTACTCCATCTTATACCTTGTACTCCATAGAGATTATCATTCATGCATATAGCTATGTGGGGACCTTTACACTATAGAACTTGGCTTGTATATTCCAATGATGAGCCTCCTCAAAAGAGCTCTAGGTCTTCTTGAGCAAGCAAGTTGGATGCACCCCCACTAGTTCCATTGGAGAGTTTACCTTAGCTCATATGTGCATCCGTTGCATGGCAATCCCTACTCCTCACATCATATCTATCATTTGGCTTTCTCTCGCCGATGATTGTCCTCATTGATGTGAGCCCTTCACACCTTTTTTGTCTTCCCCCTCCATCACTTTTCTCTCTTTGCCATCCTAAGTGTCGACTTTCTTGCTTACGTTCATCCATTGCATGAGTGCTCAAAATATCGAAAGGGAGTGGATCATTTTGACTTGTACCTGGCTGACGGTCAGGGGATGAGTCAAGATAAGATTCTAAGGAAGACCAAGTGTGAAACTTTAGTAGATTAAGTTCTCAACAATACAAAAACTATGTTTTACTCTCTCGTATATCCCTATCCCCTTTCTTGCACGCAAACACCATTTGGAGACATTCGAGTCACGGACAGCGAGAGCTCTTGCACCTTTATGTTCTTATGTTACTTGTTACAATACTAATATAGACTCTTGCTTGTTATGACTTGAATTGAATTACATGCCTTGATTGCTTTACTTAAAAGTTCTTATATGGTTGGTAGCATGTCATCTGATGGGCCTCGAACCCCTCGTTGGTTACCCCAAGTGGAAGGTGTAAGATGCAGTAAGTAGAAGTGTTTTCCCTTAGCAAAGATGCCAAGGATCGAATCCCCAGAGACTCCTAGGTTCAACAAGTAGGTGTCAATTTCTACGGCGCCAAATGAGTAGCAATCAACGTGGACCTGCACACAGATACAAATAACTTTGCTCCCAACGAGTACAGAGAGGTTGTCAATCTCTCCGGCCTTGTAGTTCACAAAGGGTTAAAAGCAATGATAGTAGTGATAGATAGTTTTTGCAATAGTAAGTAAATAGCGAAAAGTAAATAGTAGATGTGATCAATGATAGTAATATGGACCGGAGTCTCATGATGTTCACTAGTGATGTCTCTCTCCCAAAAGACGATAAAACAGCTATGTGAGGTAAACAAATTACAGCTGGGCAATTGACAGGACCACGAACGCAAACCAATGCTGACTACATTGCAAGAAAGGTTGAGGTTCAAAGCATGGGCGATACGCCAAAGTAAGTAGACCGAAATCCATCAATATCTACTACTAATCATCCACCTTGAGATATCTATCCAGAACATCTCGCTGGTATTAAGTTGCGAGTCCCACCCATAGTGTAAACTCAATGCAACAGACAACTGCATTAAAAGAACTTTGCGTAAAGTAAACAATCCTTGCACCCGCGGGCACAAGCACCGTTGTTTTCCCCCTTGTGGCAACTGCACATACCCTAGACTCATGTTTCCGTCACTCAAGCTAGTCATCGAGGGGCATGAACCCACAATCGAGCATAATGTTCCCTCTTGGAGTCACTACCTATTACTCGGCCAAAGCAATAAATAACAACGGAGAACATGCAAGAATTACTTATGAACTAAAATATAAAAGAGGTGAATCAAATATATTACTCAAGATCAATCTGAACATAATCTCATAATCCATCGGATCCCAGCAAACTCAACATAGCAACAGCATAAGGATTACATAGGTGCCTCGATCATGTAGGGCAGCTCACGAGGACTAATTAGTGAAGCACAAGAACGGGAGGAGAAAATCACATAGCTACTGGTCATGGACTCATAGTCCAAGGGAGACTACTCACGAGTCATCCGGGAGGCGTCCATGGTGGTGGAGAAGCTCCCGGTGGTGATCCTCCCCTCCGGCAGGGTGCCGGGAAGAGTTCTCCTGCTGCTCCTGATCTTGGAAGCGGCGGCGGCGGCGGAACAGAGATGGGATGGCGAAAAGAGTTCCTCCTCTAAGGGTTTCGGAGGGTCCTTTAAATATATGCCAAAGTAGGGCATCGGGGGAGCCTCGGGGGGCCCAGGCGCCCCCCCGGCGCGGCCCAGGGGGGGGCGCCTGGAGCCCTGGTGCCCCCCCCCCAGGCTGCCCTTCGGACGCAGTGTTGTTTACGGAACGCTGATTTTTTATATAATTTTTCTAGATTTTTCTGGGCAGTTCTCGAAACGTGAAAACCTGAAATACAAAAACAGCCGAAAACAGAAACTGGCACTGGGGTGCACTGGGTTAGTAAGTTAGTCCAAATATGATCAAAAGTGTATGGAAGTGTATGAATATCATAGCAATATCACCCAAAAGTGGCATGGAGCAAGCAGAAATTATAGATACGTTTTGGACGTATCAACATCCCCAAGCTTAATTCATGCTCGTCCTCGAGTAGGTAAATGATAACAAGAATAATTTCCGTGGTGACATGCTATTAACCATATAGGACTTTTTCATAGTCATATGACAAAAGCTTACTGAGACAATGATTCTAAAGTAATTAAGTTGCCTCAAGAGAAAATCACAAATGACTAAAAGTTTTACAACATGAAACTGAAACATCAAAAAGATTTGCAATGAACATGATGTGCAAATATGATAAAGTGATATCTAGTTTGCCCCCTTTAGTGATGCAAAACATAAATGCAGGGGCACCTTCAAGGTTTAAGTGATGACTAGATACAATCATTTCAGAATAAACGATATCACAATCATGCAAAAGACAATGCTACTTTGGGACAATGCACATTACACTCAGAATGACAATCATGCTCTCAGTAGTTGGTGCTTCAACATAAAAGTAAAAGAAAGGTTAAGAGCTTTTTATTTTGAAAATATGGAAGCAATTGTGTCAACGGTAGTAGTACTTCATATGTGTCATGCATAAAACATCCTATAAGTTGCAAGCCTCATGCATCGTATACCAATAGTGCTCGCTCCTTGTCCTAATTAGCTCGGATTCCCATGGGTTATCATTGCATTGCATATGTTTCAACCAAGTGTCACAAAGGGGTACCTCTATGCCACCTATACAAAGGTCCAAGGAGATAAATCGCATTTGATTTCTCGTTTTTGATAGATCTCAACTTGAGGACATCCATACCGGGACAACATAGAAAATAGATGATGGACTCCTCTTTAATGCATAAGCATATTCTCATGAGAGATTGAGGATTAAGGTCCAAACTAAAACTTCCACCATGATGCATGGCTTTGGTTGGCGGCCCAATGTTCTTCTCTAACAATATGCATATTAATTCAACCCACGGCAAATCACCCTTACTTCAGACAAGACGAACATGCATAGCAACTCACATGATATTCAACAAAAATGTGACAGTTGATGGCGTCCCCAGAAACATGGTTACCGCTCAGCAAGCAACTTATAAGAAATAAGATACATAAGCAACATATTCTTTACCACAATAGTTTTTAGGCTACTTTCCCATGAGCTATTTATTGCATGGTTAGTTTGCTTAGTACAGGTGGAGGTTAGCAAAAGACTGGGAGCGACCAACTAAGAGAGCAATGACGGTCATAATCATGCAGAGCGACAAAGCAATATTGAATCAGGCATGGAAGTTATATCGCTACTCAGAAATAAAAGATCATCAAGGCTTGACAGACTTTCTTTACAGTCTTGAATATGCGTGAGCATACGCCAAGTCAATCAAAATAAATTCTCGAAGGAAGATATTACTAAACCATACCACATCATAGGCAAACAAACCAAGTTGGTACTCCAATAACACATTGGGAACCCCCCAGCTATTTGAGATTAACCATAAGAAAACCTGAACTACTAAGCACCATCATGCAAGTAGCATCTTTATCATAGACACATTAACCAATGCAACAGAAGCAAACTCTCTTAATAAGGTGAGCATGGTAATTAAAGAGAGTTCAAGCAACCAACTAAATAAAAGCTCTTGAAAAGATGAGCATGAATACTAAGAGCAGAGCACGATAGTACCTATTAAAAGACAAAGAACACACACAGCATAGATAGACATGAAAATTCTATGTTATGTTCTAGGTAGAAGTGGAGCGTGTTTCTCTCCCACATAAAGGAATGCTGGGTTCCGACTCGTTATGAAAAACTAAAAAGAAAACTAAAAGCAAGACGCTCCAAGCATAGCACATAACACATGAAGTGATAAAAATATAGCGAAACGAAAGACGAACTGATAATGTTGATGGAGAAGGGGATGCACGGGGGCATCCCCAAGCTTAGACGCTTGAGTCTCCTTGAATACTTCTTGGGGGTGCACGGGGGCATCCCCAAGCTTGAGCGCTTGACACTCCTGAATCTTTTTTCATCTTCCCTCGCACACTTGAAAACTCCCTTCATACATAACTCATCATAATCTGATTAGCGAGGTTAGTACCCTTAATAAAATAATTATACCTTGCTGGAAATAAGGATATTCTTGAAGTTCTACTGTTTCTCAAGATTGCCAAAAGGTTTTTGCAAAGAAAAAGCAAGTTCTTGATTTGCAAAGTGAAGGTAAGGCAAAACAGGACAGAATCTGTGAAAAACAGAACATCAGGCAGTAATTGATCTGTTCGGGATACTTCTGCAACTCAAATAAAAAAACTCAGAACTGACGCACGAAAGACAATTATATGGAGAATGCTGTCGAAAAAATTCAGACCAAAAAGATGATCCGGTGATTTTATACGATTTTTTCTACCCAAGGACAGAATCAGTTTCCTGGACAGCACCTCACAACTTTTGAACTTTCTAGCAATCAGAGGCTATACTTTGCACAAATATGAAAAACAAAGATACAATGATGATGCTACAGCAGTAAACAACATCAAGACACAACAAAAGCAAAAAATTTATTCATGTGGGCTGCCTCCCAAAAGCGCTTTCTTTTATGCCTTTAAGCTAGGCATAAGACTTTAATGATGCTCTCGAAGGAATAAGAGTTGAAGAACAAAAGAGAGCATCAAGGAGAAAATACCAAACACGTTTAAGCCTAACATGCTTCCTATGCATAGGAATATTGCAATAGAATAATTCATTGAAGCACAAAGCAACTAGCATAGGAAGGCAAAACAAGCATAACTTCAAAACATTCACCATAAAGAGAGGAAACTTTTTATTATTAATATATTTAGAACCAAGTCTCCCTCTCTCATTATAAATTTCAGTGGCATCATGGATGAACTCAACAATATAACTATCACATAAGGCATTGTTACCATGATCCACATGCAAAAAGGTACTCTTACTCTCCACATAAGCATCTTTGGGGAGCCCATGGCTAGGACATTTTAGCATTAACGTTTTCAGTCTCCCCCAAGCTTGAGCTATGCTCTCTCCGTCACGAGACCTAAAGTTATAGATATAGCTCCTGTCTCGATGAATTTCATGAAGAGGATAAAACTTAGTATAAAAGAGAGACACAAGCTCTTGCCAATCAAGCAAGTGCGAGTTATCGAGAAGCTTATACCAATCTAAAGCTTTATCTATAAGTGATACGGCGAACAATTTCCTCATGACAAACTCCCTTGATACACCTGCAAGCTTAAATAATGAACATAGTTGTGACAGATATAGCAAGTGTTCACCGGGATGTCTGTCTCCTGCATAACGATTAGCCAAAATATAATCGATAATACCAGCCGGTATTTTATAGGGCACAATTTCAGTAGGGGGAGGAGCAACCACCATAGGTGTGGGGCGTCTTCCCTCAAGCAACGATCCAATAGCAAGGTTGTCCATAAGCATAACTAGTGAAAAGACATAAAGAAAATTGAAAGGTAAACTAACAAGACTAAAAAGCAAAGGTAAAAGATAGCATGCAACTCCCCTATCTTGAAGAGTGGAGTCCCCGGCAACGGCGCCAGAAAATGCTCCTTGATGGGCCTCGAACCCCTCGTTGGTTACCCCAAGTGCAAGGTGTAAGATGCAGTAAGTAGAAGTGTTTTCCCTTAGCAAAGATGCCAAGGATCGAATCCCCAGAGACTCCTAGGTTCAACAAGTAGGTGTCAATTTCTACGGCACCAGATTAGTAGCAATCAACGTGGACCTGCACACAGATACAAATAACTTTGCTCCCAACGAGTACAGAGAGGTTGTCAATCTCTCCGGCCTTGTAGTTCACAAAGGGTTAAAAGCAATGATAGTAGTGATAGATAGTTTTTGCAATAGTAAGTAAATAGCAAAAAGTAAATAGTAGATGTGATCAATGATGGTAATATGGACCAGAGTCTCATGATGTTCACTAGTGATGTCTCTCTCCCAAAAGACGATAAAGCAGCTATGTGAGGTAAACAAATTACAGCTGGGCAATTGACAGGACCACGAACGCAAACCAATGCTGACTACATTGCAAGAAAGGTTGAGGTTCAAAGCATGGGCGGTACGCCAAAGTAAGTAGACCGAAATCCATCAATATCTACTACTAATCATCCACGTTGAGATATCTATCCAGAACATCTTGCTGGTATTAAGTTGCGAGTCCCACCCATAGTGTAAACTCAATGCAACATACAACTGCATTAAAAGAACTTTGCGTAAAGTAAACAATCCTTGCACCCGCGGGCACAAGCACCGTTGTTTTCCCCCTTGTGGCAACAGCACATCCCCTAGACTCATGTTTCCGTCACTCAAGCTAGTCATCGAGGGGCATGAACCCACAATCGAGCATAACGTTCCCTCTTGGAGTCACTACCTATTACTCGGCCAAAGCAATAAATAACAACGGAGAACATGCAAGAATTACTTATGAACTAAAATATAAAAGAGGTGAATCAAATATATTACTCAAGATCAATCTGAACATAATCTCATAATCCATCGGATCCCAGCAAACTCAACATAGCAACAGCATAAGGATTACATAGGTGCCTCGATCATGTAGGGCAGCTCACGAGGACTAATTAGTGAAGCACAAGAACGGGAGGAGAACATCACATAGCTACTGGTCATGGACTCATGGTCCAAGGGAGACTACTCACGAGTCATCCGGGAGGCGTCCATGGTGGTGGAGAAGGTCCCGGTGGTGATCCTCCCCTCCGGCAGGGTGCCGGGAAGAGTTCTCCTGGCGCTCCCGATCTTGGAAGCGGCGGCGGCGGCGGAACAGAGATGGGATCGCGAAAAGAGTTCCTCCTCTGAGGGTTTCGGAGGGTCCTTTAAATATATGCCAAAGTAGGGCATCGGGGGAGCCTCGGGGGGCCCAGGCGCCCCCCCAGCGCGGCCCAGGGGGGGCGCCGCCAGGGCGCCTGGAGCCCTGGTGGCCCCCCAGGCTGCCCTTCGGACGCACTGTTGTTTCCGGAACGCTGATTTTTTATATAATTTTTCTGGATTTTTCTGGGCAGTTCTCGAAACGTGAAAACCTGAAATACAAAAACAACCGAAAACAGAAACTGGCACTGGGGTGCACTGGGTTAGTAAGTTAGTCCAAATATGATCAAAAGTGTATGGAAGTGTATGAATATCATAGCAATATCACCCAAAAGTGGCATGGAGCAAGCAGACATTATAGATACGTTTTGGACGTATCATCATCACATAAATTATTCTTGTTATCATTTACCTACTCGAGGACGAGCAGGAATTAAGCTTGGGGATGTTGATACGTCCAAAACGTATCTATAATTTCTGCTTGCTCCATGCCTCTTTTGTGTGATATTGCTATGATATTTATGCACTTCCATACACTTTTGATCATATTTGGACTAACCTATTAACTCAGTGCACCACAGTGCCAGTTCCTGTTTTCTGCTGTTTTTCTATTTCAGGTTTCCCCCATATTAAAAGTGCCCTAAAAATTCCGGGAAAAATACAAGAAAAATCAGCGTATTGGGAGCTTCAAGAAAAACCAAAGCAGGGCCAGAGGGGAGCCAGGGGCAGCCCAGGCGGCCAGCCCAGGCGGCCCCACCCCTGGCCGCCTAGGGGGGGGCGCCTGGGCCCCCCTCTCCGCTTCTGGTGACCCCCTTTGGCATATATACTCCTCGCGTCCCGAAACCCTCGAGGACGGAACCCTTTTTCGCGATCTCATCTCTGTTCCGCCGCCGCAACGCTTCCAAGATCGGGAGCATAAGGAGAACTCTTCCCGGCACCCTGCCGGAGGGGAGGACCACCACCGGGAGCTTCTCCACCACCATGCACGCTTCCCGGATGAGTTGTGAGTAGTCTCCCTTGGACCATGGGTCCATGACCAGTAGTTATGTGATGTTCTCCTTCCTTCTTTGTTCTTCATGGATTAGACCTCGTGAGCTGCCCTACATGATCGAGGCACATATGTAATCTTTATGCTGTTGCTCTGCTGAGTTTGCTGGGATCCGATGGATTATGAGATTATGTTCAGATTGTGTGTGAGTAATATATTTGATTCACCTCTTTTATATTTTAGTTCTTGAGTAATTCTTGCATGTTCTCCGTTGTTGTTTACTGCTTTGGCCAAGTAGTAGGTAGTAAATCCAAGAGGGAATGTTATGCTTGATTGTGGGTTCATGCTCCCTCATGACTAGCTTGAGTGATAGAAACATGAGTCTAGGGGATGTGCTGTTGCCACAAGGGGGAAAAACAACGGTGCTTGTACTTGCGGGTGCAAGGATTGTTTACTTTATGCAAAGTTCTTTTAATGCAGTTGTCTGTTGCTTTGAGTTTACACTTTGGGTGGGACTCGCAACTTAATACCAGCGAGATGTTCTGGATAGATATCTCAAGGTGGATGATTAGTAGTAGATGCAGATGGATTTCAGTCTACTTGCCTTGGCGTACCGCCCATGCTTAGAGCCTTTACCTTTCTTTACAGCATAGTTTGCATTGGTTTGTGCACATAATCCTGTCAATTGCCCAGCTGTAATTTGTTTACCTCGCTTAGCTGTTTTATCGTCTTTTGGGAGAGAGACATCACTAGTGAACATCATGGGACCCCGGTCCATATTACCACCACTGATCACACCCTATATTTACTTCCTGTTCTTATTTCCTAGTTGCAGTCATACCTATCATTATTACCTCTTGCGTTTGATCCTTTGTAAACAGCAAGGCCGGAGGGATTGACAACCTCTCTGTACTCGTTGGGAGCAAAGTTATTTGTATCTGTGTGCAGGTCCTGTCAACCGCTAAGTATCTGGCGCCGTTAGCTGTTGACACCTTCTTGTCGACCCTCGGAGTCTCACGGGATTCGATCCTTGGTATCTTGCCAAGGGAAACTTGCCGTTACGCTACATCTCAAACCTTCCACTTGGGGTAACCAACGAGGGGCGAGAAGCCATCACCTCGTCGACCATGTGGACGGCTCCATCGACTCTAGCCTCGTCCTCGAGTTCCATGACTGGTCCACCATCGACATCACGATCATCCGATGGTTCTTCCTCACCATCTCGCCGGACCTCTTTCAGATGGTCATGCAGGTGATGATGCATGCGCCGTGTGGACGAAGTTGAACGGGCTCTTCACCAACAACCAACTCTAATGTCGCTTTTTTTTTGCAGCAAGAGTTTTTTGGGTGCCACCAGGACAACTCCTTCGTCGACGATTATTGTCGCCGCCTGAAGAATCTCGCTGACGAGCTATGTGATATTGGCGCAAAGATCGATGATGACCTCCTCCTCAGCACGCTCACTGTCGGGCTCAACGAGGACTTCGGCAACGCCGCGGCGAACCTCACCCTCATCCCCAACCCGTCCTTCGCCAAGTTCGTTGCATACCTCCGCTTGGAGGAGTGGCAGATGAAGCAGGTGAAGGCGCGGGCCACCCTAGCCGCACCACCAGGCGCCCTACCCGGCGCCCTAGCAGCCGGGGCTCCTCCCGCTCCCGTACGGCCCACCCGCGCCCCCCGCCCCTCCTGCCGAACGGCGTCGTGGGGGCCGGGGCGATGGCCGCCATGGTGGTGAGCAGCAGCAGTCGCAGGGCACTGGCCCGCCTCATCAGCAATAGTAGCAGCATCAGTTCCAGGTGCCTCCTCCATGGGCCTCTGGCTACAACCCATGGACCGGTGTCATTCATGCATACCCCATGCCGGTTCCACGCGCCCCTGCACCAACGCTCCTCGTGCCACGTCCGTCGGCGCATCAGGTGTACTATGTGGGTCCATAGCCCTATGGAGGGTACCCACCGCCGCAGCGGAGCGGCGGCTACGGGCCCCCCATGGTGCCCCCGCCGCCCTCGCCGGCCCTCCCACCGGCGCCTTGGGATCCGGCGCTCCTCACTGTGCTGCACACCATGCCTACGCCGAACAACTACACTGGCGGTGGTGATTGGTACATGGACACCGGTGGTACGGCTCACCTGTTTGCTCATCCTCATAACCTTGCCTCCTTCACTCCTGTCTCCACCGAACGCCGCATCATTGTCGGCGATGGTTCCACACTTCCTATCACACACATTGGGCACACTTCTTTTCCTTCTATTTCTACTCCTTTATCTTTGTCTAACATACTTGTGTTACCTCATCTTATTAAGAATCTTATTTCCGGTCGTTGTTTCACTCGTGAAAATCCTTACTGTTGAATTTGACGAGCTTTGTTTTTGTGTCAAGGACACTTGAACCAGGATGGTACTTCACCGATGTGACAGCCCCGTCGAGCTCTATCCGGTGCATTCGCCTTCGTCCACCACCACCGCACCGGTTGCTCTCTCCACTGGAGGTGATCTCTGGCACGCTCGCTTGGGTCATCCCAACCCCATCACACTTCATCATATTCTTAGGAGTTTCAGTTTTAGTTGTAATAAGATCGAGGATCACACTTGTCATGCCTGTCGAGTCGGCAAACATGTTCGCCTACCGTTTAATAATTCCACCACCATTGCTTCTTTTCCTTTTCAGTTGATTCATAGCAATATGTGGACCTCTTCGGTTCCTATTAACTCGGGCTATTTATGTTATCTGGTCATTCTTGATGATTATTCTCATTATGTGTGGACTTTTCCTTTGCGCAGAAAGTCGGATGCACTCTCCATCTTGACGGCCTTTTACTCCTATGTCCGCACACAGTTTGGGTGTCCCATCCCTACGCTTGAGACGAACAATGGAAAAGGGTTCGATAACCTCGCTTTCCGCATTTTTTTGTCGCATCACGGCACAGTTTTTTGCCTCACATGCTCGTACACTTCACAGCAGAACGGTCGGCAGAATGGTCAAGCCGAAGCGTCCTTCGCACTCTGAATGAGTGCGTTGCTTGTATATGTGTTGTGCATATCTGTGTATTGGGCCCACCTCCTAGTTCCTTGTATAGTTGAGGTCGTGGCCCACCTTTGTACATCAGATATACGTGCCTTTACACTTGAGCAATACATCATGCAATTCACATATTCTACAGTTGTAACATACATGTAATGTGAGTTTGTCTTCTGGCTCGCCTTTGCTGCTTTGACCGAGAAAGGCTTTCGCCCCATTTTATATATAAAACAACAACACAGCAATACATTTATCATCCAACTGAAAGAACAAAAACAAAGAGCAAAATAGCAAAGATACAAGACGCTACAGAACAACAAACAAGACTCGAATGCACCATGCAAGCTTGAGCATCGAAGCCTACAATAAGCTCCAGCTCCTGCCATAGATGTGATGAGGCCAAAAAAGCAACCCAACGTCGGAAGAAGAGCACGCTCCGTCAACTCCAATGAGGTCAACACTGCTGATCTTCCTTCACCGCCAAAGAAGGCCCCCAGCCTTCTTGTCCCGGATCGGAGGATGCTACGCCGTCGGCTAGCAGAGCCGCTCACCCCTGAGCACTCATGAGCAGGTCTCGCCAGTTACCGGGGAGAAGACGACAAGCATGGCGACCGCACCTCGCAAAGCCGTAACTCGGAATACACGACCATCGTCGGAAGGTAACATGACGCTGATACGTCCAAAACGTATCTATAATTTCTGCTTGCTCCATGCCTCTTTTGTGTGATATTGCTATGATATTTATGCACTTCCATACACTTCTGATCATATTTGGACTAACCTATTAACTCAGTGCACCACAGTGCCAGTTCCTGTTTTCTGCTATTTTTCTATTTCAGGTTTCCCCCATATTAAAAGTGCCCTAAAATGTCCGGGAAAAATACAGGAAAAATTAGCGTATCGGGAGCTTCAAGAAAAACCAAAGCAGGGCCAGAGGGGAGCCTGGGGTGGCCCAGGCGGCCACCCGGCGCGGCCCCACCCCTGGCCGCGCTAGGCGGCGCCTGGGGCCCCACCTCCGCCTCTGGTGACCCCCTTTTGCATATATATTGCTCGTGTCCCGAAACCCTCGAGGACGGAACCCTTTTTCGCGATCTCGTCTCTGTTCCGCCGCCGCCGCGCTTCCAAGATCGGGAGCACCAGGAGAACTCTTCCCGGCACCCTGCCGGAGGGGAGAACCACTACCGGGAGCTTCTCCACCACCATGGACGCTTCCCGGATGAGTTGTGAGTAGTCCCCCTTGGACCATGTGTCCATGACCAGTAGCTATGTGATGTTTTCCTCCCCTTCTCTGTTCTTCATGGTTTAGACCTCGTGAGCTGCCCTACATGATCGAGGCACATATGTAATCTTTATGCTGTTGCTCTGCTGAGTTTGCTGGGATCCGATGGATTATGAGATTATGTTCAGATTGTGTGTGAGTAATATATTCGATTCACCTCTTTTATATATATGTTCTTGAGTAATTCTTGCATGTTCTCCGTTGCTGTTTATTGCTTTGGCCGAGTAGTAGGTAGTAACTCCAAGAGGGAACGTTATGCTTGATTGTGGGTTCATTCCCCTCGATGACTAGCTTGAGTGACAGAAACATGAGTCTAGGGGACGTGATGTTGCCACAAGGGGGAAAACAACGGTGCTTGTACTTGCGGGTGCAAGGATTGTTTACTTTACGCAAAGTTCTTTTAATGCAGTTGTTTGTTGCTTTGAGTTTACACTTTGGGTGGGACTCGCAACTTAATACCAGCGAGATGTTCTGGATAGATATCTCAAGGTGGATGATTAGTAGTAGATGCATATGGATTTCGGTCTACTTGCCTTGGCGTACCGCCCATGCTTTTGAGCCTCTACCTTTTTTTACAGCATAGTTAGCGTTGGTTTGCGCACATAATCCTGTCAATTGCCCAGCTGTAGTTTGTTTACCTCGCTTAGCTGTTTTATCATCTTTTGGGAGAGAGACATCACTAGTGAACATCATGGGACCCCGGTCCATATTACCATCACTGATCACACCCGCTATTTACTTCCTGTTCTATTTCCTAGTTGCAGTCATACCTATCACTATTATATCTTGCGTTTGATCCTTTGTAAACGACAAGGGCGGAGGGATTGACAACCTCTCTGTACTCGTTGGGAGCAAAGTTATTTGTATCTGTGTGCAGGTCCTGTCAACCGCTAAGTTGGCGCCGTTAGCGTTGACACCTACTTGTTGGCCCTCGGAGTCTCACGGGATTCGATCCTTGGTATCTTGCCAAGGGAAACTTGCTGCTACGCTACATCTCAAACCTTCCACTTGGGGTAACCAACGAGGGGCGAGAAGCCATCAAGCAAAAAGTTTATGGCGCCGTTGCCGGGGACTCCACTCTTCAAGATAGGGGAGTTGCACGCTATCTTTTATCTTTGCTTTTTAGTCTTGTTAGTTTACCTTTCAGTTTTTGCTTTAGTTTCCTTTACCAAAAATCACAAAAATAGTTATCTTGCTTGCTGCTGCTATGGATTCCACCGAGAACACCAAGTTGTGTGACTTCACTAGTAATAACAACAATGACTTTATCTGCACGCCTATTACTACACCTGCCACTTCAGCACCTTCTTATGAGATTAAACCTGCTTTACTGAACCTAGTTATGAAAGATCAATTCTCCGGTGCTGGAGATGATGCTACTTTGCACTTAAATAATTTTGTTGAACTCTGTGATATGCAAAAGTACCGAGAAATAGATGGTGATATTGTTAAGCTTAAGCTTTTTCCTTTCTCCTTGAGAGGAGGAGCTAAAATCTGGTTTCAATCCTTGCCTAGGAATAGCATAGATTCTTGGGACAAGTGCAAGGATGCCTTTATTGGGAAGTAATATCCCCCTGCTAAAATTATCCAACTAAGGAGTAACATAATGAATTTTAAACAATTGGATAATGAACACGTTGCCAAGCTTGGGAACGCATGAAATCTCTTGTCAAGAACTGCCCTACTCATGGTTTGACTACTTGGATGGTTATCCAAAAATTTTATGCAGGCTTGAACTTTACCTCGCGGAACTTGTTGGATTCGGCCGCGGGAGGAACCTTTATGTCAACTACACTTGGTGCTGCCACGAAGCTTCTCGACGAGATGATGACCAATTATTCCCAATGGCACACCGAACGCGCTCCAACAGGTAGGAAGGTAAACTCTATCGAGGAGATATCCTCCCTAAATGAAAAAGTTGACTTGATCATGTCTCTACTTTCCAATCAATCTCCTATTGATCCTCATGATGTTCCTTTAAATTCATTGATTGCTCAAGATCAAGTAGATGTGAACTTTATCTCTAGAAACAATTTCAATAACAATGCTTATAGGAGTAATTTTGGTAGCAACCCTAGACCGTTCCCCTCTAATTCCTATGGGAACAACAATGCTTATCCTAGCACCAAGAACTCCACCCAAAGAGATAGAGACATGCCTAGTTATGAGAAACTTCTAGAAATAGAGAAGGCCACTAAGAACTACATGCACACCCAATATGAACAAAACAAGACCTTCTCGAGGCAATTAGATGAGCATACTGCTATCTTGCAAGACATTGGTAGACAACTGGAGAGCCTAAATATTGAGATTTCTAACCTCCAAACTAGGCTCACCATCACTGAGACCCAAGTATCTAATATGTCCCACACACAAGCCACTTTGATAAACCAAATGGCAGCTAAACCCGAAGTGGTTGCACCCCTAAAGGAGGAAGAAGATAGAATGAAGAGCCTTCCTACCCACCACACTGTTGCTACTATCCAAGTTGTTGAGGATATCCAAACTCTGAGCACCCAATGCACTCCTAGTCCCATTGGACCTATTAATGGTGATGCTATGACCTCAACCGTAGAAACTCCTATAACCATAGAAGCTACCAAACAAGTGAGCCTAAAGGACACCACTACCACTTTACTTGATAGTAGTGACCTTGATTTTGATAATTGCACCCTTTCTGAAGTTATTGGTTTTCTCCACAAGATGTCTAGAGATCCCCACACTAGCACCCTTAATCTTGCCTTCACGGAGCATATCACTAATGCTCTCATCAAAGCTAGGGAGGAGAAGCTTAGGGTAGAAGCCTCCATACCTAGAAAGCTAGAAGATGGTTGGGATCCTATGATTAAAATTAAGTTGAATAACTTCTCTTGTTATGCTTTATGTGATGTTGGAGCTAGTACCTCCGTTATGCCCAAAAGAATATATGATATGTTTAAATTGAAATCTTTTGATCCTTGTTCTTTTGGTGTTCGTCTTGTTGATTCTTCCGTAAAGAAACCTTTGGGGAAGATCGACGATGTTCTTATCATTGTCAATGACAATTATGTTCCCGTTGATTTTAATATTAGGGATATTGAATGTGAACCTTCATGTCCAATTATTTTGGGACGTCCTTTTCTTCGCACCGTTGGTGCTATCATTGACATGAAAGAGGGGAATATAAAATTACAATTCCCTCTCAAGAAAGGAATGGAACACTTCCCTAGAAAGAAGATTAAGTTGCCTTTTGAGTCCGTTACACGGGCTAGCTATTCTTTTACTCTTGATAAAACTTGATCTTCTCTCTTTGCATCATGCCTAGCTTAAAGGCATAAAAGAAAGCGCTTTTGGGAGGCAACCCACAACAAATAAAGTTTTATTTTTCTTTTTTTGTGTCTTGATGTTTGTTACTACAGTAGCATCATCATTGTATCTTTTCTTTTCAGCTTTGTGCCAAGTTTAGCCTCCGATTGCAAGAAAGTTCAAAAGTTGTGACGTGCAGTCCAGAAAACAGATTCTGTCCTTGGACAGAAAAATTCGTGTAAAATCACCAGATCATCTTTTTGATCTGAATTTTTTTGACAGCGTGCTCTATACAATTGCCTTTCGGGCGTCTGTTTTGAGTTTTTCGATTTGAGTTGCAGAAGTACCCCGAAAAAATTATTTACTACCTGCTGGTCTGTTTTTCACAGATTCTGTCCTGTTTTGCCTTTTCTTCGTTTTGCAAACCTTGAGCTTGCTTTTTCTTTGCAAAAACCTTTTGGCAATCTTGAGAAACAGTAGATCTTCAAGATTATCTTTATTTCTAGTAGGGAAAATTATTTTATTGTGGGTACTAACCTCGCTAATCAGATTATGATGAGTTATGTATGAAGGGAGTTTTCAAGTGTGCGAGGGAAGATGATAAAAAGATTCAGGAGGGTCAAACGCTCAAGCTTGGGGATGCCCCGGTGCACCCCCAAGAAATATTGAAGAAGACTCAAGCGTCTAAGCTTGGGGATGCCCCCGTGCATCCCCTTCTCCATCAACAATTATCAGTTCGCCTTTCGTTCCACTATATTTTAATCACTTCATGCGTTATGTGCTATGCTTGGAGCATCTCGCTCTTAGTTTCCTTTTTAGTTTTCTTTAACTTTGCTTGCTGTTCATAACAAGTTAGAACCCAGCTTTCTTTGTGTGGGAGAGAAACACGCTCCACTTCAACCTAGAACACAACATAGGATTTTCATGCTTATCTTTGTTGTGTGTGTTCTTTGTCTTTCCATAGCTACTGTCATGTTTAGCTCTTAGTTTTCATGATTTTCTTTTTAAAAAGCTTTTGTTTAGTTAGTTGTTGAACTCTCTTGAGTTTTCATGTTTATCTTGTTAAGAGAGTTTGTCTGTTGCACTGAGTTGTGTGTCTTTACTTAAAGTAGGTAATTATGGTTGCTATTTAATTTTAGTAGTAACTTACAATAGTTTTGAGGTATTGCCATGAGTAATGTCTGAACTTTTGGTGTCAAGAGCTTTAGCCTATTAGTGATAGATGTCGTATTTTGGGCAATCCGTGTTTATTTTCGAAAACCTACAAAATAGTTGAGAACTTTAGCTACTAAATGGATCACTAATCTTTGGAGGGATCGAATATTAGACTACACTCACGTACCATGGGTCGAGGATGCGCAAGGGTAACCAAACCCCCATACACACCTCCTCAGGGTACTTGTCTCTTTGTTAACCTCCTAATTAGATTGAGAGTTACCGATAATAAGTGCATGAGTTCTTCGGACTAATGTGAGTATTCGAAAGTTGACACTTCCACCTAACCATATTTTTCTAGCCTCTTCGGTACCGTGCATTGCCCTTTCTCACCTTGAGAGTTGGCGCATACTTCGCAGGTGCATCCAAATCCTTGGCACGATACGCTCTATCATCATAAGCCTCATTATATCCTTCCTCAAAACAGCCACCATACCTACCTATTAAGGCATTTCCATAGCCTTTCCGAGATACATTGCCATGCAACATCCATCTTCTCATGACTTGATCTTCATGTCATACATACTTTTTGCTTGATCGATGAGCCGCATGCTAGTTGGGCCTTGCCCTAATCATTGCTACATGACGTGCTAGTATCATTGCATATCCTGCTACACTGGCAGAGGCATACATTTGCATACATCATGATAGTTTATTTTCTTTATGTTGAGTACTTTTGTAAAGTGTGAAAGATCTTCTATTCTTCTTGTAATACATACAGTGTTGCCCCTAAAGTGAGGAAAAGATCCCAAAGAGGACAAATCAAAAGATCCCAAAGAGGACAAATCAAAAGATCACAAAGAGGACAAATGAGAGATAAATAGAAAGAGCCATTGAGGCCACAAAAAAAATAAAAAGAAAAAAAAGAAAAAAAAGAAAAAAAAATAAAAAGAGAGAAGGGGGCACACTACTATTTCCTTTTGAGAGATCCACACTCGCACTCCATCTTATACCTTGTGCTCCATAGAGATTATCATTCATGCATATAGCTATGTGGGGACCTTCACACTATAGAACTTGGCTTGTATATTCCGATGATGAGCCTGCTCAAAAGAGCTCTAGGTCTTCTTGAGCAAGCAAGTTGGATGCACCCCCACTAGTTCCATTGGAGAGCTTACCTTAGCTCATATGTGCATCCGTTGCATGGCAATCCCTAGCAGCCGGGGCTCCTCCCGCTCCCGTACGGCCCGCACGCGCCCCCCGCCCCTCCTGCCGAACGGCGTCGTGGGGGCCAGGGCGATGGCCGCCGTGGTGGTGAGCAGCAACAGTCGCAGGGCACTAGCCCGCCTCATCAGCAATAGTAGCAGCATCAGTTCCAGGTGCCTCCTCCATGGGCCTCCGGCTACAACCCATGGACCGGTGTCGTTCATGCATACCCCATGCCGGTTCCACAGGCCCCTGCACCAACGCTCCTCGTGCCACGTCCGTCGGCGCATCAGGCGTACTATGCGGGTCCATAGCCCTATGGAGGGTACCCACCGCCGCAGCGGAGCGGCGGCTACGGGCCCCCCATGGTGCCCCCGCCGCCCTCGCCGGCCCTGCCACCGGCGCCTTGGGATCCGGCACTCCTCACCGTGCTGCACACCATGCCTACGCCGAACAACTACACTGGCGGTGGTGATTGGTACATGGACACCGGTGGTACGGCTCACCTGTTTGCTCATCCTGATAACCTTGCCTCCTTCACTCCAGTCTCCACCGACCGCCGCATCATTGTCGGCGATGGTTCCACACTTCCTATCACACACATTGGGCACACTTCTTTTCCTTCTATTTCTACTCCTTTATCTTTGTCTAACATACTTGTGTTACCTCATCTTATTAAGAATCTTATTTCCGGTCGTTGTTTCACTCGTGAAAATCCTTACTGTTGAATTTGACGAGCTTTGTTTTTGTGTCAAGGACGCTTGAACCAGGATGGTACTTCACCGATGTGACAGCCCCGTCGAGCTCTATCTGGTGCATTCGCCTTCATCCACCACCACCGCACCGGTTGCTCTCTCCGCTGGAGTCGATCTCTGGCACGCTCGCTTGGGTCATCCCAACCCCATCCCACTTCATCATATTCTTAGGAGTTTCAGTTTTAGTTGTAATAAGATCGAGGATCACACTTGTCATGCCTGTCGAGTCGGCAAACATGTTCGCCTGCCGTTTAATAATTCCACCACCGTTCCTTCTTTTCCTTTTCAGTTGATTCATAGCAATATGTGGACCTCTCCGGTTCCTATTAACTCGGGCTATTTATGTTATCTGGTCATTCTTGATGATTATTCTCATTATATGTGGACTTTTCCTTTGCGCAGAAAGTCGGATGCACTCTCCATCTTGACGGCCTTTTACTCCTATGTCCGCACGCAGTTTGGGTGTCCCATCCTTGCGCTTGAGACGAACAATGGAAAAGGGTTCGATAACCTCGCTTTCCGCATTTTTTTGTCGCATCACGGCACTGTTTTTTGCCTCACATGCTCGTACACTTCACAGCAGAACGGTCGGCAGAATGGTCAAGCCGAAGCGTCCTTCGCACTCTGAATGACTGCATTCCTTGTATATGTGTTGTGCATATCTGTGTATTGGGCCCACCTCCTAGTTCCTTGTATAGTTGAGGTCGTGGCCCACCTTTGTACATCAGATATACGTGCCTTTACACTTGAGCAATACATCATGCAATTCACATATTCTACAGTTGTAACATACATGTAATGTGAGTTTGTCTTCTGGTTCGCCTTTGCTGCTTTGACCGAGAAAGGCTTTCGCCCCATTTTATATATAAAACAACCACACAGCAATACATTTATCATCCAACTGAAAGAACAAAAACAAAGAGCAAAATAGCAAAGATACAAGATGCTACAGAACAGCAAACAAGATTCGAATGCACCATGCAAGCTTGAGCATCGAAGCCTACAATAAGCTCCAGCTCCTGCCATAGATGTGATGAGGCCAAAAAAGCAACCCAGCGTCGGAAGAAGAGCATGCTCCGTCAACTCCAATGAGGTCAACACTGCTGATCTTCCTTCACCGCCAAAAAGGCCCCCAGCCTTCTTATCTCGGATCGGAGGATGCTACGTTGTCGGCTAGCAGAGCCACTCACCCCTGAGCACTCATGAGCAGGTCTCGCCAGTTGCCGGGGAGAAGACGACAAGCATGGCGACCGCACCTCGCAAAGCCGCAACTCGGAATACACGACCATCGTCGGAAGGAAACATGACGCTGATACGTCCAAAACGTATCTATAATTTATGCTTGCTCCATGCCTCTTTTGTGTGATATTGCTATGATATTTATGCACTTCCATACACTTTTGATCATATTTGAACTAACCTATTAACTCAGTGCACCACAGTGCCAGTTCCTGTTTTCTGCTGTTTTTCTATTTCAGGTTTCCCCCATATTAAAAGTGCCCTAAAAATTCCGGAAAAAATACAGGAAAAATCAGCGTATCGGGAGCTTCAAGAAAAACCAAAGCAGGGCCAGAGGGGAGCCTGGGGTGGCCCAGGCGGCCACCCGGCGCGGCCCCACCCCTAGCCGCGCCAGGGGGGGCGCCTGGGGCCCCACCTCCGCCTCTGGTGACCCCCTTTTGCATATATATTGCTTGCGTCCCGAAACCCTCGAGGACGGAACCCTTTTTCGCGATCTCGTCTCTGTTCTGCCGCCGCCGCGCTTCCAAGATCAGCAGCACCAGGAGAACTCTTCTCGGCACCTTGCCGGAGGGGAGAACCACCACCGGGAGCTTCTCCACCACCATGGACGCTTCCCGGATGAGTTGTGAGTAGTCCCCCTTGGACCATGGGTCCATGACCAGTAGCTATGTGATGTTCTCCTCCCGTCTTTGTTCTTCATGGTTTAGACCTCGTGAGCTGCCCTACATGATCGAGGTACATATGTAATCTTTATGCTGTTGCTCTGCTGAGTTTGCTGGGATCCGATGGATTATGGGATTATGTTCAGATTGTGTGTGAGTAATATATTTGATTCACCTCTTTTATATTTATGTTCTTGAGTAATTTTTGCATGTTCTCCGTTGCTGTTTATTGCTTTGGCCAAGTAGTAGGTAGTAACTCCAAGAGGGAACGTTATGCTTGATTGTGGGTTCATGCCCCTCGATGACTAGCTTGAGTGACAGAAACATGAGTCTAGGGGATGTGCTGTTGCCACAAGGGGGAAAACAACGGTGCTTGTACTTGCGGGTGCAAGGATTGTTTACTTTACGCAAAGTTCTTTTAATGCAGTTGTCTGTTGCTTTGAGTTTACACTTTGGGTGGGACTCGCAACTTAATACCAGCGAGATGTTCTGGATAGATATCTCAAGGTGGATGATTAGTAGTAGATGCAGATGGATTTCGGTCTACTTGCCTTGGCGTACCACCCATGCTTTTGAGCCTCTACCTTTCTTTACAGCATAGTTAGCATTTGTTTGTGCACATAATCCTGTCAATTGCCCAGCTGTAATTTGTTTACCTCGCTTAGCTGGTTTATCGTCTTTTGGGAGAGAGACATCACTAGTGAACATCATGGACCCCGGTCCATATTACCATCACTGATCACACCCGCTATTTACTTCCTGTTCTATTTCCTAGTTGTAGTCATACCTATCACTATTATCTCTTGCGTTTGATCCTTTGTAAACGACAAGGCCGGAGGGATTGACAACCTCTCTGTACTCGTTGGGAGCAAAGTTATTTGTATCTGTGTGCAGGTCCTGTCAACTGCTATGTTGGCGCCGTTAGCGTTGACACCTACTTGTTGGCCCTCGGAGTCTCACGGGATTCGATCCTTGGTATCTTGCCAAGGGAAACTTGCTGCTACGCTACATCTCAAACCTTCCACTTGGGGTAACCAACGAGGGGCGAGAAGTCATCAGACGCCCACTGCAAGCTGCCGAGCGGGAACACCACTGAAGAACACTGACGACCCACCACCAATGCCACAGCCCCGGCCATCACCTCCACCATCCCAAGGCAGCGCCTTCAAGAGGAATAATGATGCCGGAGCGCGGTCACCGCCCATCTAAAGATTTTGGACTTTCACCCGGGGTATGTTGGTGCAGTTCAGGAGCAGGATATCGTTGCCACCTACAAGAGAGGGGACGACACCCAGAGCGTCGCCGGCACTGTGGCCGCCGGCGGCGGCCAAGGGGTTACCCCGATCTAGAGCTCCTAGCACCACCAGCCACAAGATCCAGCAAAAGGAGATCGCCGACATCTAGGACTGGAGGGTAAGACAGAGGCGAGAGCGAGGGAACACCATCTTCAGATTGGCTCCAAGGGGCAAACAGGGAACTCCTGGAACTAGCTCCACACCCGCCGCCGACCCGCCGCGCACGCGGCCAGCGATGGCATGCGGCTACATCCGAGCCTGCCACCCGCCGAATGGGTAGGAGACGCGCTCCCACACGGATGCAGATTTTTAGAGCAGCTGCACCCAGGCCCGTCTATCCTGGCTCTCCAATATCGCTTCAAGATCCGTGCGACACAACTAACTTTCTACATGAAATTTTCTCTTTTTTGTTTCTTCACATAGAATATGTCTTGAAGTTCAAACTTTTGCATCGCGGCAAAGCTTTCTATCTAGAATCTAGGAAAAATCTTTTCAGATATTTTTGTCAAACATATATATACAAAAAATGATTTTTTGTATATATATGTTTGACAAAAAATTCTGAAAAGATTTTTCCTAGATTCTAGATAGAAAGCTTTACTGTTTGGCAAAGGTTTGAACTTCAAGACATGTTATATGTGAGAGAACCAAAAAAGAAAAATATATTTTGTACGGATCGCGATGCGTGGATGGATGGCTAGGATAGAAGGGTCTGGGTGCAGCTGCTCTAAAATATGTTTTCGTCCACTCATCTAGTGCACCACGCGCAGTCCGCTACTCACCACGCAGATCTGGCGCGCCGTCGTTGAGAAGCCTCCGCGGCCTGGACGCGAGCCTGTGCCATCAGAGTCGGCCCGCGCAGTCCCGCCACTGCGCCCCGCACACAGCACAGCGCCCCTACCCACTGGTGCTTCGTGCGCCGTCACAGCCATGCGAGGTGGGAAGGAATCCCCGCCGCGGCACATGCCAGGCTTCACCCAGCGGCACCTTGTGGCGGCGACGGTGGGGAGATTACAACGAGTATGGGGCAGGAGGCGAGGAGAGGGGCGCTCGACAGCCGCCGCTCGCAGGAGCAACGGGGGCGAGAGGGGGAGATCCCCCTTTGCTGCTTTTGCTTGTTGTTTTGGACTACTAGAAACAATTTTACTATTGAGCATATTTTTCCCATGTATTCAGCTGACTATCTTTTCAAAATGCATGGCTGCACTTTTACAGCAGTGGAAGCCGCTGTCTAAGGGGACAGACAACGATATGCTCAGCGACTACATTGCCAAGATGCGTGTGTCCACCTGCAATCTTCGTCTTGCTGCCCGGTCAAGCCAGCCCCCTGGAGTGTGATCCTTCGCCGTTGCTCCTTTTCTTTCGTTTTGGCATGCATGCATGTTGTCATGGTTGGATGTACTTAGAATTTCATTTCGCCTGTCGTGCTACTTGTGCTTTTCGTTGGACGTGGAGTTTCCCCGTTGCTCTGGAAAAAAAAATTGGCATACTTTCACAAATGTTTGTTATTCATGCAAAATTTCGTTGCAAAATCACATTGGTAGAAGGTGTGGTAAAAAAAAAGAAAATGGTTGCTCTGAAAATGTTACTTACAAAAGCTTTTGGAGCTCTGATTTTGTTTTTTTGGCACGCCTTCCACCAATGTGATTTCGCGATGAAATTTTACATGCGCAACAAACATTTGTGAAAGTATATTACAAAAAAATTCAGAATTTATTGAATATTTTTTTCTATTTTTTGATTTTACTGTTCATATCAGGAGCATTTGCTCATGTATGTAGAAATGTACTTTCGCTTTTCGTGTTGTTACTTTGTTACTTTGGCTTATTGAGCTTTATCTATAAAGTCGAACGTAATGCCTTTTCTTTAAAAAAAATTAAGTAGAAGAACTTCCTCAATAGTCCGTGTCATTCAAAAAGTTCCATACTTTCCTTCCATAGATGCTCCTCTTACAACTCGTTTCAACTGGCTCCGGCTTTAGTCGTATTCCAAGTATAGAAAGAAGCATGATAGCAACTCATGTGGTATTCGAGATTCAAGGTTAGAACATAAACCATTGACAAACAATTTTTGGGTGTTTGATATAAAGCATGTTGCAAAGGAAAACTATACACAAGAAAGGTATGATGGCTATTAATATTAGCCAGATAAATAACTCATGTTTAAACTAATAAATTCATAAATTCCTACTGATGTGCTTTGAATCGATGTGCGGACTCGATTATGCAAAGATCGAAGTGGTAGTCATGGGGTGTAATTTTGAGGAACAACTCTCGTCAGTTCACATGATGAAATGTAGGCTCGATTTGTTTCCCATCATGTATTTGGCCATCCCAATTGACTCTAAGAAGCTTTCAATTGTTGATTTGAAGTTCCTCATGGACTGAGTGGCCAATAAAGTTGACTTGCAAAGATTACTATCTCATTTTGCCTTGTTCACCAAAAGAAAAACTTATTAAAGATGTCTTTATTGGGAAATCCCGCACATAACTCTTGGCTTTCGGATCACAAAAAATTGTGTAAAAATCTTGATATATGCTTCTCTAAAAAAATACTTCTAAGAGTGAACATATTCCTCTGGTTTCTAAAGGGTGGGGTCATCTTAACTAGAGATAACCTGGCACGACGCAAGTGACAAGGTACCAAGACAAGTGCCTTTTGCCAACATGACAAGTCTATTAAACACTTATTTTTTAGTGTAAGTTTGATCGTGCAGTGTGAGCCATAGTTCAAGTAGCTTCAAATCTACATCCCCATGTAGTGCACGTAACATGTTCTGCAATTGGTTAATGGGTATCGATAAACAATTTTCTGCACATATTCTTGTGGGGGCGGCTGCCTTATGTTGGGCATTGTGGCTTACCAGGAATTATGTGGTTTTTAACAACAAATGTGTTTCATGTTCTGTGTGGGTTATTTATGCATATACGCGATGACTCTGTATTTGGTCTATCCTGTAGAGGCCGAAGGGCAGAGAACTTTTATGATGGCGTCTACACGGCTAGAGCGTACGGTCAAAGATTTCTTTTCCTCCATGGATGACGGCGTAATCTCCGAACTAGACCTGCCTCTTGGATTGATTTATTGTTGCTACAAAGTGATGTTTATTTTTGGGTCATTTGGACTTGTTGGTTATGTGCATCATGTTATGCAGAGTCTATGTAAGAGCTTTGGATTTAGCAAACATCATATGCTCAACTATCATATAGTCTTCTAATGATTGCTAGCACTCAAAGCACATTATTAGAGCAAACAGTTTTCATTGAACACAAAGAAAGAAGGGGGTTTAATATGTCACCTCCCAACTTACTTACCATAGGGACAACTGTCAACAATAATAACTCACGATCATATATATTCAACTGGATATATGTGTCTGGATGTTTTCCCACCACTTGATGCTTGTCAAGTGAAGAATATATTAAGGTTGGAATTAAAAGAAAATATTGTGACTCTTGCATGAAAGAGAGAGGTAGTCATGCGCTTTTGAGTTGGATGTCTGATTTTTTTTAATGTAAAGTAACATCACTTAAATATTGCCCTTTGCGATAGTGGCCTTATTGACCTTTCAGTGTCGCTTTTATTAGTCTACCATCACAATTTCGTACCAAGCTTATTTCCTTTACAATAAAAGATATCACATATTTAGAGGTATTGTTTTTTGTGCGCACCGATGACAACTTACTTGATGGATATTACTGAATCCATAGGTAGATGTGGTGGAATCTCATAAAAAGGAAAATGAGTGTAAGGATTTTGGATGCACAAGCAGTATCTCTACTTAGTACGGAAGTTTTAGCTAAGCATTCTTTGGATGTGGTTGTATCACCTTGATATACCAATTCAATGAAATGTCCTTTACCCCAAAAAAGGTTATATTCTAGCCTATGTGTCACACGTTCATCCTCACACCAACATATGTCATACAGCTGAACTACTTGTTTCTAACGAACACCACAGAACTAACTTTGCACACGCCGCGGTCCCAATCCACCCTATGGACGTTGACATCAATTGGTAGTACTATTTTATAAGAGACTTGCAAGAAGAAACAAGCTTATGTAGTTATCACATGAACAATAGACAGAAGTAGATATTTAGACATGAGATACGACATACACATCAGGAAAAGGTACATATGTCCGTGCTCATGAGAATCTCCCACGTGACACGCTTCAAAGTGATCACTTTCCTAAGGTGTGCAGATTTGAAAAGGTGCAAACACCTGCTCAAGTTGCCAAAATTCTGCATCCAATTTAGACTTCATGCATAATGATCGGTGGATAAAGATTCAACTTTGATGGTAACGTGCGTCTTGTCGACTATCCCCAAAAGAAGTAATTCTATTCGCAGTGTTGATCTTTTCAGTAGAGCTCTTGCTAAACCATTGATCGCAAAATATATTTTGGGGGACGCTCCTCTATAGAGATAACACATGTATGCGTATGTTAATTTTTTAAAATTATTTATCTTACAAACCGTTAATCCAATTTGTAATATGTCTTCACTAATGGCAAGGGCTTCAAAATAAGATCCCATGTTTGTCATGTTTGATGAATTTTTCTTGTCGCCGCCAGTTGCAAAATAATAGTATTGTAACCGTCATATCAATAACGAACAGTTGGCATGATAATGATGTATGGTCATTGCACAATAATTTACATGTTTTAGGCATTACAATGTTACGTAGAGCTGGAAAATGTGTTTTTGAGTTTTATCAACAACCAAATGATGGTACCATATCACAAAAATAAAACGATCATACAAGTCTAATATCGGTGGAGAATGATGTTCAGTAATATGGTAACCAAGTTATTATAATTTGACAAATAAGTGACTATAATCTGGCCACGACATCCTCCAGAGCGACCAAGGAGGGATTTGGAGCGTTGGAGGTGGCTAGGTTAGAGGAGATGTGTGGACGTAGCTCATAGGAATTTAAGTTAATGCTACTACCGTTGTCATCGTCAAATAATACTTTCCCAGAAAGTGTGTCATGCTAGTGCACCTACGTTTGACCCTTTGTTACTCAATTAGAGCATCTCCAACAGTTTCCCTAATGAGTCATCCTCAAAATGCTCTTTTTTGCACCTCTCCAAACTCACCTCCCCCTCTAGACCCCTCCCCCGCCAACCATTAGAACTCATACTTGACATGATAATAATTCAAATATTCCATCGCATACAATTGCACAACGTTTGAAATCGTCGATTTTTGGAATTTAAATTCAAATTAACCAAATAATGTTCACATAGATAAAAAAGAATACTCCACGAGACAATTCATCTACATAATAGATACGAAACATATCAATTTGCAGTTCCAATTGATCGTAAAGAATCATAAGAAACACTTGTTGGCAATGTTGTCAAACACCTTGCTAGACAGAAAGTCAGCAAGGAGGAGTGGGCGCCATGGTGGAGTTAATAGATAAAGAGGAGGTGGCGGCGTGCAAGGTGAGGATGGGTATTGCACATGATGAGGCTGGGACATAGTCGGTCATGACAACAGGATCGAGTGTTGAGGTGGCAACGAGGACAGGGAGACCGGTGGCGGCCCCGCCCACGACGTCAAAACGAGTGATGCGGCCCGGAAAGGGGTGTCCAAACAACGAGGGAAGGTCGCATGGCATTGCGGGGTGAGGGGTGGAGGAGGTACCGGTCAATAGTGATGGTGGCAAGAGTAGGCGGGTGATGCTAAAATTTGAGCCTGCGAAAAATAACGTGGGATATGGGACCTCTCGAGGAGCCCCTCCATGTACAACGTGTGTGGGGTTGTTTTTTGGTGTCCCCATTTTTTGGTATTGGGGATGGTCGAGGGGAACCGATGGAGTAGGCAAAACTGTTTTTAGACCTTTTGGTGTTTTTGATTGGAGTGGTTGATTCGGGGAATACGTTGAAGATGCTCTCGCAGTTTTCTCAACGAAGGTTGGATTTTATCAACTCAAAATTGAGCATAAAGAGGATACAAACACAATGAATACACACTAAAGAGTTGTTTCAAACACAAGTTTGGGTAATTGTTATATCATAAACATGATGTTAAAAAAGTTGTTCCATTGGAATCTATACATCCGAACAATTGTGTGGCCGCGAGAGTGTGGTGGTAGACATGTGGTTGAACCTTTCTTGCGACCAGGATCCTGTCCCTAGTATTGGTTAAAAGGGCCATCCAGAAAAGAATTTTATCCGAATAGAACTTCAATGATATGCGATAGCCCAGGACAAGCCTGCGGAAAGTAAAACATTATTCTCCTATGTTTGTAAGGTCTACTGGTTTTTTGACTGAGTGAAGCTTCCGCAACGACACCAATCAGCACACTATAAGACATCACTAATTTTTAGAATCTATGCCCATAGACCTAATGAACAGTTCAAATAGTAGTCGCGTTGGATTCGTCTTTGTGGAGAATGGTTACTAGATGGCGATTTCCGCAATATTTTGATGCCTTGTTCGCCTGTCCCTTCCCCCTAAGTATCTTATGTCATAATTCATGAGTTACAGATCATGTGTGTGATGTCAATAACACAGTAGAATCATCTAAATCGTGATAGAATAATAGGTGCCATAAGATGGGTGTCGACTTGGTGAAAAGGTAGGGAACCCACAATGATGAATATGTGGCTTAAGAGCAGAAGCATATTGAGTGTCGATAGGATAGGATAAGCCCCCTGCTTACGATTCTTCTAAGGACAGAAATATGGCATGCATAGCTTGATAATAGTTCTAGCTGTCCAAATGTGATCGGGGGCTCACCTCAAACAGAAGTTATCTTGTTTCCATAATTGCTTTTTGACAAGGTCACACTCTTCTGTAGATTCTATGGGACTGAAGGTACCTACTAATCATGATGCTTAGGGTGCCTCTTTAAGTGGACATCATATTAGTAGAATGAAGGTACTTCCTCCATCTGAAAAAAGAATGACAACTTAAAACTAAGGTTAGTGTAACTTGTGCGGGGTTCCGGAAATAGGAAACCCACATCCTCTCCTCTTACATGGCGGCTCAGTCGCTTTGGAGCTTTGTCCGGAAGGCCCTCGGACATGAGTGAGAGGCTATGGATATTGCCAGTTTTCTCTAAACCAGAGCGGTGCAGACCGGCAGGAAAGGACGTCTCTTTTGGCTGAGTTTTGATACGTTAACATGAACGAGTGGACGACGTCTAATAAGATGATGATCAAAATGGTCTTTCTGCGATACGTCTCTCACTTTTTTATTCAAATTTCTAGCATTTTTGTAGCACTGGCACCAGTTGGCTAGGCAACGGGACCGTGTGCGACTGGAGCAGATGTTGGATGTGCTACATGACTCGGCACCACTAGCCTCTCGGGCGGTCCTTTGATGTGATGGCCACTTGCTGGTATTTTTTATATTTTTCTTTCTGTTTTTTTGGCATGCTTGTGTTATGGCCCAACAGACATTTTATATCGTTGTAATGCTACATGGTATATGGACTGGTTGGTGGCTTTTTTGTAAAGTGGAGTGAAATCATTTTCAAGAGTGTAATCTTAGTTCAAGACTGCAACATTTTTTTATCAGAGGGGTACCTTACTAATCATGATGGTGATAAGATAATTCCTTGTGTGTGCGAGGTGGCAAAGAAGCTGACGTCGACCTGGCGTGCCATCTTCAATGGGGTGGATGCAGAGGAAGCTGCATGTGGAAATGGTGTTCGGTTATTTGCTACTGATTTGGACGGCCAGATATAAAAGCAACTCTAGCAGACCACGCAAAATCCCATCCCGTAAAAGTATTTTGCAGTTCGCGGAAAAGCGCGTATGCAGCCCAGCGCAGGCTAGGACAGACGCAGACCCCGCATAATGAATTCGTAAAAGAGGATATTCGGCGAATATGTTTTTTACGGGTCGCCTATGCGGGGTATGTTCGGGCACCGCCGCGTCGACTCGCAAACCGAATACAACTAATTCTTGAATTTGACATCGGTTCCGACAAATAAGTTCAAATTCAAACAACATAACACAATTTACATGCAAATAAAAGCTTCAGTTTAGTAGGACAAACGCAAAAGAGGGTATTGGAAAAGTGACGACCACGTCCGGCATCATCTTGGTCGATCTTCACTCCGTGCCATCGAGTCCATGGAGTCCATCGGTACCACCAAATCCACCTCTGGCGCTTGTTCAACTCCCGCACCGAAATCATCGACTTTGGTTCCATAACCCGCTGAGAAAACATCTCTGGCACTGTGACACGCACTGGCCGACGCAACCATTCTCCTCTTCAAGATTTCTCGTCTTGCCATATCATGCCATTCTTTGGTGAGGTCGTCCATGTCATTGCGGTTCATTGTCATGATCTTGTTCTCTTCGGCAAGCAACTTGGACAAGACTTTGTTTTCAGCGGCACGTGCTCTTCTCTGCTCAACGGCTGCTTTGCGAAGCCCCTGTAACATCCCAAATTTTCAATTTGGAATGTTATACATAGATCATACAGCATTCATATTTCTTTGCATTTTGTGCGTGGCGATCCTCAAAAATTCTACGCAACTCAAGGACCTACGGAGAGAGTTGGGAATGCTACCGTTTTCGTATTTGAGTTTTCTCGAATACCGGTACGAGGATAGCGTTGGTTTTAATTATTATTTTCTCTTCTAAAAAATTTCTTAACAAAATATACGAGCGGAGATAAAATGACTTCTCCAAAATAAAAGAAATATTGGAGGAAAAATATTAAAATCACTTTTGGTTTTTATTCGGATTTATTTGCGATTTTATTTGCATAGGAAAAATTGCACGTTTTCAAAACTGCATTTTAGGGCCAAGAAAATGTTCATCTTGTTCTAAATATTTTATTTAGATAGTGAAAATTTGTTTTGGCATTTTTTAGAGTTTTATTTTATTTTCTAGAAATTTTCTTAGTTTCGGCGGTTTTATAAAAAAAACAAGTTCCCGCGCCCGACTGGGCCGAAGGCCCGCAGCCGCCGCCGTCTTCCCCGCGCCGCGTCGCCAGAGTCCGAGCCGGACTCTCCACCGCCGCCGCCTTGCCCCTCCCCCAAGCCACCAGCCCTCCCCCTCCTTAAATAGTTACCGCCGCCGCCCCTAGCCACCCAGCCACCCGACCCGCAGCAGCAGCAGCAGCCGCAGCCGCCGCCGCCGCCGTTTGCGCCGTCGCCACTGCTGTCTTGCGCCGGACCACCGCCGGAGCCCCGCCGGAGCCGAGCCGAGGTAGCCGCCCCACCGTCCCGGTTTTCTAATTTGGATTAGAAAACCCTAGTTTCGTTTTTTTAGATTAGATCGGTTTTTTTCGGTTTAGCTGCTTAGCGAGCGTTCACCCGTTCGTTCGTTTTAACGAATGAATTTGTCATTTAGTTTTGGTTAATGAACGTTCGTTCGTTAATCTGTTCGTCAGTTTTCTTTTTCGGGCTATTTATCCGCAATTATTTTCGATTGCGATTTCTGCCCTGATCTCGTTTTTCATTTTTCTTTTCGCTCGAGAGTCGGAATCAGGTGATTCAAAATCCCAGATCTTCGTCTCGACGCCCTCTTTCCGTCTAACCAACTTGAACAAGGTTTTCTTACTGTAAAATTTGACCCTAGATCAATCTAGTAAACGGATTTTGTTTCTTTCGCAGTTTGAGTTTCGTTGCTTCGTTCGATTTGATTCTTTTTGCAAACCGGAGTTCTTAAGTTGAACTTTCTGGTTAGATCTTCTTATTTGGAGTTCTGTTTGTGCATATTTGCATGATTTCTTATGTATTCTATTGTTTGCTTGCGATAGAGTACCCGGACTATGAAGCGTGCTACTACGAGTCTCTAGGTTTTGCGAATCATAACCAAGGCAAGTAACACTTTGATCATACCCCTTTATTACCCAGTTTTTAGGCATTAGATCAAACCCTCACACATTGCATGAGTAGGATCTCTTAACTTGTGGGTCTGGGAAGTAGATTGAGGTAGAACCTATTACCTGCATTATTTTCAAATCCTTGGGAGTTACTTCTACGCTATGCTTAGGTTATCATGCTATGCTCGTAGACGTGGTTTGGGTTTGAGTGAAATCCATGACAGATGTGAGATGTTAATTAATGGTTCAACTTAAGGTGGCTACTTAAATACACATCTGGGTGGATTGGTTGTAGGGCACCTGGAGAATCCAGTGTTGTCCTAGGAAATCCCGGGGTTCCGTGTGATTGTCCTATGGAATGCCACCCAGACTCAAAGGGATCATAAAGCTATTCATGCTAGAAACTTTCGTGTGCAGCCACAATGCCATTAGGGCATGGCCAATGCATAGCCCCAGGGTGATGCTTCACATGCCATGTAGGATCGGATAACAGAAAAAGTAGGCTCGGATGAGGAAGCAGGATCCTCTTCAGGAGGCGGGTTCTTAGAGAGAAAAAGTGTGGTCCAGTGCATAAAGTTGAAAAAGTTAGGAGGAATGCATGTCTAGTGTGAGTCACTTTTTATTCTTTGATGATGTCCACTAGTAGTAGCTTGCATTGGGGAGAAAAAATCAACACATATGCCTCAAATTACTTTTTATCATGAGGCATCTGTATCCATATGCCACCATTGTACATGCCCTTACGGGCTCTGGCATAGTATGGATAAGTTGTGTGAGCTCTTTCGTGGTGGACCAGAAGATATAGGGAAAAGTAGGTGTACGGGTCCACCTGGGGTAAAGAGTAAATGCTTCTTAAAGACTGTGTCTGGGTCATCCGTTGTTCAAACACCATGCAGTGCGAGAAATCCAACGGAGGAGATCGAGTCTTGTGGGAAAAGTGCACAAACCTCTGCAGAGTGTATAAAGTGATCATGATTAGCCGTGTCCCCGGTTATGGACAATTTTGAGTATCTAGTACTTGATTTATTGGTTGATCTCATCACTCTAAAGTTAATTTGTTGGGTTAATGATTACTTTAATTGGGATTGAGTTGGAGGTACCTTCTCAATGATGTTTCAACTACCATGATAGTTAAAATAAAATTTATTCCTTTGTTGTAGGGAAAAATTGGCTTTATGCAAAAACTTTAACCTTAGAGCCTCCACCAGCCAAATATGCATATAGTGTTAGCCTTTATTCATGTTACTTGCATCTTCTGTGTTATCTTGCCAGCATATTCCATGTGCTGACCCGTTTCGGGCTGCAACATGTTACGTTGCAGACTTTTTAGACGAGGAGTAAGACGTTCTAGGTCGTTTGTCATGCACTCAGCTATGCCGTTGGAGTTGATGGACTCACTTATCTTCCAAGCCTTCCGCTGTTATTTTGTTAGATGGCCTTAAGCCATAGAATTTTGTAATAAGTTCTCTTTGGAGACATTCGATGTAATAAGTGTGTGATTGCCACTCTGTTATAAATCCTTCAAGTACTGTGTGTGTCAGCATTACCGATCCAGGGATGGCACTGAAACACAGAGACTTCTGTCCATTCGGATTGTGGTCGCTACAACCCCTCTTCGTTGGAACCTTCTCCTGCTTTACGCCGGAGACCTTGTCGACCTTCTCCGTCGTCGGCCGGGATCGCGCAGCGGCGTTGGCGGCCGCGGCGCGGGCATTCGCGGCGGGGGCAACCGGATTCCCGCCCTGCACGACCATGTTGCCCTGCCGCTTGCGGGCAGGCGCGGCGATACCTTAGGAGACGGCTGGGCCAACATGGCCGGCGACGAGATTCGCATGAGGGGATTGAGCGTGCGCGACCTCGACGATGATGGGGGACAGCATGGAGTCATTCATGGCGGTGAAGGATGGCCGGGGAAGATGCACCGGAGCATGAGGTGGCGGGGCAATGGTGGCGGAGGGTGGGGGAGCGGGAACGGCCGAGCGGAAATGTCCCTCCTGCCAAATCTCGCTACGGATAGGGGTTGAGCTCGGGTCGTCCTCCCAGCCCGTGAATCTAGAGGTCGGGGGAGATCTTTTGCTGCGCCCCGCAAAAAAAAATCGGATCGGCCGCGAATGCGGTGTCTGATCGGGCAGATTTTCCCGCCCCGACCCATATTTTGACGGTTATTTTGCGGGTCGGGGCGGGATGCGGGGTCTGCTAGAGATGCTCTAACGCCTTCCGTTCATCATTCGGGATGAATTGAATGGTGCGTCCATTTACGGTCATACTGTGGAAAGCAAGCACGATATTGAGTAATAGTTGAGCTGCTAGAGCATTTACGTCGAGACGCCTCAAACTTTTCTCAAACGGTCCGCTGGGCCATTTGGTCACTCACTGGTCAAACAAACACGACCCACCTAGGCCCTTTAATCCGGACACCGGCACCTCACATATCCATCTCATATCTGGGATGGATATGGTGAGGCCCGGACACGACCGGGCGAGTACGTCCCGTTAGACTGGCGGCTGGGTCTCACACGCAAACTTTTTGAAACCCGACGGTCTGAAACTCGTCTTCTCCATCGGACCGATGACGCCGCGTGTCGTCGCTCCGGTGGGCCGCATAGTGCCATAGCCTAGCTATTTAAGCCAGACACGGGCACCAAAACTCTACCGTCCGCATTTCCTTCCCTATCGTCCGGCGCCGTCACTTTCCACTCGTCGGCCGTTCACCGCCCAACACCACAAATAGCCATGCCACCACACCGTCGGGTAAGGAGCTACCCATATCTAATGTCGGTGCGGCAATGTAGCTTCTTGAGAAGATCCAGGCAAGGTGAGAAACCCATATCGCCGTGGGGCTACCTCCGGACGCGATGGATACCGAGGACGATGACGAAGACGACGTGGGAGACACGGGGTGTTAGAGTTGTATTGACTATTGTGTACAAGATATGTTACAGTTGGACTTGTAGTTTTATTGTGTTTAAATAGGATATGGAGTTGTGTCCAAGTAGGACACTTGTATCCTAGGCTTCTCATATATAGCGAGGGTAGACACACGATGTAACCTATATCAACATAATAGCACAGGCACACAGGGGAAGCCGGCGGCGTGTGCTGGCGTTCAGGGCAACCGGGTGCGGTATAGTAGCGGTGTCATGGGGAGGAGCCCATAGTCAGGCCCCGGGGATGTAGCCATATCGATGAACCTCGTTAACAAATCTCGATGTCGTGCTTGTGTGACTGCTTGGTGTTCAGATGATCGACTACTTCCTCGGACTTATTCTAACAAGTGGTATCATGAGCTAGGTTGTTCAAAGGCGAATCGTGTTGATTCAGAGGAAGGATTGATTTTCTAGATCGGTATCGTCTACACAAAAATTGTCGTAATACAATATGTGTTGCATGGTTGAGATCGATCGGAAGAAGTCAGGCAAACAGCAGTCTCAGCGAGTTGTCGTCAGAATCAGATCAGATGGCTCGGCAGCAGTGCTTGGCTCGGTGCTTGGAAGCAGCCTAGAAGGAGCGCGTGGCTGGCCGAGCCCTGTGCAAAGTGGTGTGTTCGGGCGGCAGGCTTGGAGCGTGGAGGGCTAGCAATGCTGGCCCGTGCTGGAAGTGCGAGCGCGTGGAGGCGTGACTGTCAAGCTAGGCTACTTGGGAACACATACAACATTGAAGCCATAGTGAGATTTGGTTTGGACCAAAAGAGGACCGAGTCCTCATTGATATGTCTCCAACGTATCTATAATTTTTTATTATTCCATGTTGTTACATTATCAATCTTGGATGCTTTACAATCACTTTATAGCTACTTTATATCAATTTTTGGGACTAACCTATTGACATAGTGCCCAGTGCCAGTTGTTATTTTTTCTTGGTTTTTACATCACAGAAAATCAATATCAAACGGAGTCCAAAGGCTACGAAACTTTTCGGAGATTGTTTTGGACCAAAAGACATCCAATGGACCAGAGAAGCACCTGGGGGTGCTCCGAGGGGGGGGGGGACAACCCACCAGGGCGCGCCTGGGGGCCCAGGCGTGCCCAGGTGGGTTGTGCCCACCTCGGTGGCCTCCCGCACCGCCTCTTCGCTCTATAAATGCCCAAATATTCCAAAAACCCTAGGGGAGTAGAAGAAATTTTGTTCCAGTCACTGCCAATTGCAGAACCATGAGATCCAATCTAGAACCCTTCTCCGGCACTCCGTTGGAGGGGGGAATCATCATCGGTGGCCATCTTCACATCCCGGTGGCCACCATGATGAGGAGGGAGTAGTCCACCATCGAGGCTAAGGGTTTGTACCATTAGCTATGTGTTTAATCTCTCTCTCTCTCTCTCTCTCTCTCTCTCTCTCTCTCTCTCTCTCTCTCTCTCTCTCGTGTTCTTGATATGCACAATCTTGATGTATCACGGGCTTTATTAATATAATTGGATCATATGGTGTTTTCCCCCTCTCTATCTTGTTGTGATGAATTGAGTTTTCCCTTTTATATTTGTTTAGATTGAATACTTTTATGGATTTGAGAATAGTTGATGTATGTCTTGGTATGAATACCCATGGTGATAATGGGGTACCATATTGATTCACTTGATGTGCATTTTGGCACTCAACTCGCGGATTCTCGAGGTGACATTGGGGTAATCTATGCATAGGGGTTGATACTTGATACATGTTCTTGTCTTTCTTTCTCCGGTAGAAATCTTGGGGCACTCTTTGAGGTTCTTTGTGTTGGATTGAGTATTATGAATCTGAAATTGTTTGGTGCATATTGTATAATTAACTCATGGATACTCGCAGTGACATTGGAGTATCTAGGTGACATTAGAGTTGGTTGATGTGTATCATATGGTATTATTTCAGTACGAACTCTTGATAGATCGATCAGAAAGGATAACTTGATGCTATTTTAGTACGAACTCTTGATAGATCGATTAGAAAGAATAACTTTGAGGTGGTTTCATACCCTACAAACAATTTCTTCTTATGTTCTACGCTAGATAGGAACTTTGGAGTGATTCTTCATCGCACGTTGAGGGATGGTTATGTGATCCAATTATATTAGCATTGTTGAGAGATTGCACAAGCGAAAGTGTGGACCCTAGGCCTCATTTTCAAGCATTGCAATACCATTTGTGCTCACTTTTGTTACTTGTTATCTTGCTGTTTTTTATTGTTACTATTACAAAAATCAATATCTACTATCCATATTACACTTGTATCACTATCTCTTTGTCGAACTAGTGCACCTATGCAATTTACCATTGTATTTGGAGTGTTGGGGACATAAGAGACTCGTTGTTATTTGGTTGTAGGGTTGTTTGAGAGAGACCATCTACATCCTACGCCTCCCACGGATTGATAAACCTTAGGTCATCCACTTGAGGGAAATTGCTACTGTCCTACAAAACTCTAAGTTTGGAGGCCCAACACGAGTCTAAAAGAATACAGTTGCGTAGTAGACATCAAGCTCTTTTCTGACGCCGTTGACAGGGAGGTGAGTGCTTGAAGGTATATCTTGAGATCTTGCAATTGAATCTTTTAATTTCTTGTTTTATCACTAGTTTGGTTTTGTAAAAGAAAACTACAAAAAAATGGAATTGAGGTTGCATCATATTATTCATCTTTATAATGTCTTTCGAGAGAATGATGGAAAGGAAAATTGTGCTCAATCGATAGAAGAAGAATTCAATAAAATATTTGCCATAAATGATGTGCATGATTGCAATGTTGTTAGTATGAATTCTTTGAGTATCCAAAATACTAATAACGATTGCACTAGTCATAATAAAAATGTTTCTTATAAGCATGTAAATTCTCGTGGAGTGCAAAGAGTTTGTGAAGACGTGCCTTATAGGGAAGATAGATTTTGTAAGAAGCATAAACATGATTGAACCAATATTTTGCTCAAAGTGATAGATGAATTTGCTACAAAATTGTGTTCTCTTATTGCTTGTGGACTTTGCAATAAGGTTGGTCATCTTAATTTCCAATGCAAACTTTTTCATGATCGAATCATGGCCAAATATTGTAATGACTTGACCACACTTGAACTTTATAATGAGCTTTGTCTATTTTTGGGGAGTGAATAATTGACACATAAAAATAGTTGGTTTGAAGTATTCATTCTCACGGATGACATTGAAACTAATTTAAAAAACATCTATATGTTTTGCATGGTAAATTGCAATGAGAATGCTTATATTGCCAACTATAGAAAGATCGGAAAACAAATAGAATATAAAAACAATATTAATGAAAGAGTAAAGATTTCCACTTTCCCTCCTATTGTCTCTCCTGATGAAATAGGTGACGAGGAGGAGCTCCCTATTCAACCAATCTCATCAATAAGAAGCTTCAAAAAATTAATTAAACCCACACATGATGTGGTGAATAAGAAAAAAAAAGAATAGAGGTAAAAAGGCATCTCTCCGAAATAATGTTGCTCCTATTATTGTCGTGCCTCATGAAAATGAATCAAAAATAATTGTGGAAGATGATGCTCTTGATGATGATATTGCTTCTTTGTCTTATGGCACGATGTCTGAGAGCACTATGGATGATGATATTGTTATGCCTATTGCTTTTTGTGATGATTATGATTGGGAAGATATTCATACTTCTTATAATCTTGGAAATCTTTTTGGCACCAACTTGGGAAATTATGATGATAGCAGTTGTTATACCGTTGGTGCTATTCATACTATTAATGATGAGAGTGATTATGTTTATGATATGCCAAGCCACAAGCTTGGGGATGCTACGTTTGATGAGAATGACATGTTTGAGAATTTATTTGCTGCAATTAATGTTTGTCACAAGCTTGGGGATCTTATGCTTAATTAAGATGATCTTTTTAGTCCCCCTACTTTAAATGTTCAAATTTGCTATGATGATTGCATGTTTCCTATCTATGATGAGAAAAAAGTTGCTACTTATGATGATTATTGTGGTGATACTTATGTTATAACAAGTAGTGATAATTATTGTCATAATTTTGAATATCCTTTTACTAAACATTAATCTTTAAATGTGGAAACAATTTATAGTATTCGAGTTCCATATGATGCTTCCACTACTATTATCCATGAGAATAAATTTGCTTATGTGGAGAGTAATAAAATTTCTATGCTTGTGGACCATGAAAGGAATGCTTTGTGTGATGGTTATATTGATGAATCCATTCATGATGTTACTGAAAATTATTATGAGAGAGGAACTGATGATTCATGATGCTCTCGTTATATTTTAATTCTTTACTTCTATGTAAGTATCATTGCAATCATCATGCCTAGCTGAAAGGAATTAAAGAAAAGCGCTTGTTGGGAGACAATCCAACATTTACCCTTACTGTTTTTGTGTGTTCACATGGTTATGCTACTGTATTAATCATGTTTTATAGCTTTCGTTTTAATAAAGTGCCAAGTAAAGCCTTTGTGATAGTGTGGATGATAGTTGACTTGATTCTGTGCAAAAACATAAACTTCTGCTTCCAGTGCTGGAATTTCTGTGCTTCACTGGAACGTGATAAAATTCTGAATTTTTTACAGATGATCGATATACAAATTTACCAAACTGTCCTAATTTTTCAGAATTTTGGAAGCTGCAAAGTATGACTGCAATTCAGATCTTTATAGATTGTTTTGTTTTTGACAGATTTTGTTTTCAATGCATAGTTTGCTTGTTTTCTACTTTCTATGGCTTATATTGATCAATATAGATTGTAGAAATGATATGCTACTGTAGGCATTGTGTGGAAACAATTATGAATCTTGTCTTTGACAGTACCCAAAGTGAATGATTTGCTTTATCATACTATAGGAACTCATAAAGGTTTTGTTATGTTTTGTGTGATTGAAGTTTTAAATTTTTGGGTGAGATGTCGATATGAGGAGAATAAGGAGTGTCAAGACCCTAAGATTGGGGATGCCAAAGGCACCCCAAGGTAATATTCCAGGAACACCCAAGCAACTAAGCTTGGGGATGCCCCGGAAGGTATCCCCTCTTTCATCTTCAACATTATCGGTAACCTCACTTGAAGCTATATTTTTATTAGTCAGATGAGATGAGTTTTGCTTGGAGCGTCATTTTATTTTGTTTTTATTTTCTTGCTGGCATTTATAATAATGTTTTGCACCTTTTATTTCAATAAAAGTGTCAAGGATAGCATTTACCATGCTTATTTTGCAAGACTATATGTTGTTGTTTGAAAACAGAAAGTTTTCTATCATTGTCTGAATTCCTCTGGATAGTAAGAACGTGATAAATTCTTGAAATTTTTACACAGTCAGCATTAATAAGTTCTTTGCAACTTTGTAATTTTTTGGAATATTTTGATCTAGGTCAGTATGAGGAAAATTGCACTCTTTACAGACTGTCATGTTTAGACAGATTGTTGTTATGTTTGCATTGTTTGCATATGTTTGCATGTTTAATGATTCCATTTTAGGATAGGAGTATTAAATATGCATAGGCATTTAGTATGCAATGTTAAATTATAATTTTAGTGATTTTATACAGTAGAGAATGATAAGGTTTTGCATTGATTTATACTAACTTATCTCATGAGTTCTTGTTGAGTTTTGTGTGGATGAAGTTTTTGAGATTTAGGAAACCATGATATGAGAGGAATTAAGGAGACACGAAAGCTCAAGCTTGGGGATGCCCAAGGCATCCCAATATTTCAAGAAGTCTCAAGCATCTAAGCTTGGGAATTCCCCGGTAGGCATCCCATCTTTCTTCATCAACAACTATTGGTTAGTATCGGTTGAGCCTAACTTGTTGCTTCTTCACATGAAGTGTGCTATTCTTGAAATGTTATTTTATTTTGTTTTTCTTGCTATTTGAATAAAATACTTAGATCTGAAGTTTTTAAATAGGCATCCCAATATTTCAAGAAGTCTCAAGCATCTAAGCTTGGGAATTCCCCCCTAGGCATCCCATCTTTCTTCATCAACAACTATTGGTTAGTACCGGTTGAGCCTAAGTTGTTGCTTCTTCACATGAAGTGTGCTATTCTTGAAATGTTATTTTATTTTGTTTTTCTTGCTATTTGAATAAAATACTTGGATCTGAAAGTTTTTAAATGAGAGAGTCTTCAAATAGCCACCCTTTTACTTAACTACTCCTGTGAACTTCACTTATATCTTTTTGGAGTAGTTTGACATTTACTCTTATGCTTCACTTAGATTATTTTCAAAGAAATAAAATTATATTCTCATGTTCTTCACTTAGATTTGTTTGAGCCTTTAAAAATTAATGCATGAAACTAGTCTCAAAGTGATAGATATTCAAGGAGGATATAATAAAAACTTTCAAGAAGATCATTGAACAAAATAAACTTGATTCTTTGTAATAGTTTTGAGATATGATGATAGTGATATGTGAGTCATGTTAATGAGTAATTATGTTTTAGTAAGAATATTGATGTTAAAGTTTGCCATTCCCTATGCAAGTACTAAATTCAATAGTTATGCAATGAAACTACATCCTACTTATGGTGCATCATTTTGTGTTAGTTATGCTCAATGCTCGCTTATGTGATTTTTTGTTTCTTGATTGATTGTTTCTCAATCTATTTGCTAGTCTCCACTTGTACAAATAGAAATAGTAATTGTGCATCCAAAATCCTTAAACCTAGTTTTTCCATATGAGTCCACCATACTTACCTATATGCGGTATTCCCTTGCCGTTCTAAGCAAATTTATATGTGCCATCTCTAAAATTCAAAATAAACTTCTATTTTGTGTGCCAGTACCGCTCATGAGGCGGTGAGGGGTGGCCGATATTTTTCCATGCTAGATGTATTGTTCTCAAGACGAGTGTTTAATCACTTGTCATTGCACGAGAGTACGACAAAGGTATAAGGGATGCCCTGTCCCGAAATGAAAAAATGAATTTACATTATGTTGTAAAATAATAAAGTCCTTTGAAAGTGTTGGTATCGAGGGCACCCGTGGATACGGTTAGCAATGGATTGTGAAAGAACGGTGGAAAAAGGAATAAACTTGAATTTCTGTTTGGGAACTGCCTATGATATATCTAGCATGGAAAGTATTGGGAACTCTAAGTCATTTTCGTTGACGGGAAAAGTATGCCTTCCAAAATTATTTTTATCTCTCAATTTAAGATTTGCACTCTGGCACCTCTACAAATCCCTACTTCCCTCTGCGAAGGGCCTTTCTATTTACTTTATGCAATTTTATTTTTATTTGAGTCTCCATCTTCTCTTATAAAGCACCAACTAAGGGGCACTATGATCGTACTTGAGCATCGATTGTAGCTAATATGTGAGTGTGTTTCATGAATGGATCAATGATTGAGCATGATGGGCTAGGGATAACTTGCTTTAGTATTGATATTTTGAAAGGCATGGTTGCTTGTTGGTATGCTTGAGTATTAAAGTCTTCATGTCAAAACTAGACTATTGCTTTGAACCATATAAAAGTCCAAATGTTCATGCTAATAAAAAAATATGCGATGAACATGATAGGCAGCATTCCACATAAAAAAATTGTTTTTAACATTTACCTACTAGAGGACGAGCAGGAATTAATCTTGGGGATGTTGATACGTCTCCAACGTATGTACATTTTTTTATTGTTCCATGTTGTTATATTATTATTCTTTGATGGTTTACTATCATTTTATAGCAACTTTATATCAATTTTTGGGACTAACCTATTGACATAGTGCCAAGTGCCAGTTGTTGTTTTTCGCTTGTTTTTTACATCGTAGAAAAGAAATATCAAACGGAGTCCAAATGCAGCGAAACTTTTTGGAGATTTTTTGGACCAGAAGACATCCAGTGGGCCAGAGAAGCACCTAGGGGTGTGCCCCGAGGGGTCACAACCCACAAGGGCGCGCCTGGGGGCCCAGACGCCTAGGTGGGTTGTGCCCACCTCGATGGCCTCTCGCATCGCCTCTTCGCTCTATAAAGGCCCAAATATTCTAGAAACCCTAGGGGAGTCGAAGAAATTTTGTTCCAGCCGCCGCCAATTCTAGAACCACGAGATCCAATCTAGAACCCTTCTTCGGCACTCCGCCGGAGGGGGAAATCATCACCGGTGGCCAACTTCATCCCGGCGGCCACCATGATGAGGAGGGAGTAGTCCACCCTCGGGGCTATGGGTTTGTACTACTAGTAGCTATGTGTTTAATCTCTCTCTCTCTCTCGTGTTCATGAGATGTAACACCCCATATGTGTTACTTTCCAATTATGGCAATAAAGCATTTATCATTTTGATCCTTGTCCTTATCCTTGGGGGTTCTTGTCATTTGAGCTTTATTTTTTGCTTTGCATTGTCATTTTATTTTATTTTGCATCCATGCATTGCTCATCATCTTCATGGCATCATAGTCATCTTAGCTTCATTAATTGCTTTTGGTTGTGAGGTGAGTCACCTTGTTGATGTTGTGTGTTGTTGGTGCCTAGCCATGCCCTTGCCAAAAACCTAGACCCCCTCGTTCTTCTTCACCTCTTCTCTTGCTTTCTTCTTCTTCCTTTCTTTAATTATTTTTTAAAAGTGACCTAGCCATTACATTTATGTTCAACTCCTCCCCTTTTCTCTGTTGCTATGACATGTGTCACCATGCAAAGCCATGCCCCATTTTAAAGTGATTTGGTTGGGTTCAAAAATGACAAGAGTTTGAACCATATTCAAACTCATTTTTTTTTGCTACCTCCAAAAATGTCCAAACCAATTTTATTTAATAGGGAATAAATCCAGGAGCATGGGGGTATTTTATTTATCTCCTAACTCTATTTCCTTGAGCCTGCACTTTTCCTTTTATTTTCTGTCTGAGGGAAATAGAAAAGGAAAAGAAATATAGCAACAGCAATCGCAGCAACGCAGCCCAGCCAGCATGCCCATTCTCTCCCCCTGGCCCAGCTCCAGCCGGCGTGGCCCAGTAGCCCGTGCATCCCTCGCACCCATTTACACCCACGCGCCCACTTACCCCCGCTAGATCGCGCACACATGGACTCCCTGGCCCCACACGTCAGCGACTGCGCCCGCCTTTTCTTCCACCTCCAGCGACGCCATGGGGACCGCGAGCCTGACGCCGTCATCGCACCGTCGTGCCTCTGCCCCCACCTTTTAAGCCCTCAGCGTGTCCAACCATCTTCCTAGGGTTCCTCCTTCCTTCTCCCGCCTCCTGGGGAGCTAAGGTCCACCAGATCCGCTGCTCCAAAGCCATCCCGCACGCATTTGGGAGCACGAGCTCGTCACCGGCGTGCCTCCCATCGACATCGGTCTCGCCAACCTTGCCGAACTACTTCCCCGTCGTCGACTACGTCCTCTGCGCGGAGCCGATCGCCTCGCCTGCGTCGTCTTCTTCCCCTTCTTCCACTCCGGCAGCCGTAACTGTTCGAGCGTCGTCGTCGTCGACTCCGACCACCTCCGGGCCAGCCGAACACCTCGTCGTGTTCGTGGTGAGCGTCTCCACCATCCCGTGCACTTTTCCCCCTCCTTAGCGCCGTCTAGACCCAAGTTCATCGTGCACCCGAGCTTGTTACCGTCGGGACTCGTCGCCGGCGAGTATCCCGACCACCGTAGGCCGTCTACTGTAGCCCGTCTGCTTCTCCTTGTCGTGTAGATGCTGCCAGAGCAGTCGCCGCTCCACCTAGGCCGTTGCTTTGTCTCGTAGAGGTCCGCTGTCGCCGTTCTGTCGTGAGCTCGTCGCCGGCGTTGTAGTGCTTGCTAGGTTCTGCAAGTGCGTGGCATGGATGTGGTGCTCCCCCAGGAACAGCCCGCACCCCTCCGTCGTCTGTTTAGGTCGCCGGAGCAGCTCCGACGAGCCTCGGTTTTCCCCTGCTGCTGGCTTCTTCAGTTTACTCTTCAGGCGCTGTATCTGTATTCTGTCAAGAACACCTGTCTAGCCCAGCGGTTCGGCTCTTCGTCAGTTAACGGAGAGATCCTGGGTTCGAATCCTATAGAGGGCAGTGGGATTATTCCCCCCATTTTTGCCTCCTGTGAGTCTGACAGGCACACCCCATCTATCATTCTCACTGTGCTGCTCCACCCACTCGCTCACCCACCATGCCACGTTGGATACCCCCGGGTCCACCCGTCAGTGCCTTTGTCTAGAGCCAGACCGAGTCAGTTTTGTTTTTGCGTCTGTTTTCTTTTTCTGTTTTGTTTTTCTTTTTCTTTTTCTGCATATACTTTGCATAATTAATATCTTTTAAATTATGCATCTGATGAAAATGACTTATATATGAAACCTGCTTAGTTTTTCATGTAGATTATTTAAATGTTGTTGTTGCCATGTTTAAAACATTTAAAATGCTGTTTGAATTATTTTGTGTTTTAAATGTGCTCAAACTTGTAAAAATCATAACTAAATATCTACAACTCCAAATTTAACAAACTTTATATGCATTTGGGGTGGAAAAATGGGTAGTATAATGTGGTGCTGTTCTTTTGCACGTTTAACAACTTTAAAACATGAGTTTCTCAGATCTGTCCTAAATGCATTTAAATAATTATGGGAGTTTCTGAAAATTGTTGTTGTTCTTTCCAACCCATTTAAATATGCTAGCATGTTGCTGTAGTCCTAGTTGCACCCTTGCCATGTTAATCAACTCTTTTAAACTTGTTGGTTGCTTGTTTAAATAATCTACATAACCTTGTGAATATGTTAGTTTTGTTCTTTGCTTGTTCTCATACATGTGTTGTGATCTTGTTTACTATGATGTTAGTGCACTCTTGTGTCCCTAGGCTATGCATCATATCTATTCATGTCCATATGCATCATACTCATGCATCATGTGATTGAGCATTGCATGGTGATTGATTGTTGTTCCGGTGTTGCTTTGTTGTGTTGGTTAGAGCCCGGTGACGATTCGGAGTACGAGGTTCCTAGGATGGCTGAGTTTGAGGAGCAAGGTTACGATCCCTCCGTGGAATCAACCGGCAAGATGACCATTCCCAGATATCACTACTATCTTTGCCTATGCTAGATGTCTCGCTCTTTAGATATTGCCTCGATGCCTATTCCTGTTTCTCAGCCCTCCTATTGTTGCCATCAAACCCTCTAACCACCTTCCTAGCAAACCGTTGCTTGGCTAAGTATGCATCGCTCAGCCCCTCTTATAGCATTGTTAGTTGAAGGTGAAAATTTGAAGATTCTTGCCCCGTGATGAAGTTATTGTTGGGATATCACAATATATAATCTGTTAAACTAAATCACCTATATATTGGTAATGGGTGGAAGACTAAGCCTCTTTCTTGGTGTTTTGTTCCACTCATTCCACCCTAGGAACCGATAAACCGATGTTATGTTCCTTGATTTTGCGTCCCTAACACGGTTGGGGTTTATGGGCCCCCCTTGATAATTCGCTCAGTGCTAAAGCTTTTCCAGCAAGGCCCAACATTGGTTTTACATTTGCCTAAAAACTAAAACTTGCATAGGGCGTTGCAAACCCGAGTTCTTAATTAACAACCCGGGCCAGTGCTCCTCATGAGTGTTGGTCCAAACTGGGCAACCTGCGGGGCCACCTCGGGGAAACTCAAGGTCTGGTATACACCCGTAGCTTGTCCCATCCGGTCGTGGCCTGAGACGAGATACACGCGGCTACTATCAGGGTGTCGACACGCAGGGAGGTCTTGCTGGATTAGTTTTACCTTTGTCGAAATATCTTGAGCACGGGATTCCGAGAATGCTCGGGTCTTCCCACTTTGGAGTTGCGACTCCACAGATCGTGAGCTTGTGATGGGCTAAGTTAGGACACCCTTGCTGGGTTTGATCTTTCGAAAGCCGTGCTCGCGGTTATGTGGCAGATGGGAATTTGTTAATATCCGGTTGTAGGTAACTTGACACCTTGTTCATGAATACACTACCTGCGTGAGTAACCGTGATGGTCTCTTTCCGAAGGGCTTCGGGAAGTGAACACGGTGGGGTTATGTTTGATCGTGAGTAGCTAGGATCACTTCTTGATCAACTTGGCGATCGTTGGCACTTGTTCTCTTCTCGCTCTAAACACGTAAGCTAGTGCTTAGTGCTTGCTGCAACCTTTGATTACAGCCTTTCCACACCTAAGGCTTTGATAGTCTTGTTACCCGGGAACGGGATTGCCGAGTCCTCTGTGGCTCAAAGATTCAACACACACCAGATGCAGGTACCGTTGAGAACTATACAGGAGGTGGTTCAGAGTTGTACTGGGAGTTCGATGAAGAGCGTGAACGTTACTATGTGTCTTATCCTGACGATCAGTAGTGGTTCTTACTAGGAGGATCCGGGCTTGTGTTATTTATGGTATCTTTTCATTTGGATTTCGTCTGTAGTCGAACTCTGATGTTATTTGGATGATGTATGTTATTGTATTTCATTGTGTGACATGGCGAGTGTAAGCCAACTATCATTTTACACTTTCATCCCTGAATTTTACATGAGTTGTGCAAAGATACCATACTTGAGATCATTCTAGTATGCGTTTATGTCCTTAAGTCGTGCCTCGACACGTGGGGGACGTAGCCGCATACTGGGCATTACAAGTTGGTATCACAGCCTTCTCCGACCTAGGAGCCCCTTGATTGATCGAATCATTGACGGTAGAGTTTAGGCACACACACAAAAATGTTTTCAGTCCTCATCCCTTCATCGCTCTGGTGAGGACTCCTGCCGTTGTTCTATCTCCTCTACTCTCAAAAATTCACTAAATTATTTTTAGGATCACGCGAGTATTGTTTGGATTGTTCCGATATCTTTGTGACGAGAACATTGTTCTCGATGCCTCCTGTCATTTAGGAGTTGTGGCAGTGTCCCGGGGAGTTGAGCTCCGAGGTGTTGTCGTCCCAAATGTATCGCAGCGGTTCTAGAATACTTAAGACGGCCGACGTCAAAAACTCTTCTATGCGGTTAGTGGTGAGATAACCCCGACGTTACCCAGTACTGGTGGGATAGTTCGGGAGTATTACCACAGCTAGCATAGCGGATGTGTTTTGAAGGTCCGAGGTAAACAGTTTCCGAGGATGACTGGTTATGTGTTGACGGATGGATATAGCTGGATGTAGGTTTAGAGTTGAGTGTGCGGTGCTTCCCCTGTATCCCCAACACCAGATTAAATAACCGGAAACGATGACCCGTGGATGAATGCTTGTGGTTGTATGAGATGCTCCACTTGTGTGCTCCGTGCCCGTATCGTCTTTTGTCATGCTCCTCGGTTGCCTTGTCGCCGACTCGTGGGAACCCGGTGACGGGATCACCCACCTTTCATCTTGTTTCGCTCGCTCACGCCTCCCTTCATCCTTTGCACCGGACTCTCAACGAGTTACCGGAACCGAGATGTTGCCGTTGCATCATTTTTCGGATCGTTGCCGTGGCACCCTTTCCTTTCACCACGGTGACAATACTTCATATCCCTTCATGTTAACTTTTACTAAACTTGCATAAAACTTGATCATGTCATCCGCATCATGTTAACAACATTTAAAATGTGTGAATTTTTGTTTGCTTAAAAATTGCTAAACATGCTCATGGGGATTTTCCGGATTTGTTGTTGTTATTTTCCGGCCTCTTTTAAATTGCCTAGATAGGTAGTTTGTTTTGCTTCACCTCTTGCCATGTTAACAAACATTTAATCTTGTCTTGTAAATAAACGAGAGTCAATTAAATAATTAAATGTGGTGTTTCGTCAATATGCAACTCGTTGCATATTGAGCTCCACTTAACTTGTAGTTTTGTTTGTGCACATTGCCATGCTATGCATAATTAAACCGGACATGCATCATACTTGGATGTGCATCGTATGCCATGTTTATGCTTGTGTGTTTACCGTGTTGTTTGCTTCTTTCCGGTTGCTTCTCTTGTTAGCTTCGGTTTCGTTCCGGAGTTGTGAGGATTCGCTCGACTATGTTGCTCCGTCTACTTCATGGACCCGTTCTTCTCCCTTGCGGAATCTCAGGCGAGATGATCATACCCTTGGATACCTTTACTACCATTGCCATGCTTAGTTGTCTCGATGCTATCGTTACATGTCGCGCTACCCATCTTTTATGTCAGCCTCTCCTTGTTGCCATGAAACCTCTAACCTTTGACACCTTCCTAGCAAAACCACTGTTTGGCTATGTTACCCGCTTGCTCAGCCCCTCTTATAGCGTTGTTAGTTGCAGGTGAAGATGAAGATCGTTCCAGGAGGGAACTTGTTGTTGGAATATCACAATATGTTATATATATTATTAACACACCTATATACTGGGCATGGGTGGAAGGCTTGGCCTTTTGCTCGGTGTTTTGTTCCACTCATGCCACCTTAGGCGCCGATAAACCGGCATTATGTTCCTTGATTTTGCGTTCCTTACACGATGGGTGGATGGGGACCCCTTGACAGTTCGACTTTGAATAAAACTCCTCCAGCAAGGCCCAACATTGGTTTTAATTTGCTCATAATAACAACTTAATTAATTAATTAAAATTGCATAGGGGGTCGCGTCCCCGGGGATTCTTTCTACATAGCAGGGGGGCCAGTGCTGATGGTGTTGGTCCCAAACGGGGGTCCTGCGGGGCCACCACGGGGAAACTCGAGGATTGGTTTTACCTGTAGCATCGCCCATCCGGTTGTGGCCTGAGACGAGATACGCACGGCTACTATCAGGGTGTCGGCACGCCGGGAGGTCTTGCTGGACTTGTTTTACCATTGTCGAAATGTCTTGTGCACCGGGATGCCGAGCCTGATCGGATTTCCCTAAGATAAGGAGTCATGATATTATATTTATCACTTCAGCTAATCGTGAGAGCTTGTGATGGGCTAAGTTGGGACACCCCTGCAGGGTTATGATCTTTCGAAAGACGTGCCCGCGGTTATGTGGCAGATTGGAATTTGTTAATGTTCGGTTGTAGAAAACTTGACAGAGGATCCGAAGTAAAACACACAACTGTGTGAGTAACCATGACTGTCTCTTTTCACTTTGAGAAGAGAACACGGTGGGGTTATGTTTGACTCGTATGTAGTTCAGGATCTTTAGCGATCACTACTAGTTTGCGACCGTTTGCGTAGATGCTCATCTTATTCTTGTACTCGTAAGTTAGCCACTATATTATGCTTAGCCGCTGCTGCAACCTCACCACTTTACCTCCTCCTACCCATAAAGCTTTGTTAGTCTTGATACCCATGGTTATGGGATTGCTGAGTCCTCGTGGCTCACAGATACTACAACACCAGATGCAGGTTCAGCCGAGAATGATGCAGGAGCTGGTTCAAGAACTTCACCGGGAGCCCGATGAAGAGAGTGGCCGTATGCTTGTGTCGTTTTCGACGATCAGTAGTGGTTTCTACTAGGGGCGATTCGGACCTGTGGCTTTATGTTCTTTGGTATCTTTCTTTTGGATCTTCGCCCGTAGTCGGGTTGTGATGTTTTGAATGATGTCTTGCTTATGTAATGTATTGTGTAAAGTGGCGAGTGTAAGCCAACTATCTCCTTTTGCAATTTAATCCCTCTTTTACATGAGTCGTGCAAAGATACCAAACTTGAGATCATTCCAGAATGGGCTTATATCTTTAAGTCGTGCCTCGACACGTAGGAGGTATAGTCCCATCCTGGGCATTACACCCCCCCCCCATTTTTGCCTCATGTGTGTCTGATAGGCAGACCCCACCTGTCATTCTCAATGTCTTGCTCCACCCACTCGCTCACCCACCATGCCACGTTGGATACCCCCGGGGTCCACCCGTCAGTGCCTCTGTCTAGAGCCAGACCGAGTTAGTTTTGGTTTTGCGTCTGTTTTCTTTTTCTGTTTTGTTTTTCTTTTTCTTTTTCTGCATATACTTTGCATAATTAATATCTTTTAAATTATGCATCTAATAAAAATGAGTTATATATGAAACCTGCTTAGTTTTTCATGTAGATTATTTAAATATTGTTGTTGCCATGTTTAAAACATTTAAAATGCTATTTGAATTATTTTGTGTTTTAAATGTGCTCAAACTTGAAAAAAATCATAACTAAATATCTACAACTCCAAATTGAACAAACTTTATATGCATTTGGGGTGGAAAAATGTGTAGAATAATGTGGTGCTGTTGTTTTCAATGTTTAACAACTTTAAAACATGAGTTTCTCAGATCTGTCCCAAATGCATTTAAATAATTATGGGAGTTTCTGAAAATTGTTGTTGTTCTTTCCATCCCATTTAAATATGCTAGCATGTTGCTGTAGTCCTAGTTGCACCCTTGACATGTTAATCAACTCTTTTAAACTTGTTGGTTGCTTGTTTAAATAATCTACATAACCTTGTGAATATGTTAGTTTTGTTCTTTGCTTGTTCTCATACGTGTGTTGTGATCTTGTTTACTATGATGTTAGTGCACTCTTGTGTCCCTAGGATATGCATCATATCTATTCATGTCCATATGCATCATACTCATGCATCATGTGATTGAGGATTGCATGGTGATTGATTGTTGTTCCGGTGTTGCTTTGTTGTGTTGGTTAGAGCCCGGTGACGATTCGGAGTACGAGGTTCCTAGCGAGGCTGAGTTTGAGGAGCGAGGTTATGATCCCTGTGTGGAATCAACAGGCAAGATGACCATTCCCAGATATCACTACTATCTTTGCCAATGCTAGATATCTCGCTCTTTAGATATTGCCTCGATGCCTATTCCTGTTTGTCAGCCCTCCTATTGTTTCCATGAAACCCTCTAACCACCTTCCTAGCAAACCGTTGTTTGGCTAAGTATGCATCGCTGAGCCCTTCTTAGAGCGTTGTTAGTTGCAGGTGAAGATTTGAAGATTCTTGCCCCATGATGAAGTTATTGTTGGGATATCACAATATAATCTATTAAACTAAATCACCTATATATTAGTAATGGGTGGAAGGCTAAGCCTCTTGCTTGGTGTTTTGTTCCACTCATGCCACCCTAGGAACCGATAAACCGGTGTTATGTTCCTTGATTTTGCGTCCGTGACACGGTTGGGGTTTATAGGCCCCCCTTGATAATTCGCTCAGTGCTAAAGCTTTTTCAGCAAGGCCCTACATTGGTTTTACATTTTCCTAACAACTAAAACTTGCATAGGGCGTTGCAAACCCGAGTTCTTAATTAACAACCCGGGCCAGTGCTCCTCATGAGTGTTGGTCCAAACTGGGCAACCTGCGGGGCCACCTCGGGGAAACTCAAGGTCTGGTATACACCTGTAGCTTGTCCCATCCGGTCATGGCCTGAGACGAGATACGCGCGGCTACTATCAGGGTGTCGGCACGCCGGGAGGTCTTGCTGAATTAGTTTTACCTTTGTCGAAATATCTTGAGCAAGGGATTCCGAGAATGCTCGGGTCCTCCCACTTTGGAGTTGTGACTCCGCAGATCGTGAGCTTGTGATGGGCTAAGTTGGGACACCCCTGCAGGGTTTGATCTTTCAAAAGCCGTGCCCCCGGTTATGTGGCGGATGGGAATTTGTTAATATCCGGTTGTAGATAACTTGACACCATGTTCATGAATACAGTAGCTACGTGAGTAACCGTGATGGTCTCTTTCCGAAGGGCTTTGGGAAGTGAACACGGTGGGGTTATGTTTGATCGTGAGTAGCTAGGATCACTTCTTGACCAATTTGGCGATCGTTGGCACTTGTTCTCTTCTCGCTCTAAACTCATAAGCTAGTGCTTAGTGCTTGCTGCAACCTTTGATTACAGCCTTTCCACATCTAAGGCTTTGATAGTCTTGTTACCCGGAAACGGGATTGCTGAGTCCTCTGTGGCTCACAGATTCAACATACACCAGATGTAGGTACCGTTGAGAACTATACAGGAGGTGGTTCAGAGCTGTACTAGGAGTTCGATGAAGAGCGTGGACGTTACTATGTGTCTTATCCCGACGATCAGTAGTGGTTCTTACTAGGAGGATCCGGGCTTGTATTATTTATGGTATCTTTTCATTTGGATTTCGTCCGTAGTCGGACTCTGATGTTATTTGGATGATGTATGTTATTGTATGTTATTGTATTTCATTGTGTGACGTGGCGAGTGTAAGCCAACTATCATTTTACACTTTCATCCCTGAATTTTACATGAGTTGTGCAAAGATACCATACTTGAGATCATTCTAGTATGCATTTATGTCCTTAAGTCGTGCCTCGACACGTGGAGGACATAGCCGCATACTAGGCATTACATGAGATGCACAATCTTGATGTATTGCGTGCTTTGTTAATATAGTCCGATCATATGGTGTTTTCCCCCTCTCTATCTTGTTGTGACGAATTGAGTTTTCCCTTTGATATTTCTTTGGATTGAATACTTTTCTGAATTTGAGAACACTTGATGTATGTCTTGCTATGAATACCCGTGGTGACAATGGAGTATCATATTGATTCACTTGATGTGCGTTTTGGCACTCAACTCGCAGATTCCGGAGGTGACATTGGGGTAATCTATGCATAGGGGTTGATACACGCTCTTGTCTTTGTTTCTCCGGTAGAAATCTTGGGGCACTCTTTGAGGTTCTTTGTGTTGGATTGAGTATTATGAAGCTGAAATTGTTTGATGCATATTATATAACTAACTCACAGATACTCGTGGTGATATTTGAGTATCTAAGTGACATTAGAGTTGGTTGATGTGTATCATATGGTGTTATTTTAGTACGAACTCTTCATAGATAGATCGGAAAGGATAACTTGATATTATTTTAGTATGGACTCTTGATATATCGATCGGAAAAAATAACTTTGAGGTGGTTTCGTACCCTACAAACAATTTCTTCTTATGTTCTCCGCTAGATAGGAACTTTGGAGTGTTTCTTCATCTCACGTTGAGGGATGGCTATGTGATCCAATTATATTAGCATTGTTGAGATATTTCGCTAGCGAAAGTACGGACACTAGGCCTCATTTCAAAGCATTGCAATACCATTTTTGCTCACTTTTGTTACTTCTATCTTGCTATTTTTTATTGTTACTATTACAAAAATCAATATCTACTATCCATATTACACTTGTATCACCATCTCTTTGCCGAACTACTGGACCAATACAGTTTACCATTGTATTTGGTGTGTTGGGGACACAAGAGACTCTTTGTTACTTGGTTGCATGGTTGTTTGAGAGAGACAATCTTCATCCTACACCTCCCATGGACTGATAAACCTTAGGCCATCCACTTGAGGGAAAATTGCTACTGTCCTACAAAACTCCGCACTTGTAGGCGCAACACGAGTCTACAAGAATAAAGTTGCGTAGTAGACATTACTCGTGTTGACACGGCGGGAGGCAGATCAAATCAGGGGTAAGAGAAAATCCATCAAGGGATATGCATCCATCGGGAAAGCCACGGCTGAGGCAAAGCAAAGCTGCTCTAGTATTGGAGTTGAGCCAATGCAGCACTTTCACGTGAAGACCAACTGGTAACTGATTGCTAGTAGTACGCGGAGGTTTCGTTCGTGTACTTGGGGATCACCGGAAGACTGCTTAAGTATTTTTCACAGGGTCATCCGTACAAAGAACGGTGGAACCATCGGGTACCAGGTTCGAGGTAGAGAAGTTCACGGAACTGAAAACCTTGGGTTATGGCAGACAAGGATGAAAGATTTTTTGGCACGTGATACGCCCATTTTGCATCATGCTTTTCTATTGATGTTTATTGCATTATGGGTTGTTATTACACATTATGCCACAATACTTATGCCTTTTCTCTCTTATTTTACAAGGTTTACATGAAGAGGGAAAATGCCGGCAGCTGGAATTCTGGGCTGGAAAAGGAGCAAATATTGGAGACCTATTCTGCACAACTCACAAAGTCCTGAAACTCCACGAAAGTCAGTTTTGGAATATATAAAAAATATCGGGCGAAGAAAGCACCAGAGGGGGGCCACCCACCGTCCACGAGGGTGGGGGCGCGCCCTACCCCCCTGGGCGCGCCCCCCTGCCTCGTGGGCCACCTAGCAGTCCCCCAATGCCCATCTTCTGGTATAAGGTGTCTTCCGCCCTGGAAAGAATCAAAAGGAAGCTTTCGGGACGAAGCATCGCCGTCTCGAGGCGGAACCTTGGCGGAACCAATCTAGGGCTTCGGAGGAGCTGTTATGCCGGGGAAACATCCCTCCGGGAGAGGGAAATCGTCACCATCGTCATCACCATCGATCCTCTCATCGGGAGGGGATCAATCTCCAGCAACATCTTCACCAGCACCATCTCCTCTCAAACCCTACTTCATCTCTTGTATCCAATCTTTGTATCAAAACCTCAGATTGGTACCTGTGGGTTGCTAGTAGTGTTGATTACTCCTTGTAGTTGATGCTAGTTGGTTTATCCGGTGGGAGATCATATGTTAAGATCCTTTATGCATATTAATATCCCTCTGATTATGAACATGCATATGATTTGTGAGTAGTTACGTTTGTTCCTGAGGACATGGGAGAAGTCTTGCTATAAGTAGTCATGTGAATTTGGTATTCGTTCGATATTTTGATGAGATGTATGTTGTCTTTCCTCTAGTGGTGTTATGTGAACGTCGACTACATGACACTTTACCATTGTTTGGGCCTAGAGGAAGGTATTGGGAAGTAATGAGTAGATGATGGGTTGCTAGAGTGACATAAGCTTAAACCCTAGTTTATGTGTTGCTTCGTAAGGGGCTGATTTGGATCCATATGTTCCATGTTATGGTTAGGTTTACCTTAATACTTGTTTTGTAGTTGCGGATGCTTGCAATAGAGGTTAATCATAAGTGGGATGCTTGTCCAAGTAAGGGCAGTACCCAAGCACCGGTCCACCCACATACCAAATTATCAAAGTAACGAACGCAAATCATATGAGCGTGATGAAAACTAGCTTGACGATAATTCCCATGTGTCCTCGGGAGCACTTTTCTTTATATAAGAATTTGTCCAGGCTTGTCCTTTGCTACAAAAGGGATTGGGCCATATTGCTGCACCTTATTTACTTTTACCACTTGTTACTCGCTAGTAAGTACCTTATCACAAAACTACCTGTTACCAATAATTTAGCAGAGAATACCTTACTAAAAACTGCCTATCCTTTCCTTCTGCTCCTCGTTGGGTTTGACAATCTTATTCATCGAAAGGACTACGGTAGATCCACTACATTTGTGGGTCATCAAGACTCTTTTCTGGTGCCGTTGCCGGGGAGTGAAGCGCCTTTGGTAAGTGGATTTTGGTAAAGAAAAATTTATATAATGTGCTGAAATTTACTGTCACTTGTTACTATGGAACATAATCCTTTGAGGGGTTGGTTCGGGGTATCTTCACCCCGACCAGTAGACCAAAGAGTTTTTCCTCAACCTACTGAACCTTCTGAAAATGTTTACTTCGAAATTCCTTCGGGTATGATGGAGAAACTGCTAGCTGATCCCTTTACAGGAGATGGAGCATTGCGTCCCGATTTGCACCTAATCTATGTGGATGAAGTTTGCGCATTATTTAAGCTTGCAGGTATGCTCGAGGATGTTATCATGATGAAGGTCCTCCCTTTATCTTTGAAGGGAAAGGCATTGACATGGTTTAGGCTATGCGATGATATTGGATCTTGGAACTATAACCGGTTGAAATTGGAATTTCATCAGAAGTTCTATCCTATGCATCAGGTTCATCGTGATCGTAATTATATATAATTTTTGGCCTCCCGATGGAGAAAGCATCGCTCAAGCTTGGGAAGGCTTAATTCAATGTTATATTCATGCCCCAATCATGAGCTCTCAAGAGAAATTATTATTCAAAAAAGTTATGCTCGGCTTTCTCTCGGTGATCGCTCCATGCTCGATACTTCTTGCACTAGTTCTTTTATGATGAAGACAATTGAATTCAAATTGTATTTAGTGGAAAGAATTAAACACAACTCTGAATATCGGGATCTCGACGAAGGTAAGGAGTCAGGTATAACACCTAAGTTTGATTGTGTCAAATCTTTTATAGATACCGATGCTTTCCATGAATTTAGCACTAAATATGGACTTGAATATGAGATAGTAGCTTCTTTCTGTGAATCATTTGCTACTCATGTTGATCTCCCTAAGGAGAAGTGGTTTAAATATCATCCTCCCATTGAAGTAAAAGTAGTTGAACCTGTTAGAGTTGAATAAAAGACTATCACTTATAATGTTGATCATATTGTTCATACTGCTTATATTGAGAAACCACCCTTCCCTGCCAGAATAAAGGATCATGCTAAAGCTTCAACTGTGGTTTGTAAGAGTAATACTAGAACACCTACACCCTCTGAGCAAATTAAAGTTTAACCAAGTGTTGCTATGGTTAAGGATCTCTTGGTCGATAATATTGATGGGCATGTTATTTACTTCTCTGATGAAGCTGTTAGAATTGCTAGACCTGATACTAAAAATAAACATAGACCTGTTGTAGGCATGCCTGTTATTTCTATTAAAATAGGAGATCATTACTATCATGGTTTATGTGACATGGGCGCTAGTGCTAGTGCAATACCTCATTCCTTATACGAAGAAATTATGCACGATATTGCACCTGCTGAGCTAGAAGGATTGATGTTACAATTAAGCTTACCAATAGAGATACTATTTCACCAATGGGGATTGTTAGAGATGTTGAAGTCTTGTGTGGGAAAGTAAAATACCCTACTAATTTTCTTGTTCTTGGCTCCCCACAAGATGACTTTTGCCCCATTATATTTGGTAGACCCTTCTTAAATACTGTTAATGCTAAGATAGACTGCAAAAAAGGATGTTGGTACTATTGGTTTAGGGGATATGTCTCATGATTTTAACTTTGCTAAATTTCGTAGACAACCCCATGATAAAGAATTGCCTAGTAATGATGAAATTATTGGTCTTGCTTCTATTGTTGTGCCTCCTGACGACCCTTTAGAACAAAATCTGCTAGACCATGAAAATGATATGTATATGAATGAGAGAAGGGAAATAGATGAAATATTCTTAAAACAAGGACCTTTATTGAAACACAACTTGCCTGTCAAAATTCTAGGGGATCCTTCTCCACCCAAGGGTGATCCCGTGTTTGAGCTCAAACCATTACCTGATACTCTTAAGTATGCTTATCTTGATGAAAAGAAGATATATCATGTTATTATTAGTGCTAACCTTTCAGAGCAAGAAGAAGAGAAATTATTGAAAACTCTGAAGAAGCACCATGCTGCCATTGGATATACTCTTGATGACCTTAAGGGCATTAGTCCCACTCTGTGCCAGCATAAGATAAAGCTGGATAAAGACGCTAAACCGGTTGTTGATCACCAACGACAGTTAAATCCTAGGATGAAAGAAGTGGTAAGGAAAGAAATACTAAAGCTTCTAAAGGCAGGTATAATTTATCCAGTTGCCGATAGTCAGTGGGTAAGTCCAGTCCATTGTGTCCCTAAGAAGGGAGGTATTACTATTGTTCCTAATGATAAAGATGAATTGACCCCACAAAGAATTGTCACAGGCTATAGAATGGTAATTGATTTCCACAAATTAAATAAAGATACTAAATAGGATCATTGCCATTTACCTTTTATTGATCAAATGCTAGAAAGATTATCCAAACATACTCATTTTTGCTTTCTAGATGGCTATTCTGGTTTCTCACAAATACCTGTGTCAAAAGAGGATTAAGAAAAGACCACTTTTACTTGCCCTTTCGGTACCTTTGCTTATAGACGTATGCCTTTTGGTTTATGTAATGCACCTGCTACCTTTCAAAGATGCATGATGGCTATATTCTCTCATTTTTGTGAAAAGATTGTTAATGTTTTCATGGATGATTTTTTCGTTTATGGAACTTCTTTTCATGATTGCTTAAGCAACCTTGATCAAGTTTTGCAGAGATGTGAAGAAACTAATCTTGTCTTCAATTGGGAGAAGTGCCACTTTATGGTTAATGAAGGTATCGTCTTGGGGCATAAAATTTATGAAAGAGGTATTGAAGTCGATAAAGCTAAAGTTGATGCTATTGAGAAGATGTCGTGTCCCAAGGACATCAAAGGTATAAGAAGTTTCCTTGGTCATGCCGGTTTTAATAGGAGGTTCATTAAGGACTTCTCAAAAAACTCTAGGCCTCTGACCAACCTCTTACAAAAATATGTACCTTTTGTCTTTGATGATGATTGTGTAGAAGCATTTGAAATACTTAAGAAAGCATTGATTTCTGCACCTATTATCTAGCCACCTGACTGGAATTTACCCTTTGAAATTATGTGCGATGCTAGTGATTATGCTGTAGGTGTTGTTCTAGGACAAAGAGTTGATAAGAAATTGAATGTTATCCAATATGCTATTAAAACACTAGAAAGTGCCCAGAGAAATTATGCTACTACTGACAAGAAATTTTTAGCGGTTCTATTTGCTTGTGATAAGTTCAGGCCTTATATTGTTGATTCTAAAGTAACTATTCACACTGATCATGCTGCTATTAAATATCTTATGGAAAAGAAAGATGCTAAACCTAGACTTATTATATGGGTTCTCTTGATACAATAATTTGATTTGCATATCACTGATAGAAAGGGAGCTGAGAACCCCGTCACAGACAACTTGTCTAGGTTAGAGAATATTCTTGATGACCCACTACCTATTGATGATAGCTTTCCAGATGAACAATTATTTGTCATAAATGCTTCTCGTACTGCTCCATGGTATGTTGATTAGGCTAATTACATTGTTGCTAAATTTTTACCACCTAGTTTCACATACCAGCAAAAGTTTTTCTATGATTTAAGACATTACTTCTGGGATGACCCACACCTTTATAAAGAAGGAGTAGATGGTATTATTAGACATTGTGTACCTGCGCATGAATAGGAACAGATCCTATGCAAGTGTCACTCCGAGGCTTACGGAGGACACCATGCTGGAGATAGAACTGCACATAAGGTACTGCAATCTGGTTTTTATTGGCCTACTCTCTTCAAGGATGCTCGTAAGTTTGTATTGTCTTGTGATGAATGTCAAAGAATTGGTAATATTAGTAGACATCAAGAAATGCCTATGAATTATTCACTTGTTATTGAACCATTTGATGGCTGGGGCTTTGATTATATGGGACCGTTTCCTTCCTCTAATGGGTATACACATATCTTAGTTGCTGTTGATTACGTTAGTAAGTGGGTACACGCCATTCCAACTAGTAGTGCTGATCATAACACCTCTATTAAGATGCTTAAAGAAGTTATTTTTCTGAGGTTTGGAGTACCTAGATACTTAATGACTGATGGTGGTTCACATTTTATTCATGGTGCTTTTCGTAAAATGCTTGCTAAGTATGATGTTAATCATAGGATTGCATCCCCTTACCACACACACTCTACTTGTCAAGTAGAACTGAGTAACAGAGAGCTTAAATTAAATTTGCAAAAGACTGTTAATAGATCTAAGAAGAATTGGTCCAAGAAACTTGATGATGCATTATGGGCCTATAGAACTGCATATAAAAATCCTATGGGTATGTCTCCATATAAAATGGTTTATGGAAAAGCATGTCACTTACCTCTCGAACTAGAACATAAGTCATATTGGGCCAGTAAAGAGCTCAATTATGATTTCAAACATGCCGGTGAGAAGAGGTTATTTGACATTACCTCACTTGATGAGTGGAGAACCCAGGCCTATGAAAATGCCAAACTGTTTAAAGAAAAAGTTAAAAGATGGCATGACAAAATGGTACAAAAATGTGAGTTTAATGTAGGTGACTATGTTTTGATATACAACTGTCATTTGAGATTTTTTGCAGGAAAACTTCTCTCTAAATGGGAAGGTCCTTACGTTATCGAGGAGGTCTGTCGTTCCGGTGCTATAAAAATCAACAACTTTGAAGGCACGAATCCAAAGGTGCTGAACGGCCAAAGAATCAAACATTATATCTCAGGTAATTCCATAAATGTTGAAACTAATGTCATTGAAACCGTAACCCCGAGGGAATACATAAGGGACACTTTCCAGAATGATTCAGACTCCGAAAAGGAAGAGGTATGTCGTACGGTAAATAAACCGACTCCAAAACAGTTCTAATGGCAATTTTTCTCCGTTTTGGAATATTTAAGAAAATAGGAAAATAAGAAGTAGTCCAAAAGGGACACAAGGCACCCACGAGGGTGGAGGGCGCGCCCCCTGCCTCGTGGGCACCTTGTGTGCCCTCCGAACTCCGCTTTCTTGCACGATACTTCTTTTGGTCGGAAAAATTCATTATATAATCTCCCGAAGGTTTTGACCATGGTACCACGACAAAATCTTCTGCTTTTGTTTCGAGCTATGTTTCTGACAGATCTAGATCACCATGACATCTTCAAGCGCCCCCAAGGACAAGTTATTTGAGAAGGTCATCAACCCCTACCTCATGGAGGTGCTGCAACACCCGCAAACCATTGAGGTGCGCGAGGGGGTGCTGCACATCCGCGATGTTGAGGGACCAAGGAGGACCGGAAGCGTGGAAGCAAGACTCGAAGCAATGGAGCAACAAGTTTTCAAGTGCCAGGGGATGGTGGAACAAGGACTCAACGCCAACCACATGATGATCATGGAGTTCACCAACAACCACAAGCTGGATGCCAAGAACATTGGGGAGGCTATCTCCAAGCTTCACGAGAAAATAGAGCACCTCCAAGCCCGAATCTATGACATGCAAAACCAAAACTATGAGTATGAATATAGATCCAAGAAGATGAGTTTGGCTGCAGATTTGAGGATCCCGGAGACTCGATCATCTTTCTACGAGGGTAAGCCTATGCCTTGGAAGATGGACGACAAGCCTACATCATCAACAACTCCATCATCACTACCTCCGAAGAAAGAGACATAAACACATGGGTATGGGCACTCCCCTTGGCAACTGCCAAGCTTAGGGGAGGTGCCCCGATATCGTATCACCATCACACCTCTATCTTTACCGTTTTCTTAGTTCGATCCTTTTGGTAATATCTTGATCTAGTAGAATAAAGTTTAGTACGATCTAGCTGTGAGCTTTGCGTTATGATCCTTATCTATGTAATCGAGTCCGTGAGCTATTTATAATAAAGATTAGTTTTGAGTCAAGGGCTTGATTATCTCACTATGATCGTGAGAGAATAAAAGAAAGAATTAAAAGAATCAAAGATATCATATTGATCTTATGGGGAGTAATGACTTCACATATAAAGAGTATGATGAATAAAAAAATTTAGAGTTGACAAACATAGTTTTGTTCATCGTTGCAATTAATAGGAAGTAATAAAGAAAGATAGGTTTTCACATATAAATATACTATCTTGGACATCTTTTATGATTGTGAACACTCATTAAAATATGACATGCTAAAAGGTTGATGTTGGACAAGGAAGACAACGTAATGGGTTATGTTTTCTTATATCCGAAATAAAGTATATAGTCATGGATCTTCCAACATGTTGAGCTTGCCTTTCCCCCTCGTGCTAGCCAAACTCCTTGCACCAAGTAGAGATACTACTGTGCTTCTAGATATCGTTAAACCCAGTTTTGCCATGAGAGTCCACCATGTCTACCTATGGATTGAGTAAGATCCTTCAAGTAAGTTGTCATTGTAGCATTGATACGTCTCCAACGTATTTATAATTTTTGATTGTTCCGTGCTGTTATATATATTCTATTTTGGATCTTTAATGGGCTTTACTATACACTTTTTTATTATTTTTGGGACTAACCTACAACCCAAGGCCCAGTGCAAATTGATGTTTTTTTCCAGTGTTTCGCAGAAAAGGAATATCAAACGGAGTCCAAACGGAATGAAACCTTCGGAGAGCTATTTTTGGAACCGTATATACACAGAAGACTTGGAGTACACATGAGTGAACGAAAGAGGTGGCCACGAGGGCAGGGGCGCACCCAGGGGGGCAGGTGCGCCCCCCCACCCTCGTGGGCCCCCTCTGGCTCCCCCGGTGCCCCTCTTCCTCCTATATATATCCTCATACCCTGAAAACATCGAGGCAACAAACGAAACCATAATTCCACCGCCGCAACCTTCTGTTCCCGTGAGATCCTATCTTGCGGCCTGTTCCGGAGCTCCATCGTAGGGGGGATCGATCACGGAGTGCTTCTACATCAACACCATAGCCTCACCAATCAGTTGTGAGTAGTTTACCATAGACCTTCGGGTCCATAATTATTAGCTAGATGGCTTCTTCTCTCTCTTTGGATCTCAATACAAAGTTCTCCTCGATCTTCGAGGAGATCTATTCAATGTAATCTTTTTGCGGTGTGTTTGTCGAGATCCGATGAATTGTGGGTTTATGATCAAGATTATCTATGAACAATATTTGATTCTTTTCTAAAATATGTTATGTATGATTATAATATCCTTGCAAGTCTCTTCTAATTATTGGTTTGGTTTGGCCTACTAGATCTATAGTTCTTGCAATGGGAGAAGTGCTTGTCTTTGGGTTCAATCTTGCGGTGTCCTTTCCCAGTGACAGTAGGGGCAGCAAGGCACGTATTGTATTGTTGCCATCGAGGATAAAATGATGGGGTTTATATCATATTGCTTGAGTTTATCCCTCTACATCATGCCATCTTGCTTAAGGCGTTACTTTGTTCTTATGAACTTAATACTCTAGATGCATGCTGGATAGCGGTCGGTGTGTGGAGTAATAGTAGTAGATGCAGAATCATTTCGGTCTACTTGTTACGGACGTGATGCCTATATATAATGATCATGCCTAGATATTCTCATAACTATGCGCTTTTCTATCAATTGCTCGACAGTAATTTGTTCACCCACCGTAGAATTCTGCTATCATGAGAGAAGCCACTAGTGAAACCTATGGCCCCCGGGTCTATTCTCAACATATTAATCTTCCATCTACTTTACTTTGCATTATTTTACTTTCTGTTTCTATACCAAAAATACCAAAAATACTATCCTATCATATCTATCAGATCTCTCTTTCATAAGTGACCGTGAAGGGATTAACAACCCCTTATCGCGTTGGCTGCGAAGTTCGTATTTGTATGTGCAGGTGCGAGGGACTCGCGTGTGGTCTCCTACTGAGGGAAATACTTACTCTACTGTGCTGCATCATCCTTTCCTCTTCGAGGGAATATAACGCAAGCTCGAGAAGTAGCAAAAGGAATTTCTGTCGCCGTTGCCGTGGACATCTACACATAAGTCATATACCAAGTAACTATCACAAACCCTTATCCTTCGCATTACTTTATTTGCCTCTCGTTTTCCTCTACCCCACTTCACCTTTGTCGTTTTATTCGCCTTTCTGTTTGCTAGTGTTGCTATGTGCCTTCTATTTGCTTGCATCTTTGCTTGCTAAAAATCTATTGTTATGGATCACCTTAAAGTGTTCTACTTGGATCATCTTTGATCCATATGCTCTCGTGCTGAAACCCCAACTAGCATAGTTGATGGGAAATCTTTAGATGAGCATGCTCATTTTGTTCGCCATCGTTTGTCTGAAAAAGGGAGACTCTTATGGGATCAAATAAACAGATTGTTGTGTTATGCTTGGAATCTTTGTGAAATTTGTGATGTTACTTGTTGTTCTAGGAACCCTGAAAACACCTCCCCTACCTATGCGAGTTTAATGATAATGAAATCTTATCTTCTTATGCAAAGGGTGTTTATAGTTACTACGATATCGAACAAATTGAAGAATTTGTTGCTTTCAATAGTGCTTATGAAGTTGCTTCTTTGACTGAAAAGTATGATATTACTCTCTTCGAATGTGAGAATTTTGACATACCTAAATACTGCTTTGAAAAATATGCTCATAATGCCTATGTCAAAGAATTTCTTGAAAGAATGACCGCTGCTTTGAAGGAAAAATGATAGGCATGAATCTATAGATAATTATGATTGCGATGATTTGATTGAAATATCCCTTGATGAACATGATGCTTGCTATTCTTGTGGCCATGATGTCAATATTTATGAAGATGAATTTGCTATAGTTCCTTATGTTAAACATGAGAGCGTTGCTATTGCACCAATACTTGATAGTTCCTTCGATGAAAAGCATGATTGCAATGATGTTATTGTAAATTCTATTAATGTCAATTGTGTTAATGATATGCAAAACCCTAAGCTTGGGGATACTAGTATTGCTATGTCCACTACTTGTTGCAATGACCATGATTGGGGTGATTCTTCTGATCTTGAAAAATTATTTAAGCCCCATGATGAATATGAGATTGATAATTATGTTTGCAATAATATTGAAAGTGGGTTTGGAAGATTGTCAACTTTAGATCCCACATATTTGGAGAATGTTCAATCTTATGGATTTTTTGATAAAAGTGGGTTTGGAGAGGTCATGACTTTAGTTAATGTTAATCCCACTATTTTGGAAGAGTGTCAACTTCACATGCGTTTGGACCGTGTTGAAAATATGTTATGTGATAGCTATATTGTTGAATTTGATTATGATCCCACATGCAATTATTATGAGAGAGGAAAATATGGTTGTAGAAATTTTCATGTTACTAAATTACCTCTCGTTATGTTGAGATTGCTATTGTTTCTTTCTTATTCCTTGCATATGCAAATCTTTCTTGTCTTGCTAATTAGTTTTCCTATAAAATGCCTATGCATAGGAAGTATGTTAGACTTTGATGTGATTTTCACATGCTATATGATGCTCTTTTTGTGCTTCAAGTCTTGTCTTTCATGTGAGCATCATTGAATTCTCAAGCCTATCTTAATGGCTATAAAGAAAGAGCTTGTTGGGAGGCAACCCAATTTTATTTTCTTTGTTTTTGCTTCTGTTTATGAATAAATATTGCATCTAGCTTCTGTTTAGATGTGGTTTTGTGTTTTAATTAGTTTTTGTGCCAAGTAGAACCTTTGGGAAGACTTGTGTGAAGTTTATATGATCATGTTGTAAAAATAGAAACTTTAGCACTCACGAGATTGGCTGTCATTTTTTACTGGAGACTGCTTTTTAGTTGATTCGTTTTGCAGACGATTAATAGACAAATTCCTCACGTCCACCCATTTATTTCAAAAAAAATTGAGTTATAGAAGTATTCGAAAGCAATGTTGAGGATATCACTTATCGTTATCGTCTCGGTCAGCTAGGGATTAGATCGTAATCGAAAATTGGCCAATTAATCGATTTTATCGGTCGACTATTAATCGGCCATTTTTTTCAAATCACAGGTCCCCAACGCTAAAATATGATATATTCAACACTAAAACAATATTGGACAAAAGTATTATCTTCATTCCTAGCCTTTGAATCCTAATATAATGACAAACAAAATAGGAAAACAGTACATGTTGCGTAGCAAGGTCCACGAAACGCAAATAAACATAGTTTTTGCAAACATAGTGCTACGAATATTCTCATTTTATCGGTAGATTCCCGATAAATCGCTTGTCATAGCGATAAATCGGCCCAAATGATAAATGGAGAAGATAAGGAATAATCTTATCGGCCATCCCAAGAGTAGCGATAAATCGGATGATAAATCGCTGAGTCGGAAGATTTTTTGAACAATGTTCAAAAGTTACAGATTACTACAGATTGTTCTGTTTTTGACAGATTCTGTTTTTCGTGTGTTGTTTGCTTATTTTGATGAATCTATGAGTAGTATCGGGGGGTATGAATCATGGAGAAGTTGGAATACAGTAGGTTTAACACCAATATAAACAAATAATGAGTTCATTACAGTACCTTTGAGTGGTGGTTTGTTTTCTTATACTAACAGAGCTCACGATATTTTTGGCTAAGTTTTGTGTTCTGAAGTTTTCAAGTTTTGAGTATGGCTTTGATGGACTGTGGAGCAAAAAGTGGCAAGAGCCTAAGCTTGGGGATGTCCAAGGCGCCCCAAGGTAAAATTCAAGGACAACCAAAATCCTAAGCTTGGGGATGCCCGGGGAAGGCATCCCCTCTTTCGTCTTCATCTATCGGTAACTTTACTCGGGTCTATATTTTTATTCACGACATGATATGTGTTTTGCTTGGAGCGTCATGTATGATTTGAGTCTTTGATTTTTAGTTTGCCACAATCATCCTTGCTGGACACACCTTTTGAGAGAGATAAATATGATTTAGAATTTATTAGAATACTCTATGTGCTTCACTTATATCTTTTGAGCTAGATAGTTTTGCTCTAGTGCTTCACTTATATCTTTTAGAGCACGGTGGTGGTTTTATTTTGTAGAAATTATTGATCTCTCATGCTTCACTTATATCCTTTTGAGAGTCTTTTAGAACAGCATGGTAATGTGCTTAGGTTATAAAACTAGTCCTAATATGATAGGCATCCAAGATGAGTATAGTAAAAACTTTCATACAAGTGCAATGAATGATAGGAGAAGTTTGATACTTGATGATTGTTTTGAGATATGAGGATGGTGATATTAGAGTCATGCTAGTGGAGTAATTGTGAATTTGATAAACACTTGTGTCAAAGTTTGTGATTCCTGTAGCATGCACGTATGGTGAACCGTTACGTGACGAAGTTGGAGCATGATTTATTTATTGAGTGTCATCCTTTGTGTGGAGGTCGGGATCGCGCGATGGTTAACTCCTACCAACCCTTCCCCTAGGAGCATGCATTGAATACTTTGTTTTGATAACTCGTAGATTTTTGCAATAAGTATATGAGTTCTTTATGACTAATGTTGAGACCATGGATTATACGCACTCTCACCCTTCCACCATTGCTAGCCTCTCTTGTACCGCTCAACTTTCGCCGGTACCATACACCCACCATATATCTTCCTCAAAACAGCCACCATACCTACCTATCATGGAATTTCCATAGCCATTCCGAGATATATTGCCATGCAACTTTCCACCGTTCCGTTCATATGATACGCTTCATATTTTCATATTGCCATGCATGATCAAGTAGGGGACATTGTATTTCTGGCAAGGCCACCATTCACAATTCATTCGTACATGTCACTCTTGATTCATTGCACATCCCGGTACACCGCCGGAGGCATTCACATAGAGTCATATTTTGTTCTAGCTTCGAGTTGTAATCTTTGAGGTGTAAGTAAATAGAAGTGTGATGATCTTCGTTATTAGAGCATTGTCCCGTGTGAGAAAGGCCAAAAAAAGAGATGGCCAAAAAAGAGAGGGGGCTAAAAGAAAAAAAACTCCAAAAAAATGAGAAAAGAGAGAAGGAACAATGCTACTATCCTTTTCCACACTTCTGCTTCAAAGTAGCACCATAATCTTCATGATAGAGAGTCTCTTGTTTCGTCACTTTCATATACTAGTGGGAATTTTCATTATAGAACTTGGCTTGTATATTCCAACGATGGGCTTCCTCAAATGCCCTAGGTCTTCATGAGCAAGCAAGTTGGACGCACACCCACTTAGTTTCTTTTGATGAGCTTTCATACACTTATAGCTCTAGTGCATCCGTTGCATGGCAATCCCTACTCACTCACATCGATATCTATTGATGGGCATCTTCATAGCCCATTAATATGCCTAGGTTATGTGAGACTATCTTCTCCTTTTGTCTTCTCCACAACCATCGCTCTATTCCACCTATAGTGCTATATGTTGGAAATATGCCCTAGAGGCAATAATAAAAGGATTACTATTATATTTCCTTGTTCATGATAATTGTCTGTTATTCATGGTTGAATTGTATTGTACGTAAACAACGATACATGTGTGAATACATAGACCACAACGTGTCCCTGGTAAGCCTCTAGTTACTAGCTCGTTGATCAACAGATGGTCACGGTTTCCTTACCATGGACATTGGATGTCATTGATAACGGGATCACATCATTAGGAGAATGATGTGATGGACAAGACCCAATCCTAAGCCTAGCACGAGATCGTATAGTTCGTAATGCTTAAGCTTTTTAGTGTCAAGTATTTGTTCCTTAGACCATGAGGTTGTGCAACTCCCGGATATTGTAGGAATACTTTGGGTGTGCCAAACGTCACAACGTAACTGGGTGACTATAAAGGTACGCAACGGGTATCTCCGAAAGTGTCTGTTGGGTTGGCACGAACCGAGACTGGGATTTGTCACTCCGTATGACGGAGAGGTATCTCTGGGCCCACTCGGTAAGACATCATCATAATGAGCTCAAAGTGACTAAGGAGTTGGTCACGGGATGATGGATTACGGAACGAGTAAAGAGACTTGCCATGACGAGATTGAACAAGGTATCGGTATACCAACGATCGAATCTCGGGCAAGTACCGTACCGATAGACAAAGGGAATAACATACGGGATTAAGTGAATCCTTGACATCGTGGTTCATCCGATGAGATCATCGAGGAACACGTGGGAACCAACATGGGTATCCAGATCCCGCTGTTGGTTATTGACCGGAGAGTCATCTCGGCCATGTCTGCGTGTCTCCCGAACCCGTACGGTCTACACACTTAAGGTTCGGTGACGCTAGGGTTGTAGAGATATATGCACACGGAAATCCGAATGTTGTTCAGAGTCCCGGATGAGATCCCGGACGTTACAAGGAGTTCCGGAATGGTCCGGAGGTAAAGAATTATATATAGGAAGTTCAGTTTCGGCCACCGAGAGCGTTCCGGGGGTCACCGGTAGTGTACCGGGACCACCGGAAGGGTCCCGGGGTTCCACCGGGTGGGGCCACCCATCCCGGAGGGGCCCGTGGGCCGTAGGGGGGAGGGGGACCAGCCCCTAGTGGGCAGGCGCACCCCTCATGGGCTCCCCCCATGCGCCTAGGGTTAAAACCCTATGGGTGGGGGCGCCCCCTTTCGCTTGGGGGGTAAGAAACCCACCCTTGACTGACGCCCCCCCCCCCCCC
>LR738712.1:537003593-537024430 GCA_902687465.1 Secale cereale | reverse complement strand
CGTTACACTTCCTTCTCCTCCCGCAGGGTCTCGGCGAAGCCCTGCAGCTTTTCCCGTTGCATCCACCAGCACGTCGTCGTGCTGCTGGATCTCCGTCAACCTCTCTTCCCCCCTTGCTGGATCAAGAAGGAGGTGACGTTGATGAACCGTACGTGTGTTGAACGCGGAGGTGCCGTCCGTCTGGCGCTGGGATCATCGGTGACGAGGATCACGACGAGTACGACTCCATCACCCACGTTCCTTCGAACGCTTCCGCACGCGATCTACAAAGGGTATGTAGATGCACTCCTTTATGCTCGTTGCTAGATGACTCCATAGATTGATCTTGGTGAAGCGTAGGAAATTTTTTGACTTCCGCTACGTTCCCCAACACTATATCCATGCTTCACGCTCATGTATTGCGTGAAAGTTGAAAGGTTTGAAAAAAATTGAGTGTGAAACAATTGCTTGGCTGAAACCGGGGTTGTGCATGATTTAAATATTTTGTGTGATGAAGAGGGAGCATAGCCAGACTATATGATTTGTTAGGGATAACTTTCTTTGGCCATGTTATTTTGAGAAGACATGATTGCTTTGTTAGTATGCTTGAAGTATTATTATTCTTATGTGAATATAGACTTTGTTTTGAATCTTTCGGATTTGAACATTCATGCCACAATAAAGAGAATTACATTGAGAATTATGTTGGTTAGCATTCCACATCAAAAATTCTGTTTTTATCATTTACCTACACAAGGACGAGCAGGAATTAAGCTTGGGGGTGCTTGATACGTCTTCAACGTATCTACAATTTGTTATTGTTCCATGCTATTATATATTCTGTTTTGGATGTCTAATGGGCTTTATTATACACTTTATATTATTTTTGGGACTAACCTACTAACCCAAGGCCCAGTGCAAATTGCTGTTTTTTTGCCTATTTCAGTGTTTCACAGAAAAGGAATATCAAACGGAGTCCAAACGGAATGGAACTTTCGGGAGAGTTCTTTTTGGAACTGTATCTACACAGAAGACTTGGAGTACATGCAAGGACACGAAAGAGGTGGCCACGAGGGCAAGGGGCGCGCCCCCCACCCTCGTGGGCTCCCTCGGTGCCCCTCTTCCTCCTATATATATCCTCGTACCCTGAAAACATTGAGGCAACAGACGAAACCCTAATTCCACCGCCACAACATTCTGTTCCCGTGAGATCCCATGTTGGGGCCTGTTCCGGAGCTTCGTCGGAGGGGGGATCGATCACGGAGGGGTTCTACATCAACACCATAGCCTCACCAATGAGTTGTGAGTAGTTTACCAGAGACCTTCGGGTCCATAATTATTAGCTACATGGCTTCTTCTCTCTCTTTGGATCTCAATACAAAGTTCTCCTCAATCTTGAGGAGATCTATTCAATGTAATCTTTTTGCGGTGTGTTTGTCGAGATCCGATGAAATGTGGGTTTATGATCATGATTATCTATGAACAATATTTGATTCTTTTCTGAACTATTTTATGTATGATTACAATATCCTTGCGGGTCTCTTCGAATTATTGGTTTGGTTTGGCCAGTAGATCTATAGTTCTTGCATTGGGAGAAGTGCTTGGCTTTGGTTTCAATCTTGCGGTGTCCTTTCCAAGTGAATGTAGGGGCAGCAAGGCACGTAATGTATTGTTGCCATCGAGGATAAAAAGATGGGGTTTATATCATATTGCTTGAGTTTATCCCTCTACATCATGTCATCTTGCCTAAGGCGTTACTTTGTTCTTATGAACTTAATACTCTAGATGCATGCTGGATAGCGGTCGATGTGTGGAGTAATAGTAGTAGATGCAGAATCGTTTCGGTCTACTTGATACAGACGTGATGCCTATATATTCTCATAACTATGCGCTTTTCTATCAATTGCTCGACAGTAATTTGTTCATGCACCATAGAATTCTGCTATCATGAGAAAAGTCACTAGTGAAACCTATGGCCCCAGGGTCTATTCTCAACATATTAATCTTCTATCTACTTTACTTTGCATTATTTTACTTTCTGTTTCTATACCAAAAATACTATCCTATCATATCTATCAGATCTCACTTTCGTAAGTGACCGTGAAGGGATTGGCAACCCCTTATCCCGTTGGCTGGGAAGTGAATGGTTGATATTTTCATTCCAACCCTTCTGGTTATTAAAACTCCATGCTAACATCAATCTTGGATATAAGTATTTCATAAGACCCGCCCAGGAGGGGCCGGGTTACCCAACGGCGGTTCATGGGCTCAGCCCAGAAGCACGTTAAGGATGGCGGTTTAGTTAAGGCCCCAAGGCCTGCGGTGGCTTAAGGCCTGTAAGTATCAACCGCCATATATGTAACTTGTATTGTAAGGCATGTAATAAGAGTCACCGAGCCAGACACGATTGTATGAGCCGGCCGGGACTCCGTAGGCCGCAGGGCGTCAACCCGTGTATATAAGGGGACGACCCGGCAGCGGCTTAGGGCAAGAAACAATAGATCGAGGGCTAGGCAAGCACATCTGCACCCTAGCAATCGACACCTCAGCAATTCCACCTCAAACTGGATTAGGTTCTACCCTCACCGCAGGGGCCGAACCAGTATAAACTCCCTGTGTCATTTGTCTTGATCTTAACCCCTTTAAGCTAACCATGTTGCTATGGCTCCGCGATCAAGTCCTTACCTTAGGACATCTGCCATGAAACTTCCACGACAGTTGGCACCCACCGTGGGGCCTGCGGCGTGTGATTTCGAGTTCTTGAAGGGCAACTTCGAAGGGCTTAAGGCATACGCTGTAGGCCGGATGACCAAGAGTCATCGCAGCAAGCTTTACATCGATGACGAAGGCTGGGGTCCCGAGGCCGGCTCAATTGAGTACGAGTATCGGGTCCCCTTCGGCGGAATTCACATATTCATCGGCAAAATCGGCGAACCGAGCCCTGAGCCGCACACCTGCACCGACGTTGTCGAGCCGGCTCAGCGTGCGCCACCTGCCCGGGTTTGGCTCGCGAGGAAGCGTGCTTTTGTCGGATACATCCAGGGCACTAGAGTCTCCGGATCTTATGAAGGAACAATCGTTCTCTCAGACGGTGAGTCATCCACAGGTGAGACTAACTCCATGTATCGAATGCAGAGCGGACAGCTTGGGGGCTCGTCCGACGGTAACAGTATTCCGGACCTCAGTGAGCCGCCAAGCAGGGTGGCGATTTTCATGACTGGCACCCGGCCGGCTCTCAGATCAACAATTGTCGGAACCATAACACCCGGCGTGACGGCAGCTGCGGCAGGTGCAGACGGCTCAACGTGCCCGCCGACTCAAGCTTTGTTAGACCTATTGGAGAATCTAGCGACTCTGATGGGAACAGATATAACCCAAGAAAATCATGATCAACACAAGACAGCTGTGGAGAAGCTGCGTCAGGAGATAGCACAAGCTAAGGAAGACATGGCAGCAGAGAACACCAGGATGACCGAAGAACGGGCCGTTTTGGACGCTCGGGCCCAGCGGATTCAAGCGAAAGCCTTCCGGCTCTCAATAGGTCCGAACGCTGCTAATGCAGCCATGAGGAGAAAGCAACAGAGTCGTCTCCCCTTTGTTTATGAGCCAAGAAATCTTTTTTCGGACGGAGCCGGGGGCAGTGGTCCGCCGGTGTTAAACCGGACGGCAGAGGCACACAAGACCGGCGGTCCAGGTCATCAGCGCACAGCCGGATCTTTGTATGCAGATCAGAACCGCCCGGCCCCTCGTTACCCTCCGGCACCGACGGGTCACTATTCCAACCCTCTGGATAACATGATAGCAGCGGCATCAAGGCTGGCGGCTCTGCCAGTTGAGGGCGAAACTCCGGTAGCAATGGAAACCCACAGAGCTCAGGAACTGCTTCAGACGGCACTACAGCAGCAGCAGGCTTATTCTTAAGCGCCATTGTAATGATGTGGGGGAGCTCATGGCGGCTCTCGTCAAATATGCCGACTCTGATAGTACCAAGGACCCCGAGTCCGAAGCGGAAAGACCGGGAAAGGGAAAAAGGGGTAATGACCCGGGAGGACAGCAGTATAACCCGGCCAATCAGCACAGTGGCAACACGCAAGGTTGATGCTTTCGTAGCTAATACGGGGCACGAAATTTTAACCAGTGATGCAACGGGAGGCCATCTCCAAGGTACAATATCGATGAGGTGATGAATCAGCCGTGTCCAAAGCACGGGTCGGATGAAAAACCGGCCACCCATGCGTGGAAAGATTGCAACATCATGTGATCTTACAGAGAGTTTATCCAGAACGGTCATGGACCAAACGGCGGCTCAGGATCCGGTTTCCAGAGTCCGGGTCATGGTGGCGGCGGCTCTAGCTCCGGCTTTCAGGGACAAGGCAGTCAAGGCGGCAACAATCAGTAGAACAGCCAAGGGAACCAGCAGCAGTCCGGTTATCAGAGTAACCCGAAGAAGTTGAGCAATGGGCAATACCACGTGTTCACTACGAGTCTGTGCAAAGGAGACCAGAAGCTCCATAAGAGGGCAGTGAATGTCGTTGAGCCGGCGGTGCCCCGTTACTTAAGATGGTCTGAGCAGCCCATTATGTGGAGCCGTGAAGATCACCCGCCCCGAGTTGATAATCCAGGTCAGCTGGCCCTAGTGGTGGCCCCTCAGTTCAGAGGATATAAGTTCACCAAGGTACTCATGGATGGAGGGAGCAGCATCAACATTCTGTATTACAATACCTTCCATCGTATGCGGTTAACTGATAAGAAGCTTAAGCCATCCAACACTGTCTTTCTTGGAGTTGTGCCTGGTAATTCGGCGTATCCAGTTGGTAAGATTGACTTGGAAGTAACCTTTGGAGATGAGCATGATCCTAGAATAGAAACTTTGACGTTTGAAGTTGTGAGGATCCACAGCCCGTACCTTGCTTTATTCGGCAGGCCGGCTTATACTAAGTTTATGGCAAGGCCATGTTACGTTTATTTGCAGCTCAAGATGCCGGGTCACAAGGGGAATATCACAGTGCATGGGAGTCGCACCATAGCTTTGGAATGTGAAGAAGGCGATGCGACTTACACGGAGTTGGTTTGTGCCATAGAGGAGCTCAAGTTTTACAAAGATAATGTTGACCCGGTGGATATGACGTCTTTAAAGAAGCCAACTATAGAGCATGACCTGTTGTTGAAGTTTAAGTTGGCAGATGACACCAAAATGGTTGACTTTGTTCCTAGCGATTCATCTAAGCAGTTCAGTATCAGTGCAAATCTGGATCCGAAATAGGAAAGCGTGCTCATCGAGTTCATCTGTGAGAACCGGGACATCTTTGCATGGAAGCCTTCAGACATGTCGGGTGTACCGAGAGAACTCGCTGAGCACACTATTAATATTGATCCGAAGTATAAGTCGGCTAGACAGTTTCTTCGCCATTTTAATGAAGAGTGGCGGAAGGCCATTGGTGAAAAGGTGGCCCGGCTCTTGGCGGCCTGGTTCATTGTAGAAGTTTTTCACCCTGAGTGGTTGGCTAATCCGGTTTTGGTGCTTAAAAAAATGGCACATGGCGTATGTGTGTGGACTACACAGACTTAAACAAGGCTTGTCCAGCAGACCCGTTCGCCCTCCCTCGTATTGATCAGATCATTGATGCTACGTCGGGTTATGAGCGCTTGAGTTTTTTGGATGCATATTCTGGATATCATCAGATCAAAATGGCAGTTAAGGACCAGGAGAAGACGACCTTCATCACTCCGTTTGGAGCCTTCTGCTATGTATCTATGCCTTTAGGGCTTAAGAGTGCCCAGGTGACTTACCAGAGGTGTGTATAGAACTGCCTGCACAGTCAGATTGGGCGCAATGTTCATGCTTATGTGGATGATATCATGGTCAAATCTAGAAAGAAGGAGACTCTGATTGATGACTTGAAGGAAACATTTGACAATCTCCGGGTGTATAAGATGATGCTTAACCCGACCAAGTGTGTTTTTGGTGTTCCAGCAGGCAAGCTTTTGAGTTTTCTGGTCTCTGAGCGAGGCATCGAGGCTAACCCGGAAAAGATCAAGCCCATCACCTCCTTGGCACGGCCAAAATGTATCAATGATGTCCATCGCGTGGCAGGACGGATAGCAGCGTTGAGCCGGTTCATAAGCCGCTTAGGTGAGAAGGCTATCCCCCTATACTAGATGATGAAGAAGACAGATGATTTTGTCTGGAGTGAAGCTGCTGAGGAAGCGTTCGAGTCACTCAAGAAGCAATTGGCTGAGCCACTGGTTCTTGCGGACCCCATTGACAAAGAGCCTTTGTTGTTATATGTTGCTGTAAATAGCAGGGCTGTCAGTGCAGCCATTGTGGTAGAAAGAAAGGAGGCTGGTAAAGAGCACCTGGTTCAAAGGCCGGTTTACTACATCAGTGAGGTTCTCATCGAGTCTAAACAGAGATATCCACATTGGCAGAAACTGGTTTACGGAGTCTTTATGGCAAGCCGGAAGCTCAAACAATATTTCCTGGGTCATCCCATTACATTGGTGAGCTCTGCTCCCTCGGGGGACATTATCCAGAATAGGGAAGCTACAGGACGAGTGGCCAAGTGGGCCATTGAGCTTGGGCCTCATGATTTAAAATGTATGCCTCGAACAACCATCAAATCACAAGCACTGTTGGACTTTATCAATGACTGGACAGAACTGCAGACGCCTGAAGAAAAGCCGGATAATACATATTGGACGATCCACTTTGACGGGTCCAGGCAATTGGAGGGCTCGGGGGCTGGAGTTGTTTTAACTTCCCCACGAGGTGATAAACTTTCTTATGTCCTCCGGTTAATGTTTCCATGTACTAATAATGCAGTTGAGTATGAGGCCTTGCTCCATGGCCTTCGGATGGCTAAAGAGATGAATTTAAGCCGAGTCAGATGTTTCGGCGACTCAGATATGGTAGCTCAGCAGGTTTCTGGCACCTGGGACTCCAAGGATCCGCTCATGGCGGCTTATCGCCGAGAGGTTGATGCTATTGCGGGTCACTTCAAGGGTTACCAAGTTGAGCATATTGATACGTCTCCAACGTATCTATAATTTTTTATTGTTCCATGCTATTATTTATGAAGTCATGGATGTTTAATGGGCTCTATCATTCACTTTTATATCATTTTTGGGACTAACCTAATAACCCAAAGGCCTAGTCCAGATTGCTGTTTTTTTTTGCCTATTTTAGGGTTTTGTAGAAAAGGAATATCAAACGGAGTCCAAACGGAAAGAAACCTTCGCGAGAGATATTTTTGGAGGAAATCACGCTCGAGAATCGTCAGGACCATGTCAGGGGGCAAGGGGCCTGCCCTCGAGGGTGGGGGAACTCCCCCCTTCCCAGGGCGTGCCCACCTGCCTCGAGGCTAGCCCACACGGTCCCCGGTGCCCTCCTTCTTCTGATATATACCTACGTACCCCAGAAACTCCATACGCGGATAGAAAACCCTAATTCCACCACCGTAGCTTCTGTTCCCATGGAGATCCCATCTTGGAGCCTGTTCCGGGAGGGGGATCCATCACGGAGGCTTTCATCATCATCATCATCGCCCTCACCATGAGTTGTGAGTAGTTTACCATAGACCTTCGGGTCCATAGTGTTGGGGAACGTAGCAGAATTCAAAAAAATTCTACGCTTCACCAAGATCAATCTAAGGAGTCATCTAGCAACGAGGAGAAAGGAGTGCATCTACATACCCTTGTAGATCGCGAGTGGAAGCGTTCAAGAGAACATGGATGATGGAGTCGTACTCGTCGTGATCCAAATCACCAATGATCCCAGCGCCAAACGGATGGCACCTCCGCGTTCAACGCACGTACGGTACAGCGACGTCTCCTCCTTCTTGATCCAGCAAGGGGGAAGGAGAGGTTGATGGAGATCCAGCAGCACGACGGCGTGGTGGTGGATGCAACGATATTTCTGCAGGGCTTCGCCAAGCGCTGCGGTAGGAGGGAGAGGGAGGCGCCAGGGGCAAGGGGTGCGGCTGCCCTCCCTCCCCCCCACTTTATATAGGGGGCCTAGGGGGTGCGTCGGCCCTAGAGATGGGATCTCTAGGGGGGCGGCCAAGGGGGCGGGACTTGCCCCCCAAGTCACAAGGGGCGCCCCCACCCCTAGGGTTCCCAAACCTAGGCACAGGTGGAGGGCCCAAGGGGGCGCACCAGCCCACTATGGGATGGTTCCCTTCCCTTTCAGCCCATGGGGCCCTCCGGGATAGGTGGCCCCACCCGTTGGACCGCCGGGACCCTTCTGGTGGTCCCGGTACACTACCGGTGACCCCCGAAACTCTCCCGATGGCCGAAACTGGACATCCTATATATAATTCTTAACCTCCGGACCATTCCGGAACTCCTCGTGATGTCCAGGATCTCATCCGGGACTCCGAACAACATTCTGGTTACCGTGTGCCTATATCTCTACAACCCTAGCGTCACTGAACCTTAACTGTGTAGACACTACGGGTTCGGGAGACACGTAGACATGACCGAGACGACTCTCCGGTCAATAACCAATAGCAGGATCTGGATGCCCGTGTTGGTTCCTACATGTTCCTCGATGATCTCATCGGATGAACCACGATGTCAAGGATTCAACCAATCCCGTATACAATTCCCTTTGTCTATCAGTATAGTACTTGCCCGAGATTCGATCATCGGTATACCGATACCTTGTTCAATCTCGTCACGGCAAGTCTCTTTACTTGTTCCGAAATACATCATCCCGTGACCAACTCCTTAGTCACATTGAGCTCATTATGATGATGTCTTATCGAGTGGGCCCAGAGATACCTCTCCGTCATACGGAGTGACAAATCCCAGTCTCGGTTCGTGCCAACTCAACAGATGCTTTCAGAGATACCCGTTGCGTACCTTTATAGCCACCCAGTTACGTTGTGACGTTTGGCACACCCAAAGTATTCCTATGGTATCCGGGAGTTGCACAACCTCATGGTCTAAGGAAAAGATACTTTGACATTGGAAAAGCTTTAGCATTGCGAACTACACGATCTTGTGCTAGGCTTAGGATTGGGTCTTGTCCATCACATCATTCTCCTAATGATGTGATCCCGTTATCAATGACATCTAATGTCCATGGTCAGGAAACCGTAACCATCTATTGATCAATGAGCTAGTAACTAGAGGTTTACCAGGGACACGTTGTGGTCTATGTATTCACACATGTATCACTGTTTTCGGATAATACAATTCAAGCATGAATAACAGACAATTATCATGAACAAGGAAATATAATAATAACCATTTTATTATTGCCTCTAGGACATATTTCCAACAGTCTCCCACTTGCACTAGAGTCAATAATCTAGTTACATTGTGATGAATCGAACACCCATAGAGTTCTGGTGTTGATCATGTTTTGCTCGTGGAAGAGGTTTTGTCAATGGATCTGCGACATTCAGATCCGTATACACTTTACAAATATCTGTGTCTCCATCTTGAACATAATTCCGGATGGAATTGAAACGGCGCTTGATGTGCTTGGTCTTCTTGTGAAATCTGGGCTCCTTGGCAATGGCAATTGCTCCAGTGTTGTCATAGAAGAGAGTCATCGGGCCCGACGCGCTTGGAATGACTCCTAGGTCGGTGATGAACTACTTCGTCCAAACTCCTTCCTGCGCTGCTTCGCAAGCAGCTATGTACTCCGCTTCACATGTAGAATGCACCACAACGCTCTGCTTGCAACTGCACCAGCTGACTGCCCCACCATTCGAAATATACACGTATCTGGTTTGTGACTTGTAGTCATCCAGATCTGTGTCGAAGGTACCTTCGACGTAACCCTTTACGATGAGCTCTTCGTCACCTCCATAAACGAGAAACATATCCTTAGTCCTTTTCAGGTACTTTAGGATGTTCTTGACCGCTGTCCAGTGTTCCATTCCGGGATCACTTTGGTACCTCCCCACCAAACTTATGGCAAGGTTCACATCAGGTCTGGTACACAGCATGGCATACATAATAGAACCTATGGCTGAGGCATAGGGGATGACACTCATCTTTTCTTTATCTACTGCCGTGGTCGGGGATTGAGCTATGCTCAATCTCATACCTTGCAATACAGGCAAGAACCCTTTCTTGGACTGATCCATATTGAACTTCTTCAATATCTTATCAAGGTATGTGCTTTGTGAAAGACCAATGAGGCATCTCGGTCTATCTCTATAGATGTTGATGCCTAATATGTAAGAAGCTTCTCCAAGGTCCTTCATTGAAAAACTCTTATTCAAGTAGGCCTTTATGCTCTTCAAGAATTCTACATCATTTCCCATTAGCAATATATCATCCACATATAATATGAGAAATGCTACAGAGCTCCCACTCACTTTCTTGTAAATACAGGCTTCTCCCCAAGTCTGTATAAACCCAAACGCTTTGATCACATCATTGAAGCGAATATTCCAACTCCGAGATGCTTGCACCAGCCCATAGATTGAGCGTTGGAGCTTGCATACCTTGTTAGCATTCTCAGGATCGACAAAACCTTCCAGCTGCATCATATACAGTTCTTCCTTGAGGAAGCCATTAAGGAATGCCGTTTTGACGTCCATTTGCCATATCTCATAATCATAGAATGCGCCAATTGCTAACATGATTCGGACGGACTTCATCATCGCTACGGGAGAGAAAGTCTCATTGTAGTCAATCGCTTGAACTTGTCGATAACCTTTAGCGACAAGTCGAGCCTTATAGATGGTCACATTACCATCCGTGTCAGTCTTCTTCTTAAATATCCATGTATTTTCTATGGCGTACCGAGCATCGGGCAAGTCCACCAAAGTCCATACTTTGTTTTCATACATGGATCCTATCTCGGATTTCATGGCTTCAAGCCATTTGTTGAAATCCGGGCCCGCCATCGCTTCTTCATAGTTTGAAGGTTCACCGTTGTCTAACAACATGATTTCCATGACAGGGTTGCCGTACCACTCTGGTGCGGAACGTGTCCTTGTGGACCTTCGAAGTTCAGTAGTAACTTGATCTGAAGCTTCATGATCATCATCATTAACTTCCTCCCTAGTCGGTGCAGGCACCTCAGGAACAACTTCTTGCGCTGCGCTACTTTCCGGTTCGGATGGGGTGACTGTCACCTCATCAAGTTCCACTTTCCTCCCACTCACTTCTTTCGAGAGAAACTCTTTCTCCAGAAAAGATCCATTCTTGGCAACGAAGACCTTGCCTTCGGATCTGAGGTAGAAGGTGTACCCAATAGTTTCCTTTGGGTATCCTATGAAGACGCATTTTTTCGATTTGGGTTCGAGCTTTTCAGGTTGAAGTTTCTTGACAAAAGCATCGCAACCCCAAACTTTCAGAAACAACAGCTTAGGTTTCTTGCCAAACCAAAGTTCATACGGTGTCGTCTCAACGGATTTAGACGGAGCCCTATTTAAAGTGAATGCGGCAGTCTCTAAAGCATAACCCCAAAATGATAGCGGTAAGTCGGTAAGAGACATCATAGATCGCACCATGTCCAACAGAGTGCGATTACGACGTTCGGACACACCATTACGCTGGGGTGTTCCGGGCGGTGTCAATTGCGAAACAATTCCATAGTTCCTTAAGTGTGTGCCAAATTCGTGACTTAAATATTCTCCTCCACGATCTGATCGTAAGAACTTTATTTTTCTATCACGTTGATTCTCAACCTCATTCTGAAATTCCTTGAACTTTTCAAAGGTCTCAGACTTGTGTTTCATCAACTAGACATACCCATATCTACTTAAGTCATCCGTGAGGGTGAGAACATAACGATAGCCTCCGTGAGCTTCAACACTCATTGGACCGCACACATCGGTATGTATGATTTCCAATAAGTTGGTCGCTCGCTCCATTGTTCCGGAGAATGGAGTCTTGGTCATCTTGCCCAAGAGGCATGGTTCACACGTATCAAATGATTCATAATCAAGAGATTCTAGAAGTCCATCAGCATGGAGCTTCTTCATGCGTTTGACACCAATATGACCAAGGTGGCTATGCCACAAGTATGTGGGACTATCATTATCAACTTTTCATCTTTTGGCATTCACACTATGAATATGTGTAACATCACGTTCGAGATTCATCAAGAATAAACCATTGACCAGCGGGGCATAACCATAAAACATATCTCTCATATAAATAGAACAACCATTATTCTCGGATTTAAATGAGTAGCCATCTTGCATTAAACGAGATCCAGATACAATCCTCATGCTCAAAGCTGGTACTAAATAACAATTATTAAGGTTTAAAACTAATCCCGAGGGTAGACATAGAGGTAGCGTGCCGACGGCGATCACATCGACCTTGGAACCATTCCCGGTGCATCGTCACCTCGTCCTTCGCCAGTCTCCGCTTATTCCGCAGCTCCTGCTTTGAGTTACAAATGTGAGAAACTGCACCGGTATCAAATACCCAGGAACTACTACGAGCGCTGGTAAGGTACACATCAATAACATGTATATCATATATACCTTTGACGTTGCCGGCCTTCTTATCTGCTAAGTATTTGGGGCAGTTCTGCTTCCAGTGACACGTTCCCTTGCAATAAAAGCACTCAGTCTTAGGCTTGGGTCCATTCTTTGGCTTCTTCCCGGCAACTCGCTTACCGGGCGCGGCAACTCCTTTGTCGTCCTCTTGAAGTACTTTTTACCCTTGCCTTTCTTGAACTTAGTGGTTTTATTCACCATCAACACTTGATGCTCTTTCTTGATCTCCACCTCCACTAATTTCAGCATTGAATACACTTCGGGAATGGACTTCTCCATCCCTTGCATATTGAAGTTTATCACGAAGCTCTTGTAGCTAGGTGGGAGCGACTGAAGGATTCTGTCAACGACTGCTTCGTCTGGGAGATTCATTCCCAACTGAGACAAGCGATTGTGCAACCCAGACAATTTGAGTATGTGCTCGCTGACAGAACTATTCTCCTCCATCTTACAACTGTAGAATGTGTCGGAGACGTCATATCTCTCGACTCGGGCATGAGCTTGGAAAACCATTTTAGCTCTTGGAACATCTCATATGCTCCGTGGTGCTCAAAACGCTTTTGGAGCCCCGATTCAAAGCTGTAGAGCATGCCGCACTGAACCAGGGAGTAATCATCACAACGCGACAACCAAGCATTCATGACGTCTTGGTTTGTCGGGGCGGGAGCGTCACCTAGCGGTGCTTCTAGGACATATGTTTTCTTGGCAGCTATGAGGATGATCCTGAGGTTACGGACCCAATCCGTATAGTTGCTACCATCGTCTTTCAGCTTGGATTTCTCTAGGAAAGCGTTGAAGTTGAGTGTAACATGAGCGTGGGCCATTTGATCTACAAGAAATATTGTAAAGATTTTAGACTAAGTTCATGACAATTAAGTTCATCTAAACAAATTTAATGTACTCCCACTCAGATTGACATCTCTCTAGTCATCTAAGTGATACATGATCCGAATCGACTAGGCCGTGTCCGATCTTCACGTGAGACGGACTAGTCATCAACGGTGAACATCTTCATGTTGATCGTATCTTCTATACGACTCAAGTTCGACCTTTCGGTCTTCCGTGTTCCGAGGCCATGTCTGTACATGCTAGGCTCGTCAAGTGAACCCTAAGTGTATTGCGTGTGTAAATCAGGCTTACACCCATTGTATGCGAATGTTAGAGCCTATCACACCCGATCATCACGTGGTGCTTCAGAACAACGATCCTTAGCAACGGTGCATAATTAGGGGGAACACAATTCTTGAACTTTTAGTGAGAGGTCATCTTATTTACTACCGTCGTTCTAAGAAAATAAGATGCATAAACATGATAAACATCACATGCAATCAAATAGTGACATGATATGGCCAATATCATCTTGCTCCTTTGATCTTCATCTTCGGGGCTCCATTATCATCATCGTCACCAGCATGACACCATGATCTGCATCATCATGATCTCCATCATCGTGTCTTCATGAAGTCATCTCGCCAAAAAATACTTCTACTACTATGGCTAACATTTAGCAATAAAGTAAAGTAATTACATGGCGTTATTCAGTGACACGCAGGTCATATAATAAATAAGACAACTCCTATGGCTCCTGCCGGTTGTCATACTCATCGACATGCAAGTCGTGATTCCTATTACAAGAACATGATCAATCTCATACATCACATATATCATTCATCACATCTTATGGACATATCACATCACATAGCACATGCTGCAAGAACAAGTTAGACGTCCTCTAATTGTTGTTGCAAGTTTTACGTGGCTGCTATAGGTTTCTAGCAAGAACGTTTCTTACCTACGCCAAAACCACAACGTGATATGCCAATTTCTATTTACCCTTCATAAGGACACTTTTCATCGAATCCGATCCGACTAAAGCGGGAGAGACTGTCACCCGCTAGCCACCTTATGCCACTAGTGCATGTCAGTCGGTGGAACCTGTCTCACATAAGCGTACGTGTAAGGTCGATCCGGGCTGCTTCATCCCACAATGCCGCCGAATCAAGATAAGACTAGTAGTGGTAAGAGAATTGAACAAATCTACGCCCACAACTGCTTTGTGTTCTACTCGTGCAAGATACTACGCAAACACCTAGCTTTGATGCCACTGTTGGGGAACATAGCAGAATTCAAAAAATTTATACGCTTCACCAAGATCAATCTAAGGAGTCATCTAGCAACGAGGGAGAAAGGAGTGCATCTACATACCCTTGTAGATCGCGAGCGGAAGCGTTCAAGAGAACGTGGATGATGGAGTCGTACTCGTCGTGATCCAAATCACCAATGATCCCACCGCCGAACGGACGGCACCTCCACGTTCAACACACGTACGGTACAGTGACATCTCCTCCTTCTTGATCCAGTAAGGGGGAAGGAGAGGTTGATGGAGATCCAGCAGCACGACGGCGTGGTGGTGGATGCAACGATATTTCTGTAGGGCTTCGCCAAGCCCTGCGGTAGGAGGGAGAGGTGTAACGGGAGGGAGAGGGAGGCGCCAGGGGCAAGGGGTGCGGCTCCCCTCCCCCCCACTTTATATAGGGGGCCTAGGGGGTGCGCCGGCCCTAGAGATGGGATCTCTAGGGGGGCGGCTGCCTAGGGGGACTTGCCCCCCTAGTCACAAGGGGCGCCCCCCACCCCTAGGGTTTCCAACCCTAGGCGCAGGGGGAGGGCCCAAGGGGGGCGCACCAGCCCACTATGGGCTGGTTCCCTACCCTTTCAGCCCATGGGGCCCTCCGGGATAGGTGGCCCCACCCGCTAGACCCTCGGGACCCTTCCGGTGGTCCCAGTACACTACCGGTGACCCCCGAAACTCTCCCGATGGCCGAAACTGGACTTCGTATATATAATTCTTTACCACCGGACCATTCTGGAACTCCTCGTGATGTCCGGGATCCCATCCGGGACTCCGAACAACATTCGGGTTACCATGTGCATATATCTCTACAACCCTAGCGTCACCGAACCATAAGTGTGTAGACCCTATGGGTTCGGGAGACACGTAGACATGACCGAGATGACTCTTCGGTCAATAACCAACAACGGGATCTGGATACCCATGTTGGTTCCTACATGTTCCTCGATGATGTCATCGGATGAACCACGATGTCAAGGATTCAATCAATCTCGTATACAATTCCCTTTGTCTATCGGTATAGTACTTGCCCGAGATTCGATCGTCGGTATACCGATACCTTGTTCAATCTTGTCACGGCAAGTCTCTTTACTCGTTCCGTAATACATCATCCCGTGACCAACTCCTTAGTCACATTGAGCTCATTATGATGATGTCTTACCGAGTGGGCCCATAGATACCTCTCCGTCATACAGAGTGACAAATCCCAGTCTCGGTTCGTGCCAACTCAACAGATGCTTTCGGAGATACCCGTGTGATGCCCCCGATTTGACCGTACACTAATCATGCACGCAAATGTGTACGACCAAGATCAGGGACTCACTGGAAGATATCACAACACAACTCTAGACACAAATAAAATAATACAAGCTTTATATTACAAGCCAGGGGCCTCGAGGGCTCGAATACATAAGCTCGAATACACAAGAGTCAGCGGAAGCATCAATATCTGAGTACAGACAGAAGTTAAACAAGTTTGCCTTAAGAAGGCTAGCACAAAACATCAACGATCGAAAAGGAAAGGCCTCCTGCCTGGGACCTACTAACTACTCTTGGTCGTTGGCGGTCTTCACGTAGTAGTAGCCTCCATCGGGGTAGTAGCAGTCGTCAAGGCTGGCTTCTGGCTCCTGGACTCCGCCATCTGGTTGCATCAACCAGAAAGAAGAAAGAAGGGGGGAAAAGGGGAGCAAAGCAACCATGAGTACTCATCCAAAGTACTCGCAAGCAAGGATCTACACTACATATGCATCGGTATCAATGAAAAGGGTAGTATCTGTGGACTAAGCTGCAGAATGCCAGAATAAGAGGGGGAGAAGCTAGTCCTATCGAAGACTAGCATCTTCTGGAAACCACCGTCTTGCAGCAAGAGGGGGAAGTAGAGTAGTGTAATATAAGTCATATTTATGTTGTTGTTCCAATGCTCCGGGATCCTTTCTCGACTCCCGAAGCAACATATCCAAACAATGCCTCAACATCCAGTTCTAGTTGTAGCGATCGGGATACAACTCCAAGTGTTTGTTACCGTAGGACAGGCTATCGATAGATGTTTTCTTCCCTGTAGGGGTGCACCAACTTACCCAACACGCTTGCTTAACTCCGGCCGGACACACCATCAGGTCATGCCCGCCCTCGGCCAAACAATACGCCGCAACCCGACTTAGGCTTAATAGAGAGGTCATGCACGCCGGACTAAACCCTATGCCCCCAGGGGTCATGGGCCAATCGCCCCGGGAACTCCTGCACGTTGCGTGGGCGGCCGGTGAGCAGACCTAGCAACCACCTTTAAAAAGGTAGGAGCCTAACCAGTCCAACCCGGCGCGCGCCGCTCAGTCGCAATGACGTCAGTTAAGCTTCGGCTGATGCATACGACGCAGAACGCTCATACTATGCCCACGTGATGGTTAGCGCTATCAGGCCAAAGGCCCCTTGGATCAAATATCCAAACCGTTTAGTGTCTTGGGAACACGCGGTAACGAGCAGAGACTCACGAAAGATGTGACCCCATCGCCCCGTCTCGAGAACTTGCGGCAAGGGCGAGTGCCCGGCCACGCCTCGTATTATGTCGCGGGCACCTTCTAGGTCAACCCGACTACACATCACTAATGGGCCTCGAACCTCTCGTTGGTTACCCCAAGTGGAAGGTGTAAGATGCAGTAAGTAGAAGTGTTTTCCCCTAGCAAAGATGCCAAGGATCGAATCCCCAGAGACTCCTAGGTTCAACAGGTAGGTGTCAACTGCTAACGGCGGAATTAGCAATCAACGTGGACCTGCACACAGATACAAATAACTTTGCTCCCAACGAGTACAGAGAGGTTGTCAATCTCTCCGGCCTTGTAGTTCACAAAGGGTTAAAAGCAATATGATAGTAGTGATAGATAGTGTTTTGCAATAGTAAGTAAATAGCGGAAAAGTAAATAGTGTATGTGATCAATGATGATAATATGGACCGGAGTCTCATGATGTTCACTAGTGATGTCTCTCTCCCAAAAGACGGTAAAACAGCTATGTGAGGTAAACAAATTACAGCTGGGCAATTGACAGGACCACGAATGCAAACCAATGCTGACTACATTGCAAGAAAGGTTGAGGTTCAAAGCATGGGCGGTACGCCAAAGTAAGTAGACCGAAATCCATCAATACCTACTACTAATCATCCACCTTGAGATGTCTATCCAGAACATCTCGCTGGTATTAAGTTGCGAGTCCCACCCATAGTGTAAACTCAATGCAACAGACAACTGCATTAAAAGAACTTTGCGTAAAGTAAACAATCCTTGCACCCGCGGGCACAAGCACCATTGTTTTCCCCTTGTGGCAACAGCACATCCCCTAGACTCATGTTTCTGTCACTCAAGCTAGTCATCGAGGGGCATGAACCCACAATCGAGCATAACGTTCCCTCTAGGAGTCACTACCTATTACTCGGCCAAAGCAATAAATAACAACGGAGAACATGCAAGAATTACTTTTGAACTAAAATATAAAAGAGGTGAATCAAATATATTACTCAAGATCAATCTGAACATAATCTCATAATCCATCGGATCCCAGCAAACTCAACATCGCAACAGCATAAGGATTACATAGGTGCCTCGATCATGTAGGGCAGCTCACGAGGACTAATTAGTGAAGCACAAGAACGGGGAGAACATCACATAGCTACTGGTCATGGACTCATGGTCCAAGGGAGACTACTCACGAGTCATCCGGGAGGCGTCCATGGTGGTGGAGAAGCTCCTGGTGGTGATCCTCCCCTCCGGCAGGGTGCCGGGAAGAGTTCTCCTGGTGCTCCCGATCTTGGAAGCGGCGGCGGCGGCGGAACAGAGATGGGATCGCGAAAAGAAGTCATGTTCTGAGGGTTACGGGGAACCCTTTAAATATATGCCAAAGTAGGGCACCGGGAGAGCCTCGGGGGGCCCAGGCGCCCCCCCAGCGCGGCCCAGGGGGGGCGCGCCCACAGGGCGCCTGGAGCCCCTGTGCCCCCCCCCCCTAGGCTGCCCTTCGGACGCAGTGTTGTTTCCGGTTCGCTGATTTTTTATATAATTTTTCTGGATTTTTCTCGGCAGTTCTCGAAACGTGAAAACCTGAAATACAAAAATAGCCGAAAACAGAAACTGGCACTGGGGTGCACTGGATTAGTAAGTTAGTCCAAATATGATCAAAAGTGTATGGAAGTGTATGAATATCATAGCAATATCACCCAAAAGTGGCATGGAGCAAGCAGAAATTATAGATACGTTTTGGACGTATCAATCACTCGCAATTAAGCTCGCGCGGGTACCCCTCTGGGTCAACCCGTCTTTAGTAACCAGGTTCAGTGTAAGGTCATATTAACCATAGTAACTGTGTGTCTGACACCAAAGGAAAACCTGAGGAAATCACCCTCGATGGAATTCCACCTGATGTTTATCGTCAAGGTGAACGAAAGAGGAGTCACCCTCGAGGTCCACTCTTGAGGAGTTGCATGACAGTGTCGTTATCGGGAGTGGAGAAAGTGGAATCACCCTCGATGACCACAACCGATGAACTAACCTACAAGGTTAACATCAGAAGTGCTGATGAGGTCTCACCCTCGGCACTCGATAGTAACCTAGTAGTGTCGAGCAACTAAGGGGAAAGTGATGTGCGGTGCCGGGTCCTGGTCTTCGATCCCGTTGATCGGGTCTTCTGATAATCCAGCGGGGCAGTCGGGACAAGGTAGGGGGTCACTGGTGGATCTCTAACCAGCCTATACTAAGCAGTTTCGTATAAACATGTAAGGTATGAAAGAAGTATCAACAACAGGCTATGTATCAGAATAGGATCATACAAAAAGCAGTAGCAATTCTAATGCAAGCATAAGAGAGAAGAGAATGGGCGATATCGGAATGATCAAAGGGGGTTGGCTTGCCTGGTTGCTCTGGCAAGAAGGAGGGGTCGTCAACACCGTAGTCGATCACCGGGGCATCATCGGTCTCGGGGTCTACCGGAGAGAAGAGGGGGAAGAAACAGTAAATATAAAGCAAACAGTTGCAACAGAGAAGCACGACATGTCAGCACGCAGTGCTAGGGTGGTCTAACGCGGTGGTACACGGTACCGGCGAAGGGGGATAACACTCGGGAAAGTATCCCCGGCGTTACGTGTTTTTGGTAAAATGAATCGGAGGGGGAAAGTTGCAGGTTCACTATGCTAGGGACGTGTGGCAAACGTACGGACCGCGTATTCGAATTCGTCTCGTCGTTCTGAGCGATTTTCATATATAAAACATTTTCATCCGAGTTACGGTTTATTTTATATGAATTTTCAATGTTTTAGGCATTTTCTGGATTTATTTAATTATTTAAAACGAACATTATCCAGAACAGTAAACGGTGACGTCAGCATGACATCACCAAGACGTCATCAGGTCAACTGACAGTTGACTGGCAAAACTGACAGGTGGGACCCGTCTGTCATAGGTACAGATTAACTAACATTTTTAAATAGGCTAACCTAGTTCATCAGACTAATTAAGTTGGGTTAATTAAGTTAATTAATTGCCTAATTAATTAATTAATTAATTAATATTAATTTTATATATTTTTAATAAATTCTAAAACCTCTTTTTTAAGGGGGCTAGGCCCGCCTGTCAAAGGCCCATAGGCCATTGCGGGTGCGGGCGGCTAAACGGGGCGGAGTGGGGGCGCTGGCGCCCGCACCCGTGACGCAACAGAGGCGCCGACGGTGGGCGCGGCCAGGATGGCCAGTTGGCCGACGGCGGGCGGCAGCCGGAGTTTGGCGTGGCTGGGCGGGGGTTCAGGCGAGCGGGGCGGGGGGGGTGCGGGCCTCGGCTCTCGGGCGGAGGCCACAGCCCGCCACGAGGTATGAGGCGAGGCCGAGCTGCGCCGCAACGGCGGGAGTCGGCCGGCTCTGCCACGGCGAGCGGGCGGCGAGGGGGCATCAGCGGGGCGCGGCGGCAGGCGCGGGTTGCGCGGTGGCCTGCGGCAGCTGGGCGGCTGCAGCAATAGCCGAAGCAGGCGGGGAGAGGGGAAGCGGGCCGGCGAGCGTGGTCAGGACGGCGAGCACGACGATGCTGCTGAAGTAGCCGCGGGTCGCGGCCGGAGGAGCGGCAGCGAGTGGATGCGGGGCGGGCGTCGACAAGGCCGCCGCAGCACGGCGACGAGGGAGCCTTGGGGCATGGGCAACGCGCGTGTGTCGCGGAGCGGGGAGAGCGAGGCTCGAGCACGGCAGACGGGGAGGAGCCGAGTGTGAGGCCTTGGCTCGCGGTGAGCGC
>LR738712.1:536945086-537003419 GCA_902687465.1 Secale cereale | reverse complement strand
GTTGGCCTCACCGAGGGAGCGTAGGGGACGGGGCAGTGGGGCGTGGGGAGGAAGACGGGGACGGCCTCGTTGACGGTGACGACGTCGAGGATGGAGTCCGGCGGGGCAGCTCCGGCGAGGTGGCTTCGACGTCGAGTGGCGGGGGCGGTGTCGGCGTCGTGGGCGCGGTCACCCCGATCCCGATCTGGATCGGTGGTGGAGGAGAGAGACATGGGGGGATGTGGATCGGGCTAGGGTTAGGATTTGGCTGCCCAGAGGGATAAGGAAGTGAGGGGGGCAGCTGGGCCTTACCTAGTTGGGCCAGTAGGAGGGTGGTGGAAATTGGGCCGGAGGGCCCAGTTGGCCAGGGGGGTTCTCCCCTTTTTCTTTTCAGCTTCTTTTTTTGGCATTTTCTTTTAATCTTTTCTGTTTCAATTAGTTTAGGACACTTTAAACATTTTGCAAAAATGTTGGCCCAACACCAATATCAACAAAAGAATATTTGCCACAAGTTGAACATTTTAGTTTTCATGTTTAAGCAATTTAGAATTTCACTTAGCATTTGAGTTTGCATTCAAAGGGAAAATTGAAAGAAACATGAGACAATAATGATCAGAAACTTGTTTAGCAAAATTATGAACTTAACCCCAAGGGTTACTGTATCATCATTACACCGGGGTGTTACAACTCTCCTCCTCTAAAAGAAATTCTCGTCCCGAGAATTAAGAGGTAGAAAGAAAAAGGTCGGGATACTCTGCCCGAAGATTATCCTCGCGTTCCCAGGTGGCTTCATCTTCAGAATGATTTGACCACTGCACCTTGAGGAACTTGGTAACCTTCCGGCGGGTTCGACGTTCGGCTTCTTCAAGAATGCGGATCGGATGCTCTTTGTAAGTGAGATCATCTTGAACTTCAATCAATTCCGGATCCACTTCACGTTCCGAATCCTTGAAGCAACGACGGAGTTGCGACACGTGGAAGACGTCATGGACGTGAGAGAACTGAGGTGGCAACTCCAGTTGATAAGCCACCAGTCCACGACGGGTGAGAATGCGGAACGGACCAATGTAGCATGGAGCTAGCTTGCCCTTGACTCCGAACCGATGAGTGCCTCTCAAAGGAGTGACACGCAGATAAGCTTGTTCACCAGGTTGATAAGTTGAACCCCAGTGTTTCCGGTCATAGTTGCTCTTCTGACGGGACTGGGCCGCCTTGAGATTTCCCCGGACAATGCAAACCTGCTCTTCAGCTTGTTGAATAATGTCTGGACCAATGAGCATCCGTTCCCTAGTTTCTGACCAATTCAGAGGGGTTCGGCACTTACGTCCATAAAGCACTTCGAAGGGTGCCATCTTCAAGCTGGCTTGATAACTGTTATTATAAGAGAACTCCGCATAAGGGAGAGATTCTTCCCATTTCTTGCCGAAAGAAATAACACAAGCCCGAAGCATGTCTTCAAGAATTTGATTGACTCGCTCGACTTGGCCTTGGGATTGGGGATCATAAGCAGTGCTCCAGGTTATATGAGTTCCCATTGCCTCTTGGAAACTATCCCAAAACTTTGAAGTGAAAATACTACCACGGTCTGAACTGATCTCTTTCGGAATGCCGTGGAGTGACGCAATTATGGAGATATACAAGTTTGCTAATTGACTAGCAGTGATTGTCTCCTTGACTGGCAGAAAGTGAGCAACCTTTGAGAATTGGTCAATGACAACAAAGATAGCATCATTACCTTTCTGAGACTTGGGAAGGCCAGTGACAAAGTCCATCTGAATCTTATCCCACTTCCATTTAGGAATCGGAAGTGGTTGTAGAAGTCTAGCTGGTTTCTGATGCTCAGCTTTGACGCGAGGACAAACGTCACATTCTTCGATATACCGAGCAATGTCTTGCTTCATGTTAGACCACCAGTACTTCTGACGGATGTCTAGATACATCTTAGTACTTCCCGGATGAATAGAGAGAGGGGTGTCATATGCTTCTTTCATCACCTTCTCAGTCATAAGCTCAAAGCGGGGTACCACTATGCGATCTTTGAAGTACAAGGTCCCATCTTCAGCAAGTGAGAAATCTCTGGATTTCTCTAAGGCAAGATCCTTTTTCATTATATCAACGTGAGCATCTTTGGCTTGAGCAGACTTAATTGCTTTCAAAAGAGTTGGTTCCAGGACAAGGTTATTCAAAGAACCATATGGAACTAGTTGAAGGTTTAGCTTGCAGAGCTCTTCATAAAGGCGGGGTTGAGCTTTATGAACCATGTGGTTATTGCAATAAGACTTGCGGCTCAGGGCATCAGCCATGACATTAGCCTTGCCTGGGGTATAGGAAATTCCCACGTCATAATCTGCTATAGCCTCCATCCATCTTTGCTGACGGAGGTTCAGGTCTGGCTGAGTAAATAGATACTTCAGACTCTGATGATCGGTGAAGATCTCGCAACGATTACCGAGAAGGTAATGTCGCCACAGCTTCAATGAATAAATAACGCTGCAAGCTCAAGGTCATGAACCGGGTAGTTTTCTTCGTGGGAACACACTTGACGAGAGGCATAAGCAATCACTCTGCGCTCTTGCATTAGGACACAGCCTAATCCTTGACGTGAAGCATCGCAATATATGACGAAATCCTTCTGAGAATCCGGAGGAGCAAGCACTGGGGCAGAAGTCAGCTTGTCCTTGAGAGTCAGGAAACTTTCCTGACATTTGTCTGTCCATTCAAACTTAACGCCTTTGTGAAGTAGATTAGTCAATGGCTTGGCGATCTTGGAAAAGTTCTCAACGAAACGACGGCAGTAGCTGGCGAGTCCGAGAAAGCTTCTGATTTGCTTGACATTCTTGGGAGGGGTCCAGTCAAGAATAGCCTGAACTCGCTCTGGGTTGACGGCAATACCATCCTTGGAGATCACATGACCAAGGTAGGTTACTTCGGGTAGCCAGAATTCACACTTAGAATACTTGGCATATAGTTGATGCTCTCGTAGCTTTTCCAGAATAAGACGAAGATGTTCAGCATGTTCTTCTTTATTCTTCGAATATACCAGGATATCATCCAGATAAAACACGACAAACTTGTCGAGGTAATCCATGAATATATAGTTCATCAGACGAGAGAAAGTCGCTGGAGCATTGGTCAAACCGAAGGACATGACGGTGTACTCGTAAGAACCATAACGAGTGATGAATGCGGTCTTGTGCTCTGATACCAACTTGTGACGCCCCCGATTTGACCATACACTAATCATGCATGCAGATGTGTACGACCAAGATCAAGGACTCACTAGAAGATATCACAACACAACTCTAGACACAAATAAAATAATACAAGCTTTATATTACAAGCCAGGGGCCTCGAGGGCTCGAATACATAAGCTCGAATACACAAGAGTCAGCGGAAGCATCAATATCTGAGTACAGACATAAGTTAAACAAGTTTGCCTTAAGAAGGCTAGCACAAAACATCAACGATCGAAAAGGCAAGGCCTCCTGCCTGGGACCTCCTAACTACTCCTGGTCGTCGGCGGTCTTCACGTAGTAGTAGCCTCCATCGGGGTAGTAGCAGTCATCAAGGCTGGCTTCTGGCTCCTGGACTCCGCCATCTGGTTGCATCAACCAGAAAGAAGAAAGAAGGGGGGAAAAGGGGAGCAAAGCAACCGTGAGTACTCATCCAAAGTACTCGCAAGCAAGGATCTACACTACATATGCATCGGTATCAATGAAAAGGGTAGTATCTGTGGACTAAGCTGCAGAATGCCAGAATAAGAGGGGGAGAAGCTAGTCCTATCGAAGACTAGCATCTTCTGGAAACCACCATCTTGCAGCAAGAGGGGGAAGTAGAGTAGTGTAATATAAGTCATATTTATGTTGTTGTTCCAACGCTCCGGGATCCTTTCTCGACTCCCGAAGCAACATATCCAAACAATGCCTCAACATCCAGTTCTAGTTGTAGCGATTGGGATACAACTCCAAGTGTCTATTACCGTAGGACAGGCTATCGATAGATGTTTTCTTCCCTGCAGGGGTGCACCAACTTACCCAACACGCTTGCTTAACTCCGGCCGGACACACCATCAGGTCATGCCCGCCCTCGGCCAAACAATACGCCGCAACCCGACCTAGGCTTAATATAGAGGTCATGCACGCCGGACTAAACCCTATGCCCCCAGGGGTCATGGGCCAATCGCCCCGGGAACTCCTGCATGTTGCGTGGGCGGCCGGTGAGCAGACCTAGCAACCACCTTTAAAAAGGTAGGAGCCTAACCAGTCCAACCCGGCGCGTGCCGCTCAGTCGCAATGACGTTAGTTAAGCTTTGGCTGATGCGTACGACGCAGAACGTTCATACTATGCCCACGTGATGGTTAGCGCTATCAGGCCAGAGGCCCCTTGGATCAAATATCCAAACCGTTTAGTGTCTTGGGAACGCGCGGTAACGAGCAGAGACTCACGAAAGATGTGACCCCATCGCCCCGTCTCGAGAACTTGCGGCAAGGGCGAGTGCTCGGCCACGCCTCGTATTATCTCGCGGGCACCTTCTAGGTCAACCCGACTACACATCACTCGCAATTAAGCTCGCGCGGGTACCCCTCTGGGTCGACCCGTCTTTAGTAACCAGGTTAAGTGTAAGGTCATATTAACCATAGTAGCTGTGTGTCTGACACCAAAGGAAAACCTGAGGAAATCACCCTCGATGGAATTCCACCTGATGTTTATCGTCAAGGTGAACGAAAGAGGAGTCACCCTCGAGGTCCACTCTTGAGGAGTTGCATGACAGTGTCGTTATCGGGAGTGGAGATAGAGGAATCACCCTCGATGACCACAACCGATGAACTAACCTACAAGGTTAATCAGAAGTGTTGATGAGGTCTCACCCTCGGCACTCGATAGTAACCTAGTAGTGTCGAGCAACTAAGGGGAAAGTGATGTGCGGTGCCGGGTCCTGGTCTTCGATCCTGTTGATCGGGTCTTCTGATAATCCATCGGGGCAGTCGGGACAAGGTAGGGGGTCACTGGTGGATCTCTAACCAGCCTATACTAAGCAGTTTAGTATAAACATGTAAGGTATGAAAGCAGTATCAACAACAGGCTATGTATCAGAATAGGATCATACAAAAAGCAGTAGCAATTCTAATGCAAGCATAAGAGAGAAGAGAATGGGCAATATCGGAATGATCAAAGGGGGTTGGCTTGCCTGGTTGCTCTGGCAAGAAGGAGGGGTCCTCAACACCGTAGTCGATCACCAGGGCATCATCGGTCTCGGGGTCTACCGGAGAGAAGAGGGGGAAGAAACAGTGAATATAAAGCAAATAGTTGTAATAGAGAAGCACGACATGTCAGCACGCAGTGCTAGGGTGCTCTAACGCGGTGGTACACGGTACCGGCGAAGGGGGATAACACTCGGGAAAGTATCCCCGGCGTTACGTGTTTTCGGTAAAATGAATCGGAGGAGGAAAGTTGCAGGTTCACTATGCTAGGGACGTGTGACAAACGAACGGACCGCATATTCGAATTTTTCTCGTCGTTATGAGCGATTTTCATATATAAAACATTTTCATCCGAGTTATGGTTTATTCTATATGAATTTTCAAAGTTTTAGGTATTTTCTGGATTTATTTAATTATTTAAAACGAACATTATCCAGAACAGTAAACGGTGACGTCAGCATGACATCACCATGACGTCATCTGGTCAACTGACAGTTGAGTGGCAAAACTGATAGGTGGGACCCGTTTGTCATAGGTACAGATTAACTAACATTTTTAAATAGGCTAACCTAGTTCATCAGACTAATTAAGTTGGGTTAATTAAGTTAATTAATTAATTAATTAATATTAATTTTATATATTTTTGAAAAATTCTAAAACCTCTTTTTTAAGGGGGCTGGGCCCGCCTGTCAAAGGCCCATAGGCCATTGCGGGTGCGGGCGGCTAAACGGGGCGGAGTGGGGGGCGCTGGCGCCCGCACCCGTGACGCAACAGAGGCGCCAACGGAGGGCGTGGCCAGGATGGCCAGTTGGCCGACGGCGGGCGGCAGCCGGAGTTCGGCGTGGCTGGGTGGGGGTTCAGGCGAGCGGGGGGTGCGGGCCTCGGCTCTCTGGCGGAGGCCACATCCCGCCATGAGGCATGAGGCGAGGCCGAGCTGCGCCGCAACGGCGGGAGTCGGCCGGCTCCGCCACGTCGAGCGGGCGGCGAGGGGGCATCAGCGGGGCGTGGCGGCAGGCGCGGGCTGCGCGGTGGCCTGCGGCAGCTGGGCTGCTGCAGCAATAGCCGAAGCAGGCGGGGAGAGGGGAAGCGGGCCGGCGAGCGTGGTCGGGACGGTGAGCACGACGATGCTGCTGAAGTAGCCGCGGGTCGCAGCCAGAGGAGCGGCAGCGAGTGGATGCGGGGCGGGCGCCGACGAGGCCACCGCAGCACGGCGACGAGGGATCCTTGGGGCGTGGGCGACGTGCGTGTGTGGCGGAGCGGGGAGAGCGAGGCTCGAGCACGGCAGACGGGGAGGAGCCGAGGGTGAGGCCTTGGCTCACGGTGAGCGCGTGCGGGACGGCGTCGATGTTCTAAGCGGGGGGAAAAGGGGAGGCCGAGGCCGTTGGCCTCACCGAGGGAGAGTAGGGGACGGGGCAGTGGGGCGTGGGGAGGAAGACGGGGACGGCCTCGTTGACGGTGACGACGTCGAGGATGGAGTCCGGTGGGGCAGCTCCGGCGAGGTGGCTTCGACGTCGAGCGGCGGGGGCGGTGTCGGTGTCGTGGGCGCGGTCACCCCGATCCCGATCTGGATCGGGGGTGGGGGGAGAGAGACGTGGGGGGATGTGGCTCGGGCTAGGGTTAGGATTTGGCTGCCCACAGGGATAAGGAAGTGAGGGGGGCAGCTGGGCCTTACCTAGTTGGGCCAATAGGAGGGTGGTGGAAATTGGGCCGGAGGGCCCAGTTGGCCAGTGGGGTTCTCCCCTTTTTCTTTTCAGCTTCTTTTTTTGGCATTTTCTTTTAATCTTTTCTGTTTCAATTAGTTTAGGACACTTTAAACATTTTGCAAAAATGTTGGCCCAACACCAATATCAACAAAGGAATATTTGCCACAAGATGAACATTTTAGTCACTACAAGAAATATGTCAACTTATGACCTTCTGTCAGTGACCCTCGAAGAATTGGTCATAAATTTATAACCATTTTAGACCAATTGGTCAAAAGCTTCCTGGGGGGCTCTAAACCCTAAACTATAACGACCATTTTGGTCAGAAAGGTCATAATTTCATTAGAGAAAATGGTCGTAAAGCTAGTAGCATTGTCCACTTCCTCATGCCTACCTGATAACGACCAATATAAAATGGTCACTACACTTGAGTTTGAATGAATTAGGATGATTAGGCAGCCACCTCAGCAACCTCTCTTATGTGTCACTGTCTAGGTGCCATTTTTGCTTGAGTTTTAATATTCAACAGACAGACGGGGCACACACTGACAGGCGGGACCCATTTGACAGGTGGGGCCGAGCGCTTAATTCGCCCAAAAAAGATGCACGAGGCGGGACTCGAACCCACGACCTCGCGCTTGCTTTTCTTGCATGCTACCGCTAGGCTAGAGAGGGACAGTTGCTCACATCTGGGAGTTTATCTATACATTATATAGAACTACGGCTCTCTCGTATCATTGACAAGTGGGACCTTCCGACCAGGTGGCATCGAACAGAGCAACACTGACAGGTGGGAACCATTTGACAGGTGGGTGAGCGTGGGTGAGCGAGCATTTAATTCCCTAAAAAATGTGCGCTTTAATTCCTAAAAAATGTGCGCTAGCTGGGACTCGAACCCACGACCTGGCGCTCGCTCGCTCGTTCGGTACCGCTGGGCTAGAGAGGGATTGTTGCTAATGTGTGGGTAATTTTCTATATACTATACGAAACCAGGGCTCTCTCGTATCAGTGACAAGTGGGGCCTTCCAACCAGGTGGCGACGGGTGGCATCGAACAGAGCAACACTTAGCGTTTTTCTAGGTCTTCCGACCAGGTGGCGGCGGGCGGCGGCGGAAGCAACCAGCAAGCGTCGCTCGGACGAGGGCAGGGTCGATGGGCGGCGGCCGGCGGCCGAAGCAACCAGTAGGGGCCGCTCGCCTTGCCCACGACCTCGCTGCAGGTGACCTCGCCCACGGCCTTGTGGTGGAAGCAACCAGCAGGGGCGGAGGGGGGGGCGAGGGCGGGGCCCACGACAGGAACGGCGACCTCGCCGCTCGCGTCGCCCACGCATGGGGGACTCGCCGCCACCGAGCATGGGGGACTCGCCACCGCCGCAAGCAGACCTCGCCCACGTATGCACCCCTCTCCTTCCCCCTCCTCTTCCCCCTCTCCTCTCTGTTGATGTCAATGATTTGATGTAGATTTGTTAGGAGAATCTTCAGAGTGATTTGATGTAGGTTTGTTGTAAGCTTGGAAAAATCTATTGGAAATGTCATTGATGAATTTGGTAGAAATTGTGAAGAGAATTTCTGTTGATGAAATTATTAGGAGAATTGTTGTTGATGAAATTGTTAAGAATTCTTTTGGAATTCAGTCAATTGTTACTGGTAAATTATGTTGTCAGCAATCAATAGAACAGAGCTCGAGTTGGTCTTTCCCTGAAACAGGATCCTGGGGTTGATGTAGATTTGATGTTACACCTCTGAAATTTCAGCCTCAAATCCGTGAAAGGACCTGAATATTGATGTAGATTAGATGTAAACTAGGAAACTCTCATTGATGTAGATTTGATGCAATCTTGGAAATGGCATTCATGTAAATTGGCAGTGGTGTTATTGTTGGTGGTTTAACCAAAATAGTTCTTAGTTGCAGCATATATTGTTATTGTTGGTTGTTTAACCACCTCTGTTTTTTGTGAACCATCATGTTTTAGTTAGCTTTTCTTTTCTCCCATGTGAAATCTGTATTTCCATTTGAACTACTTTTTATTGCTCCCATGTGAAATCTGTAAACCATGTGAACTGGACTAAAGTAGTGAGGAATTGGAAATAGCTGAATGTTGTGCTTAGGCAGTTAGCATATAAACTTGGGTGCCTACCTTATTTTCTGGAATTTTAGCTTCCATTACTTCCATCCATTTTCATTAATTAATGTTGATGCACTTAGATTGATTTGCTAAGTTGCAACAATTTGTTGTCTTTGGCAGATGGATAGAAGCTGGATTAGACAAGGAGTTAGAAAGTTTTCGAAAGAACATATGAAAGGAGTTGATGATTTCATGGCATTTGTTCGGGCAAATTTTGCCAACGATGCTCACATTCTTTGCCCATGTTGTGAATGCCTCAACCATCCAAGAATGGCTCAAGGAAGAGTGGAAGATCATCTGCTTCTTCATGGGATGTCCAGCACATATGATAGATGGATATATCATGGAGAACCTTTAGACAGACAACCTCAACATTTTGAAGCTGATACAGAGGCCCCTCATATGATGGGTGATGGTGATGCTGGCATTGATTTCATGGAAAAGGTTTTGCGAGATAATGCTGTTTTGGAGGAAGAAGATGGGCATGAAGATGATAGGATTCCTGACCTATTGAAGGATTTGTACGATGCTGAAGATCGCGCTAATGGACAGAAATCGTTGTTTGCTGAGGTGTTAGAGGAGGCGAAGCGCGCAGCTCATGAAGGGGGTAAATTTTCAAGATTTACCTTCACCGTGAAGTTACTCCACATCAAGTCTTTCTATCGGATTAGCAATGCCGCATTCAACGCAATACTCCGTCTTTTGAGCTTGAAATTCCCTGATAGTTGTGTTCCCAGATCTTATGATGAAGCATTGAGCATAATCCGTAGGCTGGGGCTAGGTTATGTGTCAATACATGTGTGCCCAAATAACTGTGTCTTGTTTCGGAAGGATTTAGCAAAGCATGACAACTGTCCAAAATGCAATGCATCTAGGTGGAAAGATGCTGATGGGAAGAAGTCAATACCGGAGAAGGTACTGAGGCACTTTCCCTTGATACCAAGGCTGCAGCGGATGTTCATCTCGAAGAAATCATCGCGTGAAGTACAGTGGCACAAGCTGAAGCGGCAACCTGTGGACAATGAGCTGAGCCATCCAGCGGATGGAGAGGCATGGAAAGAGTTTGACAGTATACATTTAGATTTTGCTGCAGATCCAAGGAACATAAAACTTGGCATTGCCACAGATGGGTTTAATCCGTTTGGGAACATGAGCACGTCTTATAGCACGTGGCCAGTTTTTGTGGTGCCGTACAACCTGCCACCATGGGCATGCATGGATCAGTCCAACTTCATGATGTCATTGCTTATCCCGGGTCCAGATTCTCCAGGAAAGGATTTTGATGTGTTTATGGAGCCCCTCGTAGAAGAACTGCTCCAGCTCTGGACTAGTGTACCTACATATGATGCCTTGAGTCCGGAAGAAAAGTTCAATCTACGTGCTGCGATCATATGGTCCATCCATGATTTCCCGGCTCTGCACACTCTGTCTGGGAGGATCACAGCGGGTTATCAGGCTTGTGTCCATTGTGACAAAGACCCTTGCTCAAAGAGAATAAGGAACAAGATCTGCTATATTGGGCACCGCCGCTTTTTTCCCCGAAACCATCGCTGGCGAAGAAGCAAAGATTTTAATGGTGAGAATGAAACCCGTGACAAGCCAGCTGAATTCACTAAAGAAGAGCTGGAGCAGCAACTTGAAAGGGTGAAAGATGTGAGATCAGGAAAGCTGGCGAAGAAAAGAAAGCGTGAGGAAGGTCAATGTTGGGACCGGAGGTCTTGTTTGTGGGACCTGCCATACTGGGCTGATCTGAAATTAAGGCATAATCTCGATGTAATGCACATTGAGAAAAACATATGCGAGAATCTGCTAGGGACGTTTCTGAACATTGAAGGGAAGACAAAGGACACGGTTAGTTCTAGGCTTGATTTGGAGGACATGGGCATAAGAGAAGATTTGCATCTACAGCACAATGAAGGTGAAGATTCATTTGAAATTCCACGAGCATGGTATACAATGAATAAAGAACAAAAGCTTGCATTCTGTGAATTCCTAAGAGCGGTGAAATTTCCAGATGGTTATGCTGCTAACCTAGCAAAGTGTGTTACTTCTGATGGATTCAAGCTTTCAGTACTGAAAACCCATGATTGTCACATCCTCCTCCAAAGGATTTTACCGGCGGGCCTCCGAGGAATCATGGACAAGGATATATATGAAGCGGTTGCTGAGCTAGGAAATTTCCTTAGAGAACTGTGCTGCAAAACCCTCAAGTTAACTGTCCTCGAAAGACTTGAAAAAGAAATCCCAATTATTCTTTGCAAGCTCGAGAAGATTTTCCCTCCAGCTTTCTTCACCGTGATGGTCCATTTGGTGGTGCACTTACCCAAAGAGGCAATGCTTATAGGCCTTGTGCAATACGGTCGGATGTACCCAATCGAACGAAGGTTGCTTACTTGTAAGCGTTATGTGCGAAACACGACAAGACCTGAAGGCTCTATTGCTGAAGCATATGTCGTTGATGAGTGCTTGACTTTTTGCTCTAGATACTTTGGTGATGTGGAAACAAGATGGAACTGGCCGGGCAGAAATAGAGAGCGGTCTGATTCGCAAAGTGGTGATGTCTCTGTTTTCAACCATGGTGTGAACTTTCTTGGAGCCTCACAATACTTGGAGGCTGGTGATGAGTATGACAAGATGGTTTTGTTTGTGCTCAGCAATTGCGCCGAGGTTCTACCATATATCCAGTACGTTATATCTTGTGCACTCATTAAATATATTTTTTTTGCTTGGGTTAGCACCAGCCTAATGTTTTAATTCACATGTTTTGTTGGCATTGCAGGAAATGCAAGGAAGAGTTAAATCAGGAAGAAAGCAATATCAATGTTGATAAAAGGGTTGCCAAGGTGTTTGCTAAGTGGTTTAAGAATCATGTCAGATCTTTAGCCACATGTTTTATGTTTCTGTGTTATTCACCCATTGTTAAATACCATTGTTTGCTAAATGGTTTATTTGTGCAGATTGGAAAGTTGCATGAGGAGAAGAAGGTCAGTGATGATCTATTTGCTTTGGCATGCTTACCGGATAAGCGAGTGAGAGTGTATTCAGCATGCATTGCTGACGGTGTCCGGTACCACACCGTTGACCGCGAGGAAAAAAGGAAGACACAGAATAGTGGAATCGTCACTGAGGGGTCACATGATGGTGAGATCATTGACTTCTATGGTCAGTTGAGAAGCATCGTAGAGTTGCAGTACAACTCTAGTGGAGGCATCCATCGCTCGGTTGTCTTATTTCGCTGTGACTGGTTTGAGCTTGGTGGCAAGAAGAGGAGAGACTCTTTTGTCAAATATGATGGCCACTTCAAAAGCATCAACACTGCAAGGTGCTGGTATAAGAGTGATCCATTTATTCTAACAACACAAGCAACAATGGTGTTTTATCTGCCAGACACTCTTTTGCACGGAAAATGGCGAGTTGTGCAAAACTTTCAGCACAGACACTTGTGGAGTGTGACTGAAACTGAAGTGGAAAAGGGCCCCGGTGATGGTGGACTAACATACCAAGATGATGACTCTACGGAAGTTCCGTTGCAAGCTGATGATGACTCTATGGAAGTTCCGGTGCAAAGAAGAGTGCGAAGGGACCGGGAACGTGTGATCGTTGGTGCTGCAACAGTTGAAGGCATCAAGAAAATAAGAAAGGTGGTAGAGGATGGACATGAAAGCGAGGATGAGGAAAACCGGACTGATCATACTATGCTGCAATATTGTAGTGATGATGAGGAAAACAGGAGTGGGCATAGAGTTCCTTATTTTCGTATCGACGACGATGAGTAGCGAATGGACTGGCAAAGGTAAATACTATTACTTGATGTTCTTTGTTTTGGTATCTATGGGACTGGTGACCTGATGTGATCAATCTTCTCTCCAGGTAGAAAAATCCTTGAAGATTCTAGGAGCAAAATGATGATTCTGATGGTTGTAGCAAGATGATGATCCTGATGGTTGTAGCAAAATGATGATCCTGATGGTTGTAGCAATAGTGATGTAGTTATCCTGATTCACAGTGCTTTAAGATTCCAGCAGCAAAATTGAGATGTTATGCTTGCTGTTTTGACCTGAATTGAGATGTTATTGTAGCTGTTATGCTTGCTGTCAAAATGCTGTCTTGTAATGCAAAAGATTGCAAAATGATCATACAGAAGATTTTTTGAACATCTTTAGTTCAAGTTTTGGTCAGAATGTTGTCTTGTAGTTGTTGTGATCATTTAGTAGTTGTTGTGATCATCTTGTAGTTGTTTTGGTCAGAATGTTGTCTTGTAGATGCTATTTTAACTGAAATTTGGTCAGAACTCAAGATGCTATTTTAATTGAATTTTGGTCAGAACTGAAGATGCTATTTTAACTGAATTTTGGTCAGAACTAAAGGTGAGCAAAAAAATATGCGCCAGCGGGGACTCGAACCCACGACCGTGCGCTTGTTTCACTATGTTTCTACCACTGGGCTAGGATGAGGCTATTAGTCTTCCACTCTATGCCAACCTTTTTGAATATATCAAACTAGTCAAGTATGAAGCACACACCTCACTGACAAGTGGGCCACTCGACCCACTCGCTGACAAGTGGGCCATTTTGCTATTGTACCCAAGCTACCAAAAATATGCGCGTGGCCAAAAAATATGCGTGTGCGGGGGCTCGAACCCACGACCGTGCACTTATTTCAATGTGTTTTGACCACTGGGCTAGGAAGAGGCTGTTGGTTTTGTAATCTATGCCCACCCTTTTTAATATATCAAACCAGTCACGTAGCAAACACCGAACTCGCTGATAAGTGGACCCGCTCCCTCTCTTTTCCCCACTTCTCCTCACCACTCGATCCGCTCCCCCTCTCCATCGACGATGCCGCCCACCGCTGCCGGCTCCTTCCTCTCCCACCGCCGGCCTCCCCACCGCCGCCGGCTCCTTCCTCTCCCACCGCTGCCGACTCCTTCCTCTCTCTCTCGAGGTATGCATCCTTCCTCTCTCTCTCCTTCCTGGTTGGATTAGTTTTCTGCTACTGGTTAGATTAGGGTTCTTGCCGTCGCCTAGATTGGATTAGATTAGATTAGATTAGGGTTTGATTTGGTTAGGGTTTGATTGGGACTGCATTAGATTAGATTAGGGTTGGATTATTAGGGATTGGATTATGTTTCCTCACAGATGTTCTTTAATAGATAGATGCTCCATTCCAGCTAATATAGCATTGGAGGTGAGTTATTACTATGGCTTGCTTTAACCAGTGTTGTCCAGGTCATTCTTTCTAAGCATTGGACTATCATCATCCAGTGTTGTCGTCATAGCAGGGCTTCATTGTCCATTTGTACATATGAACTGCATTTGTACAGTAGTTAATTCTCTTAAGATAAGTTGTAATGCATGTTTGTCCTTGGGTGTATTTGGCATATTCTGAATATTAAGTGAAAAAGAAGCTTGTCTCTGTACACTGATACGTCCAAAACGTATCTATAATTTCTGCTTGCTCCATGCCTCTTTTGTGTGATATTGCTATGATATTTATACACTTCCATACACTTTTGATCATATTTGGACTAACCTATTAACTCAGTGCACCCCAGTGCCAGTTTCTGTTTTCTGCTGTTTTTGTATTTCAGGTTTTCCCATTACGTAAACTGCCAGAAAAATCCCGGAAAAATTATATAAAAAATCAGCGTTCCAGAAGCTTCCATGCGGCCAAAGTAGGGCCGGAGGGGGGCCACAGGGGCTCCAGGCGCCCTGCCCAGGCGGCCCCACCCCTGGCCGCCTGGGCCCCCCTTAGCTCCCCTGGCGACCCCCTTTGGCATATATTTAACACCCGTCGAGGAAACCCTGATTCCGGACCCCTTTTCTCCAGACGCAATTCCGATCTCCGCCGCCATTGCCATCAAGCTTCGGGGGACCAGAATTCCTGTGCCGGCACCCTGCCGGGACGGGGAAGTGCCCCCGGATTCATCTCCATCGACGTTGCTTCCTCCCTCCATGATGCGGGAGTAGTTCCTCCTCGGGGCTGAGGTTTCTACCAGTAGCTATGTGGTCAATTCTCTCTCCCATGATGTGATCTTCGTTGTGATCATAGGCTATGTTAATCTAGGGTGATCCCATGATATTTCCCCTTCCTCTATGTATTGGATTGATGTACTCACTTGTCTTTATCTAGTATAATCCCCGAGACCAAGGTGACAGTGGTCTATTGGACATGGATTAGAAAAATATTTTCATGAGTGATTTCCTCTCTTGTGTGTTGATTGAAGATTGAGAGTCTATTGGTGCTTGTCTTTGACTATCCTTTAGATATGTTGTGGTGATTGTGGGACTCTCTTTGGATGGCCGCGGTGACATTGGGAAATCCTTAGATTGAGAACTACGAACTTTGAGGTGTGCTTTTGTAGCCCTACATAATTCTCGTCCTCTCTTGACCACGAAGGAATGACCTCCGGGTGCGTCTCCATTGCATGTTTTATGGGAAATATCATGTGATTCGATTATGTTAATGTTGTTGGGAGTTGCCACTAGTGAAAGTATGAAGCCTAGGCCTTGTTTCCACCATTGCAATACCATTTGTGCTCACGTTTACCACTTGTTTGCTTGCTGCACTTTTTATTATAGATTTATATTACTTTGTTTTGCCATCCATATCACTTGCCATTTAACATCTCTTCGCCGAACTAGTGCACCTATACATCTAACAAGTGTATTAGGTGTGTTGGGGACACAAGAGACTTCTTGTATCTTAGTTGCAGGGTTGCTTGAGAGAGACCATCTTCAACCTCTACTTCCCTGAGTTTGATAAACCTTAGGTCATCCACTTGAGGGAAATTATTGCTGTCCTACAAACCTCTGCGCTTGGAGGCCCAACATAGTCTACAGGAGTAGAAGCGTGCGTAGACATCAAGCTATTTCTGGCGCCGTTGCCGGGGAAGTGAGTGCTTGAAGGTGTATCTTTAGATCTTGCAATTAAATCTTTTTGTTTCTTGTTTTTTATTTCACTAGTTATGCTTATGGACAACCTTGCTATTGGATCGTTGCTTGTGGGAAGACGCCCCACACCTGTGGTGGTTGCTTGTAATGCCCCGGATGTAATACTTTCCCTTTTGGGTATTTAATAAATCTCCGGCTTCATCTATTTCCATTCCGTGCTTTTTGTCTTTCGGGTTTTCGTCGTTTTGTTGTGTGAGTGTGTGGCATTCATGCATATCATGTAGACATGTGCATTGCATTGCATTTGTGTTGTCGGTTGCATCCGGTTCCGCGTGTCCCTTCCCGTTGTCCGTTTCGCGTTCCGGAGCTCCCTCACGTGTCCGTGACGTCCCGTAGGCCTACTTTGTTGTTTGGGCGTTTAACGTTACCGGTGTGCCGCGAGGTTGTTGTGTGTGTTGTTGTTTTGTTGTGTGCAACCCGCCTCTCAAATCTCGTCTCGTTTGGACTCCGTTGGCTTTTCCATCCGTTGTTCGTGTGGGTCCAAAGTGCCTTCACTTTGTGTTCCGGAAACACCCCTATTGCAGTCTACTGCCTTCTCCTAGGCCCATCTAAACTACCCCCGCGATCGGATCCGTCGGATCGCGATCGGAGGGCTCCTAAACACCCCAAGTCTCTAAACCCTAGCAGATCTGCTATATAATAGACCCCTATGTCTATTTTGGGCATCTCTAATTTCTTTCCCCATTTCTCTCCTCAATTTTTCGGATCCATCCAGCCATCCCCACTGCCTTGGGATCATCCCCTCGAAGCCAGTGCCGCCGCAGCTTAAGGATCGGGTCGTCCCGACCTGGATCGCCCGACCAGATCGAGGTCAACGCTCCAGGCAACCCACGATCTGTGCTGCGTTCGCCTCCTTCCCGTCGCCACCTGGACCACATCACCAAAATCCAGCCGGCCCGCAGCTGCTCGCTTCGCTCCACCGAAGGACCCAGCCGACTGGGCTTCCCTCGACGCCAGATCGGTTCGCTCGCTGGGCTACTCGCCCTGGACCACTTCGCCGCGGGCCCGTTCCTCCGCTCGACCGCACCGCCGCCTCGTCAGCTTGCTTCTGCACCGCCGCCTCGTCAGCAGCTCCTCCGCAGCGCGGGCCTCCACCCCTCCAGGCCGGCCGCTTGGCCCACTGCCTTTGCCAGCAGCCTCCCGCGCCGGGGCCCGGATGCCCAGCTCCTCCGCGCAGCCGGTGGGCTCGCCTCGCCGCCGCCAGGCCCAGGCCGGGCCTCCCTCGCTCCACCAGGCCGGGCCTCCTCCTCCTCCAGGTCACCGAGGCCGCGCCGCGCCGCGGGCCACCGCCTCCTCGCGTGGGCCGCCGCGGGCCTATCCGCCCCTTCCTCCGCCGGACCGGGCCCGTAGCCCGTTGACCTGTCCAGATCTGTTTTGAGGTTGACCCCTTTTTCTCACTAAGTCCCAGATCTGTTAATCTGTGATGCAATGTTTGACCTGCCATAACTTTTTGCCTGTTGCTCCGATTCGCGCATATAATATGTCCAGACGTTCGTGGAGACTTGCTCTACGTTTTACCTGTTGTTGTCATGCATGTTAGAGATCATTTAGGTGCTCGTTTTGCTGTTGCAAGAGTGCATCATGATATAAACTGCTGCTATGTGATGTTTTTATGTCATCTTTGCCATGTGATATCTTTTAGCTCGCTTGTCCGAATGATGCAAATGACACGTCCACGTGTTCGTCTTGCCATGCTCTACGTGTTGAATGTGATAGGTTGCATGGTAGATTTATTATTGCCTTGGTATAATCGTTGCAAAGTGCCATGTGGCTGTGATGTTATTTCACTTGTTATGAAATGCCATCTTGTTGAGCTCGTTGCAATCGTTGTGTTTACCTCCATGATGCATGCTTGTGTGTTTCGGGATCACCTTCATGTGTACTTTGATGAGGTGCTTACCTCTTGCCATGTTTAGTTTCGAGGTGACTTAAACATGCTCTTTTATATGCCATGATGACATTGCTGTTTTAGGACTTAGTGGATTTTTCACCAAGTCTGAAATCTGTAACATTCCGATGCCATGTTTGTGTGATGTTCTAGGACAAAGCATGATAGTTTTGGAGTGGTTTTTGATTGTTCCTTGTAGTATATATTGTTGTCTTTCCATCCATGTCCTCACATGTCCATTTAAGTGGCTGTAGCATGTTTATCTTTTGCTCCAAAGTTTCAATAAAATTTTGCTGCCAGAATTTTATTGTCAAGTTCAATATGTCCAAGATCATTGCTATTGATCCGTGACTCCGTTGGGGGTGCACCTTGGACATAGTTGCTGTAGTATATGTCTAGTTTGTGTTCATGTCCTTTGCCATGTAATTTGAGTGTTGTAGCTTAATTATTTTGAGCTCCGAAGTTGCTATGTTGCTGTAATTTTCAGCTTTCGCTCAAATCTTGTTTCGGGCATAACTTTTAGCCCGTAACTCCGATTTCAGCGAATCTTATATCAAACTTGATTGATTTTCTGTGTAGAGTAATAATATCAGATTGTTATCATGTTTTGAGGTGATTTGCTTGAGTGATATTTTCCGTGCTCCGTGTGCATCCTTAGTGCATCCATCATGCATCCATCTTTTTCGAGTGCGCATTGCATCTTGTTGATTGGTGCTTGGTGTGATTGTTTTGTTTAGAGCCGGAAGCTGAGACCGAGTACGAAGTCGAGCACGAGGTTTCCAATGAGGTTGAGCACGAGGACCCTTCTTACGATCCGAACGACTTCTCTTCAGGCAAGATGACCGAACCCCGATAACATTACTATCTTTGCCTATTGCTAGTAGTCTCGATCTATAGTTTTGCCTCGATGCCCATGATCTTCTTGTCAGCCTCCTACTTGTAACCAATTGCCATGTTTAACCAACCTACCTATGCAAACCGTTGCTTGGCTAAGTACGCTTCGCTCAGCCCTTCTTATAGCATTGTTAGTTGCAGGTGAAGATCGAAGATGCTTGCTTCATGATGAAGTTTGGTTGGGTTATATCACACTATATAAATGCTTAAAATGAAATCATCTATATATTGGCAAGGGTGGAAGGCTAAGCCTTTTGCTTGGTGATTTGTTCCACTCATGCCGTTAGGAACCGTATAAACCGGTGTTATGTTCTTTGATTATGCGTTCCTAACACGGTTGGGGTGTATGGGACCCCCTCGATAAACCGCTAAGCGCTAAGTCTTTTCCAGCAAGTCCCAACATTGGTACTATTTGCCTAATAACAAACTAAACTTGCATAGGGAGTTATAAACCCTTTTTCTTAATCAACAACCCCGGGCCAGTGCTCCACATGAGTGTTGGTCCGAAACGGGCAACCTGTGGGGCCACCTCGAGGAAACTCAAGGTCTGGTAAAAACCCGTAGCTTGTCCCATCCGGTCGTGGCCTGAGACGAGATACGCGCGGCTACTATCAGGGTGTCGGCATGCCGGGAGGATTTGCTGGATTAGCCTTACCTTAGCTCGGTATATCTTGAGCACGGGATTCCGAGGATACTCGGGTCTTCCCACTTTGGAGTTGCGACTCCGCGGATCGTGGGCTTGTAATGGGTCAAGTTGGAACACCCCTGCAGGGTTTGAACTTTCGAAAGCCGTGCCCGCGGTTATGTGGCAGATGGGAGCTTGTTAATTCCGGTTGTAGATAACTTGACACAATGTTTCTAATACACTACCAGCGTGTGTTCCGTGACTGTCAATTTCCGAATAGGGATTCGGGAGTTGAACACGGAGGGGTTATGCTTGTTGAGCTTGTAGCTAGGATCACTTCGTGATCACTTCTCGCCGAGGCCTTCTCTTCTCGCTCTCACTTACGTAAGCTAGATGCTAGTTGCTGCTGCAGACACTTATTCTTTTCTTCAGCCTTTTCCTCACCCAAAGGCTTAGATAGTCTTGTTACCCGGAGACGGGATTGTTGAGTCCTCTGTGGCTCACAGTTACTTCACCACACCAGATGCAGGTCCAGCTATGAGCTATCCAGGTGATGGCACCGAGCTGGATTGGGAGTTCGACGAGGAGCGTAGTCGGTACTATGTGCGATACCCGGATGATCAGTAGTGGAGACTCTTACTAGGATTCGATCCGCCTGTGGTTTTATTTATCTAAGTTTGGTACTTTGACATTTGGATTTTGCCCTTAGAGGGTTGTGATGTTCTTAATGTATGATGTTTGAGACTTGTACTGTTATTCTGTGACATGGCGAGTGTAAGCCAACTATTTTCTGTTTACTATCCCCTCTTTTACATGAGTTGTGCAAAGATTACCAAACTTGAGATCATTCTAGGATGGATTTATGCCTTTAAGTCGTGCCTCGACACGTAGGAGGTATAACTCCATCCTGGGCATTACAAGTTGGTATTCAGAGCCTTCTCCAACCTAGGAGCCCCCACTGTTTGATCGAATCGTTGACGGTCGAGTCTAGGCACACACTGAAAACTTTTTGAGTCCTATATTATATCGGAGAGTAGGATTTCTTTGCTTCTCATCCCCTTTCTCTCTGGTGAGGACTCCTGACGTCTACTCTTGTCTCTCCTATCTTCAAAAATTGCACAAATTGTTTTTTAGGAATCCCGCGAGTATTCTGGGATTGTTTCGATGTTCTTGTGACAAGGATATTGTTCTCGATGCCTCCTGTTACCGAGGAGTTGAGCTTCGGGGTATCATTGACACAAGCATACCGCGGCAGTACTAAATACTTAAGACGGCCGACATCGAAAATCTCCCCTATAGGGCCAGTGGCAAGATAACCCCGACATCACCCAGTACTGGGGAGGTAGTTCGGGAGTATTGCCATAGCTTGTTATAGTGGATGCTTTTCGAAGGTCCGAGGTACACAGTTTCCGAGAAAGACTGGTTATGTGTTGAAGGATGGATACACCTGGATGTAGGTTAGAGTTGATGCGTGGTGCTTCCCGTGTATCCCCAACACCTGATTGCATAACTGGAATCTTTCAGAAATCTATAGGTGGGTTTTATCCAGTAGATCGTAGGCATTCTTCCAACGAATGCAGGTTAGTGAGTTCGGGGTTCGACATTGAGTGAAGTGGTTATATGACCGATGTTACTATCAGGAGTTGCATCTTAAAGGGTCCTTGGCTATGCTGATCCGGGGATTGCAAAACCTTTTCGTAACTCGTTCATATGCTTTCAGCACAAAGATGTTAGAACGAAACTCCTCTCTTGTGTTTGTTCCCGTCTGTACCTTGTTGTTTTTCTTATTTTATCCTTTTGTCCCCTATGTGGCTTCTCGTGAAGATTGATGTTATCATTTAACTGAGAATATCATTCGTTCCTCTTGTTCGGATGATTTCATTCGTTCTTATTGTTCGAATGATTATTGTGAAGACTTGTTGAAATTCATTCCATTGATTCAGCTTATTCCTTTTTGTCAATCAATTGCTGATTCGTGGTCATCTCTTACAGGATGGCTCCGAAAAGGATTCCCAACGCTAACCCAGAGGTGGAAGAGGTTCCAGAACATCCTCCTTCCCCTCCTCCTCCGCCTGAGGCTTGGAGAGCAATTATGCAGACTACAGCCCAGAACACTCAGTTGATGATGTAGATGATGAAGCAGATGCAAGCTATGCAAGCTAATCAGGGTGTTCCAGGGAATCAAGGCAACTTCTTCCAGCAGCACCATGCTACTCTCAACCAGTTCCTGGCTAACAATCCTAAAGCTTTCAGTTACTGTGTCGACCCTCTTGATGCTGAGGATTGGTTGACCGACATAAAGAAGCATTTTGAGTGCAGTAACGTGAAGGAAGATGATTATGTGAAGTTTGCAGCCTTCCAACTGAAAGATCAAGCAGCTGACTGGTGGCAGCAGTACAAAGACTCCAGGCCAGGTCAAGTGATCTCTTGGGAGAATTTCTGCAAGGATTTCCGTTCGCACCACATTCCTACAAGTGTCATCGAGGGTATGCGTGAGCAATTCCGCAACCTGAAGCAGGGCTCCATGACAGTCTATCAGTATAATGTCAAGTTCCAAAACCTCGCTCGCTATGCTAAGCAAGATATTCCGGATGCCAAGAGTAAAATCTACCAGTTCCGTGGAGGTCTCAAAGATGAACTTCAGCTTGCTCTCACTTTGTTCGAGCCCGATGAATTCGACAAGTTCTATAACATGGCTTTGAAACAAGAACCAGCTCAGCTTAAGATGGAGGCTTCTAAGAAGAGAATTCGAGATGCTGTTCACTCTTCCTCATCGTCTCAGTTGGCTGCGAAACAACAGAAATTCTGGCTTCCTCCTCCTCCAGTGATTCGAGCTCCATACAACAACTCCAACTACTCCAACAACAAGAACTCTAGTGGACGTGGTTTCTCCCACCCACCCAACCCGAGCAACCAGTCGAAGAAGCAGTTTCAGTCTCAAGGCTCCAAGTCAAGTGGCTCTCATTTCCGTCCTCTCTCAGAAGTGACTTGCAACAAATGCACTCAGAAAGGTCACTATGCCAACAGATGTCCGAATCCGAAGCGTCTTCCACCTCCTCCACCTGTGAGTTCAGCTATTGTCAGGCATGATCCAAAGGCTGCAAGGGTCAATCTGATGAATGCAGCACAAGCGGAGAATTCTTCTGATGTCATTTTGGGTAACCTTCTAGTGAACTCTATCCCTGCTAAAGTGTTATTTGATTCGGGTGCTTCTTGCTCTTTTATGTCATATCCATTTGCATCCAAGAATAATGTTCACTCTGAAGCTTTGCCAAGACCTTTGAGTGTCATATCACCTGGCAAGAGATTGAGTTCTAGTATGGTGGCTCCGAATGTTTCTATTCGCATGGGTGATTATCGATTTTTGGCTTCTCCGGTGATTCTCGACAATTCTGACATCGACCTCATCCTTGGAATGGATTGGCTTTCTCAGCATGATGCTCACATTGATTGTGCTCAAAAGGAAGTCAAGATGACTCATTCTGATGAAGATGTGATTATCTTTGCTTCAAGGGATAACACTATCCGGCTTTTCTCTCTTAATGATAAGGGCGAAATTAATGCCATATCTCAAATTCCGGTGGTGAACGAATATCAAGACGTCTTTCCTGAAGAACTTCCAGGCATGCCTCCACACCGTCAGGTGGAATTTGTAATTGAACTCGAGCCGGGTACTGAGCCAGCATGCCGGCGTCCGTACAAGCTCTCTCCAGAAGAATTGAAGGAATTGAAGAAACAGTTGGATGAACAGGAGCGTATGGGTCTCATCCGACCTAGTACATCTCCGTGGGGCTGTGGTGTCTTATTTGTCAAGAAGAAAGATGGCACGGAGCGTCTCTGTGTTGATTACCGGCCATTGAACAAGAAGACGATTAAGAACAAGTATCCGCTCCCCAACATCAACGAACTCTTTGAGCAGCTCAAAGGAGCTAAAGTGTTCTCTAAGCTTGACCTCCGAATGGGCTATCATCAAATTCGCATTCGCGAGGAAGACATTCCCAAGACGGCCTTCAGAACGAGCTAAGGTTCATACGAGTATACCGTCATGTCCTTCGGTCTCGCCAATGCTCCTCCTACCTTTTCAAGGATGATGCATTACATCTTCAACCCCTATACTGGCGAGTTTGTGCTTGTGTATCTGGATGATATTCTGGTGTTTTCCAAGAATGAAGAAGATCACGAAAAGCACTTACGTCTGGTTCTTGATCGACTCCGAGAGCATAAATTCTATGCCAAGTTCTCCAAGTGCGAGTTTTGGCTCGATAAGGTTTTGTACCTGGGCCACATCATCTCAGCTGACGGTATTGCGGTTAATCCCGAGAAAGTTGAAGCAATTGTCAACTGGGAAACTCCTCAGAACGTCAAGCAGCTCCGCAGTTTTCTGGGTCTTGCCAGCTATTGCAGAAGGTTTGTTGAAAACTTCTCCAAGATTGCCAAGCCTCTTTCCAACTTGCTTCAGAAGAATGTCAAATACTTTTGGTCTCCCGAGTGTGAAGTGGCTTTCAAAACTCTCAAAGATAAGCTTGTCTCTGCTCCAGTTCTGACTCCTCCGGATGAATCCAAGCCCTACGAAGTATTCTGTGATGCTTCTCTTCAAGGTCTTGGTGGTGTGCTTATGCAAGATAAGAGAATTGTGGCATACACTTCTCGTCAGCTTAAGCCAAGTGAGAAGAACTATCCCACACACGATCTCGAGCTAGCAGCTGTGGTACATGATCTGATTACGTGGAGACATCTGTTGTTGGGCAGAAAGGTCGACATCTTCACTGATCACAAGAGCTTGAAGTACATCTTCACACAGCCGCATCTGAACCTCCGCCAGACTCGTTGGGTTGAAATGATCCAAGAGTATAATCCCAGCATTGAATACACTCCTGGCAAGGCGAATGTGATTGCAGATGCTTTGAGCAGAAAAGCATATTGCAACAGCCTTCTTATCAAGCCATACCAGCCTGAGCTTTGCGAAGCATTCAGGAAACTCAACCTCCAAGTTGTTCCGCAGGGTTTTCTTGCAAATCTCCAAATTGCTCCTACCTTGGAAGATCAAGTCCGTGAGGTCCAACTCAGTGATACCATGGTGAAGAAAGTGAAACATGGGATTGCAAAGGGCACTCCAAAATACAAGTGCTTCCGTGTTGATGAGAGAGATACCTTGTTCTTCGAGGACAGACTCGTTGTTCCCAAAGGTGATCTCAGGAAGCTCATAATGGAAGAAGCTCATGATTCTCTCCTTTCCATTCATCCTGACAGTTCAAAGATGTACCAAGATCTCAAGCAGTCTTACTGGTGGACACGCATGAAAAGGGAAATTGCCCAATTCGTGAATGAATGTGATGTATGCAGAAGAGTGAAAGCAGAACGTCAACGTCCAGCCGGTCTTCTCCAACCTCTTCCTATTCCCGAGTGGAAGTTCGACCACATTGAAATGGACTTCGTCACTGGTTTTCCTAAATCCAAGCGAGGGAATGATGCTATCTTCGTGGTGATTGACAAGCTTACCAAAGTCGCTCACTTCCTACCAGTCAAGGAATCAATCAATGCAGCTCAACTTGCAGAGCTGTACACTTCCAGAATTGTGTCCCTACATGGCATTCCTCAAGTTATATCCTCAGACCATGGAAGCTTGTTCACATCAAGGTTCTGGGACTCCTTTCAGTCCGCCATGGGCACGAAGATCAGGTTCAGCACTGCTTTTCACCCTCAGACTAGTGTTCAAGTCGAGCGCGTGAATCAGATTCTAGAAGACATGCTCAGAGCCTGTGTCATCTCCTTCGGCATGAAATGGGAAGACTGCCTTCCATTTGCCGAGTTCTCTTACAACAACAGCTTTCAAGCAAGTGCAGGCAAAGCACCATTTGAAATTCTCTATGGCAGAAAGTGCCGTACCCCTCTCAACTGGTCTGAAACAGGCGAACGCCAACTCCTTGGCAATGACTTGATCTCAGAAGCCGAAGAAATGTGCAAAGTCATACGTGAGAATCTCAAGGCCGCTCAGTCGCGTCAAAAGAGCTACTATGACGGAAAGCATCGTGATTTGGCTTTCGACATCGGTGATCATGTCTATCTCCGAGTTTCTCCGATGAAAGGAACCCAAAGATTCGGTATCAAAGGAAAACTTGCTCCTAGATACGTCGGGCCTTTCAAGATTCTTGGCAAAAGAGGCGATCTAGCCTATCAACTTGAGCTCCCTCCCAACTTTGCAAATGTTCATGATGTCTTCCATGTGTCTCAACTTCGCAAATGCTTCAAGGCACCTGAGCGCATGATTCCGTTTGAGGAGATTGATCTTCAACAAGACCTGTCCTACCGAGAGCATCCAGTTGCAATTCTCGAAGAAACCGAACGCAAGACCCGCAACAAGTCCATCAAGTTTCTGAAAGTCAAGTGGTCACATCACACCGACCGAGAAGCTACCTGGGAACGAGAAGATCATCTTCGTTCCGAGTGCCCTTCCTTTTTCCAGTCCTAGATCTCGGGACGAGATCTTTTTGTAGTAGAGGAGAGTTTGTAATGCCCCGGATGTAATACTTTCCCTTTTGGGTATTTAATAAATCTCCGGCTTCATCTATTTCCATTCCGGGCTTTTTGTCTTTCGGGTTTTTGTCGTTTTGTTGTGTGAGTGTGTGGCATTCATTCATATCATGTAGACATGTGCATTGCATTGCATTTGTGTTGTCGGTTGCATCCGGTTCCGCGTGTCCCTTCCCGTTGTCCGTTTCACGTTTCGGAGCTCCCTCACGTGTCCGTGACGTCCCATAGGCCTACTTTGTTGTTTGGGCGCTTAACGTTACCGGTGTGCCGCGAGGTTGTTGTGTGTGTTGTTGTTTTGTTGTGTGCAACCCGCCTCTCAAATCTCGTCTCGTTTGGACTCCGTTGGCTTTTCCATCCGTTGTTCGTGTGGGTCCAAAGTGCCTTCACTTTGTGTTCCGGAAACACCCCTACTGCAGTCTACTGCCTTCTCCTAGGCCCATCTAAACTACCCCCGCGATCGGATCCGTCGGATCACGATCGGAGGGCTCCTAAACACCCCAAGTCTCCAAACCCTAGCAGATCTGCTATATAATAGACCCCTATGTCTATTTTGGGCATCCCTAATTTCTTTCCCCATTTCTCTCCTCAATTTTTCGGATCCATCCAGCCATCCCCACTGCCTTGGGATCATCCCCTCGAAGCTAGTGCCGCCGCAGCTTCAGGATCGGGTCGTCCCGATCTGGATCGCCCAACCAGATCGAGGTCAACGCTCCAGGCAACCCACGATCTGTGCTACGTTCGCCTCCTTCCCGTCGCCACCTGGACCACATCACCGTAATCCAGCCGGCCCGCAGCTGCTTGCTTCGCTCCACCGAAGGACCCAGCCGACTGGGCTTCCCTCGACGCCAGATCGGTTCGCTCGCTGGGCTACTCGCCCTGGACCACTTCGCCGCGGGCCCGTTCCTCCGCTCGACCGCACCGCCGCCTCGTCAGCTCGCTTCCGCACCGCCGCCTCGTCAGCAGCTCCTCCGCAGCGCGGGCCTCCACCCCTCCAGGCCGGCCGCTCGGCCCACTACCTTCGCCAGCATCCTCCCCGCGCCGGGGCCCGGAGGCCCAGCTCCTCCGCGCAGCCGGTGGGCTCGCCTCGCCGCCGCCAGGCCCAGGCCGGGCCTCCCTCGCTCCACCAGGCCGGGCCTCCTCCTCCTCCAGGTCACTGAGGCTGCGCCGCGCCGCGGGCCACCGCCTCATCGCGTGGGCCGCCGCAGCCCCCGCGGGCCCATCCGCCCCTTCCTCCGCCGGACCGGGCCCGTAGCCCGTTGACCTGTCCAGATCTGTTTTGAGGTTGACCCCTTTTTCCCACTAAGTCCCAGATCTGTTAATCTGTGATGCAATGTTTGACCTGCCATAACTTTTTGCTTGTTGCTCCGATTCGCGCATATAATATGTCCAGACGTTCGTGGAGACTTGCTCTACGTTTTACCTGTTGTTGTCATGCATGTTAGAGATCATTTAGGTGCTCGTTTTGCTGTTGCAAGAGTGCATCATGATATAAACTGCTGCTATGTGATGTTTTTATGTCATCTTTGCCATGTGATATCTTTTAGCTCGCTTGTCCGAATGATGCAAATGACACGTCCACGTATTCGTCTTGCCATTCTCTACGTGTTGAATGTGATGGGTTGCATGGTAGATTTATTATTGCCTTGTTATAATCGTTGCAAAGTGCCATGTGGCTGTGATGTTATTTCACTTGTTATGAAATGCCATCTTGTTGAGCTCGTTGCAATCGTTGTGTTTACCTCCATGATGCATGCTTGTGTGTTTCGGGATCACCTTCCTGTGTACTTTGATGAGGTGCTTACCTCTTGCCATGTTTAGTTTCGAGGTGACTTAAACATGCTCTTTTATATGCCATGATGACATTGCTGTTTTAGGACTTAGTGGATTTTTCACCAAGTTTGAAATCTGTAACGTTCCGATGCCATGTTTGTGTGATGTTCTAGGACAAAGCATGATAGTTTTGGAGTGGTTTTTGATTGTTCCTTGTAGTATATATTGTTGTATTTCCATCCATGTCCTCACATGTCCATTTAAGTGGCTGTAGCATGTTTATCTTTTGCTACAAAGTTTCAATAAAATTCTGCTGCCAGAATTTTATTGTCAAGTTCAATATGTCCAAGATCATTGCTATTGATCCGTGACTCCGTTGGGGGTGCACCTTGGACATAGTTGCTGTAGTATATGTCTAGTTTGTGTTCATGTCCTTTGCCATGTAATTTGAGTGTTGTAGCTTAATTATTTTGAGCTCCGAAGTTGCTATGTTGCCGTAATTTTCAGCTTTCGCTCAAATCTTGTTTCGGGCATAACTTTTAGCCCGTAACTCCGATTTCAGCGAATCTTATATAAAACTTGATTGATTTTCTGTGTAGAGTAATAATATCAGATTGTTATCATGTTTTGAGGTGATTTGCTTGAGTGATATTTTCCGTGCTCCGTGTGCATCCTTAGTGCATCCATCATGCATCCATCTTTTTCGAGTGCGCATTGGATCTTGTTGATTGGTGCTTGGTGTGATTGTTTTGTTTAGAGCCGGAAGCTGAGACCGAGTACGAGGTCGAGCACGAGGATTCCAACGAGGTTGAGCACGAGGACCCTTCTTACGATCCGAACGACTTCTCTTCAGGCAAGATGACCGAACCCCGATAACATTACTATCTTTGCCTATTGCTAGTAGTCTCGATCTATAGTTTTGCCTCGATGCCCATGATCTTCTTGTCAGCCTCCTACTTGTAACCAATTGCCATGTTTAACCAACCTACCTATGCAAACCGTTGCTTGGCTAAGTACGCTACGCTCAGCCCTTCTTATAGCATTGTTAGCTGCAGGTGAAGATCGAAGATGCTTGCTTCATGATGAAGTTTGGTTGGGTTATATCACACTATATAAATGCTTAAAATGAAATCATCTATTTATTGGCAAGGGTGGAAGGCTAAGCCTTTTGCTTGGTGATTTGTTCCACTCATGCCGTTAGGAACCGTATAAACCGGTGTTATGTTTCTTGATTATGCGTTCCTAACACGGTTGGGGTGTGTGGGACCCCCTCGATAAACCGCTAAGCGCTAAGTCTTTTCCAGCAAGTCCCAACATTGGTACTATTTTCCTAATAACAAACTAAACTTGCATAGGGAGTTATAAACCCTTTTTCTTAATCAACAACCCCGGGCCAGTGCTCCACATGAGTGTTGGTCCGAAACGGGCAACCTGCGGGGCCACCTCGAGGAAACTCAAGGTCTGGTAAAAACCCGTAGCTTGTCCCATCCGGTCGTGGCCTGAGACGAGATACGCGCGGCTACTATCAGGGTGTCGGCACGCCGGGAGGATTTGCTGGATTAGCCTTACCTTAGCTCGGTATATCTTGAGCACGGGATTCCGAGGATACTCGGGTCTTCCCACTTTGGAGTTGCGACTCCGCGGATCGTGGGCTTGTAATGGGTCAAGTTGGAACACCCCTGCAGGGTTTGAACTTTCGAAAGCCGTGCCCGCGGTTATGTGGCAGATGGGAGCTTGTTAATTCCGGTTGTAGATAACTTGACACAATGTTTCTAATACACTACCGGCGTGTGTTCCGTGACTGTCAATTTCCGAATAGGGATTCGGGAGTTGAACACGGAGGGGTTATGCTTGTTGAGCTTGTAGCTAGGATCACTTCGTGATCACTTCTCGCCGAGGCCTTCTCTTCTCGCTCTCACTTACGTAAGCTAGATGCTAGTTGCTGCTGCAGACACTTATTCTTTTCTTCAGCCTTTTCCTCACCCAAAGGCTTAGATAGTCTTGTTACCCGGAGACGGGATTGCTGAGTCCTCTGTGGCTCACAGTTACTTCACCACACCAGATGCAGGTCCAGCTGTGAGCTATCCAGGTGATGGCACCGAGCTGGATTGGGAGTTCGACGAGGAGCGTAGTCGGTACTATGTGCGATACCCGGATGATCAGTAGTGGAGACTCTTACTAGGATTCGATCCGCCTGTGGTTTTATTTATCTAAGTTTGGTACTTTGACATTTGGATTTTGCCCTTAGAGGGTTGTGATGTTCTTAATGTATGATGTTTGAGACTTGTACTGTTATTCTGTGACGTGGCGAGTGTAAGCCAACTATTTTCTGTTTACTATCCCCTCTTTTACATGAGTTGTGCAAAGATTACCAAACTTGAGATCATTCTAGGATGGATTTATGCCTTTAAGTCGTGCCTCGACACGTAGGAGGTATAACTCCATCCTGGGCATTACATTGCTCCTCCCCCTACTGAAATTGTGCCCTATAAAATACCAGCTGGTATTATCGATTATGTTTTGGCTAATCGTTATGCACGAGACAGACATCTCGGTGAACACTTGCTATATCTGTCACAACTATGTTCATTATTTCAGCTTGCAGGTGTATCAAGGGAGTTTGTCATGAGGAAATTGTTCGCCGTATCACTTATAGATAAAGCTTCAGAATGGTATAGGCTACTAGATGACTCTCACCTGCTGGATTGGGAAGAGATCCAGTCTCTCTTTTACTCCAAGTTTTATCCTCTTCATGAAGTCCATGAGAATAGGAATTATGTTTATAATTTCTATCCTCATGACGGAGAGAGCATAGCTCAAGCTTGGGGGAGACTGAAAACGTTAATGCTAAAATGTCCTAACCATGGGCTCCCCAAAGATATGATTATTACTAATTTCTATGCGAGGCTTTCTCGACAGAATAAAGATTTGCTCGACGCTTCCTCTATGGGTTCTTTCACAAACGAAAAGATTGATGCTAAATGGGAACTCCTTGAAAGAATTCAACGCAACACTGAAGATTGGGAGATCGACAAAGGTAAAGAGTCAGGTATAATTTATGAGTATGATTGCATTAAGTCCTTTGTTGAAACTACAAGTTTTAATAAGTTTAGTGCCAAGTTTGGACTTGATTCTCAACTCCTTGTTGATTTCCTCAAATCTTTTGCTTCACATCTTAATATGCCTAAGGAGGATTGGATCAAGCATCATAAACCTTTTAAAGAGATTTGCAAAGAAAATGAAATTGTTCATGATGATTGCAACATGCATGATCCAATTCCTAAAAATGAAGTTTTATATAAGCATGTTAATTTTTGTGGAGTGGATAGAACTTGTGAAAGGCCTATGATTGAAGAAGAGAAGTATTGTAAGCAACATAAGCATGAAAGTACAATCACTTGGGTCAGAGATTTAAATGAAAATGCTAGAGAGTTGTGTGACCTTTATCCTTTTACTTGTGAACTTTGCTGTACAGAGGGTCACTTTAATTTTCAATGCATGAACTTTCAAAACATAACTGTTGACCAGTTGTGTGATAACATGATCACCTATGATCTTTATGATGAGCTTATGTTATTTTTGATGTGTGAAGAGTTATCAGAAAAGACTTCTTGGCTGGATGTTAATGCCATAGGAATAAAAAACACTTTGTGAAATTGCCATCTCTATTGTGTTGTTAATTGCCATGAAAATGATTACATAAGTAAGATTAGAAAGGAGGGAACTTTACCAAAGTATAAAAATGTCTCTTATATTTCTGCTAATAAAAAGGAGAGTTTCTCCCAAGTTTCCCCTATTGTTTCTAATGATAAACCAGGATATGTGGAGAAGCTTCACCTCCAACCACTCCCTCCTAAGGTGAAGAAGAAGAAAAAGAAGAGGAGGAGGAAGAGGAGCAGGAAAGAAGAAGAATGGGTATCAACCTGGCCTGAGCATATTCCTCCATCAACTTTTATCCTAACGGTTGTAAGTTTAAAGAAGAAGGTGAAGTTTATTGCCTTAATTATCATCTTGATGATACGTCCGTAGGTACTATTGAAGATGATTTTGATTATGATATGCATGTTACTTATTGTGATTGGGAAAATGATGATAATGATACTTATGATCTTGAAAATCTTTTTGCTACCAACTCTGAAAGTGATGATATGGGAAGCTCTAAGCTTGGGGATGATAGGATTGCAAATCCTTTACCCACTAGTGATGTGATAATTGATAATTCTTTTGCTAGTAAGAATAAAGACAACATGTTTACAAATATAGTTGCTAGCAATGATAATGCTCTTCTCTACTATGATGATGTTATAACTCCAATCTATAGTGATTATAAAGGTACCTATGACATAAAGAGAAATTATCCTTATGAAACTTGTCATAATCTTGGAGGGAATTACTCCCTTGTTGAACACCATCTTCCTAATACACAATTAATCTATAGTGTTCAAGTTGTTTATGATAGTCCTACTCCCACTATTACCAATGAGAAAGATTATGCTTATGTGGAGAGTAAGAGTACCTTTTTGCATGTGGATCATGGTAACAATGCTTTATGTATTGCTTATATTGTTGAGTTCATCCATGATGCCACTGAAATTTATAATGAGAGAGGGAGACTTGGTTCTAAATATCTTAATAATAAGAAGTTTCCTCTCTTTATGGTGAATATTTTGAAGTTATGCTTGTTTTGCCTTCCTATGCTAGTTGCTTTGTGCTTCAATGAATTATTCTATTGCAATATTCCTATGCATAGGAAGCATGTTAGGCTTAAATGTGTTTGATATTTGCTTCTTGATGCTCTCTTTTGCTCTTCAACTCTTATTCCTACGAGAGCATCATTAAAGCCTTAAGCCTATCTTTATGGCTATAAAGAAAGAGCTCTAGGGAGACAACCCTTGTTATCTTTGCTTTCAGTTTGTTCTTTCAGTTTTTAGTGGTCTTGATGTTTGTTACTACTGTAGCAACATCATTGTATCTTTACTTTTCAGCTTTGTGCCAAGTGTAGCCTCTGATTGCAAGAAAGTTCAAAAGTTGTGACGTGCTGTCCAGGAAACAGATTCTGTCCTTGGACAGAAAAATTCGTATAAAATCACCAGATCATCTTTTTCGTCTGAATTTTTTCGACAGCGTGCTCTATACAATTGTCTTTCGGGCATCTGTTCTAAGTTTTTTTATTAGAGTTTCAGAAGTACCCCGAAAAAATCATTTACTACCTGCTGGTCTGTTTTTCACAGATTATGTCATGTTTTGCCTTTCCTTCATTTTGCAAACCTTGAGCTTGCTTTTTCTTTGCAAAAACCTTTTGGAAATCTTGAGAAACAGTAGACCTTCAAGAATATCCTTATTTCCAGCAAGGAACACTTATTTTATTATGGGTACTAACCTCGCTAATCAGATTATGATGAGTTATGTATGAAGGGAGTTTTCAAGTGTGCGAGGGAAGATGATAAAAAGATTCAGGAGTGTCAAACGCTCAAGCTTGGGGATGCCCCCATGCACCCCCAAGAAATAGTCAAGAAGACTCAAGCGTCTAATCTTGGGGATGCCCCCGTGCATCCCCTTCTCCATCAACATTATCAGTTCGTCTTTCGTTCCACTATATTTTTATCACTTCATGTGTTATGTGCTATGATTGGAGCGTCTTGCTTTTAGTTTTCCTTTTTAGTTTTCTTTAGCTTTTCTTGCTGTTCATAACGAGTTGGAACTCAGCTTTCTTTGTGTGGGAGAGAAACACGCTCCACTTCAACCTAGAACATAACATAGAATTTTCATGTCTATCTTTGCTGTGTGTGTTCTTGGTCTTTCAATAGCTACTATCATGCTTAGCTCTTAGTTTCTATGCTTATCTTTTTAAAGAGCTTTTGTTTAGTTGGTCGCTGGAACTCTCTTTATTTATCATGCTTATCTTATTGAGAGAGTTGGCTTCTGTCGCATTGGTCGATATGTCTATGATAAAAATGCTACGTACATAATGGTGCTTAGTAGTTCATGTTTTCTTATGGTTAGTCTCAAATAGCTGGGGGGTTCCCAATGTGTTATTAGAGTACCAACATGATTTGTTTGCCTATGATGTGGTATGGTTTAGTGATATCTTCCTTCAAGAATTTATTTTGATTGACTTGGCGTATGCTCACGCATATTTAAGACTGTAAAGAAAGTCTGTCAAGCCTTGATGATCTTTTATTTCTGAGTAGTGATATAACTTCCATGCCTGATTCAATGTTGCTTTGTCGCTCTGCATGATTATGACCGTCATTGCTCTCTTAGTTGGTCGCTCCCAGTCTTTTGCTAACCTCCACCTGTACTAAGCAGACTGACTGCTTGTGCATCCAAAATCCTTTAAACCAGTTATGCGATATGAGTCCACCATACCTTCCTATACATGGTATTTACCTACCATTCCTAACGAAGACTTTCATGTACCATCTCGAAATTATTCAAAAAAGCATTTCTTTATTGTGCCTCTGTTTTAGCTCATGAGGAAGTAGTAGTTAATTCATGATCTTTTTAAGTTGGACAAGCTTCACCTCGGGATTGCATGTCTAATGTGCAAACCCATAATACGAGAAGAAACTGGCATAAAGTGCGCCCGGCTCATTAAAAATAATACAAACAAACAAACCCTCCTTCACGCTTTGTTCATGAGAAATCAGAAAACTTTGGCAGTGATAAACAAAGGAGATTAAGAGGATGTGATCGTCCTCATTCGGGAGCTGTTCCTCGAAACCTGTCCAGCTCGAGAAGTAATTGAGTTATCTACTAGCATTCATTGACGAAATATGCATAATCTAAAAATAATAATTATTACCTCTGTTTTTAAAACCAAGAGCTCTGGTACATGTTTAGTTTTTGTTTTCGACCACGGGTTTTCAACCTTGCCAACAAAAGCCACGGTTCGAGAGTCTCTACCTTCTTTAAAGCACCAACTACTGAGAGCATGATTGTCATTCTGAGTGTAATGTGCATTGTCCCAAAGTAGCATTGTCTTTTGCATGATTATGATATCGTTTATTCTGAAATCATTGTATCTAGTCGTCACTTAAACCTTGGAGGTGCCCCTGCATTTATGTTTTGCTTCACTAAAGGGGGCAAGCGAGATACCACTTTATCATATTTGCACACCATGCTCATTACAAATTTATTTGATGTTTCAGTATCATATTGTAAAACTTTCAGTTCTTTGTGATTTTCTCATAAGGCAATTTAATTACTATAGATTCATTGTCTCAGTAAGCACTTGTCATGTGACTGTAAAAAGTCCTTATATGGTTAATAGCATGTCACCACAGAAATTATACTTGTTATCATTTACCTACTCGAGGACGAGCAGGAATTAAGCTTGGGGATGTTGATACGTCCAAAACGTATCTATAATTTCTGCTTGCTCCATGCCTCTTTTGTGTGATATTGCTATGATATTTATACACTTCCATACACTTTTGATCATATTTGGACTAACCTATTAACTCAGTGCACCCCAGTGCCAGTTTCTGTTTTCTGCTGTTTTTGTATTTCAGGTTTTCCCATTACGTAAACTGCCAGAAAAATCCCAGAAAAATTATATAAAAAATCAGCGTTCCGGAAGCTTCCATGCGGCCAAAGTAGGGCCGGAGGGGGCCACAGGGGCTCCAGGCGCCCTGCCCAGGCGACCCCACCCCTGGCCGCCTGGCCAGGCCGCCTGGGCCCCCCTTAGCTCCCCTGGCGACCCCCTTTGGCATATATTTAACACCCGTCGAGGAGACCCTGATTCCGGACCCCTTTTCTCCAGACGCAATTCCGATCTCCGCCGCCATCGCCATCAAGCTTCGGGGCACCAGAATTCCTGTGCCGGCACCCTGCCGGGACGGGGAAGTGCCCCCGGATTCATCTCCATCGACGTTGCTTCCTTCCTCCATGATGCGGGAGTAGTTCCTCCTCGGGGCTGAGGTTTCTACCAGTAGCTATGTGGTCAATTCTCTCTCCCATGATGTGATCTTCGTTGTGATCATAGGCTATGTTAATCTAGGGTGATCCCATGATATTTCTCCTTCCTCTATGTATTGGATTGATGTACTCACTTGTCTTTATCTAGTATAATCCCCGAGACCAAGGTGACAGCGGTCTATTGGACATGGATTAGAAAAATATTTTCATGAGTGATTTCCTCTCTTGTGTGTTGATTGAAGATTGAGAGTCTCTTGGTGCTTGTCTTTGACTATCCTTTAGATATGTTGTGGTGATTGTGGGACTCTCTTTGGATGGCCGCGGTGACATTGGGAAATCCTTAGATTGAGAACTACGAACTTTGAGGTGTGCTTTTGTAGCCCTACATAGTTCTCGTCCTCTCTTGACCACGAAGGAATGACCTCCGGGTGCGTCTCCATTGCATGTTTTATGGGAAATATCATGTGATTCGATTATGTTAATGTTGTTGGGAGTTGCCACTAGTGAAAGTATGAAGCCTAGGCCTTGTTTCCACCATTGCAATACCATTTGTGCTCACGTTTACCACTTGTTTGCTTGCTGCACTTTTTATTACAGATTTATATTACTTTGTTTTGCCATCCATATCACTTGCCATTTAACATCTCTTCGCCGAACTAGTGCACCTATACATCTAACAAGTGTATTAGGTGTGTTGGGGACACAAGAGACTTCTTGTATCTTAATTGCAGGGTTGCTTGAGAGAGACCATCTTCAACCTCTACTTCCCTGAGTTCGATAAACCTTAGGTCATCCACTTGAGGGAAATTGCTGCTGTCCTACAAACCTCTGCGCTTGGAGGCCCAACATAGTCTATAGGAGTAGAAGCGTGCGTAGACATCATACACATTGTTGTTTCTTTTGCCTAGAATCATGGGCTGTGGTCTCTGAATTTTTTTTTTTGGAATTATGTATGGTTTATTTTGACGATCAAGAGATGAATGCCAAAGCATGTTGGATGCTGCTAGTTTTATCTTGAGAAACTGGAGGCATCATAAAAATTCTGTATGGTTCTATTGATGATGCATGAAGTATTTCCTGCTATAATTTTCTTCAGTCACACTGTTGTTTTGCTGTGCTTGATAAACCTGAGACTTCTTTCTTGTGTAATATTGAAACTGTTGTTTTGCTGTACACTATTGGTCCATTTATAATAGATATGGTTCTGGTCAATTTATAGTAGATATGGTTCTGGTCAATTTATAGTAGATTTTAGTGTTGTTGCTGTTGGTGGTCACCTGATGATGTTGTTGTTGATGTTGATGTTGATGTGCTTGTTTTAGTGTTAGTTTACTATGCTATTGATGTTGATGTGCTTGTTTAATTTACAATGCTCCTTTTCAGATAAGTGAGATGGCTGGCTTGGAAGGTTTCGAGTTCTTCGAGATCATAATTGAGAAATCTTGCAGTAGGCAGGTATGTTTATCATCACTCATTTCTTTATCATCACTCTGCTGTCTAGTGCTTGATTGCCACAATTAACCACTGCTTGACCCTCGCTGCAGAGGCTGCCTGACAAGTTTGCGAAGATGCTCGCCGGCCGTGAGCCCCACAAAGTGAAGCTGCGGGAGGCCAGCAGCGGGCTTCACAGGGTGTGGGAAGTGTTGGTGGTGTTTGATGGTGAAGGCCACATGTACCTAGGGCCCAGCTAGGACCATTTCGCCCGCGCCCATGAGCTACAGCTCGGGTACTTCCTTGTCTTCCGCTACAACGGCGACGCCATGTTCACCGGGAAGATGTTCGACAACACCATGTGCCGCATGTACTACCAGCACGACAACGATGCCAGTAATCTCTCTGCCTCTCTTCTTCCTGTCCTTTTGGCTTCCTCTACCTGCACGACGACAACACCATGTTCATACTTTGTTGCATTTGGCCAGGCAATGGGAGCAGCAGCGGGGATGACGAGGAGCAGAGCGGGGATGACGACGAGGAGCAGAGCGGGGATGACGAGCAGAGCGGGGATGACGAGGAGCAGAGCGGGGATGATGAGGAGCAGCCTATTCTGGCCAACGACGAACATGCTATGGTGGTTGCTGACGACGACCCTGCTATGGTGGTGGCGGATGACGACCTTGCTATGGTGGTGGCGGACGACGACCTTGCTATGGTGGTGGCGGACGACGACCTCGCGATGGTGGTGGCGGACGACGACCTCGCGATGCTGGCGGCGCCTGCAATCCCACAGCTTGGCGACAGGACCATGCCAATTGTGGTAGAGGAGTACATCCGCGTTGCGATTCGCCACTGTGAGCGCATCAGGTTGATGAAGGAGAAGAAGGAGGAGTGAAGATGTTAAGAAGGTGTTTAGCATGTTAGGTTTAAGCTTGTTAGTGTAATATGAACATGTCAATGTTAAGTATGTAAGGTTTAATTTTGTGCATGCTCATGGATGATGTATGACAGTGTCATCTAAACAAGTCATGTTTTTAACAATGAATATTCAGTTTGGTAATTGATGGGAATTGAAATTTTTTATGCATGCTCATGGATGAAAGATAAAATAATGGGTTTTTGTGCATGCTCCTGTATGAAACAATATAAGTTTCATTTTTTGAATGCTAAAAACATGACTCAAACCCTAGCCACGGACGACCGCCGTGACTAAATCCGCCGGTTTTTGAAAACACCATAAAAATTCAAAAACCGTTTTTCATTTTTTGAATGCAAAAGACATGCGTTTTTCGTGAAGCGGCTACAAGGAGGGGTACCCCAAACGGCGCCATTCCATGTCTATCTCAAAGTAGACCCTATTTTACGGACGGTCGCCAAAAAGCATGCATTTCCGACCCTCGTAGCTACTCCCGGCAATTCGGACCACCTTCGGCCGATTCAGCTGGAACCGGCTGGAATTTGAACTGCGGGTCCTCCATAGCTTGCCCGTTATTTTCACTAAAAATGCTTTTTAGCTTCACAGGTAGGCATTTCATCACAGAATCGACAACAGATTTGCACGGCTCAAACCCTAGCCATGGACGGCCGCCGCGACGAAATCGGCCGGTTTTTGAAAACACCGTAAAAAATTGAAAAAAAATCAAAAAAATGGGAAACCTCCGCGTCACATCATCAAATGCGGCCTACCAACTAGCAAAAATACTAAACTTGCAATACCGGCGTTTTCTTGAAAAAGTGTTCTCAAAAACGACCTACCATGAACGAAGATTCATGCCTTTCAAGCCAAACTAGCAATGATATGGCCGCATCCGTTGAATAGTTTCTGATAATATGCCCAAATTGGGCGCATGCCTCTGTCTTGTGATGGCAAACAATGCTGCCAAAGCGAGGTTCCAACTTGTTTAACAAAAAAATCGTTTTTCATTTTTTGAATGCAAAAGACATACGTTTTTCATGAAGCCACTACAAGGAGGGGCACCCCAAATGGCGCCATTCCATGTCTATCTCAAAGTAGACCCTATTTTTCGGACGGTCACCAAAAAGCTTGCATTTCCGACCCTCGTAGCTACTCCCGGCAATTCGGACCACCTTCGGCCGATTCAGCTGGAACCGGCTGGAATTTGAACTGCGGGTCCTCCATAGCTTGCCCGTTATTTTCACTAAAAATGCTTTTTAGCTTCACAGGTAGGCATTTCATCACAGAATCGACAACAGATTTGCACGGCTCAAACCCTAGCCACGGACGGCCGCCGCGACGAAATCGGCCGGTTTTTTAAAACACCGTAAAAATTGAAAAAAAAATCAAAAAAATGGGAGACCTCCGCGTCACATCATCAAATGTGGCCTACCAACTAGCAAAAATACTAAACTTGCAATACCGGTGTTTTCTTGAAAAAGTGTTCTTAAAAATGACCTACCATGAACGAAGATTCATGCCTTTCAAGCCAAACTAGCAATGATATGGCCGCATCCGTTGAATAGTTTCTGATAATATGCCCAAATTGGGCGCATGCCTCCGTCTTGTGATGGAAAACAATGCTGCCAAAGCGAGGTTCCAACTTGTTTAACAAAAAAAACGTTTTTCATTTTTTGAATGCAAAAGACATGCGTTTTTCGTGAAGCGGCTACAAGGAGGGGCACCCCAAACGGCGCCATTCCATGTCTATCTCAAAGTAGATCCTATTTTACGGACGGTCGCCAAAAAGCATGCATTTCCGACCCTCGTAGCTACTCCCGGCAATTCGGACCACCTTCGGCCGATTCAGCTGGAACCGGCTGGAATTTGAACTACGGGTCCTCCATAGCTTGCCCGTTATTTTCACTAAAAATGCTTTTTAGCTTCACAGGTAGGCATTTCATCACAGAATCGACAACATATTTGCACGACTCAAACCCTAGCCACGGACGGCCGTCGCGACGAAATCGGCCATTTTTTGAAAACACCATAAAAAATTCAAAAAATATCAAAAAAATGGGAGACCTCCGTGTCACATCATCAAATGTGGCCTACCAACTAGCAAAAATACTAAACTTACAATACCGGTGTTTTCTTGAGCTACTCGGTATGATTTTAACCATGATTACAAAAAAAAACCCTATTTTTTTCTACACCCAAACCCAAAAGGATTTCCCTCCCACACCAAAATTTTCCCTCCACCAAAATTTCCCTCTCCCAAAATTTCCCTCCACTCCCTCTCCCCTACCAGGCGGGACCCACCACTCCCTTTCCCACTAACACGCGGGATCCCCTCCCCTCCCCTCCCAAAATTTCCCCATTCCCCTCCCCTCTCCCCGACAAACCCTATCTTCTCCCCATTCCCCTTCCCTCTCCCCGACGAACCCTCCCCGAGCCGCCTCGCCGACGACCACTCCCTCCCCTGCTCCGTGCCGCCCCGCCACGCCGCACCGCGGTGCGCCGCCCACCCCGACGACGAATCCACCCTTCTCTCTCCCCTCAACGACGGTTGCTACATCGACGGCTACATCAACGACAGTGAGTACATCGGCGACGGTGGCTACATCATCCACATCATCAATGATCAGCGACGGCGACAGGTACCCCTTTCCTCTCCCCTCTCCCCCTAGGGTTCGGTAGATCCCCCTCCTGGTCGACCTAGGGTTAGGATTCGGTCGATCTAGGGTTAGGATTCGGTCAATCTAGGGTTAGGATTCGGTTGATCTACGAGCTCCTGGTGGTTCTTGTTCATCTTCATTGGACAAGTTGTTCATGTTCATCGAGCTCCTGGTTCTTGTTCTTGTTCATGTCGATCTAGGGCTAGGATTCATTTTCTTGTCGATCTAGGGTTAGGATTCGCACGTCGGCTCCTCCCTCCCTGCTCGAACCCTACCGATCCAGAACGTGCTCGCCAGATTCACTCATGGTGCTTGGCTTGGGTCACAGTTGGTTATGTTGCACACGTGTCCTTGTGCACTTGTAGTGTTTGATCCCCCTCATGGTTTAGGGTTCATGTTGATGGAGATGAAGTGCATGATTTTAGGGGATGGGGATGGATGAGGAGGTGGATGAGGTTTGAGGAAGACCTCCCTCTGGTTCATGGTTCATGTTGCTTGTGTATGATTTAATTACTTGGCTTGTATCAGTAGCACTTGGCGAAGGTGCCCCTCAGGGCCTCTCATGCTACCCATTCCTGTTGTTTTGAGGTTATGGATGGGTTTGTTGTGCGTTTGGTTATATTGTGCTTGTGCGTTGGTTTGGTTCATGGCGTGTTTACCGCTCTTGTGAGCGGGGCGCTGTGTCACTGATGTTTCTGAACCTGGTGTTTATGTCGTATCTCTCTGATGAGATGTATGGCCAAGTGAATGTTGTCATCATCACGATTCACCCCTATGAAACCAGTAGTTTATTTCCCTTTGATTTCATCGAAAATGATGCCTTGTGCTGGCCCAAGATGTTGTAATATCGTTCTATGGCTGCCCATGATCTGTCCTTTTTTTGCGGGTATGGCGTTCTTTCTGTACTCAAACACAAAAGCAATTTGTGTTAAGTAGAAGGTGTTGTGTTCAGTCACCAAGCTATAGTGGAATTACATGATTCAGATGAGCATTTGTTTATCAGCATAGAGGCCGTCCCGTGTGGCCCTCTCGCCTTTTTTTGTTGTTGTTGTTGTTGCAAAGACCGGGAACTTTATTGAGCAGTTGAGAGTATTTTTTTCATCTGCTTTTGTACTTCTGCAAGTACTGTTGTTTCATGCTTTACTAGTGGAAACATCTAGTTGTTTTGAAGGTCCTCATGATATACTCGTCTAGCTTGCTGTCAGACTGTCTAAGCATGTGTACATGACACTAATTCACTAGTTCATGTTGCTTGCTTGCTAATGTACATGTTGCTTGCAAGCATACATGCTTAATTAGGGTTTCCATTAGCAGTACTTGCTTGTATCAGTAGCACATGGAGAAGAAGCTACTTGCTTTCTTATTAATTAGGGTTTGTATCAATAGTATTTGCTTGCTTCTTTTCAATTTCCTTCAATGCTTGCTTGTTTCTATTAGTAGCACTTTGCTTGCTTGCTTGTTTAGTGTACATATATTTCCACTGTACATGCATGCTTGTTTAGTGCACTTACATGTTTGCTTAATTAATAACAGTACATCACTGTATGTGCATGATGGTCCAAATGCTTTCCTTTATTGATACAAGTGCATCATTTTACTTTTTCCTCTATTTTGCAACCACCACCTCAAGATCATCCATGGCAAGGAGGACAAGGTCAAGCATGAGGCCAACCGTTGGTATGCAACTTGCTCCTTGTGGTTATACTGTCAGTTTCATAAAATATGTGTCTTAATATGCTAAGTGAAATGTATTGCTGCAATCTGAATAAGCTGGCTTAATTGTGCCTGTGTGTTGTTAGTCTTCCTTACCTGAATAACTAGGATTAAATGATAATAAAATTTCATAAGATATGTTTGGCTGCCTGTCCATGCATTCCAAATATTCACCTAATAGTTACATTTCCTTTATCATGCAAAGAAGAGCCTCTCACCGAGTACGAGAAGGTTAGGGCTAGAAATATCATGAGGAACAATCGGATGTTCTAGTCCCTTGGCATCGGTGCAATAGCGTCGATGATTAGGAAAACAAATGGTGTACAAGAAGGTAGAAGTGATGAGGTTCAAGAGGGTAGTGGAGTTATCAATGATGACCCAGAGTACAATCCTAAGGAGGATGAAGTTATTGATGGAGAGGAAGTGGATGATGTTGTAGTCAACAAGATTGTTAAGGTGCAAACTCTGTCTTGCTTGGAGGGTTAGGGTTCTGTTATTCTATGTTATTCCTTGTGCTCACATATTTCTCTTGTGATCTAATGCTTTTTTCCGTGCTGTTCATACGAGGCACTGAAGGAATCTAGGACGAAGAGGCCTGGTGTTAAGAAGACAGTCAGCAAGAAGAACAAGAGCTTAGAAACATCTGCTGCAATGCCTCCAGGAAGGGTGATGGCCCTAGCTCCAGGACAAAAAAAGAGGATCCTGGAACCTGATGAACCTGCCCTTGATAGAGTCACAAGGCAGAAAGCAAGGATGGCGACTGTGACGGACCATCAGGAAAGTATGCTGCGCATGGACTCTCAGACCTCGGTGCAAACGGGTGATGAGTTGCCGCCCATGGATGAAGGAACCACTCTCAGCATGGATGGAAGTGGCACTGTCTGCCTACATGAAGCAGGAACCATCTGCATTGATGAAGCAGGCACTGCCCACACAGACCTCAGCCCTGTTGCACCTTCTATTGACAGGAACGCTGTCATCAATGAAGAAGAACAGCAGCTTGTGCTTCAATCAGGCAAGTTGACCTTTGCAATGCTATCTTTTACTAGTGCATTTTCCAAATGGAATGATCATGTATGCTTTTGTCGATTCCTGCATTTGTCGATTTCTATTCTAATTTATGAGTTCAGATTCATTTTCAGATGCAATGAATCCCAAGACTAGACTTAGAAAGGGCAAAGGGCTAGAGAGGATCACCAAGTCGCTTGGTAGCAAGGTGCCTATCCAAATTGCCGAAGGGATGATTCGTCCAGAGAAGCCTCTGCAGGCAGCAAAGCTTGCTTCTGAGTGTGGACTCATTGCAGAAAGCCATTTTCCGGTTCTTCCTCACTTCAAGCTATACAAAAAAAATGCTAGTCTATTGGAGAACTACATTGGGAAAGTTGTTGTAAGCTACTTGTTTCATAGTTAATGTGCTATCTATTTTCTGTTACACCTATGCATGATCACTAATATTGTTCCTACCTTGTTTGCTATCTTGGTAGGCAAATTTTGAGATGAACACGGACTCAGAGACCATCAAGACCTCGTGCAAAGATATTCTGCAGAAATATTCAAAGAACAGATGCCATCAAATCAAGAAGAAGTATTTTGATACCGTAGCCGCAAATAAAGTCAGCATTAAGTCTCCGGTGCCTGATCTAACGGATGGTGAATGGAAAGCTCTGGTGGAGATGTGGTCTACCCCAAGACACAAGGTTTGTCTCAGCTTTGTTTGATGCTTTATGTTCTGCACATGATATGCTAGTGCTAGATCATTCTGACAGTGTGCTTTTTTGTAGGATACCTGTGTGTCGAACAAGATGAATCGAGAAAAGGTCGTGTACAATAACAGAACTGGTTCCAGGCACTACACAACACACATTTTTGCCACTGTGAGAACTCTTCTCTAGAGACCTTACCATTTGATCCTCATTGAATAACATTTCTGATTCTTGCTGAATAACATTTTGATTTTTGTTGAAAAACATTTCAGAAAGAAGAGCGTAAGGGTGAGGAGCTGTCTGCGATTGACTTGTTTAAGGCCACCCACAACAGCAAGAGGCACGGGTTTTTGGAGCCAGTCAAGACTGCTATAGTAAGTCACTCCATGCTTTGCCCTATTTGATTCACAACCAGCTTTGATGCTTTGATGATTTGATGTTGTTTGATTCGGAGCCAGTCAAGAACACACGCTATGTTCCATGCTTTGATGTTTTTTGATAGTTCAACAAATATATCAGAACTTGTTGTAGCTATTTGATGTATTTTTATGATATGATGAAATTTGATCTGAATGTTAGTTTGATGATCGGCTCACTCGGGAAGCCATCTTATATAGAACCACCATTCTAGGCTTAATGAAGTGATCATATTGTTCCAATTGCATGTCTCCAGGTCACTAGTCATCATCTTCTTGTATAGATTTTGTGTGCTGGTTTGGTTATTTCAAATAATCCATTTGTGTGCTGGTTTGATTTCTCTTGCTTGGTTTGGTTTGCAAAATGTGAAATAGATCTCCCACTAATGCCTATCATTTTCCTCCATATGCTAGCTTGAGATGGAAAAAATGAAGGACGCGCCGGGTACCAGAAGGTGAAGAGCCAAAGTCTGATGTTGAAATTGTGGAACAAGTCCTCAAGACCAAAGTCAAGCAAAGCACATTCCTCAGGAATGTTGGGCTCCAGTCATCTAGGAACAACTCCGGCAAAGCAACAACTGAAGTTGCTGCTCATGTTCGTGACCTTGAGCAGAAGTTGGAGAGGTCTGAGCTTCAAGCTGAAGTGATGCAAGAAGAATTGGCGGCAATGAAGATGAAGGCGGAAGGATCTGAAGCTGCACGCGACAAGGAACTTGAGCTGCTGCGCAAGAAGTCTCAAGAGCAGGAAGAGCAGTTATCCCACTTGATGGCTCTCTTTGGAGCTAAGGTAGTTTGATGGCTGTGCTGTGAACCTCTTTGTCTTTGAGCTAAGGTAGTTGTTGCATTTTGAACCTGTGAACCTGGGAGCTGAGCTGAGAGCTGTTGCATTTTGTTGCATTTTGCTGTTTAAACTAGAGCACATGGATCTTTCTGTGAAGTTATGTGATCACTTGTGAACCTGGGCCTTTCTATGAAGTTATGTGATCTTGTGAACCTGGATCACTTGTGGATCATTTTGTTTATTTTCTGTGAAGTTATGTGGATCACTAGTGCACCTGGGCTTGTGGATCACTTGTGCACCTGGGCCTTTCTGTCTATAGTTATGCAAAATGAGAACCTGGGCTCTAAAAAGGCCAAGGCCCAAACAAGAATTAGACCAAAAAGGCTTGGGCCTAAAAAAAGAAATGACTGTAAGAAAAATAAATATAAAAAGGCTGCATAACAGAAAATAAAAAGGCCAAGACCCAAATTCGAACTAGACTAAAAAGGCTGTGGCCCAAAACAATAGTGGAATATAAAAAAAATTCATCAGAAAAAGGCTCCATTCCCAGACATTAAAAGGCCAAATTATTGGGCCAGGCCATGCAGATAAGCAAAATAAAGAGAAAAAAAATTAAAATTAAATGGGCTGAATTATTGGGCTTGGCCCATCAAGACGGCTGAAATGGACCAGGCTGATTCTATTTTACGACCTTTTCATTTGGTCGTAAGTCTGCCACGTCAGCTTGCCATGGTGGATCTGACGTGGTGTGGTCGGATTGCTAGTGACCAAAACAGTTGGTCGTTAAATCTACGACCTTTTTTTTTGGTCGTAAACATTTGCGACCATTCCAGAAGAAAGGTCGCTATAGTCAGTTTATGACGGCCAGCTTTTGACCTTATGTTTTTGGTCACAAAAAGGTCACAAATGGAAATTTGTGACCATTTAGTGACCAATAGTGGTGGTCACAAGTTGACATATTTCTTGTAGGAGTTTTCATGTTTAAGCAATTTAGAATTTCACTTAGCATTTGAATTTGCATTCAAAGGGAAAATTGAAAGAAACATGAGACAATAATGATCAGAAACTTGTTTAGCAAAATTATGAACTTAACCCCAAGGGTTACTGTAGCATCATTACACCGGGGTGTTACAACCCGTTGCGTACCTTTATAGCCACCCAGTTACGTTGTGACGTTTGGCACACCTCCTATGGTATCCGAGAGATGCACAACCTCGTGGTCTAAGGAAAAGATACTTTGACATTGGAAAAGCTTTAGCATTGCGAACTACACGATCTTGTGCTAGGCTTAGGATTGGGTCTTGTCCATCACATCATTCTCCTAATGATGTGATCCCGTTATAAATGACATCTAATGTCCATGGTCAGGAAACCGTAACCATCTGTTGATCAATGAGCTAGTAACTAGAGGTTTACCAGGGACACGTTGTGGTCTATGTATTCACACATGTATCACTGTTTCCGGATAATACAATTCAAGCATGAATAACAGACAATTATCATGAACAAGGAAATATAATAATAACCATTTTATTATTGCCTCTAGGGCATATTTCCAACACATAGCTAGTATCTAGATGACTTCTTCTCTCTCTCTGGATCTCAATACAAAGTTCTCCTCGGTCTTCGAGGAGATCTATTCGATGTAATCTCTATTTGCGGTGTGTTTGTCGAGATCCGATGAATTGTGAGTTTATGATCAAGGTTATCTATGAAAGTTATTTGGTTCTTCTCTAAACTTTTTATGCGTGCTCATAATATCCTTGCAAGTCTCTTCGAGTTATTGGTTTGGTTTGGCCTACTAGATCTATAATTCTTGCAATGGGAGAAGTGCTTGGCTTTGGGTCCAATCTTGCGGTGTCCTTTCCAAGTGACAGTAGGGGCAGCAAGGCACGTATTGTATTGTTGCCATCGAGGATAAAAAGATGTGGTTTTCATCATATTGCTTGAGTTTATCCCTCTACCTCATGTCATCTAGCTTAAGGCGTTACTCTGATCGTATGAACTCAATACACTACATGCATGCTGGATAGCGGTCGATGTGTGCAGTAATAGTAGTAGATGCAGAATCGTTTCGGTCTACTTGTCTCGGACGTGATGCCTATATACAATGATCATGCCTAGATAGTCTCATAATTATTCGCTTTTCTATCAATTGCTCGACAGTAATTTGTTTACCCGCCGTGGAATATCGCTATCATGAGAGAAGCCACCAGAGAAAACTATGGCCCCCGGGTCTATTCTCAACATATCAATCTACATCTACTTTACTTTTCTTGCTTTTATTTTCTGTTTTATTAAACCAAAAATACCAAAAATATAATTATCATCTCTATCAGATCTCACTCGCGTAAGTGACCGTAAAGGGATTGACAACCCCTTATCGCGTTGGCTGCGAAGTTCTTATTTGTTTGTGCAGGTGCGAGGGACTCGCGCGTGGTCTCCTACTGGATTGATACCTTGGTTCTCAAAAACTGAGGGAAATACTTACGCTACTGTGCTGCATCTCCCTTTCCTCTTCGAGGGAATACAACGCAAGCTCAAGAGGTAGCACATATCGATCAAAGTAAGAACGAGGCAGCTGACGCCTTGAGCCGGTTAGGATCTCAGCATAAGCCGATACCCCCAAATACCTAATTGGACGTTTTGCTTAACCCGTGTGTCAAGTTGCCTACAGAGGAGGACCTTGCTATCCCTGACCCGGAGGCACAGTTGGCGGTGGCTATTCATATAATACCAGATTGGACAGTTCCATATTTGGCTTATATGACCCGGGGTGAGTTACCTGAGGATGAAATCCTAGCCAGACAGATAACCCGACGGTCTAAATCGATGATGATCATCAATGGAGAACTGCACCACCGCAGTGTTACAGGCACGTTTCAACGTTGTGTCTCATCTGAGGAAGGTTGTGAGATCCTGCGAGAAATCCATGAGGGGGATTGTGGTCATCATGTCGGTTCTAAACCTCTTGTAGCCAAAGCTTTCCGACACGGGTTCTATTGGTTAACGGCTCATGCTTATGCTGAGGACTTGGTTAGTAAATGTGACGGTTGTTAGAAATTTTCACGGCGTGCTCATGGTCCGGCTCAAGAGTTGAGGATGATTCCCATAACTTGGCCGTTTGCAACCTGGGGGCTTGATGTGGTAGGACCTTTTAAAAGATCCAAAGAGAAGAAAACCCACCTGTTGGTGGACAAATTCACCAAGTGGATCGAGGCAGAGCCAGTCAGCAAATGTGATGCGGAAACAGCGGTGCAATTTATCAAGAAGGCGATTTTCCGGTTTGGTTTCCCCCATAGTATCATAACAGATAATGGCACTAATTTGTCTAATGGTGCTATGAAGGAGTTTTGTCAGCGTGAGCATATTCGGCTAGATGTATCTTCTGTGGCTCATCCCCAGTCCAATGGTCAAGCAGAGCGGGCCAATCAACAGATCTTACGAGGGATCAAGCCCTGGCTCATGGTTCTCTGAAGAGAACGCCGGGTTGTTGGGTAGAGGAGTTACCTTCCGTGTTATGGAGCATTAAGACAACACCCAACAGGTCTAGAGGATACACGCCCTTCTTCATGGTCTATGGAGCAGAGGCGGTTCTTCTCAGCGATATCCGTCATGACTCGCCCTGAGTGGCGGCTTACGTGGAAGCTGATAATGAGATGGTGCGTCAGGATGCGTTGGATCGATTGGATGAAGAGCGTGATCTCGCGGTGGCTTGTTCGGCGATTTATCAACAAGATTTACGATGATATCACAGCTTTCAAGAAGGCGACTTAGTTCTCCGGCTCATCCAAGATCAGACTGACATGCATAAACTTCCGCCGCCTTGGGAAGGACCTTTTGTCATCAACAAGAATCTGCACAATGGGTCATACTACTTGATCGATATTCGAGAGCACAAGGACTCGCACACATCAGAAGAGGAGACTAATCGGCCATGGAATGTCGCTCACCTCTGGCCTTACTATACTTAGCCTCCAGCCCTCATGATGTAATTCGATGATGTAAATATTAGTACAATATAATAAAGCCGGCATACCCGCCAATTCGGGGCCTGTGCCATTTTTTCAAAGTCGAGTCTTTATTATCATCATACATATTTTCTCAAGAATCTTAGTACCCAAATAAAAGGAATCATGAACGGTTGGATGCATAGCACAGCTCCAATATAAGCTCTTGACGAGAATAATCAGCAAGTATGTCACTTGGGGGCTTCCTGTTAAAACATAGGTGTATTCGACCAAAGAGAACATGGTGTTACTACCCATTTGACCAGGTTATGTTCAAACATAGGCGTATTCGACCAAAGAGGACATAACCTGTGGGTCAACCTACCTGTGCCCAGCTGCTTCAACTCCATCAGGTCATCCTGATTGACCCGGTGAACTCTTCGCAATCAGTCTTAACGGCGTATTCGACCAAGACCTGAGCTTGCTAAGGTTCAAACGCCGACTGTCACTGCGAGAGCACGGTGCTACAGATAGTCAGGATAAATCCAGGCTCAAAATGTTGCCTTCCTTGAAACTTGGATAACTCGGCCTATGATGCAAGATGCAACTCTGACCCCGTGTACTCTAGGCAAGTCTATCTTTACAAACAAAGACCTGCACTTGTCTAGGTTCAAATGTCGATTGGGTACTGTGAGAGCCGGCTCATAGCACGCACGTACCTTCCAGGGGCCACCAAGGCTAGTTTCATTGAAGAAGAACCTTTGGCTTGGCGGCCTGCAAAAGCCTCGAGTGTTTTTTCGCTTGTCTTTTCTGTTCTCTCTTTGCTTTCTTGTAAGTTTTCGTTTTGGTTTATGTTCTTTGCCAGATCGGCCTAGCTGCCTCCCCTCATGGCTCATATTTGTGGCCTCTCCGGGTCTCTATAACCCAATCTACTGAATGGCTCAAAGCCACCAGAGAATAACAATCTTGTCTATGGAATTATACCTTTACAAGGTTATGACTATATGGAGACTGGTTAAGCCGGTAGTCCAAATCATGTCTTCAGGTATGACTATGTTTATAACAATTAAACCGGCCCTGGTTCTGGACACCTGTCCCCAGTGGCACTAGTTGGGCACAGTGACTCGCCCGGTGGTAAATCGCCAAGGCATTTTGTTTTCTGTTTATATGCAGGATACAATTATATCAAGCTGCGCACGCCAATACCATCATAAGAACAAAATAAAGATTTCAACATTCAGAGATCCACAGAGGCATTAAAAGGCAAGGAGTGTGCATGACGGCGCGATAGTTGGTACAATAAACCGGCAGGAAAAGTGTTTCGCTATCCTATTACAAAATGATGTGAGCCAGACAAAAGTGCAAATGTTTTATCATAGGTACATGAGCCGCCCGATGGATCATTCTTCTTGGCCTTGCTGCTTTGATGATTTCGGGTCATCCGTCGCCGGTTCTTCGTCCTCTACTGTTTGAAAATTCTGCGCCAACCAATCCAAGCCAGCCAGAGCTTCAAATTTAGCCGCCCCATCAATAAGGTCAGTAGGATCAATTTCACGGGCAAAGGTATGCTTACTAATTGGAGGAATCAGATCCATCACTTTATAAGAAGGAGTGGACATCTTCTAGTTCTCTGTATCATAAGCCGGCTGATATTTCGACAAGTCCGTTTCATTTGCAATCAAACTGGCCAGTGGGCGGATATCCTTGACATAAGAAGTGAAGTCTTTATTGTCAAAAGCTGAGTCGTCTTCTTTCAAGCTTGGATACCCAGTAGCCAAGTCGGATGTCTCCAGCTCTGGAAGCCATGCCTTAGCCCGGCTCAAGGCCATGACAGCGCCGGCTCTCGCAGATGACCGCTTGATTTCGTCTATTCTGGTAGGCAGAACGGAGAGTCTTCACAGAATATCCACAAAGAATGTTGGTGCTTGGCTGGACGGAGAGATAACAGCCAGGGCACGCTGCGCCCCAGTATACAGTTGTTCCACAAGGGTGTAGACGGCTTTCAGCTTTACAAGTGGATCTCTGCCAAGGATACTGCTTCTTCTACCTACATGACCATTAAGTTGATCAGTAACGGGTTAAGTTTTCCCAAAAGTTTATTTTAAAAGTTGTAACATGGCGGCTTACCAAAGATGGTTGCAGTCATTTCTGAGATACGGTGTTTTAAGCCGGAGAGCTCAGTTGTCACCGCTTCAAGAAATGTTTCGGCTTTTTCAGCCTATTGCACTAAGGCAGCCCTTTCTTTAGCCCATGCAGATTCCTTGGACTTAAGTTTAGCCTTCAAATCATTCGCTTCAGACAAGCTAAATTGAAACTTGGATTCAGCTTTCTGAGTTTCCGATTCTTGGTGCTTAAGCCGTTCCCTGGCATCCTTTAGCTGTGTTTGTAGTTTAGCAGTGGTTTCTTGAACAGGTAAAGCGAGCATGAGACAGATTAATTGTCGGTTTAACAAAGATTCAAGTCCCAAGCACTTTGCAAGAAAAAACACTTGAGCCTTGGGGGCTAATGGAAGCTGACGTTGTTCTTTCTGAGCCGGATTCATGTTATTAAGTCTCAAGCGCTTTGCAAGCAAGAGCACTTGACCCTTGGGGGCTAATGGAAGCTGAAGTTGTTCTTTCTGAGCCGGATTCATGTTATTAAGTCTTGAGCGCTTTCCAAGCAAGAGCACTTGACCCTTGGGGGCTAATGGAGGCGAAAAAATTTCTGAAGTTAATAAGTTCATGAGCATAGAAGTCCCAAGCACTTTGCAAGCAACATCAGTTGGCACTTGCGGGCTAATGTACATTGCTTCTATATGACAAGTTAATTATATTAGCCGGTGGCAACATGGTTATTACCACTGGCTCAAGGATGGTGTGCAGGCAAGTTATATGCAGTAATAATAAGGACCAGCTCATTCAACCTGATTAAGCCGGCCCTTGGGGGCTACACATGCAATGTTCCTCGAGGATGGATTTTTCGTCAAGTGGTATGCCGAGTTAAAAGGTGCCAATTGTTCTAAAGTCTACAATATATTCAGTTGTATCATATTCACTAGACTTGGGGGCTGGAAGGACAGTTAGAAATTGGTCAAGAACGTTACCTCAAACTTTTGGTGCATCTGCTTCACCATATCGATTTCAAGATCACGATTGCTATGAACCTGATTGAGAAAACCAGACAAGACTTCGCCAGTACCCAGCTGTGCATATTGTGACATGTCAAACCTCACTCGCCGCTTTTCAACAAGTTCTTGCTTGGCGGTGTGTTTTGCTAACACTATTGGGTTGCCCGGCTCTCTGAAACTAGTACCAATAAAGGTAACGTCTTCATGCCAGTCTTCTGCCGGCTTAGATGGGGCGGGCTGTTCAGCAGGGGCAGAGTCAACCGTGGCAGGAGCAGTGGCGGCATCAGGTATCTCAAGAGGAGCGTCATGGGTGATTTCCTTTGTAGGCCTATGAACATCGGTTGCCGAGTCCTGCAGCGTCGGCTCAATGACCTTGGGGTGAGCTACCGGCTTATTTGCCCTGGCCCTCTTGACAGGATTCTGAGCTGGAGGAAATAGTAATTACCTCTTCATCTGCGGCCTGACTGGCCTCCATGTCATCCTGGCAATAATCAGTGTCAATAAAATAGTTGAAGTAAGAGCCAAGAGAGTCAAGGACTACCTCCGACTCAGTGCCGTAGTTTAGTTCAAACAGTTCAGAAGCATTGGTTTTCTTCTTGGTCTTCTTAACAGCTTTTTTGGCGGCTTTCTTGGCGGCTCTGGCTCTCTTGGCAGCTTCATGATCATAAGATTTCTTCCAGAAGGCCAACTTAGCCTATCAGAGGCGGTGAATTCAAGATTGGTAAGGGAACTGAATTATAATATGGCAACAGTTAAGGTTAAGTCTTACCTCTGGTGTCGGGTTAGATTTGCAGAAAGGCAACAAGCCCACTTTGCTGCAATCATACAAGGATTCATTTAAAATGGTTTTTGTCATATCTGCAATGACCATCTCCTCCAGATCCTTAGAGCTATGATGTTAAGGGTCATTCTTTTCCCCAGTATACTCACACATTAAACCGGACCTGCGGCTTAAAGGAATAATTCGCCAAGCGAGCCAGCACCGGGCTAAGTCAATTCCAATCAAACCATTTCCCAGAAGGGCCTTCACCTTTCAAAGAGTAGGGGCAATTGACTTGCGTTCTGCAGCGGTAAGCTTTTCAGCAAGAGGGTGATTGGTGTCTAAACGTTCAACACGGAGACCCGGGAATGGATGTTCGTTAGCTGGAGAAGTATCTTTACAATAAAACCAAGTTTTGTTCCAATCTTTTGGATGACTCGGTAGACAGGCATAAGGAAAGGTAGAGTCTCTCCTTCTTTGGATGGAGACAGCCCCAAGCTCCAAGCTAGGGCCATTGGTAAATTCATTCTGGCGGTTTAAGTAAAAAAACTCCCTAAAAAGCAAGATGATGGGCTCCTCTTGAAGATATACTTCACAAAAAACCTGAAAGTTGCAGATATTTGACACGGAATTGGGTCCGATGTCTTGGGGATGGAGCTGGAAGAAGTGCAGAACATCTCTGAAGAATTTAGAGCCGGGTGGTGAGAAACCCCGGTTCATGTGATCAGTAAAAACAATTACTTCATCATCTGTGGGTGCAGGTCTTTCTTCGCCCAGGTTAGGAGCACGATAAGGCATAACTGGAGCATTTGGCAGATATCCGACTTTGACAAAGTTGGCCAGTGTGGCTTCAGTAACAATTGAAGGGACCCAGTTGCATGTGGTGACTGTCTTTGGTGGCATTGTGAACAAGCAGACCTAACGAAAGAAGAATTATTACCGGTTCAGAATCAGTTCATTAAAGCCGGAAACAAATTATTACTACCAGTTCAGCGTGGCGACTTAAATGGGGCCTAATGGCATAAGAATAATCGTAAGTCGAAAAATTAAGCCGCCATGACAGATGCGAGTGTTCAGAAAAGCAAATTTCACTAAGTCTGGGAAAAACAGTTTTCACAAGTTGCGGTGGTAATTTTGGATCTACAGCTGTTCGGAAATCAAGATTAAAATGACGAACATGCAAAACGTAAGATTAAGATGATACAGTTCTTGGAGATGAATCTATTTTTTGCAGAGATGAGATAGTACAGTATTGACTAAAGGGATACTATCAACATCAGCATATGAAGGGACATCAAGTTCAGAAGAAAAACCGTAGTTGCAGAGGAGGAAGAAGATGAACTCTGACGAGCTTCACGACAGGAACCCTAATGGATCTAGGGGGGAGAACAAGAATGCACCTGAGAAAGTAAGACGGCGGCGGCGCGTGGAAGAGACCTGGCCGCGATGGGTTGATGCGGAGGCTCCTGTTGAAGACGAAATAGAGGACGACGGTGCCAGCAGAGCTCGATTACAGGGACGTCGCGAGGAAGGAGACGAAGGAGAGAATGGAAGGGAGTTTTCGGCCCTATTTATAAGCTAAATGGATAAAGGACAGGCGCGAGAATCGAGGAGGTGGAAAAAGAGGTAAGTAACTGTGCAGGCGCCTCGATTCTCGGGATCCCAATAAATGCGGAAGATTTGTTAAGATCTGGACCGTTTGCAAGTAAGTGGCATGTGACGTCATGGCGGGTTACTGTTATTTCAAAATCTGTCATCATGGCGGATCACGGTCGTTTCAAAAGCGGAGCTTACGGCGGTTTATAGTCTCTCGCAAGAAGATGAAGAAAGATTAACATGAAGAAGTTCAAGATCAACCTGGAGCCTAATGTTGGGGATATAAGTATTTCATAAGACCCGCCCAGGAGGGGTCGGGTTACCCAACGGCGGTTCATGGGCTCAGCGCAGAAGCACATTAAGGACGGCGGTTTAGTTAAGGGCCCAAGGCCTGCGGCGGCTTAAGGCCTGTAAGTATCAACCGCCATATATGTAACTTGTATTGTAAGGCATGTAATAAGAGTCACCGAGCCGGACACGATTGTATGAGCCGGCCGGGACTCCGTAGGCCGCAGGGCGTCAACCCATGTATATAAGGGGATGACCCGGCAGCGGCTTAGGGCAAGAAACAATAGATCGATGGCTAGGCAAGCGCATCCGCACCCTAGCAATCAACACCCCAGCAATTCCACCTCAAACTGGATTAGGTTTTACCCTCACCGCAGGGGCCGAACCAGTATAAACTCCTTATGTCCTTTGTCTTGTTCTTAACCCCTTTAAGCTAACCACGTCGCTATGGCTCCGCAATCAAGTCCTTACCTTAGGACATCTGCCGTGACACTTCCACGACATATTCCAAGGTGCATCTCGTTCAGTACTTAATTGTGGATGTTCTCCACGAACACACTTCATTATATACCCTGGTGTGTCCAATGCTATCGCCTTGTTCATTTAATTGTGAAAATTCATGTCTAGGGAAATCTCGAGGAGTTGTTTCTGAGCCTGTCGGTCTCATCCTCATCTTCCCTTGCTAAAAATTGTATGCCTTATTTTATAAGTTTTTTCCGATGGATCCTGGTGTATCCAAAGTCTGGCCTTTGCTTGAAGACCATGGCGGGGCTATCTCGAAGCATGTCTGTGGTACTCCGAAGATCCAGAAGAACATTGTAAGCACAATGCTAAATGTTCTTGATCAACTATCCAACATCGTGGTGTGGGTAGATATCATAATTCTTCTTACCCCTTTTATCTATATGGTCATGACTTTGATCTGCTGACACGTATATCATGCCCTGCTTAATCTTGGGGATGATTTACTCATATTCTTGGTGTTTAAACACATTTTCCTTTCCATTTGTTTGTTTAACCTTTCTTTGATCTACATATAATCTAAGCAGTAATAGTTTTCTGCTTAAGTGAACACCTTGGTGTACAACTCTGTCAGTAAGACCATGTTACTTTTGTTGATAACATTCTGGTAACCACCGATGGACGAGAACTTTGCCTATTGGTTCGCCTCGTTCAACGAGCAGGAAAATGGTTCTCTTCGTCCCACACTCTTGGTACCGATGTTGTTGCCGACATAATGACTTGCTATCCTCTGACATGCCTTGCTTACATGATCGTGCAAGACGTCACCGCCCTTCCTACTGTTAACCCACATGGTGGGCCCATAAACCATAGTTCCACAGGATCGAAACCTGACTCTCGTGTACATCCCCTGTTTCCAAGGTTATTCCTCACGCTTGGCTTCGTGTGCAATTCGCGAGCCACCTTCCTAGTGATATATTCCGGTATCAGATGCAATACTTACTCTCGTTGCTCTGGACCCCTTTCACACCCTCTTTTAGGCAACGACGATTGTCTATCCGTTTGAAACCTATTATGATATCTTCTTTTTTTGCTCTCGGTGGGCTTCATTTCCTCAACTCGAGAGATACTCATGTGTTCATTCTTGGGATACCCCCATATGATTTTTCCCTTGTAACATTATATTGTTGTAGAGCTGCCCTTACCTATCCGTAAGTATGATGTAGTTCCCGAAGAAAGTACGACAACTTCATAATGGAGCATTGGAGTAAAGAATTGAAGGCATCAACAAAAGGGGCTAACTTCTTCGAGAAGATCCTTTAGAATATCGTTACCAGACCTTCCCCCTACGTTACCCCTTAAATCTCAGGATGAGATTTCTTGTAGTGGAGGAGATTTGTAACACCCCGAGAATCATGCTACAGTAATCCCCCTTAATGGTGGCAATGTCATCATGATTACTATGCAAATGGCCACTTGTCCAAGATCAAGGTCAAAGTAATTTTATAATAAAGTCAAATAAGTTAATTCTTCAAACATGAAAACTAAAATGTTCAATGTGTTGCAAATAATCACTGGATAAATGTCTTGGTGGGACCAACATTTTATACAGTGGTAAAGTGCCCTAAAACAAATAAAACATTGGCAAAATCTTTATTTATAATGCCTTTTGTAATTTATGAAAATAAAAACTATTTTAAATACCTACCAAACTCCTGGTGGCAGTGCCTATTAATGCAAAGTAAATATGTGGCCAGGTTCCATATTTTGCAAACGTCATTTTGATGGCTATATAAAATAAAAGGGTGTTGTTGTAAAAGAGAAATACAAAACAAAGAGTAAAATAGAAAAAAGGGGCCTAACTAACTAAATTTAACTGGGCCTTTGGTGGCCGCAGTGAATCTCACCCAGCCCAAGTAGGTCTTCCTTCACCTCCCGCTGCAGGAGACAAAGTGTGTGCGTGTCATGCATCCATGGTGCCTTGGCCATGGATGTCGCCCACGTCGCCCCACAGGACCTATATGTATGTCCATCGGGGACCCTAGATCGAGCTTGTCCAGTGCTCCCTCGATCCCCATCATCTCCCCTCCCCTCTGGCTCGATTTGAGCTCCTGAGACCGTGCGGTGACTACTGCCTCACCATCGTTGTCGCAGTCACCGACCTCTCCGGCATGCGGGAGCACGTCCAAGAGATCCGACACGGCCTGCTTCGTCCGTTCTGGGTATCAGATCAAGCCTCGACGCACCCTCCACGACGCCTGCATCGTATTTCCCCACCTCGGCCGTCACATCTCGCGTCACCATTGCCGCTGCTCTGAGTCGTCACCTACCTCCCCGACCTCGCCGTTGTGCTCGCGGTGAGCATCTCGCCCGACCCCCCTATTCCCCACCATTAATTCGGCATCGTAGAACCGCACCCGCCCGTGGCCACCATGGCCGGAACTCGTCGCGGCTGCCCGCTCCTGCGTGCCATGGGCTCCCCTGTCCGTGTCCGAGGCCACGCGCCTCGCGCCCCGGACAGCGCCCGCGCCGGCCTACTCTTCCTTCTGTCTTGCACCACTGCCCCGTGCGCGCGCTCTCTTAGCCCATGTCGCCAGCCGACCGTGGACGCTCGTCGTCGCCGCTACCTCCTGCATCGCCCGCAGCCATGGCCCCTGTCCCCGCCGCCACTCGCCCCCCCTGCGTGCCTGCCTCCGGCCGCCACCGTGTGCCGGGCCGCCCGCTCGCGCCCCACTCCCCCCCGGCACCGGCTGCTCCTCTCCTGCGCCCCCGCTCGCCCTCGCCGGCTCTGTCCACCGCTGGCCCCGATGCTGGCGTTGCTCCCCCCGCCTGCGTCCTCGCTCGCCTCGCCGCACCAGAGCCGCCCCGCCGTGGGCCACATGCGCCATCCTCCCCAGCTCCGGCACCCGCCTCCGCCTACTGCGGTCGCCGGCCAAATGACATGGCCGCCGGCACGCCTCCG
>LR738712.1:536910176-536944910 GCA_902687465.1 Secale cereale | reverse complement strand
CCCCCGGGTGGTCAATCACAATGGGCCCAAGGCCATTAGGATTAAACTTAAAAAGGTTTTAGTTTAAAATATACACTGAGTCAATTACCGGTGGGACCAACGGCATTGTTCATAGCTGACCAGTCAAACATGGATTGTTGGCTCAGTAGTCAACGAGCCCGCGTGTCAGCCTCTGGGGCTAGACTGCCACTGGGTACACATAGGTTTTTCTTTTTAATTCGAATTAATAAATAATTTCAGAAAAACACAAAAACTTTAGAAAATCATAGAGAATAATCCGTAACTCGGATGAAAAAGTTTTATATATGAAAGTTGCTCAAAATTACGACACGAATCTGAATACGTGGTTTGTTCGTCCACCACACATCTCTATTATACCGAACATGGAACAATCCCCCTCCGGTTCGCCTGTTCGAAAATGCCTAACACTGGGAAAACATTCCCAGATGTTATCCCTCTTCGCCAGTACCGTGTAGCACCGCGTTAGAACAACCTAGCACTGCGTGTTGACTTGTCGTGCTTCTTTGTTGCATTTGTATGCTTTGTAATTATTGTTTCTTCCCCCTCTTCTCTCCGGTAGACCGCGAGACTCATGCTACCATGGTGATCGACTCCATCGACAATGACCTGTCCTTCTCGTCTCAGCAAACAGGCAAGCCAACCCCCCTTGATCATTCCGATATCGCCCACTCTCTTCTCTCTTATGCTTGCATTAGAACTGCTCTTTCTTTTTGTATGATCCTATTCTGATGCATAGCCTGTTGTTGATACTTGCTTTCATACCTTACATGTTTATACTAAATTGCTTAGTATAGGTTGGTTAGAGATCCATCAGAGACCCCCCCCCCCACTTTGTCATGTCTGCCCCACTGGATTATCAGAAGACCCGATCAACGGGATGGAAGACCAGGCCCTGGCACCGCACATCACTTTCCCCTTAGTTTCTCGACAATACTGGGTTACTATCGAGTGCTGAGGGTGAGACCTCATCAGCACTTTTGATGTTAACCTTGTAGGTTAGTTCATCGGTTATGGTCATCGAGGGAGATTTCCTCCTCCATTCCCGATAAAGACATTGTCGTGCAACTTCTCAAGAGTGGACCTCGAGGGTGACTCATCTTTCGTTCACCTTGACGATAAACATCAGGTGGAATTCCATCGAGGGTGATTTCCTCAGGTTTCCCTTTGGTGTTAGACACACCGTTACTATGGTTACTATGACTTTACACTGAACCTTGTTACTAAAGACGGGTCGACCCTGAGGGGTACCCGCGCGAGCTTAATTGCGAGTGATGTGTAGTCGGGTTGACCTGGAAGGTGCCCGCGAGATAAATATGCGGTGTGGTCGGGCATTCTTAGCCCTTGCCGCAAGTCCTTGAGACGGGGCGATGGGGTCACATGATCGTGAGTCTCTGCTCGTTACCGCGCATTCCCAAGACACTTAACGGTTTGGATATTTGGTCCAAGGGGCCTCTAGCATGATAGCGCTAACCATCACGTGGGCATAGTACAGGCGTTCTGCGTTGTATGCATCAGCCAAAGCTTAATTGACGTCATGCGACTGAGCGGCGCGTGCCGGGTCCCGGGTTGGACCGCGTAAGCACCTGCATTTTTAAGGAGGTAGCCCAGGTCTTCTCACCGGCCGCGTACGCAACGTGCAGGAGTACCCGGAGCGATTGGCCCATGACCCTGGGGGCATAGGGTTTAGTCCGGCATGCATGACCTCTCTATTAAGCCTAGGTTGGGTTGCGGCGTATTGTTTGTCCGAGGGCGGGCATGACCTGATGGTGTGTCCGGCCTAAGTTAAGCGAGCATGGTGGGTAAGTTGGTGCACCCCTGCAGGGAAGAAAGCATCTATCGATATCATGTCCTATGATAACGGACACTTGGAGTTGTATCCCGATCGCTACAACTAGAACTGGATGCTGAGGCATGAATTGGTTATGCTGCTTCAGGATTCGAGAAAGGATCCCGGAGCGTTGAAAACAACAACATAAATATGACTTATGCTATACTACTCTACTCCCCCCTATTGCTGCAAGACGGTGGTTTCCAGAAGATACTAGTCTTCGCTAGGACTAGCTTCTCCCCCTCTTATTCTGGCATTCTGCAGCTTAGTCCACAGATACTACCCCTTTTCATTGATACCGATGCATATGTAGTGTAGATCCTTGCTTGCAAGTACTTCGGATGAGTACTCACGGTTGCTTTGCTCCCCCTTTTTCCCCCTTCTTTCTTCTTTCTGGTTGATGCAACCAGATGGTGGAGTCCAGGAGCCAGAAGCCACCCTTGACGACTGGTACTACCCCGACGGAGCCTACTACTATGTGGAGACAGCTGACGACCAGGAGTAGTTAGGAGGTCCCAGGCAGGAGGCCTTGCCTTTTCGATCGTGTTGTTTTTGTGCTAGCCTTCTTAAGGCAAACTTGTTTAACTTATGTCTGCACTCAGATATTATTGCTTCTGCTGACGCTTGTGTATTCGAGCTTATGTATTCGAGCCCTTGAGGCCCCTCGCTTGTAATATAAAGCTTGTATTATTTTAATTTGTGTCTAGAGTTGTGTTGTGATATCTTCCAGTGAGTCCCTGATCTTGGTCGTACACATTTGCGTGCATGATTAGTGTACGATCAAATCGGGGGTGTCACAAGTCGGTCTACTAATCTTGGACGTGATGCCTATGTAATGATCATTGCCTGGATATCGTCATGATAATTTGAAGTTCTATCAATTGCCCAGCAGTAATTTGTTCACCCACCGTTGCTATTTTCTTGAGAGAAGTCACTAGTGAAAGCTACGGCCCCCGGGTCTTCTTTCTCATATATTTTCCTTTGCGATCTATTTGCCTTCGCTTTTATTTTAAGATCTACTAAACCAAAAACCCAAAAATACCTTGCTACAATTTATCTTATTAATCAACCAATCTACCAATATTTATATCTCTCTCACATTTGTTACCCGAAAGGGATTGACAACCCCTTTAACACGTCGGGCTACGAGGTGTTGTTATTTGTGTGCAGGTGCTGTTTACGTTGTGTTGCTTGGTTCTCCTACTGGTTTGATAACCTTGGTTTCACATATGAGGGAAATACCTACCGCCGTTGTGCTGCATCATCCCTTTCTCTTTGGGGGAAAATCGACGTTGCTTTAAGCGACATCAAAAGGAATTTCTAGCCCCGTTACCGGGGAGGATCTTCAACATGTACCAGGTTCCTAATCACAAATCTCATCTCCTCGCAATTTACATTATTTGCCATTTGCCTCTCGTTTTCCTCTCCCTCACTTCACCAATATTTGTCGTTTTATTCGCCCTCTTTTTCCGTTTGCCGTTTTTCCGGTCGGATCTATCGCCACTTGTGTTCTTATTTACAATTGCTCAAAAATGACGCAAGAGAACACTAAGTTGTGTGATTTTTCCAATACCAACAACAATGATTTTATTGGCACTCTGATTGCTCCTCCCGCCACTAGTGCGGAGACTTGTGATATTAATACTGCTTTGTTGAATATTATCATGAAAGATCAATTTTCCGGCACTCCTAATGAGGATGACGCGTCCCATCTCAATACCTTCGTGGAATTATGCGATATGAAAAACAAAAGAGATGTGGACAATAGCATTGATTCTTGGAACAAATGCAAAGATGATTTTATCACTAAATATTTTCCGCCCGCAAAAATTATATCCCTTAGAACCCAAATCATGAATTTCAAGCAACTTGAACATGAGCATGTTGCACAATCTTGGGAAAGGATGAAAATGATGATGAGGAATTTCCCAACTCATGGGTTAAATCTTTGGATGATCATACCATTTTTTTTACGCGAGATTGAATTTTGTCTCTCAAAATCTTTTGGATTCCGCCGCTAGTGGCACTTTTATGCAAATTACTTTGGGTGAATCCACCAAATTGCTTGATAATATTATGGCGAATTATTCACAATGGCATACCGAAAGGGCGCCGACAAGAAAAAAGATTAATGCGGTTGAGATTGATTCTTTGAATGAAAAAGTTGATGCTCCTATGAAAATGGTTGCTAGTAAAAGTGCTCCTATTGATCCTAATGATATGCCTTTGTCTACCTTGATTGAGCAAACTACTGATGCTATAGATGTGAACTTTATCTCTATAAATAATTTTAATAACAATGCTTATAGAGGTAATTTTAATCCTAGGCCTTTTCCTAGTAATTCCTTTAATAATTATGGTAATTCCTATGGAAATCATTCTTACAATAATAGGAATACCTCTGATCTAGAGATTAATATTAAAGAATTTACCAATACTCAAAAGGTTTTCAATGCTTCCATAGAAGAAAAATTGAATAAGATCGATGATATGTCTAAGAGTATTGATAGGATTTCTCATGATGTGGAAAATCTCAAGTTGAAAATTTATGTGCCTAAAGTTGAAGAATCAATTAAAGCTCTTTATGTTTCTATGGATGAAAGTAGGAAAAGAACCGCCATGCTTAGAGCTAAACGAGAAATTTTTAAAAAGGTGTTTTCTAGTCTTTCATAAAAATGATGAAGACATTAAAATGATTGGTGTTTCTTCCATTGATTCTTAACTTGATGATAAAGGGACTGAAGAAGAGTCAACTTTAGGTAGAAGGTGTCCCAATATTTCAGAGGGTGAAAATCTTGTTGAAATTTTTCATAAAAGTGGGTTTGGAGAGGTGAAGACTTTAACTAGTGATGCACCCACAGGATTACAAAGACTTTAATTATGATATTTGATCCTTGATTGATTGTATTTCTTTGTTGCAATCCATGATTAATTCACCCCATGCTTATGAACAAAATAAAGCTTTTACTAAACATATTGTTGATGCTATGATAAAAGCTTTTGAAGAAAAGTTGGAATTATAAGTTTCAATTCCGAGAAAATTGCATGATGAATGGGAACCTACCATCAAAATCAAAATTAAAAATTATGAGTGTTTTGCTTTGTGTGATTTGGGTGCTAGTGTTTCCACTATTCTGAAATCTCTTTGTGATGTTCTTGGTCTTGCCAATATTGAAGATTGCTCTCTTAATTTGCATTTGGCGGATTCCACTATTAAAAAGCCTTTGGGAAGGATCAATGATGTTCCTATTCTTGCAAATAGGAACTATGTACCCATAGACTTTATTGTTCTTGATATCGATTGCAATCCGTCTTGCCCAATTATACTTGGTAGACCGTTTTTGCGCACTATTGGCGCGGTGATTGACATGAAAGAAGGGAATATTAAATTCTAGTTTCCCTTGAGAAAGGGCATAGAACACTTCCCTAGAACCAAGATCAAATTTCCTTATGAATCTATAATGAGGGCAACTTATGGAACATCCAACAAGGATGACAATACTTGAAATCTTGGTATTATGCCTAGCTAAGGGCGTAAAACGACGACGCTTGTTGGGAGGCAACCCAATGAATAAATTTTATTTTTGATTTTTGCTTGTTGTTCTTCAATGTTTACACAATTATGCTACTGGTATGATTGTGTTTTTTGTGTTTTAGTTAGTGTTTGTGCCAAGTAGAACCGATAGGATCTTCTTGGGTGATAGTTGTTTGATCTTGCTGAAAAAGACAGAAACTTTTCACTCACGAGAAAAATTTCCATTTTTAACAGAAAAGTGCTTTTTAGTTGATTCTTTTTGCAGAAGATTAATATACAAATTTCTCACGTTTCCCTATTTTCTTCAAGATTTTTAGAGGTCCAGAAGTTTTCGAAACTTCCAGATTACTACACACTGTTCTATTTTTGACAGATTCTGTTTTCTTTGTGTTGTATGCTTATTTTGGCTCTATGGTGTTCTTTGATGAGTTTTTGCCATAGGAAAGTTCGAATATAGTAGATATAATACAGAAACAAAATATGAATTGGTTTGATACACTACTTATAGTAATGGTTTGATTTCTTTCACTAACGGATCTCACGAAGATTTTGTTGAAGTTTTGTGTGATTGAAGTTTACAAGTTTTGGGTTATCTTACGATGGATAAAGGAAGGATGTAAGAGCCTAAGCTTGGGGATACCCCGGCATCCCAAGCTATTATCCAGCAATGAGCAACCAACTAAGCTTGGGGATGCCCCCAAGTGGCATCCCCGCTTTCTTCCAACAACTATCAGTATTTCACTTGAAACTATATTTTTATTCGTCACGTGATATGTGTTTTGCTTGGAGCGTCTTGTATGATGTGAGTCTTTTCTTGTTTTGTTTTGATTTTTAAGTCATCAATCCTTGATGTACAGACCTATTTGAGAGAGCCAAAATTATGCCATGACTTGTTAGAATAGCTCACCATCCTTCACTTAAATTTTTATGAGCTAAGACTTTCTCTAGTACTTAACTTATATCTTTTTTAGCACGGTGTGCTTAGTTATTTTTGAAGAAATACTCTATTGCTTCACTTAGATTTAATTGAGAGTTAGTAAAATTTTAAATAAATTCTCTCTTGCTTCACTTATATTATTTTGAGAGAACGAAGAAAAAAATTATGCTCATGATCTTCACTTATATTTGTTTGAGCTTATCAATAGCAACACATGAAAATTAGTCCTTAATTGATAGATATCCAAGAAGGATAAAGTAAAAAATGTCATGAAGATCATTGGAAAAAATAAACTTGATTCCTTGTAATAGTTTTGAGACATGATGATATGATATGTGAGTCATCTTGATAAGTAATTGTGCTTTAGTAAGAATACTAGTGTTAAAGTTTGTGATTCCCTATGCAAGCACGAAAGTCAATAATTATGCAATGAAATTATATCCTACTTGTGGTGCATTATTCCGTGTTATTTATGCTCAATGTTCGCTTACGAGATTATTTGTTTCATGGTTGGTCGCTTCCCAGTCTTTTGCTAGCCTTAATTTTGCACTGAGTATGAGCTATACTTGTGCATCCAAATCCTTTATCCTGGTTTTGCCATACGAGTCCACCATACCTACCTATATGTAGTATTTCCTTGCCGTTCTAAGAAAATTTGTATGTGCCATCTCAAATTTTCAAAATAAATTTCCCTGTTGTGTGCCCGTACCGCTCGCGAGGCGGTGAGGGGTGGCCAATATTTTCCATGCTGGATGTGTTATTCTCATGATGAGTGTTTATTCACTTGTCATTGCACGAGAGTACGGCAAAGGTATTAGGGATGCCCAGTCCCGAAATGAAAAACAAATTTACTTTATGTTGTCAAATAATAAATTTCTTGGAAAGTGTTGGTATGGAAGGCAACCGTGAATTCGTTTAGCCATGGCTTGTGAAAGTTTGGTGGAAAAGGAATAAACTTTATTTTCTATTTGGGAACCGCCTATGATATATCTAGCATGGAAAGTGTTGGGAACCTTGGGTCGTTCTCATTAGTGGGAAAAGTATACCTCCCCCCCAAAAAAAATTATCTCTCAATTTAAGCTTTGAGCTATGGCACCTCTACAAATCCCTACTTCCCTCTGCGAAGGGCCTTTCTTTTACTTATACAATTTTTATTTTTGAATTTGAGTCTCCATCTTCTCTTACAAGCACCAACTAGGAAACGCTATGATCGTACTTGAGCATTGGATGTAACTAATATGCGAGTGTGTTTCATGAATGGATCAATGATTGAGCATGATGGGCTAGGGATAACTTATTTTAGCATTGATATTTTGAAAGACATGCTTTCTTGTTGATATGCTTGAGTATCTAAATTATTATGTAAAAACTAGACTATTGCTTTGAACCATATAAAAGTCCAAATGTCCACGCTATAAAGAAAAGCATATGATATGACTTGATAAACAACACTCCACATCAAAAGTTATGTTTTTATCACTTACCTACTCGAGGACGAGTAGGAGTTAAGCTTGGGGATGCTGATATGTCTCCAACGTATCTATAATTTTTGTTTGTTCCATGCTGTTATATTATCATTCTTGGATGTTTTACAATCATTTTATAGTCATTTTATATCATTTTTGGTACTAACCTATTGACATAGTGCCAAGTGTCAGTTGTTGTTTTCTGCATGTTTTTTACATCACAGGAAATCAATATCAAACGGAGCCCAAACACCGCGAAACTATTTTTGTGATTTTTTTCGGGATAGAAGGAAGACATTGGGCCCTGGTCGCACCTGGGGGGAGTCCCGAGGAGGGGACAACCCACCAGGGCGCGCCAGGAGGCCCAGGCACGCCCTGGTGGGTTGTGCCCACCTCGGGTGCCCCCCGGACCGCCTCTTTGCTATATAAATACCCAAATATTCCAGAAACCCTAGTGGAGTCGACGAAATATTCATCCAGCCGCCGCAGAGTCCAGAAACACCAGATCCAATATAGACACCATCATGGAGGAGTTCACCACTTCCATTGGTGCCTCGCCGAAGAGGTACCCGGTAGTGGGTTTGATCTTACGGTGCTTGATCCCAGTGACAGAAGGGGAACCGAGACGTATGTATCATTGCCACTAAAGATAAAACGACGAGCTTCATATCTAACACCATAGATATACGGATCTTGTCTACATCATGTCATCGTTCTTAATGCATTACTTTGTTTTTCCATGAACTTAATACACTAGATGCATGGTGGATAGCGGTCGATGTGTGGAGTAATAGTCGTAGATGTAGGCAGGAGTCGGTCTACTAATCTTGGACGTGATGCCTATGTAATGATCATTGCCTGGATATCGTCATGATTATTTGAAGTTCTATTAATTGCCCAACAGTAATTTGTTCACCCATTGTTGCTATTTTTCTTGAGAGAAGCCACTAGTAAAATCTACAGCCCCCCGTTCTTCTTTCTCATATACTTGCCTTTACGATCTATTTGCCTTTGCTTTTATTTCAGATCTACTAAACCAAAAACCCAAAAATACCTTGCTGCAATTTATCTTATTTATCAACCAATCTACCAATATTTATATCTTTCTCACGTTCGTTACCTGAAAGGGATTGACAACCCCTTTAACACGTCGGGTTGCGAGGTGTTGTTATTTGTGTGTGGGTTTTGTTTACGTGGTGTTGCTTGGTTCTCCTACTGGTTCCATAACCTTGGTTTCACATCTGAGGAAAATACATACCGCCGCTGTGTTGCATCATCCCTTCCTCTTTGGGGAAAAACCGTCGTAGCTTTAAGCGACATCAGTGGCGCAAGCCCCGAGGGCTTGTGTGGCTTTGACAACACTATGGCGCGTGGTTGATTCAAGGTGGTGTACACACGGAGCTTGAAGTCGACGGGGCGCGTGGGTCGACTGGTCATCTACCATCGAGTCATGTTGAAGGTGGAGTTGGAGTCTGGAAGACTTCACTCGGTGCTGATTAAGGGGCTATGTCATAAGAGCTCATAGAGTCAAAGCCTGTTTCGACGGGAAAAAGCGAGTGACACGTAATTCGGACTGGAGCACAGTGGTCTGGTGGAAGCGTAAAACTCGTCATCGGTCGGTGATGGTCGGTGGTACTCTGAAGTGGGGGTTAAGTGGTGTGGGTTCGCAACCTTGAGACTCGGCCAGGACAGCAGAGGATCGACGCGGTAATAGCGGCGAGGTGTGCGGTATGCATGGAACATGGAGACGGGCCAGGGCTCTGGTGGTCATACATGTGGTGAGACAACTACGAATTTGACTCGGGATGACTACAAGCATTGGTGAAATTCCTTCAAGTTTCAGACATGCGGTCAAGGAAGAGCGATGATGTTAAGTTCAGGTAACTCTTATGTGCAACACCCAATATGTTCACTTTCACGCAGGTCAGTGATCAGTGTGTGGCGTTGGACTGATACTCTGAAAGTTGGAAGCACAAACTAGAGTAACAAGGAACTTAATTTTGCTCAAGTGTTGACTATGATCAAGACAAGAAGGGACTACAAGTTACAGGTGGAGTCATATGAAGTCTTTGGAGTAGCAGCAGTACTCATGGAATAAGATCGAGTCCAATGTACATGGAAGTTTGACGCATTGACGAATTCAAGGTGGTGGAGAATATTCACCAATGTGGAGTTTGTTAGAGTTGTATCGAATGTTGTGTACAAGGTAGGTTACAGTTGGACTTGTAATTATTATATTATGTTTAAATAGGATATGGAGTCGTGTCCAAATAGGACACTTGTATCCTAGGCCTCTCATATATAACGAGGGTAGACACACGATATAACATATGCCAACATAATAGCACAGGAATGCAGGGGAAGCTAGCGGCATGTGCCGGCGTCCAAGGCGACCGGGTGCGGTATTGTAGCAGTGTCATGGGGAGGAGCGTCCATAATCGGACCCCGGGATGTAGCCATATCGGTGAACCTCGTTAACAAATCTCGGTGCCGTGCTCGTTTGATTACTTGGTCCTCAGATGATCGACTACTTGCCTCGAATTTATTCTAACACGAGGGACACGGATCTGCAGGCGGAGCAGCAGCCAATCCTCAGTTCCCTTCAATCAAAGGAGCAAGCAGAAGGCGTAGGAGGAGCACGCCGCGGCCGTTGACAGGATGCACATATATATGGATTAGGATAAGGAGCCGGAGCCCTTCAACGCACCCATCTACCCGGCGCATAGTACGAACGTCGTGTACATCTCTGACGATGGAAGGTAGTTTAGGTTTCATTTGTGTAGCGTGTTAGAATTCTTCTTACATGCTTTTTTTAAATTTAAAGGATGCAATAAGTGATACTCGTATACATAGGGTGAAGTATGAGGTGTGACCCGTCAATGCCCACGAACGCGTCGGTCGCATCCACGTGTATTTAAATGTCCGAATATGCTGTCCACGGGTGTAGATGCTCTTAGCTATGGTTGAAAAAAGGACGGGAGGGACGCACTGAAGTGTGAGTGCATGTTCTGGACAGTTGTAATTCATCCGTTTCAGTTTTATGGTTGAATCTGTTTTTTGTGAGTACATGTTCTGGACAGTTGTAATTCATCCGTTTCAGTTTTATGGTTGAATCTGTTTTTTGCGCATCTGTCTATACTTGAATTTGGTGCGCGTGATACTCATTCTCTTATATGCATTTTTTTGTTTTTCTTTAACCGTAGATACTCTGTTTTACATATAAGACGTCTCTTCGGTTTAACATAAACTGCCAAAATATTTATTTAGGAATGGAGGTAAGGGCATCTCTAAAGCGGACCTTCAATCAGTTGGCAACCATCCCGATTACATGGTCTGGACGTATTTAACCATCTAACACGGTCATGTATCGGTACGTCGAGCCGTCTGGACACATGTTTTTCGCAAACGCGAGACAAACTGGGGGAGGGGGGACTTTTCGAGAGTCCGGACACATGTTTTTTCGCAAACGCGAGATAAACTCGGGGAGGGGGCTTTCCGAGAGTCCGGAAAGCAGACATGTTGGACTCCGACACCTCCGGCCCACCCAAAATCCCTCCCAGACCCCGCGCCTCCATCCTCCCATTTTCTCTCTTGTCTTCGTCGCCGCACCACCACATCGGGCACCCCGCCACACCCCTGCCGAAACTCGACGAGTCCGTCACCTACAACGGTACACCCAAGCTCCACGCCGCTACTCCTCCACCGTCGTTCCACACATCTCCTCCGACCACCGCACAGGTACCATCAGCTCCTACGGTACTCACCATGCCCAGCAACTGTTCGGTGAAATGCCCGTGTTAATTTTTTTTGTCCCTTCTTCTTTGAAGCAATTAATTCGGATATGGAGCACATTTACCAGCACTATTTTGAGTTGTTCGATGGCTCGTCCAACGAGGACTACACTGATGAGACGGTGATGATGCATGCGGTCCTTCTATAGGCGGAGCATGCGCAAGGTCATGTTCTTAATTTCAAGGGATTGATCACGGGTCATCGAATGCGGAAGAGCATGTCCTGTCGAACTTCCCAGACCAGAATTTGGCCACATTTGAAGAGTTTGTCCAGATGCATCAACAATTTCAGCACCGGGCAATTCATGGGCAGCTGAAGGAAGATTTGATTGAGCATCTATTGGCAATTAAATTGGACAACGATATTGGAGCCTAATATATAAAATTTATTTAAATTCAAACTACTGCTGCATTTGAACATTTGAGCTATTCTAGACTATATATGTGGCTATTTAAGTGTGCGGGCTTTTATAAAAAATTAGAATCATATGTATGCGAAAGCAAATTTGTGGGTCATCATTAAAAATGCCCTAATGATATCTGACAAACGTTTGATGGGAACATGTGCCCAGCGAAGCGCCCGACAAATAATTGGATCCAGAGCAAGGGTCTTGGTGCGATGGAGTCGCCGTGTCAGTTTTTCCGGAGCGTTCGCTCTAACATGTGTTCGAGCGAACGTCGTCCATCAGTACTCCTAATCCATTCGCTGCAACAAACATCTCGCCCACCCTCTCCTTGTTCTCCTCCCAATCCCGTGGCCATGGCAATTCTCTCAAGTAGGGGGCGGCGGCCGACGGAGGTGGTGTCGGCGGTGAGATCCTGGCCATAGAGGCCTTTGGAGGAGGAGGTCGATGGCGACCGAGCGCTCGCACAGGAGGCCAACAATGGGTGGCGTCTGGATGGCAGCACAGGAAGCGACCGGGTCAGGCGCGCCGAGGACCTTGAGCAGCCACACAGTCAATGTGGACCGGGAAGAGATTCAATAAGTATTTCTTCGTTCGAAGATACATCCCCTTTTATTTATTCTGATGACAAGTATTTCCGAACGGAAGGAGTATTACTGACTTTAAAGAGTTGTAGAAGAACAAACATCTATGAACAAGAAATATATAAGAACAAAAAATCTTTTTAGCAAAATCTCCGGATATGAAGCTACTACTATTGTTGGTATCATTGACGTACTTGACGGGAATGCTCCGAGATTATTGTTCTCCTAAGATGAGAGGGGGCTAGGAGAACAAACATCAAGCAAAGAACAAGCATGATGGATGGTCTTGAGTAATTCGGTGCCACACGAAAAGCAGCCCTACACGGACATGTATACTGGTCCGTTTACTGGCTAGAATAGACACCGTATCCACGACCCGGCCTGTAATTTTTTTACCACGTCCCCCAAAATATCCCTCTCCACTGCTATATATGCGGTTTCACCGCTCGGATACAGGTCAAATCCTACCCACCTCCGCCGCCGCTTCGCCGTGATTCCCCTTCTCCTCCGCCCCAATTTCTCGTCGTTGGCGAGCCTAAAAAAAGACCTAGCGACCCATGGATGGCTACGAGGATGATGAGGAGCACCGCCGCCGCCGTAGATCCGACGCTACACGGAAGCGGGGGGCGCGGAGGTGGCTCAACCACGGGAGACAGCCACCGCCGTCGTTCGAACGCCATGAGCTCGTCGAGTACGAGCGCGAGCTTGCGGTCCGCCGCCATGCCTCCTCCGGCTCCTTTGCCGCGGGGAGCTCGTCCACGAGCGCCTCGAGTTCGCAGCTCACTCCGATCAAGAGAGAGCTGGAGGAGCTCGGGCCGCTCGCCGTCAAGCTCGAGGCCGACGCGCCGCTGCGTCGAGGAGTGATCAGCCCCGAGGACTACCTCTCCCCGGGACAGGAGGAGCACCTAGAGCGCGTTGTCATGGAGCGCTCACCGAGGGAGGAGGAGGAGGCCGAAGCGCGCCTTCGCATCAAGCTCGAGTACGAGCAGGTCTTCCTCCAGACGGGCGTGTGCACGCGTCCAAAGAGGCGGACCTGCGCGTCATGAAGGCCGAGCAGGCCAAGGTCTTCATCGACCTCGACTTCAACGAGGACTGAGCTTCTCCGGCTCCTCCGCCATGTCGTCGCCGCCGCGAGCTCGTTGATTCTGATAACGTAGGCTCGGATACGCTGCATGGCCCGCATATTCCTCCCTAGTAGTACAATGTGTTATAAAATGATGAACTATGTATGACCAGTGGTGGAGACAGGCCCCAGGCAGCCCGGGCCGCTGCCTGGGGCGTGGGCGTTGATTCCTTCGTTCACTGTAGCCACAGTGCGACACTGTAGCTACAGTGCGACGAAGGTTGCCTGGGTCGGCCTGGGGTGTAGTATTTTTTTTTTTTGCGAGAAAATTTCCGATCTATTCATCTTCAATCATGGCAGTACAACGAATAACAAAAATAATAGAAATTACATCCAGATCTGTAGACCACCTAGCGACAACTACCAGCACTGAAGCGAGCCGAAGGCGCGCCGCCGTCATCGCCCCTCCATCGCCGGAGTCAGGCACAACTTGTTGTAGTAGACAGTCGGGAAGTCGTCGTGCTAAGGCCCCGTAGGACCAGCGCACCAGAACAGCAGACGCCGCAGATGAAGAATAACGTAGATCAGAAAAATCCAATCCGAAGACACACCAACGTAGACGAACAATGACGAGATCCGAGCAAATCCACCAAAGATAGATCCGCCGGAGACACACCTCCACACGCCCACCAACGATGCTAGACGCATCGCCAGAACGGGGGCTAGGCGGGGAGACCTTTATTCCATCTTCAGGGAGCCGCCGCCGTCTCTTCTTCCTGAACAGGACACAAACCCTAGCAAAATTGAAAGAAACGATTAAAAACGGAGCCCTCCTGTCGACCCTTGTTGAGATCCACCGCGTCCCCATGGCCCTAAGACCACCGGAGAGGAGGCGGACCTGAACAGAGAGGCGCCGCCGTTGTGTATGACCAATGGAGTACGGTGATGAACTATGTATGGTCAATGTCGTTGCAAGTTTTTCTGTGAATGATTTCAGAAGAAAATACAATTTTGTACAAGGGGCCTGATCTGCAGCGTTCGATTTCGCCTCGCAAATCAGATCTGCAGCAAACTGTAAACGCATTTTGCAGGTCAGTATTATACTGAGTCTGGTGCGCTGCAGCAAAAAACCTTCCACGAAGACGTACTTGCCTTACCGGAGTCTGATCTCAGAAGGCGTTTTATCCAAGCCCCTTTCGTAAAAGAGACAATCAATGGAATTGATTGCAGAGAAAATCCCAGAGAATTGCTAAATTATGAAATCCTTGGAATAATACCAGGTTTCGCCCTGGCAAATTAAACGCATTTAACAGATTTCAGAGGAAAAACACCCCGAAAAAATGACTAAAGATTACTGCTGCTGTTGCGGCTTCTCTCATCCCGCCTCCGCAGTCCGCACCGCATGCACCAATCGCCAGCGATCGCCCGCCCGTTTGTGCGCGCGTCAGTTGGTGGGGCAGCAGCTTCATCGGAGGGAGGCGCGGGGGAAACGGCGCGCGTCCATGGCTGGGATGTGGGTGCGGCGTGCGACGCGGCGGCCCCGGCGGGGGCGAGGTAGTGGAGGAAGGATTGGTCGCTGCGATCCGGAGGCTTCCACGTGCCCTACGACAAGTGCTGGTACACCCCTGCTACCACGTCTTTCCTCCCTCCGCGCTTGCTATGCGCGTCTGTGCTAGTTCGCTGGCTGGATGCACGAAATCGACTCGTTTCGTTGCTTTGCCTTTGTCCCCCGCCTTTTGCTCTCAAGGAGAAGATGTTTTTGTTAAATTAGCTATGTAGCTTAGACTAGCTTTTTTTGTAGTTGAAAATGTCTTACAAAGCTTAACTGAAAAGATAGTAGATTTGTACTCCCTCTGAACTTTTTAGAGTCAATGATAGTGCTAAAAAAGAGAGTAACTAAGATCAGTTTTGTAACTTACACGGCTTAATCGAAAACTTGTTCCACGACACAAAATCCCTAGAGATACTAAGCTTCCACGAAAAATTCGTGTGCATTTCTGAAATTTAAGGAACTTGAGGAGGATGAGGAGGGGGAGGAGAATGTGGGGGATGCTCGCGACGCCGATCTACAGACGGAGCAGCAGGTCATCATCTATTCCCCCCGGTCGGAGTCGGCTGTAGAGGCTAGACAACGTCGCCGGCAGGAGATGGAGGCGCAAGAGGCCACGGAGGAGGTAGAGATGTTTGTCTACATGGATGAGGTCGAGCAGGAGGAGAAGACAAAAAAGGGTTTCTCCCCGCTTTATATTATAAAGCAACCACCGAATCACAAGTTCAACATGACAGAAGAAAGGAAGAAACAACCATAAACGGGAAAGATGCAAGATCTGGAGATTGGTGAGGACCGCACCAGGTGGCGGCTAGAGCCATCTGGGCAATTCTCCTCTAAGAGCATCTCCAGCCGCGCCCCAGGAAGGCCTCCCCAGGCGATTTTTTCGCGCCGGCGCCGAAAAAATGGCCCAGTCGCGCCCCAGGAGCCCGATTTTCGCCGGCCTGGGCTGAAAACAGCGCCGGCGGACCCAGGCCGAACCCGGCGCGCTGGGGGGGCGCCCGGGGGCGCTGGGGCGAACTGTTTTGGCGCGAAAAAGCCGCGGGCCAGCCGCGTCAGCGACACGACGGCTCGTCTTCCCCCAACTACCTCGGTTCCCGCGGGGAATCAATGACAAGGCTGCCGCCGGTCAGCCTTGCCATTGATTCCTCACGAGCGGCGCGTCACGGGACGGCGCGCCGACGCCTCCCCTCCCTCGCACGCGTACACACGGGCGCGGAGCGGCTATATAGCCGGTGGTCTCTCACTCGCCTGTGCCCACACCAGCCTCGCCCCTCGCCGCCGCCCAGCCCCTCCCTCTCCGTCTACCTCTCCCGAGCGCCGCCGCGCAGCCCCTCGCTCTCCCTCTCTACCTCTCCCGAGCCCGTCGCCATGGCGGAGCGTTTCCCCGGAGACGAGGCGCCGGCCAACGGTTTCGGCCGCCGTTCGCTCCGCGAACAGGAGTCCTGGCTCCTGTTCCAGGCGAACATCCCGGCGCCGCCGGACATGCGCGCCAAGCCGACGGGGTGGAGACTCAGCGACGGGGGAGTGCCCATTCCCCCGTTGCCCGACGCCGTGGCGAAGCCCAAATACTTCGCCGAGGAGGTCGAGGTCGTGCGCGCCTCCCTCACCGACGCCGAACTCTCCCTCCACCACTACGCCGCCGACAACCACGCGGCTTGGGCGGCGTACTTTGAGCGCCGCCAGCAGCAGCGCTTGGCGTCCACCAACGGCGCGCCGGTGGTGGGCGGCGTGAAGAACAGCGAGGGGCGCCACCTGTGGTGGGGCGTCCCCGGCCGCACACTCGAGGGCGTGCTGACGTACCTCGACGGCGGCAACGACCCGCCGTTGGCGTACCCGGCGAGGGTGGCCGCCCCGGCGCAACACCGATGCGCCGGGCCATGGGCGCCACGGAGGTTCGGGTCCTCCTCCTCTTCTTTCTCCTCGCGCCGCTTCGCGGAGCGCCGACGCGGCCGCGACGAAGGCGGAGTCGTCGTCATCTACGACAGCGACGACGCCGCCGCCGACGCGCCGCCACCTGTCCGCCATGGCGACGCCGGGCAGGGGTCCAGCAGGGGCGCCCGCGTCAAGGAGGAGAAGGCCGACGACGACGATGGCGCGACGGCGGCGACTTCAGCCAGTTTTTTTAATTAGTTTAATGAAAATCCGCGAACTTCGCCGAACTGTGTCGAAATTAATCGTGTTTGGCCGAAATTTATCGTGTTTTAGCCGAACTTCGCCGAACTGTGTCGAAATTAATCGTGTTTGGCCGAAATTTATCGTGTTTTAGCCGAACTTCGCCGAACTGTGCTATACTTTTTTTAAACGCGCCTGGGGGCGGCCCTGGGGCCGGCGGCTGGGGACCAACTCGCCCCCAGGCCCAATTTTTGCGCCGGCTCACCCCCAGGCGGCGATTTTAGGCGCCCCCTGGGGGGCCAACGGCTGGAGATGCTCTAAGTCTCTTTACCAGGCCATAGCCATGTCGCTGGGCCCTGAGGCTCTCTCATCCATCTAGGCGATTCGGCTCCCCTTGAAGATTAGGATATTCTTGTGGCAATGGATTCGCGGCCGCCTTCCGTCCGGTGTAGAGGTCCTGAAGCGCAACGGCCCTGGTGATGGATGGTGCCCGCTTCGCGGGCCTGAAGAGGACACGAACCATATCTTCGTCACATGTGTGTCCACGCAGTTCCTCTGGAGCTGTTTCCGCGAATTAGTGGGTGGAAGCTGGGACCACAACAACTTCCCCTCTCTCTTCGCCAAACTTCAGGTGTTGCCACCTGCGTCTCGCCACATTAGGTGGCTGACCATCGGTGTGCTAGCCTGGACGTTGTGGACTGTTAGGAATAAGCTTGTGATTCAGCAGGTACCTCTTCGCCGCGCTACTTACGCTCTGTTCAAATGGTCTGGTTACTTGCAGCTTTGGCGGCCGCTTAGCCGTCCCAGGGAGAGAGACGCCATCACCTCTATCATCACCCAGCTTCGCGCAATGGCTCTCCGGATGGCTCCTCCACTTCCCCCACCACCACCAAAGCCGGAGTAGATATTTTCTTCCTCGCCGCCACCGTCGTTGTTGTGTTGTGTGTGTTTCATTTCTATGTTGGGCTTGTTGTGTTGTGCCCACAGCTGAACCTGGGTAGTGATTGTCTGCATGCGTGTTGGACCTCGCCTGCGGTGGCATTGTATGTTTGTTGTTCGGATGGTACCTTGTGACTTTGTGCTCGGTGGTTTGCTTTATTTATAAAGCGGGGCGAAAGCCTTTTTCGGTAAAGATACAAGATACCATAGGAGCCACTAACAAGCCTCGAATGCACCAAGCACAAGTTTGATCATCGATGCCCTCGGCGAACAGGAGCCAACACACGACGTGACTAAGCCGAGGAAGAGCCCGGGTGCAGGAGGATTGTCACGCTCCGTCACCCCCTTGAGCCAAGCCATCTAGTCCGCCATCCGTCTCTACCTCCGAAGAGAGCCCCCTGCCCTCTAGTTCTAGATCGGAGGACACTACGCCGTCGACAGGCAGAGTCGCTCTCCCCCGAGCTCGCATGACCAGGACCAACGGGTTGGCGTGGAGTGGACGATAAGCACGACTACCGCACCAGGCAGCCGCACAACCTAACATCGCCAACGCCGCACGCCGGCGCCAACTTCAACCGCAAGTGGCCGAGCATGGACACCACTAATGATATCCGGCAGCCACCTCCCGTGCCGAAGCCTCGACCACCACTCCGCCGCCCCAAGGTGGTGTCTTCAAGAAGAAAAACGACGCTGGAGCGCCATCACTACCCAATCCAGAGATTTGAGGTTTTCACCTGGGACGAGGAAGGGAGGGCGAGGGAAGGATTGCGAAGCCGCCTTCAAGAAGGGGAATGATGCGGGAGCACTGCCGGCATCGTGGTCGTAGCGAACAGCCAAGGGGGTTCCCCCAATCCACCCTCCCCCCCCCTCCCGAGAGGAACCACCATCGCCGGATCTGCTCCAAGGTCAAATGGGGAAGCCCATGGAGACAGCCACCCTCGCCGCCCACGCGGCCAGGAGCGGCACGCATCTGCATTAGCCACCCGCCGAAGGGAGGCCGAAGCGCTCCACCACAGTGGCCGTCGCCACCACGCCAGGCGCATCCGCGTGGAATAGAGCACCACCGAGCCCAATGTGCCGCCGCCGCTGCCAGCCGCTGCGCCGCCACACCCTTGGCCAGCGCCACGCCGCCGCCCACTGACCCCGACCTGCGTCGGCCCTAGAGAGCAGGGGAAGGAAGGCCGCGTCGCCGTCGAGGCTGGCCGAGCTTCGCCCGTCAATGTGAGCTGGCGGCGGCGAGGGGGAGTCGAGGAGGCGGCGGCCCTGCGACCGGCAGCTAGGGTTTCGCCTCCCTGCCGCTCGCGGGAGCGATCGGAAGGGGAGAGAGCTGCTGCTCATCACAGCTCCCGCTCTACACTGAAAATGTCCGAGCAGGAGGAGGATGAGCCGGAGCCCTCCTACCCGCCGGTCCAGCCGGCGCCTGGCACCGCCATCGTTGACATCTTTAACGACAAAGACTAGCTAGGGTAGTACGTAGCATGTAGTACGTAGGATTTCTTTTGCATGCTTTGTATGGATGTAGGGGATGAAATATTAGAGAGACGGATACAGAGTGGCTAATCTGCGGCGTGACCGGTCACTGTCCGCAGAAGCGCCCGGTCGCGTCTGCGGGCGTTTGGGGGGCTAGATTTGCAAAGTCCGACCGTAGATGATTTTACATACTACATTTCATCGACCGGCCCAAGAACAGTACAATAGAGCAATACTAGTGCGACAAGGCAGTGGGCCTTAACGCTTAGGATTTGGAAGGCCTTGTTCTGAGAATCAAGCATTCTGTTGCCTGGTTAAGCTGAGATGTTCTATTGCCTGGTTAAGCAAGATCGACCTAAGAATCAAACATACCTAATTTGCTCAAAATTTGCTTATGTCTGAACCATAAGGACTCGTTATTTGAAAAATTAGTTAGTTCCTAGATGTAATGCTAGTTTTCTTCTAGCCCAGTTATATAACACGTGCACCAGATTCAAACAGAAACCGAAACCGAAACCGATGAATTACAACTGCCCCGAACCTGTACTCTCACTTCTTTTCGTCCTTCCCCTTCGCTTCACCATCCAGCCTTCAACCATGGTCAGGTATTTGGTACAGAGGTACTCCCTTCGTCTTAATGCAAGACGTTTATTAACACTAATGTAGTGTCAAAAAATGTCTTAAATTATGGGACGAAGGGAGTAGTACCTTACCTGAAGCTAAATAAGAGCGTAACCTTATCCAAAAGCAACTACGGAAGCAAGAAAACTTCTGTTTGAGTTGAGTCCACGTGTCATATTTGGACAGCACTATTATCTAGCTACATGCCACATTTCTGTCCTTCGAAGCAGTGTAAGCAGGAGGGTTTATCCAATCTTGTCCACTCATTATGCTTTGCTCTTAAGCCACATATTCACCTTTCACCACGAGTCATCTATCATGTGGGATTCTCTGCTTTTTCATCAAATCGACACCCATCTCATTGCACCGACCATTCTATCGTGACTTTGATGATTCCGTAGTGTTATTGACATCATACACACAATCTGTGATTCATGCATTATGACATAAGATACTTAGGGGGTAGGGACAGTACGAAAGCTAGAGGGAAATGTGAATATGGCATCAGAATATTGAGGAAATCGGCATCTAGTAACCATTCTCCCCAAAGAGGAATCCAATGCAACTACTTTTTGAACTGTTAATCAGGCTTTTGGGCATAGATTCTAAAAACTAGTGATGTCTTATGGTATGCTAATTGGTGTCGCTGTGGAAGTTTCACTCAATCAAAAAAAAAAAAAAAAAGTCCATCAGTCAAACATAGAAGAATAATGTTTTAACCTTCTGCCATCATTCTGACGTTGTGGGGCCGCCTCCAGTACCCCTGTCCTCGTCGCCGCCTCTGGTCACCACCATCATTTCCGGTTGTCACGACCGCCTGCATCCTTGCCTCACCATGTGCAGCACCCTTCCCTGACTCGCGCGTCACCACCTCCTCCTACCCCTCCTCTCCGCCTATGAACTCCATCATAGTGCCTCTTCCTCCTTGCTAGCCAACGTCATTGTTGACGCCTGCAAGGTGTTTGATAACACCACCAGCAAGTGTTTCTTGTGAATCTTTACGATCAATGTGACCTGTAGATTGACATGTTCCGTTTCTTCTGTGTAGATGAATTCTCTATTCTATATGATCAATGTGAATATTGTTTGGTTGATTTGAGTTATTATCATGTAAAATATAAATATGAGTTCTAATGGTTTGCATGCACAATACAGGGAGAGAAATTGATTAAAAAAATGAATTTTGGTGTGGGGGGTGGGTGGAGGGGGAGGTTTGGGTGGTGCAAAAAAAACTTTTAGGGGATGACTCTTTAGGGAAACTGTTGGCGATGCTCTAAGTGAGTAACAAAGGGTTAAATGTAGGTGCCCTAGCATGACACGATTTCTAGAAAAGTATTCTTTGACGATGTCAACGGTAATATAATCAGCTTTAATTTTTATGAGCCGCCTCCACACCTTTTCTCTTAACCTAGCCACCTCCAACGCTCCAAGCCTCCAACTCCCTCCCAGGTCACTGGGGATGTCGTGGCCAGATTATAGTCACTTATTGTCAAATTATAATAACTTGGTTACCATATTACTAAACAACATTCTCCACCCATACAAGACTTGCATGATCTCCTTTCTTTTTTGTGATACGGTACCATCATTTGCATGATGATAAAACTTGAAAACTCATTTTCTAGCTCTACATAACATGGTAATGCCTAAAACAGGCAAATTATTGTGCAATGACCATACATCAATATCATGGCAGCCGTTGGTTATTAATATGACACTTGCGGTAAAAAAAATCATCAAGAATGACAAAATGGGATCTTGTTTTGAAGCCCTTGCCATTAGTGAAGACATATTACTAATTGGATTAATGGTTTGTAAGATAAAATAATTTTGCAATTAACATACACATACATGTGTCGTCTATATAGAGGAGTAGTTCCATTGGAAGTTGCTGCATGGGGAGACAATACATGGTGCATGCCCCAAATATATTTTCCGATCAATGGTTTACCAAGAGCTCTACTGAAGGGAAAGTAGTGGCTGAACCCACTCTCGGTGCACCAACGCAAGAAAACATACCAAAACATTTTTTTATAATCTGAAACTTTGTGGAAATGATTATCAAATGACATCCGAGGAGAACTGTACAAAAAAACAAAATTACAAATGCAAGCCTCTCTAACATTTGTTGATGATTATTCGCGCAAAGTTTTAGATTTTTTTGAAATGTTTTGATATGTTTTCTTACATGGGTGCACCAAGGGTGGGTGTAGAAAAAACACTCTCCTGCTGAAAAGATCAACAATTTGAATAAAATTACTTCTTTCGGTGATAGTGGACAAGACTCACGTTACCATCAAAGTTGAATCTTTATCCTCCAATCATGAGGCATGAAGTCCAAGTTGATGCAAAATTGAAGCAACTTGAGCAGGTGTTTGCACCTTTTCAAATCTGCGCACCTCAGGATAGTGAGCACTTTGAAGCGTGTCACACGGGAGATTCTGATGAGCACAGACATATGTACCTTTTCCTGATGTGCATACCGTATCTCCTTAGGTGCAAAAATCTACTTCTGTCTCTTGTTCCTGTCATAACTACAGAAGCTTGTTTCTTCTTGCAAGTCTCTTATAAAATTATCACCAAAAGAAATGTTTCTCTTATAAAATATTTCCAATTCATGTCAAAGTCCATAGGGTGCATTGGGACCACGGCGTGTGTAAAGATAGTTCTGTGGTGTTCGTTAGAAACAAGTAGTTCAGCTATAGGACATATATTGGCTTGAGGATGAACGCGTGACACATAGGCTAGAATATAGCTGGTAACCGGAGAAGCATATTTCAAGATTTTTACACAGAAATTTGTGATCTGAACACCAAGAGTTATGTGTAGGGTTGCCCAATAAAGACATCCTCACTTAGTTTTTCTTTTGGTGAACAAGGAAAAGGGAGATAGTAATCTTTGCAAGTCAACCTTATTGGCCACTCTGTCCATGCAGGACCTCAAATCAACAATTGAAAGCTTCTTAGAGTCAGTTGGGATGCCCAATATATGATGGGTTGCAAATCAAGCCCACAGTTCCTCATGTGAACTAACCAGAGCTGTTCCTCAAAATCGCACCCCATGATTACCACTTCAGTCTTTGCATAATTGATCTTCAGTCCGCAGATCGACTCAAAGCACATCAGCAGCAATTTAAGATTCATGGAAGAAGAAGCATGTGTAGGGTCATGTGGTACCTGGGTTAAAACCAAACCATGTGACCAAACCTCTCAGGTTTAGAAAGATGAGGGACCAAGGGTATACGAAAAAAAGTTAAGCAACCAAAAATCAACTTCGCGAACAATTGAGGGACAAAAATCATCTTCCACAAATGAATTTATTTGTTTCAACATGAGTTATTTATATGGCTAGAATTAATAGCCACCATACCTTCCTTGTGTTATAGTTTTCCTTTGCACCCTGCTTCGTATCAAAGTCCCGAAAATTGCTGGTCAATAGTCTATGTTCTGACCTTGAATCTCGAATACCACAGGAGTTGCTATCATGCTTCTTTCTGTACTTGGAATATGACTAAAGCTGGAGCCACTTGAAACTAGTTGTAAGAGAAGCATCTATGGAAGGAAAGTATGGAACTTTCTGAATGACGCAGACTATTGAGTAAATTCTTCTACTTAATTTACTTGATGCATCTCGAGCTTACAAGGTAATTTCATGTTCCGTGTATGATACAACACTACGTAGTTTTTTTGAGCGAATCGGACTGGATTTCTAGAAACTGAATTTTTATAAATTTTCAAATTACAAAGTATGGTACAAGGAGGAAGAAGGAAAATACATGAAGCTCCTGAGAGGTAGCTGACCTACGAAATATTAAGGAGACAAAACTGCATATGTGTTGATGTGTATGGCATCTTTGTTATTGAGTAGAATCATGACAGTTTCCCTACACTAATGTTCGTTTCGGTCTATAGAAAGCTTAATCAAACTTACCACGGAATATATATCACCAGAATATTTTGGGCCTAAGGTAATAAGTACTCCCTCCGTCCGGAAATACTTGTCATCAAAATTAATAAAAAGGGATATATCTAGATGTATTTTAGTTCTAGATACATCCCTTTTTATCCATTTTGATGACAAGTATTTTCGGACGGAGGGAGTACTAAAGAAGGTGCCTCTAATATTCAGTGTGATGTATGCCTACTTATCAAATATGTAAAACATCTACCAGAAGTGCGTTAGGCTCGCTTTTCCACAGCGTTATGTGACGATATTATCACAAATCACTGCAATTCCAAGTTAACCCCTAATCGAATTAGTTCTACTTCAGTTTTTTTATTTACTTTCATCTTATGTTAACAACATTCGAATGCACCTCGTGGCCCGAAGAACATATGTGTAGATTCATAAATATGTTCTGCATATTTTATTTATTTATACTTTATAGAACTAATAGTGGAAATCATATTATGTTTGCAAAATTAATTAATATAGAAGAGAAGCCACCAGAACATGTGTATGAAATCAACATACAGTGGAAATGCATACGTAATTCGTTAGCTTAGGAGTAGATATTGTTTTTATAGTTATCAGTTATATAGCATTGTCCTGTGCAACTATGCAGAGTCCCTTCACTTTTGTTGTGTAGGTCCAAGATTTGGATCAGATCTAGCTGTCCCACTTGAGCACAGTCTGAACCTATTAACGATCCTTGATCAGAAACAAACCATAACAGTAGCATGTTAGATCGATCTGTCCATCATATAGTTTCTACAAACGGAAATAGGTTAGCTCTGCATCTGATTTGTCTGCCATCCAAAAGGAACTGACAAAAATTCAGGGTGGATATGGATTTTATACATCACTTATCCATCAGCTGGAATCCATAAGCCCTCATGGGTGGAGAAATCAGACCAACAAACTTATGGAAGGGGAGATGAACCTACTCTGCTATCATTTCTGACCAAAAGGATGCATGTTCTGTTTTTAATTCTCCACTAGTACCTTCTATTGGAAAAAAAAATCCCCTCTAGCTCAACTTTAGTGCAAAATTATTTTAATTAGGTAAAAGAGCTAGTTTAACTCTAGTGTAAAATTATTTTTGGGTGAGTTTTCATCCTTTTTCAAGAGAAGTACCCTGATTAAATACGATAAAGAAAATTAGCAAGGAGGACAAGTTTGTTCCATCTGCTTTGTGTCGCATAAGAGAATCTGCACAGATATTCTCCTTTTGGATGTTACATGTAAAGAGTGGTATAGAGCATGCAGACACTCTATAAACACCTGTAATACAAGTCCAACATTCCATCATTGGTAGATTAAAAATCTTTGAAAATCTCTGCTTCAGAGGGTAGGGTGAATGCCAACACAACAATGCTAGCAGTTCTCTAGCGTCTAGCCTTAGAGGTGCATTGATTCTCACGCAGTGTCTTACATAATCGGTCCTGCTTTTACAAACTGGAATCATAGTAGTACAGATAATTCATGGTAATGGTCTGCAACTGATGGTGCACATTGTTTGTTCCTAGTGTCTACAACAGACATTCCATCAGTGTACGTACTTTGTCGGGAAGAAAATTCATCCAGCGTACGTTTGCTTTCTAAGAGAGAATGTACGTCGAAATTCCCAGCACTTCGGCTTTATGTGGTGCTAAATATTCTTCAAGTGGAAGTTTTAAGATATATCACTGAGTAAGGATGTGTGCGCATTTTTCACGTACTGCATCAGGTATGTATGTCTAAATGTTTGATAATTCTCCACATGAAGTTTTAAAAGTCCGACCAAGAAGTACCAACCCGTTTGGGAATCACTCAAAAAATATTACTTAAGAAATATTTTTCTAGTGATAGGTAATGATAATATATATACCCTTTGTTCCTAAATGGAGTATAAGACATTTTGGCAGTTTAATTTATACTGCCAAAACGTCTTACATTTAGAAACAGAGGTAGGAATAGCTGTATGTTCCCTTAAAGCTTCAACGTTCCAAAGAAGAATCAGCTTGCCATTTCTGCATGTTCAGCAGGTGCTTTAGGTATATTTAGCGTATGGTGATTACTAATCATAGTAGTCATTAGCATGCTTAAAGTATTAGAGGCCTCTGCCATTGAGCCAAGGAACCAAGTAGTCTCAACGAAGATAGGCAGACAAAAAGAGATGAAAGGGGCCTCCCCCGTCCTCCAGCAGACCCGAGGAGGCGATGCAGATTCTCCCCTGCATTTCATTTCGTACAATGAAAATATGAAATGAAATCTCTCCTATAAGCTATCCTTTCTTTCTTTCTTTCTTTCTTCTTGTGGCTCCTATGCAAGCTTGTCGCTGATTTGCCTACTGGTACTGCTACTAACACTTCCAATCCACCCCCACCATTCACAAGCATTATTCTCCAACTCGCCTCTCCTCCCACTATATAAGCTGCTCCATTGCCACCACTCTTGTTGCATACAAACACAAGCCAAGCCCGGTGATCTAACAACCGTAGTAGCACTATTAGTAGTAGTAGTAACAGTAGTCATTGCAATCCACCTTAGTTCTCTTTCTTGTTGAGAAGCCACAGCCCAGTCAAGCATGAGTTCATCGTGGACATTCAAGCAGAACAAGGTGTTCGAGGTGGCGCTAACCAAGTACGACAAGGACGCGCCAGACTTCTTCCAGAACGTGGCGCGGGAGGTTGGCGACGGCAAGTCGGTGGAGGATGTGAAGAGGCACTACGAGCGGCTGATAAAAGACGTGGACGAGATTCATACAAACGGTGCCGGCAGCAGCAGCAGCAACACCAAGGGCGGTGGCAGCAGCGATGGGCAGAGGTAGTAAGTAGTCTGTCCGAATCTCATAGTTCTGAACTGTCCATCCATGCACATTCATCGTCACATAAGTGGCCACCCTCTACTACTCATGTGGTGTGTGCAAAGGGAAAGGGCGGTGCTCCTTTCGGCCGGCCTGGCTAGCTTTCTCCGTGCAGTCACTTGCACTGGATGCTTTACATTCCTTCCATATATGCATTTCCCTCTACTGGAGTAATATGCATGGTCTCTTGCTGCTCCCTTGGGCATCGACTTCTCTGTTCCCTTCCTACTCTACATGTCTTGCAAATGCTATATTTGGTTATCTCTTGGCCTTTAGGAATAACGTATGTTCTCCCTACTGAATTTTGTTTGTAGTTTATGTGGTCTTGCAGCATTGACTTCTTTACCATTCTTGGGAAGCTAGTTACTTGACTAATCCATGAACATATTTTTGTTCCGTCATTCATTTCACTGACCGTAGCCAATCATACGCTTTGCTTTTTCACATACGTAGCATTGCGGAAAGAGCACATGCTCGTACGTGCTAGCATTTGCTTTGTCTGAACAAATATTATCTTCTTTTTGCGATATTGTTGCTTTATCGTCCTTTAAGCAAGTTTCGCCTAAGCAAGGCATGAACTCCTCACTCAAACCATGTGGTGTATTAATTTCTAGGAGCCCTTTCTGATAAATATTAACCAATCTGGTTAAACTTTTAATGAGATTAACTTGCTCAGAGCGTCAATTGTAATTGCAACTCAGTCAAACTGGTCATAAAGGAAATCATTGGTTTCTGAAAGCAACATGCAGAATAACTAGGTCTAACATTTTTTGACGTTTTAACATATTTTTTTGTGTGAAATACCTGACGTTTTATCCAACAATGATTCAGTCATGTACTTTAAACACGACCAAGATAACCTTTCTTCGCCTATGACCTGATCGCAATTTGTTTTGCCAAGAAAAATATATTCAAAATGGTGTTGCTTAGAGATGTTCCATGTGGCAGCTGTACTAGTGAACTGCTGTCAGGTTTATCACTTATATAAACACAGGTTTATCACTATATAAACACAGGTTTATTTTTTCTGGCTTTATCAGTTGGTCTTACAAAGACGGTGAAGAAAGGACAGCATCAGAATATATCCTACAGTCCATCTGATAACTAACCTCAAAAGCAGGGTGCCTTTGTTAGCCTTACAGGCTATGTTTTAACCACAGCATGCCCTTAATTGGCAAAAAAAGGAGATACCGCAGCTGCGACGGGAGACTAATTTGTAAGGAATACCAAAAGAAGTGTAGTAAGCAGGCAGCTAGAGCTTGCTTTTGCTCAAGATTTGCGCGTAAAAGCTTGCTGTCCTTTCGACGGGCATAAAGCGCCGCTCCTCTCAACAGTTGATGTTTTGTTCTCTCCTTTCGCATATGGACGCACAGGACAAATTCCAATCTTAGGTTTCTTCCTCCTGCCCCCCTAGCTAGACTAGAATAGATCCGCTTCTATATGTTATTTCCAAATTAATGTCCTTCACTGGAAAAGGCCCTCTTCTTTGTTGCTGTCGGCATCTCTTCCTTTACATGGAACATTCAGACTTGTTACACTGTGAGCCAAGCATTTCTATTTCGCTCGTGGATTTCATTTTTAGCCATTAAATCCATTATCCATGCCTGTATCAATCCATAGTCTTTTCAGTTTTTCTGTTCCCCTTGTTGCCTGAACATGGCTACGCCGCTAGACTAACCCTCGGTTTATTCTCTCCTTTTTCCAGGCCAAGGTACCTGAAGACCCAGTGATCGCTGGGCTGGTGCAAGACTCGAGCACAGTCTACACTACTAGATAAACATGACCCCATGGTGATCGTGATCCGGTCATGTAGCTGAAGCAGCTATTGCTCTCCGATGATGATGATGGCACCACGACAAGAATAAAGTCCGGGACATAATCAAGTCCCGCATCGGAGCTGTATCTTCCGTATATTTTGTACGCATTGTCTACGTGTATATGACCCACCACGAGCCATGTCCCCAGCTATGGGTGGAGCGCTGGTACCGCCGGAGGTACCGGACGCGACGGGCGCTTGTATGCTGGTGCAGTGGTCTGTCTCCCTGTCGAATCTGGTACCTGATATATATATTTGTCTAATGGAAATTCCGGTCTGCGGATTACTTATTGCCGGTGCCGACTTCTGCCCTGACATTTTCTTGGCTTTGGACTCGCGCGTCATAGGTAATTCTCCAGCTCTCCTTTTTCATGGCGTGTCCCAAAATATAGAGTAGCTCTACTTTTTTCTGGACATTACACTAGTGAAAAAAAAAATCTGTCCCGGTTCATAAAGGCCATTTGTCTCGGTTGAGGAACCGGAATTAAACGGTCGATACAAATGCCCTAAACCTTTAGTCCCGGTTCTTATATGGGTCTCCACGTGGCCACTGCGGCCTGCCCACGCAGGAGGGCCTTTTGTCCCGGTTGGTAGCACCAACCGAGACAAATAAGCTTCTACGCGTCAGCAGTTCAGGGGCTAGGGTATTTTTTTAAAAAGGGGAGGGGGTTTGAGGGGTTTTGTAGGGTTAATTTAGGGTTTCATATATTGTGTTAGCTAGCTAATAGAGAGAAGTGTTCCCTTTTATCTCCATGCTTGGTCGACGTTACGTACTATACATATAGATCGGAAGACTCGACACGCTAGCTAGTAAGCAAATGAAGGAAACCATTAAGTACAGAAGATCGTCACATATACAGAGAGAAGTGATGATCGACCTCTCCTTCTCCGAGAGATTGGTCGAACAACAAGTTTTCGTATATCTATCCGACGCTACTGGCTACATGTATACAATATAAGATCTCTTACAATTCCCTAACATCTAATGTCAAATTCCACATGGTATTCTCCGGCTTTATTTATGATGTGGTCAAGAAAGAATCCCGCCAATTCCTCTTGAATTGCCCGTATGTGATCTTGTGGTAGGAGTTCATCCCGCATCTTCCATGTCTAATTTGAAGAAGGGGGTCAATGCATATATATGAATGAAACTCAACAGAAATGATGGTAATAAAATAAAATTGTGAATATTTTTTCTTACGCGCATCAAATTATCTTTTAGAGTAGCCCCGCCTATTCTTGGCCGTCGCGTTGTAGATGAACTCGCAGATGTAGTATCCACAATAATTATTCCCGGCTTCCTGCCACAAGCACTTTACGAGAAATAGAGGTCAATCAAACTGATAATGAAGCATTATAAATGGCATTGATAAAAGCACAGCTAGAGTCAACGGGAGATGCACGGAACTAGCTAGCTAGTAGTACTTACTTTGGGGTAAATCCATCACAGATCCCGCGTCAGTGCTGGAACTTTTTTGGTGAATTCTTTCCAAACCCTGCGAGACAAAGAAACAATTACTTTATATCAGGAAATGAACAAAGTTGCTGATATGGTGCGATAATGATCGATTGAACTTACTTATTGAGCATTTTAGACATGTCCGCATAGTCCTCAGGATCTTTTCGTCTCGAGTCTAAGACGGTTACTAGTCCCTGCTCAAGCTTAATCTCTAGGTGAATATAGTGGAACATGCGCACGCATGCATATACATCATTTACATTAATTAATATAATCTCGAGTAATAATTAAGGGACCCCGAATATGCACAAGATGGTAACACTCACTTGAAGTTGTAAGGAAAGAGTATTTTATCTCTGTTTTGATTTATTATCAACGATCGTAGCAAGTTAGCCTCGGCTTCTTTGGCATGAAATTGAACCTGATATTCATCTACGAGATTTGAGTTAATGCACCCAATATCATAGATATCAACTTTTCTGCATTCGGCGATCTTCAATCTGCGTAATATAGTGAGGATAATTATATATACATGCAATGAAAAAGCTGAGTTATATATAGAGACTTAATGACAAAAGTAGTACTTACAGACAGTAGCAAGTGATTGTTTGTATATCGAGGGCCTTTTGATTGAAAAACTGGAAGAACTCCTCAAATGTAACAGACAACAGCTCAATTCCAACGAGGTCGTGGTCCTCTTTAACTTTCAGCATCAAAGTATCCTGGCCACCAGAGTCTCTGTAGGTATCCATGTACCAGTCATGCAATCTTCGCATCGTCGTGGTTAGAGTAGTGACATCTTTGACGTGAGGCTTCTCGTACCGGTATTTGTGTTCATTCACCTCTAACATATCAATAATTACATCATCGGCCATGTAATCTGCAAGATTGGTACCGGGCGCCATCCCCGGATGATTAGGGACGATGTCGCTAGGCACCTTGAGCGAGGGGCACGATTGGTTCTCTTGTTCGCCGAGCTGGGGAATTTTTTTCCCACTTTTTCGTTATGCTAACCTTCGATCACTGCAAGTAATTCCCGACCACTCCGCTTCGACATATGACTTTTCAATAATGCGCTCATAGTTGGTTTTCGACGGAGACGGTGGCGGTTTCTTCAGGGCATCAATAGTACGCTTCGCTCTCACCGGATCTATCTTCTCCTTTGGAGGTGGAGGTTTCTTTGCAAAAAAAAGTCCTTCACTTCGGCTTTAGAGATCTCCGCGTTCTCCTCGTCGATCCTCTCATATGCTAACTTCTCTAAAGGCTTGAGAGATGGGCCGTATTTGTATTGCCTCCTGTCTCTGGTTGTACTGCTAGACACCGGAGCAGTCCGAGTGGCTGTGGTTGCCTTCTTTTGTTGCTTACGAGGCGAAGAACGAGGCGGAGTGCTACCATTCGCCGGAGCAGCCGGAGCGACGACGGCTCTCTTCCCGCCTTGCTGACGAGGCAGAGGAGGAGGCGGGCTGCTCGGACGCGCCGACGCAGGCGGAGAAGGAGGCAGAGTGCCGCCACGTGCCTGAGCACCCGGAGAAAAAGGCGGAGTGCCCTGATCCCTTGTCGGAGGAGGAGGCGGAGTGCACTGACTCGCCGGAGGAGGCGGAGGCGTCCAGTTCGGAAGGTTGATGAGGTCCTTCCGCCATATGCATGGAGTCTTCAGAGAAGAATCTAGCTGAGTCTCCCCTTCACCGATAGGGTGGTCATGCTAGAGATCCTCAAACCCCTCTGTTATATGATCCATCATCACCCTAGCATATCCTTCTGGAATCGGACGGCAGTGAAAAGTTGCGTCGGGTTCAGCAGGAAAAACAGAGCCTACAGTCGCCTTGACTTTGAATTGCAGCCATTGCGTCATAAGGTGGCAATGTTGAGACACTGTGATAGCATCCACGGGGTAGCTAGCAGGAGCCGTGAAGACAGGCTCCAGAGGCAGCTTGGTGGAAGCCACGCTGCTTTTCCGCTAAGATGGCGGGGTAGCTTCGGCAGGTCACTTGCTCCGAACTGCTTCTCGTTCGTCCTCTAGCGCTTTTACCCTTGCGTGCAGCGCCTGCAGAGTGCTCTGATCCACTTTCTTCTTCCTCCCCCAACATTTGTAACCGCGTGCATTGGGAAACCCAGCCTTCCACGAAACGGAGCCTGGTGTGCCTCGTGTCCGTCCAGGGTGCTCAGAATTCCCGAGGGCCATTGTGAGCTCGTCGTTCTCTCTGTCGGGAACGAACGTCCCTTCCTGCGCTGCTTCGATATAGTATTGAAGCTGCATGATGGGTATTGCAAGTAGCTCGTCCATCCGAACGCACTTCCATGTTTCAGGGTCGAAGGTTCCGCCAACCCCGAAGAACCAAGTCCTTGAACGGTCTGGCCAGTGTAATGTCTGTGGTTCGACCTCTTTAGCAAGCAGGTCATTCTCGGCCTTGTCCCACAACGGCCGGGCTTTGAGGTAGCCACCTGACCCCATGCGATGGTGGTGCTTCTTCTTCGCATCATTTATCTTGTTTCTCGCTGACATCTGCTTACTCTTTTCCGATTTCTTGTGGGCCACAAATGCGTCCCAGTGATCTCTAATCTTCCCAAACCGGCCGGTGAATTCTGGAGTCTTATCTTTGTTGACAAACTTTGCGTTCAGCTCATTCTTCCACCTCCTGAATAGTTCCCCCATCTTCTTAAGAGCGGCCTCCTTGACAAATGGCTCTATAACTGGTGGCTTCTCTGGATCCTCCTCTGGCGGTACGGTGAAATTGGCCTTCAACGCGGTCCAAAGATCATTTTTCTGCATATCGTTGACATAAGACACCTGAGGGTCTTCGTTCTGAGGCTTGTACCATAGGTGGATGCTGATCGGGGTCATGTCCCTAACAACAACCCCGCACTGAGCAGAAAATGCGTCCTTGGCCTTGATGGGTTTAATCGGTAGGCCATCGCGCACGATTTCTTCGATGATGAACTTTCATCCTGGCGCAACCTTTTCTTCGGGCCTCGTCTCCTTACCGAACTTTGGCTCGATCCGGAGGGCTAGAAAAGAAGAAAGAACATAGTTAATACGTGTACATACCAAAACAATCAATGCATCAATTAGCTATAGTCCACCTCCTGGCTAGACTCCGTTCGGTCACCGGAGCCGTCATCACGGTGTCCTTCTTCCACCGGTAATCGGTCACCGGAGCCATCATAATCATGTGTTTCCTCCTCCATTGTATCACCGTAGCCTGCTTCTTGATCACCATGTCCTTCCAGACCATCGTAGTCGACGTTGAGATACAAATCGATAGCAGCTCCATCTGCGATTATGTCCCCCAACACATGTTCTGCTACATCGTCTCGTCCTATCTCCATAGTTTCTGCAAATATTACGACATGGAAATTATTATACAAACATGACAGATGGATATATTAGTGGCAAACGTAGACCTAGCTCGCTAATCACAACAAGGAACCATATTAGTGGCCTCGACGCTTCTCTAGGGTTTGAGGTGGCCTCGGCAACGCCTCTCTCATGAACGCTCGGTGATCCACGACCCTCTACCCCTAGTTCCCGACCCTCGACTCCCTCATGTCACATTTGTCTAGTGTCAAAGGATTAAACAAATCCATGCCTTCATCATTTGCCGAAAGTAACCGGGGCATGACGATGGTACGAAGCTTTTCAAAGTTGTTCTGGAACGGAGTCCGAGATAGGATAATTCACTTTTTCGTACAAAGTTCAGCAAGAGCCTTCCGAATATTGCTATCTGGAAGGCCTTTGCTGAAATTCGTACGAAAAAGCGGATTATCCTATCCGAGACTCCGTTCCAAAATAACTTTGAAGAGCTTCGTACCAGCATCATGCCCCGGTTACTTCCGGCAGATGATGAAGTCATGGATTTCTTCAATACTTTAACACTAGGCAATCTCTCGACCCCTCGGAGATCCTCGACCCTTGACGACCCTCGGCCCCTCAACGACCCTCGTGCCATCGTCCCTCGACCCTCGACCCTCGAACCCTCGACCCCTCAATGACCATCGACCCCCCCCCCCTTATGCCGAAGTTATTGGGGAGGTGGTATTTCGACAATGAAATACCCGATAAAAAATAAGAAGAAGAAAAAAGAGGAGAATAAGAAAGGAATAGAGGAGAAGATCGAAGAAAAAAAAAGAGGAGAAGAAGAAAGGAATAGAGGGGAAGAAGAAAAATAGAAAAATTTCTATTTCTTCTTCTTCTCCTCTATTCCTTTCTTCCTCTTCTCTTTTCTCTTCTTCTTTTTTCCTCTTCTTATTTATTTCTCCTCTTCTTCCTCTCCTCTTCTTCTCCTTCTTCCTCTTCTTATTTTCCTCTTTCCTCTCCTTTTTCTTCTTCTTCTTCCTTCTTCCTCTCTTTT
>LR738712.1:536788339-536910110 GCA_902687465.1 Secale cereale | reverse complement strand
ATATATATATATATATATATATATATATATATATATATATATATATATATATATATATATATATATATATATATATACATGCATATATGTGGTGGGGCCACGGCGGCCACATCCACGACGGCGGCGGCAGCAGGGGGCAGGCATGGGCGCGGGGGCTCACTGGGGGCGGCGTCGGCGATGGCGAGGTCGGGGCCGGGCTGAGGAAGAGGCGGCGCCGCGCGCGGGGCAGTGCAGTGGCCGGCGCGGGGAGGCTACGGCGAGGTCACGGAGGCCTCGACGATGGCGTCGAGGAGCGGGCAGCGATGGGGTAGGGCACCGGCGAGGGCGCGGTCCGGCAGCTTGGCGGCGTCGTGCTGTTCGGCGCGGCGTCGAGGGGAAGAAGATCTGTGAATGGAAAAACTGCTAAGTGTGGGCTTATATAGGAAAGCTATTGGTCCCGGTTCGTGGCACCAACAGAGACCAAATGTCTCTTTTCAGCAACCCAAAGGGCGGGAAACTGGGACCTTTGGTCCCGGTTGGTGGCACCAACCGGGACTAAAGAGGGCATTGGTCCCGGTTGGTGCCACAAACCGGTACCAATGCCCCCCTTTAGTCCCCGTTGGTGCCACCAACCGGGACCAAAGGCCCCTGCTGCCCGTGGCCAGAACTTTTAGTCCCACCTCGCTAGTTGAGAGGGGCGCGTAGTGGTTTATAAGCCCCACTGCCGCACCCCTCTCGAGCTCCTCTCCATTGCAGGCTTACGCGCCTAATCTGACACTGCTATGCCTGTGGGCCTACTGGGCCTTCTGCGGGCCTGAATCCTGGCCCACTGTTGGGTTTCTAGTCGTATTCAGGTCGTGGTGGCCTAGTAAGTGGCATTTTTTTTTTATCTTTTTCCAATTTTTTCTTTGTTGCTTTATTTTTTAGTTTTGTTTCTACTTTCAACCAAAATACTTACCTTTGCTATTTTTATTTATTTTATTGAAGTTTATTTAATTTACTTTATTAAATTTTATTTTGTTTCTACTTATTTATTTTATTTTTATTCTACTTATTTATTTTATTTTCTTTTTTGCTTTATTTATTTATTTTATGAAAAATCTTTTTGCTTTTAATGTTTTGAACAGAAAATACTTTGATAATTTTAGTTTTTTGGTTTTAATGTTTCAATAATACTAGAGGTTTATAAAAGCTTTTTGGTTGTTTCCTTTAGCTATTATAGTTTCATTAAAGTTTTCTAGTTAATTCTTTTAGTTTATTATTTTTTCTATTAGAGTTTCATAAAAGTTTTCCAGATCATTCTTTTTTATATTAGTTCATTCTTTGAGCTAAATGACCCTGAAATTGAAAAGCATTTCAAATGAAGTCTGAAAAGGTTGAAAGTTGGCATGGCATCTTCATTTCACCCACATAGCATGTGCTAAAAAGTTGAGAGGGTTACGGCAAAAACTGGATGCACTTCGTGTAAAAAAACAGACAATATCTTTCGAGGTATGAGGATTTCATACGGAAACTCGTCTGTTGCAAAGGGATTTCAATTTTTTTAACTTATTTGAACTACAGACTTTTTCTATCTTCAAAATGCACCATTCAAAGCCACATAATCAATTTCAACCCTTTCTGACTTCATTTGTTGTTTTTCATGCATTTACTGATTTTTTGAGCTATAAGACACTGAAATTGAAAAGCATTTCAAATGAACTCTGAAAAGGTTGAAAGTTGGCATGGTATCATCATTTCACCCACATAGTATGTGCAAAAAAGTAGAGAGGGTTAGGCAAAAACTGGATGCACTTCGTGGGCAAAACGGACAATCTCTTTCGAGGTATCAAGGTTTCATACGGAAACTCGTCTGTTACAAAGGGATTTCATTTCTTCACATGTAAATGTAGTGATATTCTAGATCAAATGCATCATTATAATAGTTGTGGAGAGAAAGTCTTCACTTTTTCTTTGCTTGTGTCCTTTGCTTATTACGCCGTAACCATGGATAATCTTCATCGTTTATCAGGGTGCTTGGGTCAGCCTTGACTTTGAAGGGGGAATTTCATGAAACTTTTCATAATCTTCGGAAATGTTTGTCCTGCCCTCCACTCCCACAATGACTCTTTTTCCTGAAAGAACTATGTGGCGCTTTGGCTCATCGTATGATGTGTTCGCTTCCATATTTTTATTTTTCTGGTTTTTGTAGACATGTCCTTCACATAGAAAACCTGCGCCACATCATTGGCTAGGACGAACGGTGCGTTTGTGTACCCAAAATTGTTCAGATCCACTGTTGTCATTCCGTAATCTGGGTCTACTTGTAACCCACCTCCTGACAGATTGACCCATTTGCACTTAAACAAAGGGACCTTAAAATCATGTCCGTAGTCAAGTTCCCATATGTCCACTATGTAACCATAATATGTGTCCTTTCCCTTCTTGGTTGCTGCATCAAAGCGGACATCGCTGTTTTGATTGGTGCTCTTTTGGTCTTGGGCGATCGTGTAAAATGTATTCCCATTTATCTCGTATCCTTTGTAAGTCAATACAGTCAAAGATGGTCTCCTGGACAATGAGTACAGCTCATCACAAAAAGTGTTGTCACCTCTGAGACGTGTTTCCAACCAACTGCCGAAAGTCTTGATGTGTTCACATGTAATACAGTTGTCACACTTGTAAGGGCATACTTAGCCAAATGGTGTTTTGGTGATTGATGACAATGCGTTTGCAGACTAATCATGTGTTCTAAGCTCTTTCAGATACATCTCCAAAGGCACAAGAAGATTAGAGGCCCCTCGGAATCTGTGGAAGACGGTGTTTCCTTTTTGCTTAGTTTTCGCTGGTTCTGAGTGATAGGAAAGCCGTACTATTAAGAGGGGATCCGCTTTGGTAAGGTTTGGGTGGAATAACCACGTACACTTCCTTATTGCACCCATCTTTCCTTCCCGCCGCAATGGAGCTATTCTTTCCCATCTTCTCTAGCTTTTTCTGGCCCTAGCGGTAGTACCGCGGATCCCAGCGATAGTACCACCCGTGTGTCACAAGCGGTAGTACCGCCCCACTAAGCGGTAGTACCGCTTGGTACACTCTGCGGTAGTACCGCTGCTGATCCGTGTTACCACCGCCTCGATTCGCGAGCGATTTTTCGTGTCGAGTTTTGCGGTACTAGGTGCGGCAGTAGAGGTGGTAGTACCGCTCCCAGCGGTAGTACTGCCCTGAGACCACGGTAGTACCGCTCGGGGCCCTACCCCTATGGCACGGTAGTACCGCTTGTGTGGCAACGATAGTACCGCTCTATAAGCGGTAGTACCGCTCCCCCAAGCGGTAGTACCGCTCTGTGCGGGGCTGAGTGGGGGGTAACGATTGGATTGTTCCCCCCACTATATAAAGGCTTCTTCTTCCTCCTTTTGTCCCACCTCTTCCCCAACTTACTCCATTGTTGCTCCAAAGCTCCATTTCCGCCCGATCTCTCTCCCTAGCCAATCAAACTTGTTGATTTGCTCGGGATTGCTTGAGAAGGCATCGATCTACACTTCCACCAAGAAATATTTGATTCCCCCCACTAATCCCTTGCGGATCTTGTTACTCTTGGGTGTTTGAGCACCCTATACGGTTGAGGTCACCTCGAAGCCATATTCCATTGTGGTGAAGCTTCGTGGTTTCGTTGGGAGCCTCCAAGTTGTGGAGATAGCCCCAACCTTATTTGTAAAGGTTCGGTTGCCGCCTTCAAGGGCACCACTAGTGGAATCACGGCACCTTGCATCGTGTGAGGGCGTGAGGAGAATACGGTGGCCCTAGTGGCTTCTTGGGGAGCATTGTGCCTCCACACCGCTCCAACGGGGACGTACTTCCCTTCAAAGGGAAGGAACTTCGGCAACACATCCTCATCTCCATCGGTTCCTCTTGTGGTTATTTCTTACCTTTACTTGTGCAAGCTTTACTTGTTTAACTTCTATAGCTTGCTTGTGTAGTTGTTATCTTTACTTTCTATTAGTTGTCATCTTAGTAACATATCTAGACAACTTACTTTGACGCTTAATTTAAAGTGGTTAAGAAAAGCTAAAAATTGTTAGTTGCCTATTCACCTCCCTCTAGTCAACCATATCGATCCTTTCAATTGGTATCAGAGCCTCGTCTCTTTTTAGGGACTTTACCGTCCAAAGAGTATGGGTGACAACGTAGTCGAGACGGAGGACCACTCCGGTGGAACTCCGTCCTTGCCTACGTCAGATGGGGGAGCCTCGGTCTCTCGTGAGGAGTTCAATGTGGCCTTGACCACATTGAAAGAGTCACTAGCGAGCGAGGTCAAAGGCATGTTTAAAGATTTGCTTGAGGGGCTTAAATTATCCACCGCACCGTTGGAAGTGGTTCGTCCCGCTACCAACGTGTCGGAGGCTAATCCCGACAAGGGAGAAGCTAGTAGTGAACAAGCCCCTGTTACTAAGAATGGGAGTGGGATATTTGCCCAATCCGCCCCTCCTACTCACTATGGAGGACCCGTTCCCACACCGCATTTAAATTCCGTTGGGCCTCCTCCCAAGTTTATCAAAAATTCTGATTTTGCTACTTGGGTGTTTCGGTTTAAACGTCATATAAATCATTGTTGTACTAATCTTTGGAGAATCATTGAGCAAGGTTTTTACCCGCGTGATCCCGACAACATGACTCCTAGAGAAACTGCGGATCATCAATTCAACGAGTCCGCTCTCTGCATTCTTCAAGATGCCATCCCTCCTGAAGACATTGCACATCTTCGACCCTTCACTGTGGCCAAGGAAGCTTGGGAGCATGTTGGCACTATGTACAAGGGAAGCACTAGCATTCAACGCTCTAACTATGAAGTTGTGCAAGATGAAGCCGATGAGTTTGCTATGATCGAAGAAGAAGATCCGCGTGAACTTTATCGGAGATTAACCACCCTTGCGGTCTCTCTTCGAGATCATGGCAGTAAGGACACAGATGACAACTGGATCAAGCGCAAGTTCCTCAAGGCCATGATGCCCTATCATAAGGCCATGTCCTCTGTCATTCGTCAGAGACCGGATTTCCACCACTTGTCTTCTCATGAAGTGTTGGATGAGTTCGTTGCCATGAGGATCTTGGACATGACCGCCGACAATGCGGTCTTAAGAGCTCAACGATCAAAGAAGCCTAATCTTGCCCTGAAGGCCAAGGCTTGTGTGGAAGAAGAGGAGGTGGAAGATGATGATGAGTGTAGCCCCGAGGACACCAAATATGCCTATCATGAGCACATGGCTCTTGCTTCAAGGCAATTCTGGGGCAAGAAGAATACAAGACCCAACTTCAACAGGAACAACTCAAGTGGAAACAAGGGCAAGCAACGAGTAAGGACATGCTTCAACTGTGGCAATGTAAGCCATTTCGTTGCGGATTGCCCATATGAGAAGATAGAAGAGTTTGGAGGCAAGCTTATCCGGAAGGACAAGTCAAAGTCCTATCCCAACAAGAACAACTTCAACAAGAAGACTCCTCCTAAAGGGTTGGTGGCCCAAGAGGAATATGTTGAGGATGATGATAATGATGAAGATGATGAGATGGTCACCATGGCCACAATTGCAATTGCTACTACTCCGCACTCATCTCTCTTCGACTCACCAAATGAGAACATCATCGCCAAGTGTCTCATGGCCAAGGCCACTAACAAGGTAACCCCAAACATCAATACTACTATCGCTTCTAATCCTTCATTGACGAATTGTATTGATGAGTGTGAGGGTGCTAAGGAAGGAGAGAATGAATTTGAGTTGTTCATGAAAAATCTCAAGGGTAAACCCAAGAAGCATTTTGTTGCTCTCTTGGAACAAGTCGGTGAGGCCAACGACATGATCGAGGCTCACGAGGAAACCATTACTAAAATGGAAGGACATAGTCGAGACTATGTCGATGAGATATCAGATCTCTCTAACGCCCTAGAGGAAGAGCGTGGTCTTTGTTTGGATCTTGAGGAGTCACACAACGATGGTCATGCTAAATTAAAGAAAGATCTTGATCATGCTTTAGTTGTCTCTCGTGTGCTTAATTCCGATAAGGCAAAACTTGTGGTTGACCATGCTAAACTCAAAGAGGAGTTTGACATACTTGACAAGGCTCACAAGGCCTTGAAAGGTATGCATGCTACTCTCAAGGAGTCTCATGATCAACTCCAAGTTTCGCTAACCAAGGAAAAGGCTATCTTTCCTCGCATGGTATTAATTGATAATGCAAATGCTACTAACCCGTGTTGCGAGCATGTGCATCTTGTTGAAGAGAATGCCGAGTTGAAGAAGCAACTTGAGAAAGGCCTTGTGACATGCATACAAGGTGAGAAGAACCTCAACAACCTTTTGCGCAATCAAAAGGAGGTTGTGGCAAAGGAAGGAATTGGGTTTGTTCCTAAGCCCAAGAAGAAGAAGAATGACAAGACCAAGCAACCACCCCCTCTCCGACAATCTTTTGTGAAAGAAGGAGAGGGCACATCAAAGAAGAAGAAAATGGTGGAAGCTGGTGGTGTCAAGAAAAACTCCACCATACCATCAAACATGGCCGGCGACTTTAATCCTTCATATGTTTTATGTCGTGCTAGTGATGGTCATGTGTTTGCTAAATTTGTTGGTTCCTCTTATGAGTACATTGAATGGTCCATTTGGGTTCCTAAGACCCTTGTTACTAACCTTAAAGGACCCATTACCAAATGGGTACCTAAATCCAAGCATTGATCTCTTGTAGGAGTTTGCTTCCGGTGGGGGATCATGGTTGCTCGATAGCGGAGCCACAAATCATATGACCGGAAGCAAAGACTTGGTGGTGGACGTGCATCTAGGTTCATCTATGGCCACCAACGTCGAATGGGGTGATGCTTCATCTTCTAAGGTATTGGGGCTTGGCAAGGTTGTTGTCTCTCATGATCTCACGATCGAGAAAGTCATGCTTGTTGAGTCCCTTGCATACAATTTACTTTCTGTTCGCCAACTTGCACTCATGGGCTTTGCTACATTCTTTGATATTGATACCGTGGCCCTCTTGTGGAGCAAGACTCTTAAAGTAGCCTATGTTGGGCATGTCGAGAACGACCTTTATGTGGTTAACTTCTCGAAGAAACCCACTAAGGTTGCGACATGCTTAATGGCTAAAGTTGATGTGGGATGGCTTTGGCATCGCCATTTGGCCCATGTCAATATGAGATCTTTGCAAAGTCTTCTCAAGGGGGACCATGTCCGTGGACTAACAAATGTTAGCTTTGCCAAAGATCGTGCTTGCAGGGCTTGCATTGAAGGAAAGTTACATGAGACGGCTCACCCTCCCACGACTATCATCTATTCAAAGAGACCCCTAGAGCTCCTTCATATGGACCTCTTTGGGCCTCCATCTTTTGATAGTCTTGGGGGTAGAAAGTACTGCTTGGTGATTGTGGATGATTACTCAAGATACACCTGGGTATACTTCTTTAAGAAGAAGAGTGAGACCCAACAAACCGTCATCAACTTTGCAAATGAAGCTCAACGACAACATGAAGCAAAGATTTTGATGATCAGAAGTGACAACGGCACCGAGTTCAAGAACTACACCCTGGATGAGTTTCTCAGTGATGAGGGGATCAAACATCAATATGCAGCCCCATATACCCCTCAACAAAACGGTGTAGCAGAGAGAAAGAACCGAACTCTGATGGATGCAGCAAGAACCATGATGGCAGAATTCAAATCTCCATACAACTTTTGGGCCGAAGCCATCAACACCGCTTGCTATGCATCAAATCGGCACTATCTTCGCAAAGGCTTGAACAAAACTCCATATGAGATACTTACCGGTAACAAGCCCAATCTCAAGTACTTCCGGGTATTCGGGTGTAAGTGTTTCATTCTCAAGAAAGGTGTTCGCTTGTCTAAATTTGATTCTAGAGCTCACGAGGGCATATTTTTTGGTTATGCTACAAACTCTCATGCTTACCGTGTCCTCAACAAGTCCAATGGACTCATTGAGGAGACGAGTAACGTAGAGTTTGATGAAAATAACGGCTCCCAAGTGGAGCAAAGTGGTACTTGTGATGTAGGTGATGAAATTCCTCCTCAAGCCATAAGAAGAATGGGTGTTGGATATATCCTACCCATTGAGGAACCCCTTGTGGCCGAAGGAGAAGGACAATGTTCCACTCAAGTGGAACCATCATCAACCCAAGACCCACACGCTTCCGAAGAACAAAGTGAAGGCCCTCAACCTGACGAACAAGGCCAAGTGCAAGATCAATCACAAGATGGTGGAGAGCCACCAAATGATGCACAAGGCCAAGTTCTGTCCTCCGAGCAAGATCAAGGTCAAGAGGAAGCTCAAGATCAAGTTCTAGCTCCTAACGACGCTCAAGATGATCAACTCAATGCTCCTTAGTTGACTCTTGAAGAGCAATTAGAGCGTCGTGCTGCAAAAGTTGCCTCCAGGCTTGCTTCCAACGAACATCACATGGAGAACATTCTAGGAAGCATCAAAAGGGGGGTAAGCACTCGTAGACAATTAGCAAACTATTGTGCTCATCAAGCTTTTGTCTCCTGTGTTGAACCTTAGAAGGTTTATGAGGTGCTCGAAGACCCTGATTGGCTCAATGCCATGCATGACGAACTCCATAACTTCGAGCGCAACAAGGTGTGGCGTCTGGTGCCAAGACCAAATGAGAACCATAATGTCATTGGAACCAAGTGGATCTTTAAGAACAAACAAGATGCTCATGGCATTGTCATCCGCAACAAGGCGCGTCTGGTGGCTCAAGGCTACTCCCAAGTCGAGGGTATCGACTACGGTGAAACCTTTGCCCCCGTTGCTCGTCTTGAATCCATTCATTTGTTGCTTGCCTATGCTTCCCATCATAACTTTGAATTGCAACAAATGGATGTGAAAAGTGCATTTCTTAATGGTCCTATTAATGAGTTGGTGTATGTTAAACAACCCCCGGGGTTTTAGGATCCTAAGCTCCCCAATCACGTGTACCAACTCGATAAGGCACTCTATGGCCTTAAACAAGCCCCACGTGCGTGGTATGAGCATCTTACCGAGTTGTTACAAGATCGTGGGTTTGAAATTGGGAAAATCGACCCCACTCTTTTTACTAAGAAGGTCAAAGGGGAGTTGTTTGTATGCCAACTATATGTTGATGATATTATCTTTGGTTCTCCTAACAAAGCTTTCAATGATGAGTTCGCCGCACTCATGACCACACATTTTGAGATGTCCATGATGGGAGAGTTGAAGTATTTCCTTGGGTTTGAAATCAAACAAAGAAGAGAAGGCATCTTCATCAAACAATCCAAGTATACTCAAGACATGCTCAAGAGGTTCAATTTAAGTGATGTCAAGCCGGCTACTACTCCAATGCCAACCAAATGCCAACTTGACATTGATCCCAATGGTAAAGCGGTGGATCAGAAGGTATATCGCTCTATGATCGGTTCCTTGCTTTACCTTTGTGCATCTAGACCGGATATTATGTTGAGTGTGGGAATCTGTGCACAGTTTCAAGCCTCACCTAAGGAAAGCCACTTTGTGGCTGTCAAGCGAATCTTTCGATATTTGGCTCATACCCCAAACTTTGGCTTATGGTACCCAAGAGGAGCAAACTTCAACCTTGTTGGTTTCTCTGATTCTGACTGGGCGGGAGACAAAGTGGATAGGAAGTCCACTTCTGGAGGGTGCCAATTTCTTGGTTGCTCTCTGGTTAGTTGGTCTTCCAAAAAGCAAAGTTGTGTGTCTCTCTCGTCCACCGAAGCAGAGTATGTGGCTGCTGGAAGTTGCTGTGCTCAACTCTTATGGATGAGGCAAACTTTAAAGGATTACGGTGTCACTTGTGACAAAGTGCCTCTTTGGTGTGACAATGAAAGTGCCATCAAGATTTCTCTCAACCCGGTACAACACTTCAAGATGAAGCATATAGAGATTCGGTATCACTTCATCCGGGATCACATAAGGCAAGGAGAGATCGAGCTTCACTATGTCAACACTCATGATAACCTTGCAGACATCTTCACGAAGCCGTTGGATGAAGCAAGATTTCGCGAGTTAAGGCATGAGCTAAATATCATTGATTTGAGCAATGTGGCTTGAGCTCGTGCACACCCCACCATACTCATCATATTGTCTAGTCTAGGTGTAGGCATGGACATAGGGGGAGCATTGTTCTCTCAATGAACTCTCTCTCCCCCCATTATGCATAAATTGATCTAGTCTTTCTTTAACCATCCTTGATGGTACTAGTGCTTCAAAGACGAGTTTTGGTCATGGGCCCAAGGTTAAAATCTTCGCGGCGCCATACCTCTAGACTCAAACATAGGTGACTTCGGTCACCGCCCCCTCGTGTAGAGGGGTCTCTTGCCTCTTGCTGGTGTGTGTGTGTGAGTGGCGTTTTTGTTCTTTCTTTTTCCCTCTTTGTGCGCCTTTTTCTTTGAGCTTTGCTTTGAACCTTTGTTGCCGTGGCGTGCTGGGCTGTACTACCGCTGGTGGTGCGCGGTACTACCGCTTGTAAGCGGTACTACCGCCCACCAGCGCGGTACTACCGTTGCGGGGAGGTATGCGGGGGTTATATCGGGGCATGGGGAGGTTTCTCTCCCCCATACCCATTCATTCGCCCCCTCATTCCTCTCTCTCTCTCTCTCTCTCTCTCTCCAGCAGTTCGTTGCCGCGGGAGGGCTCCGGCGGATCTCCTCCTCCGGGGTGCTCCTCTCCTTTTCCTTCGGTGGAGTCGATCCCCACCTCGTCCTCTTGCCATGGATGCCGGTATTGCCCCCGTTCCTCTTCTCTTCGTGGTTCTTTTTCAGATCTTGTGTTTAGGGGCAATAGTGCTTGCATCTGTAGATTTTTGACTAAATCTAGGCTTGAGTAGGAAGGAGAAAGCAACTAGACTATCTAGATTAGAGTATGATAGAAATATTTTTGAATTTGACAGGACGGTAGTGCCGGATCTGACCACGGTAGTAGGAAACCGCTGTTTCCCCGCCTCAAGCGGTACTACCGCTCCCTGGAGCGGTACCACCGCTCGGGCGGTACTACCGCTTACCAGATCAGGGTACTACCGCCGCATGCCTAGTTCACAGATATTTCTTCATTCCTTGATCTTCTTTTGTTGGGTTCATTGGCTTATGCTCGTTCTTTTTGGTTGTCTCGTTTGTGTGTGTGTTTGGTTCCAGGTGATGACCTTCCCGAGCATCAGGCTCGCCGTATCAACCCCAATCGTGCAACTTCAAAGCGCTACCGCACATCTGAGTCTGCTGGAGGTTCCTCGAGTGCTCCACCTCCTCCTCAACAGAAGAAGAAGGCCATGGCTAAGCCAAAGGGCAAAACCGTGACATAGATGAGTGGCAAGGAGTTCTGGGCAAAGCGTCGCCGCAATCCCTATGTGGTTGATCAAGAACCCAATTTGGTCAACCGTCCATTCTGGAATCGCTTCTAGTTTGCTATCTACTTTGATGTGCTCAAGGCTAAGAAGAATCTCTTTGTCAGTGTTCACTCCATAGACACGGAATATCTGGAGAAGGATCCTGTGTATTTTGGCGAGGCTCTTCAGATGTGCACTCAGCTCAACATTATTCAGATCATTCAGTTCAACAAGGACTTTCATGCAGATCTGGTGGCTCAATTCTATGCCACGGTCCATCTAGGGACGGATGAGGACAGAACTCTGACATGGATGACCAATGGCAAATTGTTATCTGTCAAGTGGAAGGCGTTCATGGAGTTGCTTGGGGTGGAAGACCAGGGGCTTGAGACACCAGTTGGCTTTCGTCCTCACCAGAACGAAACCTCTACTCACAAGCAAGCTCTCTGGCCTTACTGCACTGCGAAGGTCCACCCAGAGACTTAGAAGGTAACATATGAGTTGTCTACCTATCTGGATATCCTTCACCGCATCTTCCGTGAGACTCTTTTCCCTCGGATTGGGAATCATGATATGGTTCACTCCAATCTTGTTGACATGCTTCTCTTTTGCCAACATCAGTTAGAAAGGAACACCGGTGAGACTCTGGATATTTCACATGTGATGTGGTCTGAGCTCCTGTCTGCTATTTATGAACACAAGTGCCTAATCTATGGTATGTTCATCATGCTGCTTATTGAGAAGGCTTGGGATCATGTCTATCCCAATGCATTGCTGGAAACTGGAGAGTTGGTGTCTCATGAGATCAAGCGTCTGAGACGGAAGGATAACTGGGGCACTCATGCCCCCAAGACTGGAGGCTCATCCTCCGCTGCTGCTATGGAGACAGAGGAGGCTGAGGTTGAAGCAGATGATGACGATGACTATGAGCCATCGGGTGCAGAGCCCTCATGGGCAAAGAAGTGTTGGGAAATGTAGCAGAATTCAAAAAAATCTCTATGCTTTCACCAAGATCAATCTAAGGAGTCATCTAGCAACGAGCATAAAGTAGTGCATCTACATACCCTTTGTAGATCGCGAGCGGAAGCGTTCGAAGGAACATGGATGAAGTAGTCGTACTCTTCGCGTTCTTCGTCACCGATGATCCTAGCGCCGAACGGACGGCACCTCTGCGTTCAGCACACGTATGGTACAACAATGTCTCCTCCTTCTTGATCCAGCAAGGGGGGAGGAGAGGTCGTCGGAGATCCAGCAGCACGACGGCGTGGTGGTGGATGCAGCAGGAAATCCTGCAGGACTTCGCCGGCGCCCTGCGGAGGAGTAGGAAGTGTGACGGGAGGGGGGAGAGGCGCCAGAAGCTTGGGGTGCGGCTGCCCTCTCCCCCCACTATATATAGGGGCCAGGGGGGCGCCGACCCTGGGAGATCTGATCTCCAGGGTGGGCGGCGGCCAGGGGGGCAGACTTGCCCCCCAAGGCATAGGGGACGCCCCCTCCCCCTAGAGTTTCAACCCTAGGCGCATGGAGGGGGGCCCAAGTGGTGCGCCAGCCCACCAGGGGCTGGCCTCTTCCCTCTTGCGGCCGAGGGGACCCACCGGGATGGGTGGCCCCACCCGGTGGACCCCCGGGACCCCTCCGGTGGTCCCGGGACACTCCTGGTGACCCCCGAAGTTCACCCGATGGCCGAAACTGGACTTCCTATATATCATTCTTTACCTCCGGACCATTCCGGAACTCCTCGTGACGTCCGGGATCTCATCCGGGACTCCAAACAACATTCGGGTTTCCATGTGCATGTATCTCTACAACCCTAGCGTCACCGAACCTTAAGTGTGTAGACCCTACGGGTTCGGGAGACACGCAAACATGACCGTGACGATTCTCCGGTCAATAACCAACAGCGGGATCTGGATACCCATGTTGGTTCCCACGTGTTCCTTGATGATCTTCATCGGATGAACCACTGTGTCAAGGATTCACTCAATCCCGTATGTTATTCCCTTTGTCTATCGGTACGGTACTTGCCCGAGATTCGATCGTCGGTATACCCGATACCTTGTTCAATCTCGTCATGGCAAGTCTCTTTACTCGTTCTGTAATCCATCATCCTGTGACTAACTCCTTAGTCACTTTGAGCTCATTATGATGATGTCTTACCGAGTGGGCCCAGAGGTACCTCTCCGTCACACGGAGTGACAATATCCCAGTCTCGGTTCGTACCAACTCAACAGACACTTTCGGAGATACCCAATGCGTACCATTATAGCCACCCAGTTACGTTGTGACGTTTGGCACACCCAAAGTATTCCTACGGCATCCGGGAGTTGCACAACCTCATGGTCTAAGGAATAAAAACTTGACACCGAAAAGCTTATGCATTACGAACTATACGATCTCGTGCTAGGCTCAGAATTGGGTCTTGTCCATCACATCATTCTCCTAATGATGTGATCCCGTTGTCACTGACATCCTATGTCCATGGTCAGGAAACCGTGACCATCTGTTGATCAACGAGCTAGTAACTAGAGGCTTACCAGGGACTCATTGTGGTCTATATATTCACACATGTATCGCTGTTTCCGTACAATACAATTCAAGCATGAATAACAGACAATTATCATGAACAAGGAAATATAATAATAATACTTTTATAATTGCCTCTAGGGCATATTTCCAACAGTCTCCCACTTGCACTAGAGTCAATAATCTAGTTACATTGTGATGAATCGAACACCCATAGAGTTCTGGTGTTGATCATGTTTTGCCCGTGGAAGAGGTTTAGTCAACGGGTCTGCAACATTCAGATCCGTGTGCACTTTACAAATATCTATGTCTCCATCTTGAACATAATTCCGGATGGAGTTGAAACGGCACTTGATGTGCTTGGTCTTCTTGTGAAACCTGGGCTCCTTGGTAATGGCAATAGCACCAGTGTTGTCACAGAAGAGAGTCATCGGGCTTGACGCGCTTGGAATGACTCCTAGGTCGGTGATGAACTCCTTCATCCAGACTCCTTCTTGTGCTGATTCGCAAGCAGCTATGTACTCCGCTTCACATGTAGAATGCGCCACGATGCACTGCTTGCAACTACACCAACTGACTGCCCCACCATTCAAAATATACACGTATCCGGTTTGTGACTTTGAGTCATCCAGATCTGTGTCGAAGCTAGCATCGACGTAACCCTTTACGACGAGCTCTTCGTCACCTCCATAAATGAGAAACATATCCTTAGTCCTCTTTAGGTACATTAGGATGTTCTTGACCGCTGTCCAGTGTTCCATACCGGGATCACTTTGGTACCTCCATACCAAGCTTATGGCAAGGTTCACATCAGGTCTGGTACACAGCATGGCATACATGATAGAACCTATGGCTGAGGCATAGGGAATGACACTCATCTTTTCTCTATCTTCTGTCGTGGTCGGGGACTGAGCCTTGCTCAATCTCGTACCTTGCAAAACAGGCAAGAACCCCTTCTTGGACTGATCCATATTGAACTTCTTCAATATCTTGTCAAGGTATGTGCTTTGTGAAAGACCAATGAGGCGTCTTGATCTATCCCTATAGATCTTGATGCCTAATATGTAAGCAGCTTCTCCAAGGTCCTTCATTGAAAAACTCTTATTCAAGTAGGCCTTTACACTTTCCAAGAATTCTATATCATTTCCCATCAGCAATATGTCATCTACATATAATATGAGAAATGCTACAGAGCTCCCACTCACTTTCTTGTAGATACAGGCTTCTCCATAAGTCTGTATAAAGCCAAACGCTTTGATCACATCATTAAAGCGAATATTCCAACTCCGAGATGCTTGCACCTGCCCGTAAATCGAGCGCTGGAGCTTGTATACCTTGTTAGCATTTTCTGGATCGACAAAACCTTCCGGCTGCATCATATACAACTCTTCCATGAGGAAGAGCTTAAGGAATGCCGTTTTGACGTCCATTTGGCATATCTCATAATCATAGAATGCGGCAATTGCTAACATGATTTTGACTGACTTCAGCATCGCTGCGGGAGAGAAAGTCTCGTCGTAGTCAATCCCTTGAACTTGTCGATAACCCTTAGCGACAAGCCGAGCCTTATAGATGGTCACATTACCATCCGTGTCTGTCTTCTTCTTAAATATCCATTTATTTTCTATGGCGTGCCTTTCATCAGGCAAGTCCACCAAAGTCCATACTTTGTTTTCATACATGGATTCTATCTCAGATTTCATGGCTCCAAGCCATTTATTGGAATCCGGGCCCGCCATCGCTTCTTCATAGTTCGAAGGTTCACCGTTGTCTAACAACATGATTTCCATGACAGGGTTGCCGTACCACTCTGGTGCGGAACATGCCCTTGTGGACCTTCGAAGTTCAGTAGTAAATTGATCTGTTTCTTCATGATCATCATCATTAACTTCTTCCCTTGTCGGTGCAGGCACCTCAGGAACAATTTCCTGCGCTGCGCTACTTTCCGGTTCGGGAGGGGCGACTGTCACCTCATCAAGTTCTACCTTCCTCCCACTCACTTCTTTCGAGAGAAACTCTTTCTCCATAAAGGATCCATTCTTGGCAACAAAGACTTTGCCTTCGGATCTGTGGTAGAAGGTGTACCCAATCGTTTCCTTTGGGTATCCTATGAAGACACATTTTTCCAATTTGGGTTCGAGCTTCTCAGGTTGAAGTTTCTTGACATAAGCATCACAACCCCAAACTTTCAGAAACGACAGCTTCGGTTTCTTGCCAAACCAAAGTTCATACGGTGTCGTCTCAACGGATTTCGACGGAGCCCTATTTAAAGTGAATGCGACAGTCTCTAAAGCATAACCCCAAAAAGATAGCGGTAAATCGGTGAGGGACATCATAGATCGCACCATGTCCAACAGAGTACGATTTCGACGTTCGGACACACCGTTACGCTGAGGTGTTCCGGGCGGTGTCAATTGTGAAACAATTCCACAGTTCCTAAGGTGCATGCCAAATTCATGACTTAAATATTCACCCCCACGATCCGATCGTAAGAACTTTATTTTTCTATCACGTTGATTCTCAACCTCATTCTGAAATTCCTTGAACTTTTCAAAGGTCTCAGACTTGTGCTTCATCAAATAGATATACCCATATCTACTTAAGTCATCTGTGAGGGTGAGAACATAACGATAGCCTCCGCGAGCCTCAACACTCATTGGACCACACACATCGGTATGTATGATTTCCAACAAGTTGGTTGCTCGCTCCATTGTTCCGGAGAACGGAGTCTTGGTCATCTTGCCCAAAAGGCATGGTTCGCACGTGTCAAATGATTCATAATCAAGAGACTCCAGAAGTCCATCAGCATGAAGCTTCTTCATACGTTTAACACCAATATGACCAAGGCGGCAATGCCACAAGTATGTGGGACTATCATTATCAACTTTACATCTCTTGGCATTCACACTATGAATATGTGTATCATTACGATCGAGATTCATCAAAAATAAACCATTGACCAGCGGGGCATGACCATAAAACATATCTCTCAAATAAATAGAACAACCATTATTCTCATATTTAAATGAGTAGCCATCTCGCATAAGACGAGATCCAGATACAATGTTCATGCTCAAAGCTGGTACTAAATAACAATTATTAAGGTTTAAAACTAATCCCGAGGGTAGATGTAGAGGTAGCGTGCCGACGGCGATCACATCGACCTTGGAACCATTCCCGACGCGCATCGTCACCTCGTCCTTCGCCAGTCTCCGCTTATTCCGCAGCTCCTACTTTGAGTTACAAATGTGAGCAACTGCACCGGTATCAAATACCCAGGAGCTACTACGAGCGCTGGTAAGGTACACATCAATAACATGTATATCATATATACCTTTGACGTTGCCGGCCTTCTTGTCTGCTAAGTATTTGGGGCAGTTCCGCTTGCAGTGACCCGTTCCCTTGCAATGAAAACACTCAGTTTCCGGCTTGGGTCCATTCTTTGGCTTCTTCCCGGCAACTGGCTTACCGGGGGCGACAACTCCTTTGTCGTCCTTCTTGAAGTTCTTCTTACCCTTGCCTTTCTTGAACTTAGTGGTTTTATTGACCATCAACACTTGATGTTCTTTCTTGATATCCAGCTCCGCTGATTTCAGCATTGAATACACCTCGGGAATGGACCTCTCCATCCCCTGCATATTAAAGTTTACCACGAAGCTCTTGTAGCTAGGTGGGAGCGACTGGAGGATTCTGTCAACGACCGCTTCGTCTGGGAGATTCATTCCCAACTGAGACAAGCGGTTGTGCAACCCAGACAACTTGAGTATGTGCTCGCTGACAGAACTGTTCTCCTCCATCTTACAGCTGTAGAATGCATCGGAGACATCATATCTCTCGACTCGGGCATGAGCTTGGAAAACCATTTTCAGCTCTTGGAACATCTCATATGCTCTGTGGTGCTCAAAATGCTTTTGGAGCCCCGACTCTAAACTGTAAAGCATGCCGCACTAAACCAGGGAGTAATCATCACAACGCGACTGCCTGGCGTTCATAACGTCTTGGGTCGCTGGGAGAACGGGTGCATCACCTAGCGGTGCTTCAAGGACATATGATCTCTTGGCAGCTATGAGGATAATCCTCAGGTTACGGACCCAATCCGTATAGTTGCTACCATCGTCTTTCAGCTTGGTTTTCTCTAGGAACGCGTTGAAGTTGAGGGCAACTTGAGCGTGGGCCATTTGATCTACAAGACATATTGTAAATATTTTAGACTAAGTTCATGATACTTAAGTTCATCTAATCAAATTTTAATGAACTCCCACTCAGATTGACATCTCTCTAGTCATCTAAGTGACACATGATCCGAATCGACTAGCCCATGTCCGATCATCACGTGAGACGGACTAGTCACCAACGGTGAACATCTTCATGTTGATCGTATCTTCTATACGACTCATGTTCGACCTTTCGGTCTACCGTGTTCCGAGGCCATGTCTGTACATGCTAGGCTCGTCAAGTGAACCCTAAGTGTATTGCGTGTGTAAATCTGGCTTACACCCGTCGTATGCGAACGTTAGAGCCTATCACACCCGATCATCACGTGGTGCTTCGGAACAACGATCCTTAGCAACGGTGCACATTTAGGGGGAACACATTTCTTGAAATTTTTTAGTGAGAGATCATCTTATTTACTACCATCGTTCTAAGTAAACAAGACGCATAAACATGATAAACATCACATGCAATCAAATAAAGTGACATGATATGGCCAATATCATCTTGCTCCTTCGATCTCCATCTTCGGGGCACCATGATCATCTTTGTCACCGGCTCGACACCATGATCTCCATCATCATGATCTCCAGCATTGTGTCTTCATGAAGTCGTCACGCCAACTATTACTTCTACTACTATGGCTAACGTTTAGCAATAAAGTAAAGTAATTACATGGCGTTATTCAGTGACACGCAGGTCATACAATAATTAAGACAACTCCTATGGCTCCTGCCGGTTGTCATTATCATCGACATGCAATTCGTGATTCCCTATTACAAGAACATGATCAATCTCATACATCACATATATCATTCATCACATCTTCTTGGCCATACCACATCACATAGCACATGCTGCAAGAACAAGTTAGACGACCTCTAATTGTTGTTGCAAGTTTTACGTGGCTTTTAAAGGTTTTCTAGCAAGAACGTTTCTTACCTACGCAAAAGCCACAACGTGATTTGTCAATTTCTATTTACCCTTCATAAGGACCCTGTTCATCGAATCCGATCCGACTAAAGTGGGAGAGACAGACACCCGCCAGCCACCTTATGCAACTAGTGCATGTCTGTCGGTGGAACCAGTCTCACGTAAGCGTACGTGTAAGGTCGGTCCGGGCCGCTTCATCCCACGATGCCGCCGAATCAAGATTGTACTAGTAACGGTAAGAAAATTGAGCAAACTCAACGCCCACAACTTGTTTGTGTTCTACTCGTGTAAGATGCTATGCAAAAGACCTACCTCAGATGCCACTATTGGGGAACGTAGCAGAATTCAAAAAAAATCTACGCTTTCACCAAGATCAATCTAAGGAGTCATCTAGCAATGAGCATAAAGTAGTGCATCTACATACCCTTTGTAGATCGCGAGCGGAAGCGTTCGAAGGAACGTGGATGAAGTAGTCGTACTCTTCGCGTTCTTCGTCACCGATGATCCTAGCGCCGAACGGACGGCACCTCCGCATTCAACACACGTACGGTACAGCAACGTCTCCTCCTTCTTGATCCAGCAAGGGGGGAGGAGAGGTCGTCGGAGATCCAGCAGCACGACGACGTGGTGGTGGATGCAGTACGAAATCCTGCAGGGCTTCGCCGGCGCCCTGCGGAGGAGTAGGGTGACGGGAGGGGGGAGAGGCGCCAGAAGCTTGGGGTGTGGCTGCCCTCTCCCCCCACTATATATAGGGGCCAGGGGGGCGCCGGCCCTGGGAGATCTGATCTCCAGGGTGGGGCGGCGGCCAGGGGGGCAGACTTGCCCCCCAAGGCATAGGGGGCGCCCCCTCCCCCTAGGGTTTCAACCCTAGGCGCATGGAGGGGGGCCCAAGTGGTGCGCTAGCCACCAGGGGCTGGCCTATTCCCCCTTGCGGCCTAGGGGACCCACCGGGATGGGTGGCCCCACCTGGTGGACCCCCGGGACCCCTCCTGTGGTCCCGGGACACTCCCGGTGACCCCCGGAGTTCACCCGATGGCCGAAACCGGACTTCCTATATATCATTCTTTACCTCCGGACCATTCCGGAACTCCTCGTGACGTCCAGGATCTCATCCGGGACTCCGAACAACATTCGGGTTTCCATGTGCATGTATCTCTACAACCCTAGCGTCACCGAACCTTAAGTGTGTAGACCTTACGGGTTCGGGAGACACGCAGACATGACCGAGACGACTCTCCGGTCAATAACCAACAGCGGGATCTGGATACCCATGTTGGTTCCCACGTGTTCCTTGATGATCTTCATCGGATGAACCACTGTGTCAAGGATTCACTCAATCTCGTATGTTATTCCCTTTGTCTATCGGTACGGTACTTGGCCGAGATTCGATCGTCGGTATACCCGATACCTTGTTCAATCTCGTCATGGCAAGTCTCTTTACTCGTTCCGTAATCCATCATCATGTGACTAACTCCTTAGTCACTTTGAGCTCATTATGATGATGTCTTACCGAGTGGGCCCAGAGGTACCTCTCCGTCACACGGAGTGACAATATCCCAGTCTCGGTTCGTACCAACTCAACAGACACTTTCGGAGATACCCAATGCGTACCTTTATAGCCACCCAGTTACGTTGTGACGTTTGGCACACCCAAAGTATTCCTACGGCATCCGGGAGTTGCACAACCTCATGGTCTAAGGAATAAATACTTGACACCGAAAAGCTTATGCATTACGAACTATACGATCTCGTGCTAGGCTCAGAATTGGGTCTTGTCCATCACATCATTCTCCTAATGATGTGATCCCGTTATCACTGACATCCTATGTCCATGGTCAGGAAACCGTGACCATCTGTTGATCAACGAGCTAGTAACTAGAGGCTTACCAGGGACTCATTGTGGTCTATATATTCACACAGGTATCGCTGTTTCCGTATAATACAATTCAAGCATGAATAACAGACAATTATCATGAACAAGGAAATATAATAATAATACTTTTATTATTGCCTCTAGGGCATATTTCCAACAAGAAGCTCAAGAAGAAGATGAAGAAGCTGTTCTTCATGGAGTCTCATGGTCAGTACATGACTCATGTGGCAGAGAAGAAGGCCAGGGGGCGTCACAAGGAGCTCTTGCGTCAGTTGGGTGCAACTGTGGCCAGTGGCTCTGAGGAGCAGGTAACTGAGGAGGAATAATGGATCAAGCAGCATTGCCAATGGACTGATTCCAATGCCGAGCAGTTTCCGGTCGACGACGACGAAGACGATGACCCTGCTGCTATCTGATGATTCGAGACCTTCTCGTGCTCTCACCTGGAGCCGTAGTTTAGCTCTCTGCCCTTTTGGTGTCTCGATGCCAAAGGGGGAGAGAGTTTAGGGATTTGTGCCTTTGTGTTTCTGTCGCTTGTGTGCTTTTTGCTTCTTGTGGTTTGGTTGTTTTTTTCGTGAGACCTAAGTTCCCGTCATATGGTGTGAGACATATTCTACCCTATCTTATTTATGTACCTAGTACTATCTAGCATGCATGATTATCTTACTATGTACTTTGTTCTCATATCTTGCTTAGGTTGTTGGTCTCTAAAATATAGGGGGAGTGTTGATCCTAGCATGTGTGCCGTGCAGTCCAAAGCACTAATCTAGATAGCACACATCTAGGGGGAGCCAGTCTATATTTTAGGGGTGTGGATTTTGCATTATGTTATTATTCTTTTTGTGCAAATCCCGTGTTGTCATCAATCCACCAAAAAGGGGGAGATTGTAAGGGCATACCTAGCCAAATGGTGTTTTGGTGATTGATGACAATGCATTTGCGGACTAATCATGTGTTCTAAGCTCTTTCAGATACATCTCCAAAGGCACAAGAAGATTAGAGGCCCCTCGGAATCTATGGAAGACGGTGTTTCCTTTTTGCTTAGTTTTCGGTGGTTCTGAGTGATAGGAAAGCCGTACTATTAAGAGGGGATCCACTTTGGTAAGGTTTGGGTGGAATCAACATGTACACTTCCTTATTGCACCCATCTTTCCTTCCCGCCGCAATGGAGCTATTCTTTCCCATCTTCTCTAGCTTTTTCTGGCCCCATCGGTAGTACCGCGGATCCCAACGGTAGTACCGCCCGTGTGTCACAAGCGGTAGTACCGCCCCACTAAGCGGTAGTACCGCTTGGTACACTCTGCGGTAGTACCGCTGCTGATCCGTGTTACCACCGCCTCGATTTGCGAGCGATTTTTCGTGTCGAGTTTTGCGGTACTAGGTCCGGCAGTAGAGGCGGTAGTACCGCTCCCAGCGGTAGTACCGCCCTGAGACCACGGTAGTACCGCTCGGGGCCCTACCCCTATGGCACGGTAGTACCACTTGTGTGGCAACGGTAGTACCGCTCCCCCAAGCGGTAGTACTGCTCTGTGCGGGGCTGAGTGGGGGGTAACGGTTGGATTGTTCCCCCCACTATATAAAGGCTTCTTCTTCCTCCTTTTGTCCCACCTCTTCCCCAACTTACTCCATTGTTGCTCCAAAGCTCCATTTCCGCCCGATCTCTCTCCCTAGCCAATCAAACTTGTTGATTTGCTCGGGATTGCTTGAGAAGGCATCGATCTACACTTCCACCAAGAGATATTTGATTCCCCCCACTAATCCCTTGCGGATCTTGTTACTCTTGGGTGTTTGAGCACCCTAGACGACTGAGGTCACCTCGAAGCCATATTCCATTGTGGTGAAGCTTCGTGGTTTCGTTGGGAGCCTCCAAGTTGTGGAGATAGCCCCAATCTTGTTTGTAAAGGTTCGATTGCCGCCTTCAAGGGCACCACTAGTGGAATCACGGCACCTTGCATCGTGTGAGGGCGTGAGGAGAATACGGTGGCCCTAGTGGCTTCTTGTGGAGCATTGTGCCTCCACACCGCTCCAACGGAGACGTACTTCCCTTCAAAGGGAAGGAACTTCGGCAACACATCCTCGTCTCCATCGGTTCCTCTTGTGGTTATTTCTTACCTTTACTTGTGCAAGCTTTACTTGTTTAACTTCTATAGCTTGCTTGTGTAGTTGTTATCTTTACTTTCTATTAGTTGTCATCTTAGTAACATATCTAGACAACTTACTTTGATGCTTAATTTAAAGTGTTTAAGAAAAGCTAAAAATTGTTAGTTGCCTATTCACCCCCCCCTCTAGTCAACCATATCGATCCTTTCAACACTGCTCCGGGTGTTTGGAGCGTAGACTTTTCTTGTGTTCATCGACATACGGGGTCACCAGGGTAGAGCTCTGTAGAACTGTGTAGTGTGCTTTAGACCAAGAATGCTCGTCCCTGCATATTATTGACTCCCCTCCAAGTCTGCCTTTTCCAGTCAGTCTCCCTTCATACCGCAATTTAGGGAGACCAATCTTCTTAAGGCCAGGAATGAAGTCAACACAAAACCCAATGACATCCTCTGTTTGATGGCCCATGGAGATGCTTCCTTCTGGCCTAGCGCGGTTACGGACATATTTCTTTAGGACTCCCATGAACCTCTCAAAGGGGAACATATTGTGTAGAAATACGGGGCCTAGAATGACAATCTCGTCGACTAGATGAACTAGGACGCGCGTCATGATATTGAAGAAGGATGGTGGGAACACCAGCTCAAAACTGACAAGACATTGCGCCACATCACTCCTTAGCCTTGGTATGATTTCTGGATCGATCACCTTCTGAGAGATTGCATTGAGGAATGCACATAGCTTCACAATGGCTAATCGGACATTTTCCAGTAGAAGCCCCCTCAGTGCAACCGGAAGCAGTTGCGTTATAATCACGTGGCATTCATGAGACTTTAGGTTCTGGAACTTTTTCTCTGACATATGTATTATTCCCTTTATATTCGACGAGAACCCAGACGGGACCTCCATACTGAGCAGGCATGCTAAGAAGATTTCCTTCTCTTCTTTGGTAAGAGCGTAGCTGGCAGGACCTTCATACTGCTTTGGAGGTAGGCCGTCTTTTTCATGCAAACGTTGTAGGTCCTCATGTGCCTTCGAGGTATCTTTTTTCTTCCCATACACGCCCAAGAAGCCTAGCAGGTTCACGCAAAGGTTCTTCGTCACGTGCATCACGTCGATTGAAGAGCGGACCTCTAGGTCTTTCGAGTAGGGTAGGCCCCAAAATATAGATTTCTTCTTCCACATGGGTGCGCGTCCCTCGGCGTCATTCGGAACAGATAGTCTGTCGGGACCCTTTCCAAAGATTACCTATAAATCATTGACCATAGCAAGTACGTGATCACCGGTACGCATGGCGGGCTTCTTCCGATGATCTGCCTCGCCTTTGAAATGCTTGCCTTTCTTTCGACATTGATGGTTGGTCGGAAGAAATCGACAATGCCCCAGGTACACATTCTTCCTGCATTTGTCCAGGTATATACTTTGGGTGTCATCTAAACAGTGCGTGCATGCGTGGTATCCCTTGTTTGTTTGTCCTAAAAGGTTACTGAGAGCAGGCCAATCATTGATGGTTACAAAGAGCAACGCATGTAGGTCAAATTCCTCCTGGTTGGCCTCATCCCACACACGTACACCTTGTCCATTCCACAGCTGTAAAAATTCTTCAACTAATGGTCTTAGGTACACATCAATGTCGTTGCCGGGTTGCTTAGGGCCTTGGATGAGTATTGGCATCATAATGAACTTCCGCTTCATGCACAGCCAAGGAGGAAGGTTATAGATACATAGAGTCATGGGCCAGGTGCTGTGATTGCTGCTCTGCTCCCCAAAAGTATTAATGACATCCGCGCTTAAACCAAATCATACGTTCCTTGCGTCACCTGCAAACTCCTCCTAGTATTTCTCTCGATTTTTCTCCACTACGACCCATCAGCGGGTGCTCTCAACTTCCCGTCTTTCTTACGGTCATCTGCGTGCCATCGCATCAACTTGGCATGCTCTTTGTTTTTGAACAGACGTTTCAACCATGGTATTATAGGAGCATACCACATCACCTTGGCAGGAACCCTCTTCCTTGGGCGCTCGCCGTCAACATCACCAGGGTCATCTCGTCTGATCTTATACCGCAATGCACCGCATACCAGGCATGCGGTCAAATCCTCGTATGCACCGCGGTACATGATGCAGTCATTAGGGCATGCATGTATCTTATGCACCTCCAATCCTAGAGGGCATACGACCTTCCTTGATGCGTACGTACTTTCGGGCAATTCGTTATCCTTTGGAAGCTTCTTCTTCAATATTTTTAGTAGCTTCTCAAATCCTTTGTCAAGCACACCATTCTCTGCCTTCCACTTCAGCAATTCCAGTACAATACTGAGCTTTGTGTTGCCATCTTTGCAATTGGGGTACAACCCTTTTTTGTGATCCTCCAACATGTGATCGAACTTCAGCTTCTCCTTTTCACTTTCGCACTGTCTCCTTGCATCAACAATGACCCGGCGGAGATCATCATCGGGCACAACATCGTCTGGTTCCTCTTGACCTTCAGCAGCTTCCCTCGTTGCAGCATCACCGTATTCCAGAGGCACATAGTTGTCATCGTCCTCTTCTTCTTCATTGTCTTCCATCATAACCCCTATTTCTCCGTGCTTGGTCCAAACATTATAGTGTGGCATGAAACCCTTATAAAGCAGGTGGGTGTGAAGGGTTTTCGAGTCGGAGTAAGACCTCGTATTCCCACAGCTAGTGCATGGACAACACATAAAACCATTATGCTTGTTTGCCTTAGCCACTTCGAGAAAATTATGCACGCCATTAATGTACTCGGAGGTGTGTCTGTCACTGTACATCCATTGCTGGTTCATCTGCTTGCATTTATATATAATTAAGTGTGTCAAAAAGCATTACAGAACATCATGGATAGATAAGTGATCAAATTAATATAAGTTCATCATCACATTAAATTCAAAGTACATGCATAGCTCTCTAGAGCATCTAATTAAACCATACATTGAAACTATGTAGAACATTTCAACGCAACAACAAATGCGATCATAATCGCAACCAAGGTAACAATTGATCCAACGGCATAATGATACCAAGCCTTGGTATGAATGGCATATTTTCTAATCTTTCTAATCTTCAAGCGCATGTCATCCATCTTAATCTTGTGATCATCGACGACATCCACAACATGCAACTCGAATATCATCTTCTCCTCCTCAATTTTTTTAAGTTTTTCCTTCAAGTAATTGTTTTCTTCTTCAACTAAATTTAACCTCTTGACAATAGGGTCCATCTTGATCTTGTGATCATCGATGACTTCCGCAACATGCAACTCCAATTCCATCTTCTCCTCCTCCGTTTTTCCAATTTTTTCTTCAAGTAAATGTTTTCCTTTTCAACTAAATTTCACCTCTCCACAAGAGGGTTGGTTGGAATTACTGGTTCAACTACATCCTAGATAAACACATCTATGTCACGTTGGTATGCATAGTTGTCATAAACACTAAAACAAATAGTTATAAATTAAAGATAATATACCACATCCGAATCGTAGACAGGACAAGGGCCGATGTGGACGGATATCAAAACCATCGCACTATATAATAACAAGCAATAATAAAAGTCATAAAATTAGCCAAATATCTATCTAAAGTAATAATAACAAGCAATAATAAAAGTAAGAAAAGCATAGACATAACAAGAGGCTCACCACGGTGGTGCCGGCGACGAGATCGGCGCGGGCGATCGACGACGGTGAAGATGGGGACGGGACGTGACGGACCGCTAAACCTAGACAAATCTCGGAGAAAATGGAGCTTGGAGTTCGAGCTTTGAGAGGAGAAAGCTTACCTAGTGTGGCTTGGGCATTTCATCGAACACCTCATGTGCATAGGAGGTGAGCTAGAGCACCACAAAGCTCTCCCCTCGCCGGCCAGAAAAAACAGAGCAATGTGGAGTGCTTTGCTCGCCGGCGATGGGGTATATATAGGCAACGCATTGGTCCCGGTGGCTGGAACCGGGACCAATGGGTGTGGGCCAGGAGCGAGGACCATTGGTCCCGATTCGTGCCTGGAACCGGGACAAATGGGTCCAGTCCAACCGGGATAGATGCCCCACGAGGCCCGGCCGGCCCCCTGGGCGCACTAACCGGGACGTATGCCCCCATGGGTCCCGGTTCGTAAGTGAACCGGGACTAATGGGCTGGCTAGGCCCGAACCAAAGCCCTGTTTTCTACTAGTGTTAGTGGCTCTACATAAATCTTGGGGAATCCTTATTCCAGGAAAACCAGAATGAACGGCCCATATAGCGCAGGGTCCCGGACCTCCTCGCCTGGCAGGACCTTCTAGCATGCATCGCCCTGATCTTGATGTGGAGCAGACGAACGGCCGCATTATCAAAAAAGGCTTTTGCCCCTCTTTATAAATAAATCAAACCGCCAAAGCACACATACAAGGACTAGTTCAAACACACGCACCCAAGACACACAATAGAGAGTACAAAAGGTTCTGCGGAGGGCACAGCTCAACAAGCCCAAACAAAAGGGAAAAAGAGCGTCGGAGAGCGAGCCAAGCACCTAGTCTAGCTCCGGCGGTGGCGGAGGGGGCGGCGGCGACAGACGAATGGCCATCGAGCAAAGGTCGGCGATGAAGACGGAGATGGCGTCCCGGTCCTGTGGGTGGCTAAGCGGCCGCCAAAGCTGGCTCCAGGCTCTGGAGCTGTTGGGTAGCTTCTTCACTAAGTCCCTCTACCAGGCCATCATAATGACACCCGAACCTAAGCCTCTCATGGTAATTTGGTCGATCCGACTTTCTCTAAAAATTCGGATCTTCCTAATGCAACGGATCATAGGCCGGGTCCCCTCCGGTGTGGAAGTGCTCAAGAGGAATGGCCCTGGAGATGAGATGTATCCGCTATGTGGGACATAAGAAGACTCGAAGCATATCTTCTCCCGAATATCCACGCAATTCCTATGGAGTTGCCTCCGCGAAGCGGTGGGTGGTAGTTGGTGCCACAACAACTTCCCCGACCTCTTCGCCGAACTCCAGGCTTCACCGCCAGTTGTGTGGCGGACTATTGTGGTTCGTGCCTGAATGTTTTGGACGGTCTGAAATAAGCTTGTGAGCTAGCGTGTGCCTGTGCGACGTGCTACTGACGTTGTGTACAAAATGTGTGGTTATTTGCAGCTTTGGTGGCCGCTTAGCCGCCCACGGGACCGAGACGCCATCACCACCATTATTGCTGATCTTCGCGCGATGGCTCTTCACTTGACGCAGCCGCTTCCTCCTCCACCACCAGAGCCGGATTAGATCCTCACATTCTATGCCGCCGTTAGTTTTTCTTTTAGGCTTGTTGAGATGTGTCCTCAGCAGAACCTGTTGTAGCTTGTGTTGTGCTACTTCGTGTGTGCCTGTGTTTTAGATGTGACCTTTGTTGGACCTTGTTCCTCCGGTGGTTTGCTTTATATATAAAGCTGGGTGGAAGCCTTTTATGGTATAGCGCAGGGTGCTAGCGTGATCGCCCCCGCCCCCAGAGGGGTTCTAGAATGGCCACCTCTATATTGGCGTGCAGGTCACCACCGACCGACCTGGCGTACCCTGCCTCACGCGCTATATATTATTATGGGCCGACCCATCACCAGATTTCATCTCACCGATTTTGGGAAGGTTCTAGGACCTTACTTGAACTAGGTTTTTTTCTTTAGTTTTTTTTTTCATTTTTTCTTGTCTATTTTAGCTATTCTTTTACTTCTTATTTCTTTTTACCATTTACCATTTTTATTTCTTTCTTGTTTTCTTTTTGAATTGGGAAAATCTTTTAAATTTGTGAACACTTATGAAATCGCGAACATTTTTCAAATGTATAACCTTTTTTTATTCGTGAATATTTTTAAAATTTGTGATCATTTTTTAGAAATTTGTTGAAGAACATTTTTTAGAATTTGTGTATAATTTTTGGAACACGTGAACAATTGTTTTGAACGGAAAACATTTTATGAAATTTGGGAACATTTTTTGTAAATCAGGAACAGTTTATTTTACGATCATTTGTTTTGAGTTCATGGACACCTTTTTCAAACAGTGAATATTTTTTGAATTTTCGTGAACATTTATTTAAATTAACTGTGGCTATTTACCACTTTTTTGAATATGCAAACATTTTAGGATAAAAATTCAAAATCATGAACATTTTTTGAATTTTCGAACATTTATGATTTTCAGTTTTTAGAAAAATCATAATTTCTTTTGAAATTCTATTTTTTAAATCCTGAAGTAATTAAAAAAACAAAACACAAAAATCGAAATGAAAAAAATTTGGGCATCCCGCCCGCTGTCTTTGCAGCCCGTCATGCGCCAAATAGGAGGTCCCTTCTAGAACCTTCCTTGAACCAATTTTGAGACGGTCGTAGAACCTTCCTTGAATTGGTTTCTCTTTTTCTTTTCTTTCCTCCTATCTTTTTGAAAAAAAATGCGAAATTTATTCAACGTTGTGAATTTCTCCAAATTCCTGAAAATTTTCAAATTCGTGGTTTTTAAAATTTCTATTTCTTAAAAAAATCATAAAAGAAAACAATTCACGAAAATAATAAAAATGGTGATTTTTTCCTGAAATATGTGAACATTTTTAAGATAGGTGAAATCTTTTTTCAAACACGGGAATATTTTTTCAAATCCAAGAACGTTTTTTCATATTCATTACTTTTTTGCAAATAAGGGAATGTTCTTTTAAATCGAAGAGCGTTTTTTACATACATGAACATTTTTAAAAATTTGGGAACAATTTTAGAAATTCACATACATGTTTTGAATTTGTGAACATTCGATGGACGTTTTTCGAATTGACGAACATTTTTTAAAATTCATTAATATATTTGAATGCACAATCATTTTCTTAGTTCATGTACATTTTTCCAAATTTGAAATTCGGAACGTTTTTAAATTACTTAATATTTTCAAAAAATCGTGAACTTTTCTTCAATGATGATGTTTTTTAAAATTTGTGGACAATCTTTCAATTTTCTGTGAACATTTTTTAAAAAGCAAGAAAAAACTAAAGGAAAAAACCTAGGGTGCCCTACACCACAATGGGTGAGCGAATGGAGCACGCAAAGCCCGAAGGCCCAGAGGGTCGCTGGACAGCAACGTGTGCGGAGGAGGCGGCAGGTGGCGGCATCGGGGCCAAGGTGCAACTTGGGTCGAAAGGAACCCTAGCTCCCCCCCCCCCCGTGCTCCCCTATATATAGCCGGGACCGGGGTGCTCGGACTCAAGGAGATCGGGTGCCTCAGCTATGTGAAAAAAATGAAAGTCAACTCTAGGGTGCCTAACAATTTGTATACTTCCCAAGAAACAGTTCAAAAGTCTTCACAAATCAAGAATACTCACCGGAAGGAAATCCTAACTACACGAATATGATCTAAAAGGGACTCTTTGCAAAGGTGAAAGCATGCCTTTGGATAAAATGGCTTGGGACAGAGCGCAAACAGTGTCTTATAGGGATCTAGTACACACATATTTGTAAGAACGAAAGCTAAAACCAACAGCAAGTGATATGATCATACTTTAACATGAAGTGACATAAGTTTACGATACCCAAATAACACCCATGAACTCCAAACTTCTCTTAAGAAAGAAGGGTGGTGGTCGTAGCCACCTTGTTGGAGTATGTTTTGGCTGGGAACCGCAAAGATTGTAACCTTCAACCCAACACTAACACTCATATTTGAAGCACAACTTGCATCATAAATGGCGGATGTGAAAGATTTGTTTTCTGTATACACTAGTAGGGATATTGTAAATCGTGAATTGACTTCCACCCTCCTACTTGTGTGCTTACATCTAAACAACATACTTAGTTCGGTTTATGTTTGTATGCAAAATCATCGATCCAAGTTACTCATGTCCAAGATATTCAGCTCATGCCTTAACCCATAGAATCTTGCTTCATCAAGTGGCTTTGTGAAAATATTGATAAGTTGCTTCTCAGAAAGATGATAGGCGGATGTAGATATATTTGGGCTTGACAAATCAAGTGGCAAAGAAGCTTCGACTTGTTGAATTTGTGGCAGACGAGCACAAATGCGGCGAGGTTGGTGCTCTAAAATGAATATTAGTGATTTAGAGTTTTTTTATGATGCATACGTTCAGTCGGCATGCTACAACCTAAGATTTTTGTGTGGTTCAAACATATGAGTGACAAGGTGTGATGATTCTGGAGGTCCCGTTGCAAAGTGTTTTTTCTATTGGTGGTTCAAACATTGGTTTACATGCTACATATATTGTGATGATTCTTCTGGATTATTGTGCTACACAAATGAAGATTTGTTGCATACACATGAAACAATGTTGCATGGATGTGGTTAAAATGTTGTGACCTTCTTACATGCTTTTGACATACTGCGATAAAAATTACTATGACAGTATGTGTTTTACATGGATGTGTGTAAACGTATAAAAAAGTGTTGCATTAAGTTTTTATGCTATAATGGTTGGACCCTTCAGATTTTTCCTCCTCAAAATAGGTTTTCTCCTCGCTTTATAAAAAAGCCAACATCCATACATCAAGTTCAAGTGCATCGAAGCTACATAGAATGGCTTGGGCATAAGCACAACCACGCCCAAAGAAAAGTAGAAAGGAAATCAGAAAAAGGCCACAAAGTGGTTGCAAAATCAAGGATCCTGATGCGAGGATAGACGTCTAGAGGTAGCTTGCAGTGCATCCATCATCAGTCCAAGATGCTCGCGGGCATGCTACCTAGACAAGTGGTGCCAGTGCTGCAAGAAAGCAAGGAATTCGAAGAGCATGTGAGAGGCACACCTAGGAAAGACCTTCTCAATGACTATCTTACTACAAATTGTGCACATCGTCCAAACTAACGCCAGAGAAATCAACCAGAACAGTCAACATTGCTTCCCGGTCGGATTGGCTCTAGTCTCAAGAGACCCAGCCTGGTCCGAGGCCTCCTAGTCCGGTCCTAGAGCTTCACGGACGAAGCCACAGGGAACTCTTAAGCACCTCTGTCCCATATGGGAGTCAGTTCCTCAAAAATTGCCACACAAAAATCTTGATCTTCAAGGGCAGAGGCGCTTTCCAAAGAGGAGTAGTCCAAAGAATAGTATGACTATGACACAGAGCATGGCAAGTCGAGCCAATGGAGAACACGTATGAAGGTTAGAGACTCCACGATATGGTGTCCGGATTATCCACGAGCACCGGCGGAAGGGCATGCCGCGAATTAGCTGAATCTACCATCTCCACATACCCAAATGACCTTCGAAACAAGATGTTCCCGTGGCCATTCTAGGCAGTTGTTGTCCTGTTGAAACCCTAAGGCGTATTTCCTATTTGATCCACTGCATGGACTTCCAGAACTAGGATCCCTCCATGTGCGAGCAAGCAAGGAGGGCCCGCAGGTACTTAGCCTGAAGAAGCCACATACATAGACCCCTCTCCCCGCGAATGATCTACCAAACCCACCACAACATGATGGCCACGTTCATGCAACGGGACGCTAGGATGCCCAACCCTCGCAAGTAATTTGGCATACAAATGTTAGCTCACTTCACTATATGGTATTTCTGGTGGCGGCTCACCACCTGCTAGAAGAACCAGGACATGTCTTTATCAAACGAGCTACGAACCCCCTCCGGCAAGATATACAACCCCATCATATAGATGGTGTGGCAAGAGAGGTTAGAGTCAGTCTAGACTGACTTACTTCCTTTCAAAGTAAACAAAACATACCATGATTCTGCCTCAGACGCAAACCTTTCCATAAGTGGCTTGAACTTGCTCATCAGAAACCTCGAGTCAGACTTGTGCAAAGCGCTACGCAGTAGGTACCAAACACGCTACACAAACCTTCACAAACATTCGCTCAAGCACATTAATCGGCCTAAAGTGCCGGATATCCGTCACCCCAACTACTTTCAGGGTCAGGGTAATGACACCAAAGCACCAGAAGTTCAGACATGTCATGTCCTTAGACCCAATGTAAAATTCATGGAACATCGGCACGATAACCGACTAAAGATAGGGACAAAACTTCAGAAAGAAAGCCACCAGTAGGACATCCGGCCTTGGGGCTGCTACTTGTGATAGACGTTGAGATTCCCCGAAGAGGAAGGGTGATGTAATATAGTAGCATATAGTATTTCCCTTAGTTAAGAACCAAGGTTTATCAAACCAGTAGGGGACACCACACAAACAAGATAAGCGGTACCCACACACACAAAGAAAATGCTTGCACCCAACAAAGGCAAGTGTGTATATATATATATATATATATATATATATATATATATATATATATATATATATATATATACATTTTTTTGGGTTTTAGTAAATATGGAAGTTGGACCCGGGGGCATAAGTTCACTAGAGGCATCTCTCTCATAAGCATAGCAACAATGGGTAGACAAATTACTATTGGACAATTGACAAAATAGCGCATAGCTTTGATGCTTTTCATGACATGATCAATATATAGGCATTACGTCCGTGACAAGTACACCGTTAAACTTATTGGTGCCTACTACTATTACTCCACCTCAAGACCGCTATCCAGCATGCATCTCAAAGTATTAAGTTCGTAGCAAATAGAGTAATGCGTGAAGCATGATGACGTAATGTAGACAAAGTATGATCATATAATATGTTTGAACCCCATCGTTTTATCATTAGTAGCAACAATACAAATACGTGCCTTGCAACTCCTCCTGTCATAGAGTAAGGACACCACAAGATTGAACCTACTACCAAGCATCTCTCCCACTCAAGATAAATCGATCTAATTGGCCAAAAGTGATAGATAGATCGGAGAGAAATCACACATATCAATAAATCTCAGGAAAGACTCAAATACTTTTAATGAATAATCTGATTATCAACCTACATTTCATCGGATCCCAACAAACACGTCGTGAGAATTACATCGTATAGATCTCCGAGGAGATCATTGTATTGAAGAACACACACACACACACACACACACACACACACACACACACACACACACACAGAGAGAGAGAGAGAGAGAGAGAGAGAGAGAGCCATCGCTACTGCTATGGGACCCGTAGGTCCTATGGGAACTACTCATGCATCATCATGGAGGCACCAAGGTTGATGAAGATTGCATCCCCGGTGGTTTCCCTCTCCACGGAGTACCGGTGGCCTCCAGATGGGATCGCGGAAGAACGGAGGCTTGCGAAGATGATAAAATTGTTTCGGGTATCACTCTGTGGTTTCTGGATATTAGGAAATTTATAGGCAAGAGACTAGGTCAAACGGAGCCCTGTGGGCCCCACAAGTGTTAATGGCACACCTCCCCTTGGGCGTGCTTGGTGAGCTTGTCGCTCCCTCGTGCATCTTTTGGTCTCTCCCCTAAACTTCTAGGGTCACTTTTGGTTCAAATGTTTTTACCGTAAAGTTTCATCGTGTTTGGACTTCGCTTGGTATGGTTTTTCTGCGAAACAAAAAAAATGGCCACAAAAACAAGAATTGGCACTGGGTACTAAGGATGTGTTTCATTGAAGGGGTCGCCCATGATGGATTGGGACCATACAAAAAATAAAAACCCCGGTGACTCGTTAAAAAACACTTAAATGGTTGCAACCAAAATAAATAAGAATATGATCTGAAGATATTGAACCATCCCACTCTAGAAAATTGGACGAAACAAACGATCCAATTCCTATTTGACTCCTCACATGATTGTTTTATGCATGTCATGATGTCTCTATGTCTTGTGATTCATGATGTCGCTATGTCTTGTGATTATTTTATGTGAGGACCACATCCAGACCACCTTTATCCCTTCAACCAAACATAAAATGGGTTCATCGAATGGCAGTTGCTTGCTTCCCCGACCCTCCCCTCCCGAGGCGCTCCCGCCGGCGCCCCCGGGAAGGAACCCTAGCGCCGCCGCCCCCGTCCCTTCGCCCCATCCCCCCTCCGTCACCGTTGTCGATGGCATCACCGACCAAAGGCCGTGCGGTGCAGGCGGCGGCGGGGTGGCTCTTTCCCTTGCGCGGGTGGCAGACATCGCGGGGCGGCCTCTCCTACTTGGTGGCGTCGGGCATCGGACGACTCTGCTCCGGCTTCCCTCCTCCTTCTCGCGTCCTGGTGACCTGCCAGCGCCGCCTCCTCTCCTCCTCCCCCTCCACCTCGGCTCGTGGGGTTCTGGAGGCCCGGGGGCGGGTTGGCGGCGGATCTGGCATCCCCTGCCCAGATACGGCTGGTGGTGGCGGTTGGCGGCTGCAAGGGTGACCGGTGGCCCCTCTAAGGTGGTGGTGCTATAGCCGGGGTTCATCCTACTCTGGTGGGGTGGCTGGGCACCGGCTGGACCTGGCCAGAGCGTGGAGACACAGGGGGTGTGGTGCATGCGGCCGGTCTCTTGCTGGATCCGACCGGATCTGGCGTTGGGGATCGGTCGGTGGTGCGTAGAACCTGTGGTGCGTCCCCGGGAAGCTCCGGCCCTTGGAGCTTGCCGGGCGACATCGGTAGGGCAGCGGTCGGGCGTGGCCGTTGCACCGGCCGTGGGCGGCGGCATGGGGAGGTCCGGCGGTGGTGGCCTCCCGGTGTCGTGGCGGCTTCGCGGTGGCTCGATGGATCTGCCCGCGGCAGCGGCCGGCTTCTCCGGCATCGGCTCTCTGTGTGCGGACCGTCTTGACCTTCGCCGCATCTCCTCGTCACCGGGTGCTACTCCCATCAAAGGGCTGGTCCTCTCCCAGCTACGGTCCACCGCTCGTCTCGCTCTCGATGCTGCAGGACCGAGCTCGTCTTACGCACGGTGCAGCAGGACTGACCTCGTCCCCCTCTCGGTGCTGCGGGACCGAGCTTGTCTCGCGCATGATGTAGCAGGACTGACCTCGTCCCCCTCCCCGTGCCGCAGGACCGAGCTCGTCTCGCACTCAGGGCAGAAGGACGGGTCGGTGGATGCTAGTTCTGGCCGGCCTATCGGGTCTCGACGCTGGGGTCGCCCTGAAGGAAATATGCCCTAGAGGCAATAATAAAGTTTTTATTTATATTTCCTTATATATCATGATGCTATAATTGTATTAACTGAAAACTTGATACATGTGAATACATAGACAAAACAAAGTGTCCCTAGTATGCCGCTACTAGACTAGCTCATTAATCAGAGATGGTTGTGTTTCCTAACCATAGACATGTGTTGTCATTTGATCAACAGGATCACATCATTAGGAGAATGATGTGATGGACAAAGACCCATGTGTTAGCTTAGCACTATGATCGTTTAGTTTTATTGCTATTGCTTTCTTCATGACTTATACATGTTCCTCTGACTATGAGATTATGCAACTCCCGAATACCAAAAGAACACCTTGTGTGCTATCAAACGTCACAACGTAACTAGGTGATTATAAAGATGCTCTACAGGTGTTTCCGAAAGTGTTTGTGGTGTTGTCATATATCAAGATTAGGATTTTTCACTCCGAGTGTCGGAGAGGTATTGCCCTCTCGGTAATACACATCATAATAAGCCTTGAAAGAAAATGACTAATGAGTTAGTCACGAGATGGTGTATTACAGAACGAGTAAAGAGACTTCCCGATAACGAGATTGAACTAGGTATGGTGATACCGACGATCGAATCTCGGGCAAGTAACATACCGATGAAAAAGGGAACAACGTATGTTCTTATGTGGTTTGACCGATAAAGATCTTCGTAGAATATGCAGGAGCCAATATGAGCATCCAGGTTCCGCTATTGGTTATTGACCGGATATGTGTCTCAGTCATGTCTACATAGTTCTCGAACCCGTAGGGTCCGCACGCTTAACGTTCAATGACGATTTGTATTATGAGTTATGTGTTTTTGATGATCGAAGATTGTTCGGAGTCCCGGATGAGATCACGGACATGACGCGGAGTCTCGAAATGGTCGAGACATAAATAATGATATATTGGACGATGTTATTCGAACACCGGATGAGTTCTGGGGGTCACCGGAAAAATATTTGAGTGCTGGGGGTTATGGGAACCCCCGGGGGAACTAATGTGCCATCATGGGCCTTATTGGAGAGAGAGGAGGGCAGCTAAGGCACGCCGCGCCCCCCCTTAGCAGTCCGAGTTGGACAAGGGAAGGGGGCGGCGCCCCCTTTCCTACTCCCTCTCCCACTCCTTCCCCCCCTCTCTTCCCCTTGTTGGAAACCTACTAGGAATAGGATTCCTAGTAGGGATCCTATTTTGGCCGCGCCGTAAGGGTCGGCCGGCCTCCCCCTTGCTCCTTTATATACAGGGGAAGGGGCACCCTAGAACCCACAAGTTGACAATTTTTTTAGCCGTGTGCGGTGCCCCCTCCTCAGATTCCACCTCAGGCCATATTGTCGTAGTGCTTAGGCGAAGCCCTGCGCGGATCACATCATCAACACCGTCGTGCTGACGGAACTCTCCCTCGTCCTTAACTGGATCAAAAGCTCGAGGGACGTCATCGTGCTGAACAGGTGCTGAACACGGAGGTGCCGTATGTTCGGTACTTGGATCGGATGGATCGTGAAGACGTTCGACTACATCAACCGCGTTACCAAACGCTTCCGCTTTCGGTCTACGAGGGTACGTGGACACACTCTCCCTGCTCGCTATGCTTCTCCTAGATAGATCTTGCGTGATCGTAGGATTTTTTTTGAAATACAACGTTCCCCATCAGTGGTATCAGAGCCAGGTCTATGCATAGATGATATGCACGAGTAGAACACAAAGAGTTGTGGGCGATAATAGTCATACTACTTACCACCAATGTCATACTTTGATTCACCGATATTGTTGGATGAAGTGGCCCGGACCGACATTACATGTCCGCCTTCATGAGACTGGTTCTACCGACGTGCTTTGCACATAGGTGGCTGGCGGGTGTCAGTTTCTCCAACTTTAGTTGAATTGAGTGCGACTACGACTAGTCACCTTTAAGCAACGAGTGCCCGTAACGGTGAAACCAGTCTCGCGTAAGCATACGTGTAATGTCGGCCCGGGCCGCTTCATCTCACAATGCCGCCGAATCAAAGTATGACATGATGGTAAGCTGTATCACTATTATCGTCCACAACTCATTGTGTTCTACTCGTGCATATCATCTATGCATTGACATGGCTCATGATGCCACTGTTGGGGAAAGTAGTATTTCAAAAATTTCCTACGATCACGCATGATATATCTAGGAGAAGCATAACAATGAGCGGGGAGAGTGTGTCTACGTACCCTCGTAGACCAAAGGCGAAAGCGTCTAGTGACGCGGTTGATGTAGTTGAACGTCTTCGCGATCCAACCGATCCAAGCACCGAACGTACGACACCTCCGTGTTCAGCACACGTTCAGCTCGATGACGTCCCACGAGCTCTTGATCCAGTTGAGCGTCATGGGAGAGTTTCATCAGCACGACGGCGTGGTTACGGTGATGATGAAGCTACCGGCGGAGGGCTTCGCCTAAGCACTGCAACGAAATGACCGAGGTGTGTAACTGTGGGGAGGGGCACCCCACACGGCTAAAATCAACTTGTGTGTCCATGGGGTGCCCCCTGGCCACGTATATAAAGAATGGATGGAGGAGGAGGCCGGCCCTCATAGGGCGCGCCAAAGTGTGGAGTCCTACTAGGACTCCCTAGTCCTAGTAGGATTCCACCTCCCACATGGAATAGGAAAAGGGGAAGGGAGAAGGAGAACGAAGGAAGGGGCGCCCCCTTTCCCTAGTCCAATTCGGACCAGTCCATGGGGAAGGGGCGCGGCCACCCTTGAGGCCTTTCTCTCCTTTCCCGTATAGCCCATTAAGGCCCAATACGAATTCCCGTAACTCTCCGATACTCCGCAAAATACCCGAATCACTCGGAACCTTTCCGATGTCCAAATATAGCCTTCCAATATATCGATCTTTACTTCTCGACCATTTCGAGACTGTTCGTCATGTCCGTGATCTCATCCGGGACTCCGAACAAACGTCTGTCATTAAATCACATAACTCATAATACAAATCGTCATCGAACGTTAAGCGTGCGGACCCTACGGGTTCGAGAACTATGTAGACATGACCGAGACACATCTCCGGTCAATAACCAATAGCGGAACCTAGATGCTCATATTGGCTCCTACATATTCTACAAAGATCTTTATCGGTCAAACCGCATAACAACATATGTTGTTCCCTTTGTCATCGGTATGTTACTTGCCCGAGATTCGATCGTTGGTATCATCATACCTAGTTCAATCTCGTTACCGGCAAGTCTCTCTACTCGTTCCGTAATACATCATCTAGTGAATAACTCATTAGTCATTTGCTTGCAAGGCTTATTATGATGTGTATTACCGAGAGGGCCTAGAGATACCTCTCCCACACTCGGAGTGACAAATCCTATTCTCGATCTATGCCAACACCACAAACACCTTCGGAGACACCTGTAGAGCATCTTTATAATCACCCAGTTACGTTGTGACGTTTGATAGCACACAAGGTGTTACTCCGGTATTCAGGAGTTGCATAATCTCATAGTCATAGGAACATGTATAAGTCATGAAGAAAACAATAGCAATAAAACTAAACGATCATAATGCTAAGCTAACTGATGGGCTTGTCCATCACATCATTCTCCTAATGATGTGATCCCGTTCATCAAATGACATCACATGTCTATGGTTAGGAAACATAACCATCTTTGATCAATGAGCTAGTCTGGTAGATGCATACTAGGGACACTCTGTTTTGTCTATGTATTCACACATGTACTAAGTCTCCAGTTAATACAATTCTAGCATGAATAATAAACATTTATCATGATATAAGTAGATATAAATAAAAACTTTATTATTGCCTCTAGGGCATATTTCCTTCAGTCTCCCACTTGCACTAGAGTCAATAATCTAGTTCACATCGCCATGTGATTTAATACCGATAGTTCACATCGTTATGTGAATAACACCCATAGTTCACATCGCCATGTGACCAACACCCATAGTTCACATCGCCATGTGACCAACACCCAAAGGATTTACTAGAGTCAATAATCTAGTTCACATCGCGATGTGATTAACACCCAAAGAGTACTAAGGTGTGATCATGTTTTGCTTCGTGAGAGAAGTTTAGTTAGCGGGTCTGTTATATTCGGATCTGTATGTATTTCACAAATTTCTATGTCTACAATGCTCTGCATGGAGCTACTCTAGCTAAATGCTCCCACTATCAATATGTATCCAGATCGAGACTCAGACATCCATATCGGTGTCAAAGCTTGCATCGACGTAACTCTTTACGACGAACTCTTTGTCACCTCCATAACGGAGAAATATTTCCTTAGTCCTCTAAGGATAATTTTGACCATTGTCCGGTGATCTACTCCTAGATCAAAATTGTACTCCCTTTCCAAACTCAGGGCAGGGCATACAATAGGTCTGGTATACAGCATCGTATACTTTATAGAACCTATGGCTGAGGCATTGGGAATGACTTTCATTCACTTTCTCTATCTTTTGTTGTGGTCGGGCTTTGAGTCTTACTCACCTTCACACCTTGCCACACAGGAAAGAACTCTTTCTTTGACTGTTCCATTTTGAACTACTTCAAAAACTTGTCAAGGTATGTACTCATTGAAAAAACTTATCAGGCGTCTTGATCTATCTCAATAGATCTTGATGCTCAATATGTAAGGAGCTTCACCGAGGTCTTTCTTTGAAAAACACCTTTCAAACACTCCTTTATGATTTCCAGAAAATTCTACACCATTTCCGATCGACAATATGTCATTCACATATACTTATCAGAAATGTTGTAGTGCTCCCACTCACTTTCTTGAAATACAGGCTTCACCACAAGTCTGTATAAAACTATATGCTTTGATTAACTTATCAAAGTGTATATTCCAACTCCGAGATGCTTGCACCAGTCCATAGATGGATCACTGGAGCTTGCACATTTTTTTAGCACCTTTAGGATTGACAAAAACCTTCTGGTTGCATCATATGAAACTCTTCTTTAATAAATCCATTAAAGAACACAGTTTTGTTATTCATTTGCCAGATTTCATAAAATGCGGCAATTGTTAACATGATTCGGACAGACTTAAGCATCGCTACGAGTGAGAAAATCTCATCATAGTCAACACCTTGAACTTGTCGAAAACCTTTCGTAACAAGTCAATCTTTGTAGGGAGTAACATTACCATCGGCGTCAGTCTTCCTCTTAAAGATCCATTTATTTTCAATGGCCAGCCGATCATCGGGCAAGTCAATCAAAGTCCACACGTTGTTCTCATACATGGATCCCATCTCAGATTTCATGGCCTCAAGCCATTTTGCGGAATTTGGGCTCATCATCGCTTCATCATAGTTCGTAGGTTCATCATGGTCTAGTAACATGACTTTTAGAACCGGGTTACCGTACCACTCTGGCACGGAACGCACTCTGGTTGACCTATGAGGTTCTGTAGGAACTTTATCTGAAGTTTCATGATCGTCATCATTAGCTTCCTCGCTGATTGGTGTAGGAATCACTAGAACTAGTTTCTGTGATGTACTACATTCCAATTCGGGGGAAGGTACCTCATTAAGTTCCACTTTCCTCCCACTCACTTCTTTCGAGAGAAACTCCTTCTCTAGAAAGTACCATTTTAAGCAACGAATAACTTGCCATTGGATCTGTGATAGAAGGTGTACCAAATAGTTTCCTTTGGGTATCCTATGAAGACACATTTCTCCGATTTGGGTTCGAGCTTATCAGGTTGAAACTTTTTCACATAAGCATCACTGCCCAAACTTTAAGAAATGACAGCTTAGGTTTCTTGCCAAACCACAGTTCATACAGTGTCTTCTCAACTAATTTAGATGGTGCCCTATTTAACGTGAATGCAGCTGTCTCTAATAACGATAGTGGTAAATTGGTAAGAGACATCATAGATCGCAACATATCTAATAAAGTGCGGTTACGACGTTCGGACACACCATTACGCTATGGTGTTCCAGGTGGCGTGAGTTGTGAAACTATTTCACCTTGTTTTAAATGAAGGCCAAACTCGTAACTTCAAATATTCGCCTCCACGATCTGATCATAGAAACTTTTATTTTCTTGTTATGATGATTTTCCCACTTCACTGTGAAATTCTTTGAACTTTTCAAATGTTTCAGACTTATGTTTCATCAAGTAGATATACTCATATATGCTCAAATCATCTGTGAAGGTCAGAAAATAACGATACCGCCGTGAGCCTCAACACTCATCGGACTGCATACATGAGTATGTATTATTTCCAATAAGTCAGTTGCTCGCTCGATTGTTCCGGAGAACGGAGCCTTAGTCATCTTGCCCATGAGGCATGGTTCGCAAGCATCAAATGATTCATAATCTAGTGATTCCAAAAGCCCATCAGCATGGAGTTTTTTCATGCGCTTTACACAAATATGACCTAAACGGCAATGCCACAAATAAGTTGCACTATCATTATTAACTTTGCATCTTTTGGCTTCAATATTATGAATATGTGTATCACTACGATCGAGATCCAACAAACTATTTTTATTGGGTGTATGACCATCGAAGATTTTATTCATGTAAACAGAACAACAATTATTCTCTGACTTTAAATGAATAAACGTATTGCAATAAACATGATAAAATCGTATTCATGCTCAACGCAAACACCAAACAACATTTATTTAGGTTCAACACTAATCCCGAAAGTATAGGGAGTGTGCGATGATGATCATATCAATCTTGGAACCACTTCCAGCACACATCGTCACTTCACCATTAACTAGTCTCTGTTTATTCTGCAACTCCCGTTTTGAGCTACTGCTCTTAGAAATTGAACCAGTATCAAATACCAAGGGGTTAATATAAACACTAGTAAAGTACACATCAATAACATGTATATGAAATATAGCTTTGTTCGCTTTGCAATCCTTCTTATCCACCAAGTTTCTAGGGTAGTTCCACTTCTAGTGACCATTTCCTTTGTAGTAGAAGCACTCAGTTTCAGGCTTGGGTCTAGCTTTGGGTTTCTTCATGGGAGTAGCAACTTGCTTGCCATTCTTCTTGAAGTTCCCTTTCTTTTCATTTGCCCTTTTACTTGAAACTAGTGGTCTTGTCAACCATCAACACTTGATGTTTTTTCTTGATTTCTACGTTTGTCAATTTCAGCATCACGAAGTGCTCGGGAATTACTTTCGTCATCCCTTGCATATTATAGTTCATCACGAAGTTCTAGTAACTTGGAGATAGTGACTAGAGAACTTTGTCAATTACTATCTTATCTGGAAGATTAACTCCCACTTGATTCAAGCAATTGTAGTACGCAGACAATCTGAGCACATGCTCATTGGTTGAGCTATTCTCCTCCATTTTGTAGGCAAAGTACTGTCATAGGTATCATACCTCTTGATACGGGCATGGGTATGAAATACCAATTTCAACTCTTAGGAACAACTTATATGCTCCGTGGCATTAAAAACATTTTTGAAGTCCCGGTTCTAAGCCGTAAAGCATGGTGCACTAAACTATCAAGTAGTTATCATACCGAGCTTTTGTTAAAATTTTCATAACGTCTGCATCTGCTCCTGAAATAGGTCTGTCACCTAGCGGTGCATCAAGGACATAATTCTTCTGTGCAGCAATGAGGAAAATCCTCAGATCACGGAACAAGTCCGCATCACTGCTACTATCATCTTTCAACTTATATTTCTCTAGGAACATATAAAAATAAACGGGGAGCTACACCCCGAGCTATTGATCTACAACATAGATATGCTAATACTACCAGGACTAAGTTCATGATAAATTAAAGTTCAATTAATCATATTACTAAAGAACTCCCACTTAGATAGACATCCCTCTAGTCATCTAAATGATCACGTGATCCAAATAAACTAAACCATGTCCTATCATCACGTGAGATGGAGTAGTTTTCAATGGTGAACATCTTATGTTGATCATATCTACTATACGATTCACGCTCGACCTTTTGGTCTCCAGTGTTCCGAGGCCATGTCTGTACATGCTAGGCTCGTCAAGTTTAACCCGAGTATTCTGCATGTGCAAAACTGTCTTACACCCGTTGTATTTGGACGTAGAGCTTATCACACCCGATCATCACGTGGTGTCTCGGCACGACGAACTTTCGCAAAGGTGCATACTCAGGGAGAACACTTGCACCTTGAAATTTTGTAAGGGATCATCTTATAATCCAACCGTCGTACTAAGAAAAATAAGAAGCATAATAACATAAACATCACATGCAATCAAAATATGTGACATGATATGGCCATCATCACCTTGTGCTTTTGATCTCCATCACCAAAGCATCGTCATGATCTCCATCGGCACCGGCTAGACACCATGATCTTCATCGTAGCCTCGTGGTCGTCTCGCCAACTATTGCTACTACTACTATCGCTAACTCATAGTGATAAAGTAAAGCAATTACATGGCCTTCACAATTCATACAATAAAGAGACAACCATAAGGCTCCTGCCGGTTGCCGATAATTTTACAAAAACATGATCATCTCATACAATAACGTATAACTCATCACGTTGACCATATCACATCACAACATGCCCTGCAAAAACAAGTTAGACGTCCTCTACTCTGTTGTTGCAAGTTTTACGTGGCTGCTACGGGCTTAGCAAGAACAGTTCTTACCTACGCATACAAAACCACAGCTTTTCGTCAAGTGTGCTATTTTAACCTTCACAAGAACCGGGGGTAGCCACACTTGATTCAACTAAAGTGAGAGAGACAGACACCCGCCAGTCACCTTTAAGCAACGAGTGCTCGTAACGGTGAAACCAGTCTTGCGTAAGCGTATGCGTAATGTCGGGCCGGACCGCTTCATCTCACAATACCTCCGAATCAAAGTATGACATGCTGGTAAGCAGTATGACTATTATCATCCACAACTCATTGTGTTCTACTCGTGCATATTATCTACGCATAGACCTGACTCATCATGCCACTGTTGGGGAACATAGTATTTCAAAAATTTCCTACGATCACGCAAGATCTATCTAGGAGAAGCATAGCAATGAGCGGGGAGAGTGTGTCTACGTACACTCGTAGACCGAAAGCGGAAGCGTCTAGTGACGCGGTTGATGTAGTCGAACGTCTTCGCGATCCAACCGATCCAAGCACCGAACGTACGGCACCTCCGCGTTCAGCACACGTTCAACTCGATGACGTCCCACGAGCTCTTGATCCAATTGAGCGTCACGGGAGAGTTTCGTCAGCACGATAGCATGGTGACGGTGATGATGAAGCTACCGGCGCGGGGCTTTGCCTAAGCACTGCAACGACATGACCGAGGTGTGTAACTGAAAGTGCTGTATATCGACTAGAGGGGGATGAATAGGCAATTTTTATGAAAGTATTCAAAACATGGATGTTTCGAAGACAAACAATAGAACCGATCCTATCTATATGCAGCGGAATGTAGACTACACTAAACAAGCCATAGTCAAGTATTCAATGAAGTGAAAGCATGAAGACTAATAGCAGCTAGGCAGTATGGATCAGGATGGAAGATAGAATGAAGCCAATCAGAACAAGTAGTCACACAGTGAAGTCAAACAGATAAGGCAAGCAGACAATGACTTCACAAGGACAGATAGTAAGTAAAGTGAAGGAAGAGATAGAACCAGTAGCTTGGGGAAGACAATGATTTGTTAGACCAGTTCCAGTTGCTGTGACAACTGTACGTCTGGTTAGGGAGGCTGAGATTTAACTCAGAAGACCACGTCTTCACATTATTCCCCTTGAGCTAAGGACACCTAGTCCTCGCCCAATCACTCTGGTAAGTCTTCAAGGTAGACTTCCAAACCTTCACAGACTTCGTTCACCGGCGATCCACAATGACTCTTGGATGCTCAGAACGCGACGCCTAACCGGCTGGAGGAAGCACAGTCCTCAAGTGTAACAAGTCTTCTGGTCACACAGACAGAAAGACTTCAGTGATGCCTAACACTCTTTGGCTCTGGGTGTTTGGGCTTTGTCCTCACAAGGATCTCTCTCTCAAATGCTTCAGAGGTGGGTTGCTCTCAAACGACAAAAGCCGTGTAATAACTCTGAGCAGCCACCAATTTGTGGTGTAGGGGGTGGGCTATTTATAGCCACTAGGCAACCCGACCTGATTTCTCCGAAGTGACCCTGGGTCACTAAGGAACTGACACGTGTTCCAACGGTCAGATTTCAAACACATGCGGCAACTTTACTTGGGCTACAAGTAAAGCTGACTCATCCAGCTTTGGAAAAGATTTGCTCTCATTGTCTTCGCTCGAAGACATAGGATTTGGTTGAGCATCACTTCAGTCACTCTGACTTTGTTCACTTGGACCCCACTTAACAGTACGGTGGTTCCTATGACTCAACAAAGAAGAAAATGAAACAACAAAATGTCTAAGTCTTCGTGCTCCATAGTCTTCACACAATGTCTTCTCTCGTCATAGTCTTCAATATGAATATCTTCATATACCACCATTGTCGTCAATGTCTTCATACATTTTTGGGGGTCATATCCGGTAGGTAAACCGAATCAATGAGGGACTACTACCTGTGTTATCCTGCAATTCTCACAAACACATTAGTCCCTCAACCAGGTTTGTCGTCAATACTCCAAAACCAACTAGGGGTGGCACTAGATGCACTTACAATCTCCCCCTTTTTGGTGATTGATGACAAACTGGTTGAAGTTTTCAACGGGGATAAAAGTATGTGAAATTGTAAAGGATAAAGGTATTGTCATCATAAGTAGCAAAAGGCTCCCCCTGAAGATGTGCATATAATTAATTTGCTTTTGAATGCAAATGCACATGGCAGGTTGTACTTGTGGAGATCCTCTTCAACTTATGAAGACAATTCATCATGCACATTTGATATTTCTAATGTAATGATATGCATAATGAGAAATGGACGTATGCCAAATGACTAAGTGCGGAATTTATCATCGCATTACAGAGTACCAGAAAACGTAGCAGACGACCATCAAGTTTAAGTGTTACAACTCAAAGAACCAAATGTAGCAAAAGCGAGAGTTGTAAACACTAGGCAAAATATAAAGCACCCGCCCATATGGACCCACTTGAAGACTATCAACTCATACGCTTCTCCTCCTTTTGTCTGTAAGGACCAAAAAGGTTTGAAGACATAGAGCCTCTACTCGTTCCCAGTTGGAGTAGGAGAAGATGCAGGGTCGGCGTTTGTGTTTGGCGGTGCAGAAGAAGTTGGAGCAGTGTCGACACGCATTGAAGGAGGAGGTGTTGAGGTAGCATCATCTTGATCATCGATCACTCTGGCATCCACCGTTGCAGCGGAGGATGAATACTCGGAGTCTTCAAGAGACGGAGTTCGACGCAAAACAACATTCCTTGGGGGAGTGTGGTCAAACTTGAATCTTTCTATGAAGCCATCGTCTTGAAGATCTGCTTCAGCAATCAGCAATGTCAAACTCTTTCAAGACCTCCGACAGGTTTCATGTGCAACAAAGGCATTATTCGTGGCAAGGTTGCGAATACGATTGACGTCCACCAAGAGGCTTTGCATCTGACGCTTTAGCCAGTAGTGATGCTTATCATGTTTCTGATGTAAGGTAACTAGAAGTTCTCGGTCATTGAGAACACGAGATCGCTTCTGAGGCCTTTGGGCAATGGTGCTTTCAGTAGCTTCAGTCTTTGCATGGCGAGGTAAGCGAGTACATCCAGCCACAGGATAAACACGAGTGACTGCTAGAACTCCTTCGATGGGCTGAGTGAAGCTTTGGTGATCAGCGTTATGAAGACAAACAAGCTCTTTGGCAGGCTCTTGGTATATGGCTTCAGCTGACATATCAACCTCTGGCAAGAATATGTGATGGTTGCGAGCAGAAGGCTGATAGTTGATAGAAGAATGATGCTTGATGAGGCGCATGACCCATGGAGCGTAGAACTTAAGTCCAAAGAGATCAGAGCCTGATACAGCCAACTACCTGATAAAGAAGTCTTGAGCGTTGATGCTGATGCCATTGAAGATATAGAAGACCAATGTCTTCATTGCGCCTTCAAGCTTGGCTGATGAAGAGTGTCCTTTGACAGGCCATGGAGTTCGCCTGATGATATGATATATAGTGCGTGGCAGATACTCAAGGTCTTCAACAAAGAACTCCTTTGGGTACTCAGCATCGAGTGGCAAGGGCTTCATCATGCTCAACATTTGGCTCATGTTGGGCTTGGGCTTCTGAAAGATACTCTCCAAAGCTTCGATGTGTAGTTGACAACCAGGTTCATATAGTTCTCCTGGAGTGGGCAGGCCAGTTAGCTCAATGAGGTCAAAGGCTTTGGTTTCATGATGGACATTTCCTGTCATCCACTCAAGGACCCATGCCTTCGAATCCCTGCTGTAGCCGCGAATGTGGAGGGTTGCATAGAATTGCAGAAGCAGCTCTTCATTACAGTGCTCTTTATCAGTCACAAAGTTTAGCATGCCAGCATCATGGAAGAAATCAAGAGCTTCTTCAAGACAGGGCAATCCAGTAATGGCTTCAGTGTCAAGACGCATATGAGGGAAGATGTGCCCTTGATCATAGAGAACTCGTGAATAATAGTTGCGTTGTTGATGGCTCCAGAACCTATCTGATGAAATCCTTGGTTGGGAGTAGGGGTTCTTGGCGCTATCAAAGAAAGTGTTGTGCGCAATGAAGCCATTAGCATTGAAGGACCCTGACGAAGTGGCAGTACCTGGGAACCTGGGTAGTCTTGGCTTTGGCTTCTGAACCTGAGGCCTGTGCTCGACGTGCTAGTCAAATTGAGGACCAACAGTAGGCGGACCAGCAGCAGGCGGAGGAACCAGAATAGGCCATTTGACATAGATGAGCTGGTCATCTTTGTCGTATGCTTGCTCGATAGTATGGGGCCTCTGAGGCGGAACAGGTGCAGTGGCATTGACTTCGGGATGCTGAGTGGCGTCAGGTGCAGCACTGGCTTCAGGTGCCATCACTTCAGGCACCACATTTACTTCAGGCGCCACATTAGCTTCAGCCATGACAACGTCATTGGCTTCAGTGGTGGTGTTGGTGGTAGCCTCAGAATTTGTAACCTCCACTTCAGGAGCTGGAGGGTCGGACACGTTCTCCTCGAGAACAACTTGGTCGGCAGGGGGTGTGGCAACACGAGCTTCTTCTTCTCTTTCTCTTTCATCATCGGCTGATGCAGCCGGAATATCTTCAGCCGCTTTGGCTTCAGACTCAGGGAGGTTCATAGTAGGAGAGGCTTCAGGAATAGATTGTTGCTCATCTCCTTGTGGAACACTTGATTGATCGACTTGAGGCCTTGGTCCTTTGCGAAGCCTGCGGAATGCTGGCGACGCTTGTGGAGAGGGAGTTGGTTGGGCCTCAAAGTCTTCGTCTTCAAGCACCAAACTGGTGACTTGAGTTGGGGGAGTAACTGGTGATTGTTGTGGGTGATCAGCCCATGAGTCATCCTAAGCAATTGGCGTCAATGGATGACCAATGCTGATGCGTTCGCTGTTCGTGAGAATAGGCGATGATACCACATTGTATTCGATCCGAGGAAGGACTTCATCATCTTCAACATTGTCATGGTGACCAATGTCTTCAGCTGCGGTGGGGTCAACAGCTGGAATGTCTTTAGGAGCCCCTGTGGTAGCAGGCTCATGAATAGTCATGCGACATTCTTGGTGTGCAGATGCAGGACGAGCAACAGAGATTGGCTCGACGACAAGGGGCTCTGTGGGAGCAGCCCGTACCTTCTTGTGCTTCTTGGTGGGTGGAGCTTCATCAGTGGTATTCTTGGTTTTGCGCTTGCGCGCTTCATCTTGAGCCACCTTTGTCTTTTTAAGCTCTGAAGCAACTGTGGGGACCTTAGGCTTCATGCCTGTCATGCTGGCAGGGAAGACAATGCTAGGTTCTTCCTGCCTTGATTCTTCAGCTTGGGCCATAGTTGGCTTCTTCTTCTTCTTGGCAGCCATCCTGGGGTCCATGCCAGGACGCCCAAGGGCCTTGCGCTTCTCAGCTTCATTGTAAGCTTGAACACACTTGGCAGCCAAGGCCTTTATGCACTCACGAGAACCTTTAGCTTCTTCACGCCTCTTGTTAAAGGCTTCCTTGAGATCATGCACCATGACTTTAAAATTCTGGACTTCTTGGACACTGAGCTTGGCCATATGCTTCTTGAACTGAGCCTTTTCATAATCAATCTTTTGCTTCAGCTCAACAATTCTCTGAGCAAGAGCTAGCTCAGAAGCAACGGCGCCGTTGAATGAGACGCTTAGGCCAACTGGAAGTTGCAGATCATCGAAGCTGAGATTGGGGGTGTCAAACCACTCATCAATGAAGTTGTTCAATACTTCCACGTCAAAGAGGGGCAAATCATTGAAGATTTCTGCATCTTGCTTGCTCTTTATCAATTGCTCAAGATCATCATCAGCTAGATCTTCATCACTTGACAGATCAATGGCTTCATTCGCATTCTTCAGAACAGCATCAGGAGTCAGAGCTGGACTGGGGTTGTGCATGGGCTTCTTCTTGAGCTTCTTCAGCTTGGAGATGCGAGAGTGATCTTCAGACTGCACACTTGGTGCAGGTGGAGCAGTGGCCAAAGGCTTCACTCTTGAAGCTGTTGGTGGAGTGGAAGACTTTGAAGCCTTGGATTTCTTCTTCTTCTTTGGCTTCGGAGGTGCAGGCGCTTCATCAGAGTCAGCGTCATGTGCAGGTTGATCCACATCCGCCCCTTGAACCCTTATACGACTGATGAGACCTTCTAAGTTGTAGAATGGCCCAACCAGATTTGGTTCAGCTTCGCGAGTGCCATCGGCACGAGGCGCAGACGGGCCAAGGTTGTAGCCTAAGCCCCAAGTTTTCTTGTTTTCCTTGGCCGAGTTCTTGGCATACTGGAGGTTGCACTTGAATAGATTGTCGTCACGACACCATAGCAATGATGATGAGTCGGCATCTGCTGGTTGTGGCCCTCGGATCATGCAAGGATAGAAGTCTTGGGCAATGGCTTCAGCTTGGGACCTGGGTGGAAGATTTTTGTACAAAATGTCTCCCCATGGTCGCTTGATGGCATTCTTTTCAGCATACTCCTGGGTCACAAACCTGTACTTGAACCACTATTCTGCCCAATATCTTTGAATCCATTGGATTCGAGTCTTCCTCTAATTGTAGTCCTCCTCTGGATCAGTCTTGTACATTTCATGGAGGTCAGGAGGCAAATCTCTGGAGGTGTTTCCATGGTGTTGTCTGCCACCCTACCTAACAGATTTCTCAGTTGCCATTGGGTTCAAACTGAAAGGCTTCAACACTGTCAAAGGCTTCCGTCTGCTGGTCAGACGGGAACTGGCTTCGGGAGAGTTGATGTGATGTTGTAAGAATTCTGCAAATGAATGCAGACTATGAGAACCAAGGGATTCTCCCACGGGCATGTACCAGTGACAGCATTAGAGATGCGAGGGAAGGGGAAGAGGTCATATGAATTCTCAGAAGATTTTGAAGATAAATCAGTTTTGAAGACATTGACCTCATAGCGCGAAGACATTCACTTATATGTAGAGAGTTGGTTCCAGATTTGTACGAATCCAAGAATAGGTACAAGTGAGGAATCTAACTATGTGTGAAGCATAAGTGAATATACTAGGCAAAGTATGAGATGCAGACATGATAGATCGAAATATGTGGAGGCAGAAACTTCTTATGGTAAAAAGGATGAATCTATTGGATCAAGAAGACGGTAAAAAGAGAGTTTTAATTTACCACACGATGAACTGCTAGATGGAGAAGAAGTGGATGCCGAGCAGTTCGATCGTCCGTGCCCTAACTTGGCGACGGATGACACCTAAGGCGGCGACGGAGAAGACGATGCCCGCGGCCGGCGTGAAGACGATGTTCACAAGGTCGCGGCAGCGAAGCGCTTCATCGCCGGCGTCGTCGAGAGCTAGCAGAGGCGCTAGGGTTGGCCGAGGTGGAGAGGTGGTAGAAGAGTTTTTGACCGTGATGGGACGGGCATTTATAAGGATGGGAGATGGCACATCGCAATTACGCATGTGCCCCTGGCGGTTCACATCTGAGGGACACGTGGCGGACGTGCAGCACCTGGGGAGTTGTTCCATGTGCCCACGTATGCCTGGATTGTCGGGGTGGTCATTCCGGCTTCTCCGGATTTCAGGCAATAAGGATTGAGCATTAAAACAGATTTAATGTTTGTCTCTGTATCTTCTGCTGACAAGGACGCAGAGAAGACATTCGACGGTTCCAACAGAATGCATATGATTTAGATAGATAGAGTTTGAGGTGAGAAAGCATAGAGATGATAGGGTCCGATCACATTCACTTAGTTCAAAAGATTCAAATAAGAAGACATAGCTATAAGTGAATGTTGTAGAGGACAGAACACAAGTTTATATATATATATATATAGGGTGGGTCTATTCTCATAACACCCCTTAAGACCTTATTCTCCTAACAAAAACCTTATTCTCATAACACCCCCCTCCCCTACCAACCTCCTAGCGCAGAGCGGCCCGGCGTCCAGCGGCGAGCGGAGTCCCCTCCCTACCGACCACCTAGCGCGGGAGCGCCCCGGCGGCCGGCGGCCATCGGCGGCACCCTCCCTACCGACCTCCTAGCGTGGCAGCGCCCCGGCGGCCGGCGGCGTCCCCTTCCCCTGCCCACCTCCTAGCGCGGCAGCGCCCGGCGGCCGGCGGCGACCCCAATCCCTCCCCGCCTCCTAGCGCGGCAGCGCTCCGGCGGCCGGCGGCGACCCCAACCCCTCCCCGCCTTCTTCCGCGCCCAGTACCGCAGAGCGCACGCCGAGCGGCCGGCGATGCAGTCCGTCGGCGAGGATACTTCCGCGACGGCGTTTAGGAAGCGACGCCACACCTCACCTTCGCCCCAACACCACCTGGGGGATCCGCCGCTGAAGCATCCAGCCTCGGTTATGCATGACAGGGGAAAGAGAACTGCAAGGATGCCTTCTCCATCGCATTCGTCGTGGATGCGAACTACAATGGTGCACATCCAGCCTTCTCCCGCAACAATGGCGAAATTTGAAAAAGCCCATGAGTTCCTGCAGCGGAGGTGGACTGCACGCCAACAGCAGCCAGAGCTGCATCTACAGAAGGAGGGAACTACATATAATGTAAGAAAATCACATACCCAACCCCCACATCCAGTTTGCAGTGCCGTTTTTATCCCCATGCAGTGCCCCTCTTGCGTCGACTGCAGTCACATGTATCTCCAAGTAGAAAAACAGAAAAAGATACTTCGAAAAATAAAAAATGCTATATGGCTCAAAATTGCAGTCCACCATGACTTACATATGTAGAGCGTTGTGCCTAAAACTGAAGTGCATTGTTTCTTCATGTTAACTAACAGTGCCCCTGCTGTAGAATGACAAATGGAAGTGCAATTTCTTACAGTTGCAAAATATAATGATATATAGTATGAAAGATGCAGTTCATTTCACTGTTGACGTGCATAAAAAGCTTTGGCTTAATACTGTGCAGGAAATTACTATGCCTCAAAAACAGAAGATGCCTCGAATCATTTACGACCCAAAGCCCCTGAACTGCATTGGAAGAGAAGAGTGGGAGATGCCTGGATGGATAACACCTGAAATACCTAGGGGTTTCTTTAACACAACAAACAGAACTGCGTACTCCGTGGAGGAAGATGTAGAGGATAAAGATGAAAACAGTGAACCAAACATCATTCGAGATGGAGAAAGCAGTGAAACAAAAAACCCGCAGGATGAGGAGGACGACGATGATCTGGTCTTCATGGGGGAGCACGCGCAGAAAGATGATGGGGAGGATGATGATGAAGAGCAAATCATGACAGTTATGCAGCCAAGGTACACGCGTGTCTTTGAAACATTTGGCCAGCAGATCAGAACGGATGATATAGCACCTCCACAAGCCAATGTTGAAACCCAGCAAGTTCGGCAAGTTCATGAGAAAACGATTCGTTGACAAAGAGACAGTGGAATTCCACCCAAGCCGCCCACTGCCCAACAAAAGAATCGGAAGCAGAATCAAGGAGAGCCGCAAGCAACCAAAAAAGTAAAGTTCTCAACACTTCTGCCTCCTCGCGATCCTAAATTACACAGATCTGTTGTCACCCCTCCATGCCCAATAAATATAGGTGAGCTGCAAACACCGTTAGAAAAAACAGTACACGCATGTAAGCATCCTTGCCTAACTACTGCAGTTCATTTACGCATTCTTTCAGCTTGTGCATTCTCATTAACAAAAAAAATATTCCATATTGTGTGTGCAGGATGAGAACATGCTCCAAGAACTTGTGCCTGTGAAAGGTATGCAATTCACATCACATGCTGCGGCGCGAGAATTCTACAACACGTATGCAAGGCATGCAAGCTTCGGCACACGCAAAAACAACGGATACAGAACAAACAGATACATAGTGTGCTCAAAGGAAGGCAGAAGCAAAGAAACTGATACTGATTATGACAGAAAGCGTGATAAAACATCAAAGAGGACTGGCTGCAAGGCGGGAATGAGATTGAAAAAAATCAAGGATGTGTTTGTGATAGCAGAGATTGAGCTCAATCACAACCACATGATGATTGATAGCCCGGCTATGCTTCTGCACATGCACTCGCATAAGACGGATGATCCGTTACTTGATAAACTAGTGAAGGACATGCAGAGCGACAACCTGACGCACACGCAGATGATGTCAACCCTGTCAAGGATGTCAGGAGGGCTGCACTTTATGGGGCGCACCAACCGTGACTGGGTGAACAGGTACGTTCACTAAAAAAAAACGATATCTCGTCTATTTCATGCAGTTCACTTGTGCATTTTCTGTATGTCCCTAATGCTGCAAGTATATTATTATTTCGAACTGCAGGAAGCACCAATTCGCGAGGGAGGAAACAGAAGACGATGTGAAGAAACTCCTGGTTTTCTTTGAGAAGATGCAGCAAATAAACCCGGAGTTCTTCTATGATTACGACAAAGATGTCGATAACCGTGTGCGGAACATATTCTGGGCGAACGCGAGCTGCAGGGGATCGTACGAAGATTTTGGAGATTGTGTCACATTTGACACGACCTACAAGACCAACAAGTTCCACATGCCTCTGGCCGTCTTCGTTGGAGTCAAACACCACCTCCAAAGTACAATATTCGCTGTGGCTCTCATCAGAGACGAAAACAATACCGACTTTCGAGTGGGTGTTCCGGACGTTCTTGCGTTGCATGAACAACAAGCGGCCAATCTGCATACTCACAGGTGTGCTGAAAAAAAGAATGGGTTTAAATAACAATGCAGTTCACTGCCAAGTTTTGTAGTCCATTTCTTCCATCCAATGAAAAAAATAAGAAAAAAGCAGAAAAAAGATATGCAGTTCTCTCAATAACTCACTGCTTGGTTTTTTTTCAAAAACATGCAGATCAATGCCCCTCCATGGATGCCGCGATAAAAAGTACGCTAATAGGCACGCTACACAAGTTATGTCGTTGGCATATACTGAAAAAATACAAGGATCACCTGTCCTTGCTGTACAAAGCGTATGAGACATTCAAGGATGAGCTGACCTCCGTTCTCAACAACCCGCTGATGCCATCAGAGTTTGAACGCGCTTGGCATGAGCTCATGGAAAAGTATAACCTGCAAAATGATGAGATTATGAAGGCGCTCTGGACAGACCGAAAAGAATGGATATCGGCTTACTACAAGGAGGTGTTCTGTGCACGGATGACGTCGACACAGAGAAGTGAAAGCATGAACCAGATCTTGAAGAGGAACTTTGTCAAGGAAAGACACGACCTACACATCTTTGCGTCGCAGGTGGACAGGTGCATCCAGACAAGGAAGGGCGTCGAGCACGCGGAGACCATAGCTAACGAGGTATATAAACAGAGCAAAGTTTTTAAGATGGATGAGCAATTAATAAAACACTACTCGATTTCTTGATTTTTGCTGCGAAAGACAACTACTTAACTGGTTTTCTTTGTTTCACAGACGGAAATAAAGACTACTACTCAGTTTGGTTTCGAGGTTCAGCTCTCCAAGATTTACACCAGGGCGGTCTTTGCTGACTTCAAGCAAACGCACTACCGCAGCACTGCATTCAGATCAGAGCAGTCCCCTGAGAACCCGACGAAATATTTGGTGCGCCACTACAACCGGTCTGATGATTTTGATTGGGCAAGACACGAGTTCCAGGTAGTTGCTGATGTGACGAACGGTATCTACGAATGCGAATGCAAGCTGTGGACACACACAGGTCAGTGAGACAGGAAAACAAAAAAATAAGCACACAGAAAACATAATGAAGTTCACTTATTGCTAGTAGCAAAAAAGAGATGAAAACAAAAAAGAACTTAGTGAAGTTCACTAGAATAGTAGACCCAGGACCTATTTATAATGCAGTTCACAAAACCAAAAATTGAAAAAATGTTGCGTATTTATGTGAAAGTTTGCTGACACGAATAACCAAAAAAATTCTTTCGCTGCAGGCCTGTTCTGCGTGCACATCATTTGCATGTTGGATCAGCTGCGGGTGGACAAGATACCTGAAGAGTACATATTGAAGAGATACACACAGAACGCACGCCAAAATCCAACCTTTGACCGCAGAGACTATGAGCAAACTGCTCCAGATGGGAGTTCGATGTTCTGCCGTAGGAGACTACTTGCAGAAACAGCAATGGACCTGGCGAACAGGGGTATCAAATCGGATAGAGGGTACAACAGAGCTTTAGCTGGGATGAGAGAACTCATACAAGAAGTCGACGTAATAAACGAAGAAGAAGAAGCAGAGAAGATCATGGATGCGCGGGGTGAAGAACAAGGAAAGGAGCGCGAACATGCTGCTGATGGTGCAGTTCATAATATGGATGACACAATTCTTCCCCCGCCTGTTTCAAACACAAAAGGGAGAAAGAAAGAGTGCAAATCAGCCAATAAAAAAGCTGCAGCAAATGAAAAAAGCCCTGAAAAAAATAGCAGGCCTGAGCCAGAACTGGACAGCGGAGGAAGACCACTGGGGGTAAGGATGTGTAAATCATGCAATAAGATTGCGGGACACAACTCAAGAACATGTAAGGAGAGGCTGAAACAAATCCAGGCTGAAAATGCCACCACAAATCACCGAGCTGACCAACAAGATGATACGACAAAGAGAAGACTATGTAGCGTCTGCAACAAGAGAGAGAAGCATAACGCGGGAACATGTCCAAATAGAAAAGAAGAAAAAGATGAAGAAGATGACGAAGAAGATGCTAACAGAGAAGAGAACGAGGAAGCGAGCGAAGCTGATGAAACTGAAGAGGAAGATGAGGAAGAAGAAGAAGAAGATGAGGAAGAAGAAGAAGAAGATGAGGAAGAAGAAGAAGAAGATGAAGATATCGAAGAACCATCATCAAAAACGAGGGGGAGAGACAGAACGTAGAATCCAGCACGTAGGCAAGCATCGCAGTCGCATGGTCGCGTTACGAGGGGTAATGCGAACAACAAGAGCAAGACAGAAGTAGCAACAACCATTGAAACAAATGCAGTGCACAATCTGAGAAGAAGCAGCATGAAAAGGACATAGATCAACACATATGCAGTTTTACATTTTAAAAATATATTAACTTCATCCTTTATATATATCGTATCGTATATAATATATATAGCTTGTGTTCAGTGGACTGCAAAAAAAAAGAATTCAACATGTAATATTGAAGTTCAAAATGAATAGATATAACATATGCCATATATACTTTGTGACCAATGTGCTGGGGGGGGGGTATGCTTGATAAAATGCAGTTCTCTTCTATATGAAAGAAATAAGATGAGAATGTCATTCTCAGAATGCGGTTCTCTTCTGTATGAAAACCCTGAGATCAGAATGTCATTTTGAGAAATGCAGTTCCCTTCGTCGTATAGAATCTGACGTGACCGTGAATCAATATAGAATGCAGTTAGAAAAGGAAAAAAATGTAGAGTCATACTAGGCTTCACGTACAGTGCAGTGCAGTGCGTGGTGCGTTTAAAGCTTACAGTGCAGTACGCTTCGAGTACACAGTGCAACGCGCTTAGTGCAAAAAAATGTAAAAAATTGACCTCTCCCTTAGCAGATACGGTTGATTTTTTGTCTTCTAATACAATTTTTCCAAAAATTTTAAACTCGACGACAAACACGTTGAATTCGTCTTTGCAGTCCCATGTGATAAGGTGAGATGCAGTGCAGATGCATATATTTAAATAAACTTGGCTGCTACTCATATGAGTGAATGCAGTGCGCTGCGAACATGTTACAATTCACAAGGAGGAGTTGGCTGAAAGCTCCATTATGTACAAATTTGACATTGTCACTGTCTCCCACGAAAAGAAAAACACAAAAACTAACTAGACCGGTATATACAAAAGCACACAGCATGGTGTGAACAGTTTTGCAGATCGAGAAGTACACACAGCGACCATACATTACTGTTTACAGAAAGTTCTGGAGCACACACGAAAAAGACATCAACGCACATACAAAAAGATCTGCTATCATTTATGCCTCATCCTGCTCCTGCGAATCCAGTTTTGGAGAAAAGCCAAGAGAAATGCAGAGATTTCTTAGATCCTCTGGGAACTCGGTGACTACGACCATGTTTTCAGGGTGGAACAGGATCTGGAACAAAAACTCAGCCTTCCAATCCTGAAGAACAGCTTCGTGTGATGAAGAAAAAAATAAAATAAACAAATATACAACATTATCTACAAAAAAGAAACTGACAAAAAAAGTTATCAAGGAATGAGGGATTATTATTGGGTTAAAAAAATACTTACATTACGCTTTGCGAATTTTACAACAAAGCTTTTGCCGTCATAAAACGGAGCCATCTTCAAAACAAAAAAGCCACACTCATTGGGGCCCTGCTCAGGGGAGCCCAAAAAGCTAGCTTTCTTTGAAACATCGACCCAGTCTACCGACTCCTTTCTCTTGTACTCCTTTTCTCCGTAAACCTTCTTCAACAATGCAGTCATCCTGATCATCTGGTGGAAAATAAGAAAAAACAAAAATACACATCACAACAAAAATTATTCAACACGCGCACGCATGAAAACAAAGAAGAAAGGTGAAAAATGAATTTTTTTTACCATTTCAGTACGGTCGCTGTGGTATTCAGACTTATGCCACCTCGTCGTTTGATCAACCGGTCCGCTGTACCTCCTAGTGTCATGAATGTCAAGGGCCTCGCGGTGCCTATTCATCGTGTATAGCGAATAATGCTGGTCTTTCATCCGTGGTAACAGAATCTGATTTTGTTTCATCAAATTTGTTATGGGTTTGATGAGTGAAAAAGGATTACTGGAAAAAATTAGGAGAGAAAATAAGTACATAAGACTGAACAAAAGCAAATCTGATAACTTACTAATTTGCAATCAAGAAGGTTCTCGTCATCACGAACATAAAGTTTGAACTGCTTTGCTGCATCTTCAACGTTAAACTTGCCGTGGACAAAAGGCAACACAACATTTCCATCTTTATCTCTATCCGCGTGATCATTCATTTGAAGCACATACTGCGTGTGGGTAATTCACGAAAGAACGTTAATGCAGTTCCCCTTAAGATGTTCGCTCTGACGCTTAATCAAAAAACGGATCACGCTTCTCTAAAAAACAGTATGCAGTTCACAATTCTCCCCATAATTTGTTTCATTTAAGATGCATGGGTTAAACACAAAAAAATAAATGTATGCAGTTCAGTACATTCTAAAACAAATTATTATGCACTATTTACTGCAGTTCACTCGAGCAGAAAAAAAGAAAAAAAGAGGGAAAAAGAGAAATACCGGGATAAACAAAGGGGACAGCAGAACGCGTTCGCCAGATCGATAAACCACATTCATATGCTCGTCATTCTTCCAGTACCTGATGATATGATCCATCAATTCCGAGTCCATAAAACCACCTCTGGTGAAAGTTAAGAACATGTAGTCCACATTCACAGTGTAGACTTCAATAGGATTCCTGTGCATGAAAAGCACGCACCTGCACAAAAGAAACGGCGAAGATGGGGGGGGGGTTAGGAGCACAAAAGCAAAAACACAAAAGAACATTACACAGATTAAAAATCAAAAAAGCGAAAAAATTAACGAAAAAAAGAACGGACTCGCTGTATTTCTGCCTGAATGTTGTGCTCGTGATGAGTTGCAAGACTTTCCTCATCTCCGCAAGATAGCTGAATCTCGCAGGATTCAACTTCTGTACAGGAGATCGAAACTTTGATGGCTTCTGCACAGGCCTCTTATTTGATAGAATTAGTGCCTCGCTGTCCGTCGGGCGTTCCACAGTTGCGCTCCTGGTCCTCCTAGGCACTGGTGGTGGCCTCTCAAAATCATCATTACTATCTTCAGCATTCGGAGGGCTCACTCCTTTCTTGCCATGCTTGACATGGACAGGAGATTTCTCTAAAGCTTTTTCATTCGAAGTGCCGGCGCCACTCCTCAACCTCTTACACACAGGTTCTTTCGCAAGCTTAACGGGGGGGTTCATCAAGGACAAGTTTCTGAATCGTTGGAGTGTGAACCTGAGTTTCAAACAAGGAAATACCACCTTGGTGTGCGCCTTCGTCAAAGCCTGCACAAAAAAAATGGATAATGAGCAAAATGAAAAAGAATCATCAAGTTCACTAAGGAAAGTCATTTTAAAACATGCGAATGGGGTTCTACTAAAAAGCTTAACAAAAGTAGTGGACCTCCCCTCTCTGTATCAATGAAGTTCACTTAATAAAAAAGGGTGTGTGGCTGAAAAAAATGTAATAACCTTCTTTGAAAATTAAAAGTGATGTCAGGTCCAGACAGCAATGCGACGAGGTCAGCCAACTATAGAGCATCGCCTTCCTGATGTAGCCAATGTGCTCCTTCCCAAACTTGGCAATCGTTTCACCATCCGAGGTCTGCATGAAATGGAACATGTAAAATCCACAATCATGCCTGCAAGAAAACCAACACAAACACATTACTAATGCAGTTCACTCAGTAATGAAGTGCTACTGATGTTAGTAAAACAATGCAGCTCCATACACACAACAAACCGAGGGAGAACAACCAATAACACATTAGTAATGCAGTTCGCTCAAGGAAAAAGGTGCTTCTAATTTAGTAAAAACAATGCAACTCACTTACACAAAAAAAACTGAAGGAGGAAAAAGAAAAGGCGGAACAAGTACAAACCCGTTTCCCTGTTGCGGGACATTAACATGAGTGAGCACAAAGCCGTCAAGGGTGGGAGGGTTCAACGGCTCATCGCAGCTTGCGCTGCCATCTTTCCAAACTTTTTTGATGTTCCTGACCATTTTCCGGAAGACAAGATTTGCAGCAGCGTTGTCGCCTTCGTTCAATGAGTCGAGAAACTCAAAACGCTTCTCTCGCAGGTTCAAAGTGACCAAGCAGTAGTGGCCTATCGCGTCCTTCATTGTTGCGGGAGGAGGGTCAAATGTTGCAAACTAATCTGAAATAAAAAAAAGAATAAAACAAACCAGATGAGAAAATAGAAAAACAGAAAACTTATTTTCAAGATGACGACAAATGGTCAAAATGCGTTACCAAGTTTTTCTTGTCCACACGTTCCTCTGCGCTTGAAGAAAACATCTTTTTCAAAGCCCTATTTGTGGCACCGCCGTTCCAAATGGAATTCTGCAAAAAGGACAAAACCAGAGAGTTAATGAAAATGCTTATAGCACAAATAAAAATTGGACGAGGGGATAAAATATAAATTAATGAAAATGCTTACACATAGGTTGTACGGGACAATCATCGTTTGAGATCCTTTGAACCTCTCAGCTAGCATAGAGACGCCAATGTTTGCGAGGCGCGTGCTCAGCGTTCCATACGACCAAAAAGACTCGCCAACATGACCGATAGTAATATCACCAAACTCGTCCTTGAACGCAACTAGATGCCTTCAGACAAGAAGAAAAAAGCCCAGCAAAAAGTGATAAGATTGGTGTCCCTGAAAAAGTAACATATTAAATAACCAGGGCGTAAGACAAAAAATGTCATACTGCTTCTTCTTGTCCCTCCTAGCCCTCGTAACAGCGTCATATAACTCATTGTATCTTCTCATAAGAGCTGGATCAACCCTTGAAGGAGTAACAACAGGTAATTCCTCATCTGCATACAGAGTGGGAACGATATCAGATAATAAAACACACACGGTCCATTTCGCCCCCGGGAAAGAACAAAAATAATGCAGTTCGCTTACCTTCGGTTTCAGAATAAACTTCCTGCGGCTGCTCATATACATCTTCGCTGAGCGTCAAGTGATCCAGCCGGGTAATATCATCGTCAAGCGGCACTTGATTGCTCATGTCCTGAGAGAGTCTTGGCTGTTCCTCTTCAGAACCAATCGAAACTGTCTCAGCTGGGACTTTGGTTGTCTCGGCTGGGAAAGCCAGATTGCCAACAGATTGCTCGGGGGTGCGAGGGACGACACAAAATTTCTCAGGCACCTCATCGCCAAGCAACAAAACAATAGGCCCAACAACACCATCAATGCCAGCGGATGTCCCCGCATCGTCAAATCCGACTCTAGGAGTTCCTTCTGTCTCTTCTGCAATTTCAACTGTAACACCAGGAGCTCCTTCTTTCTCTTCATGCTTATCACAATCCACGATATCCTCCCTTCATTCTCTCTCTTGTGCCTTATCAGCCTCAACAGGACACTCCCCTCCTTCTCTACCTTCTGCCTTATCAACCTCCACATCAGGCTCCTCCCCTCCTCTCCCTTCCACATTATCATCCTCAATGTTGCGCTCCGCTTGGATTTCAACATTTAATCCGCAGTTCTGATGAGTTAAAAAATAAAACACATTACACAAAAAAGATAGAATGCAGTTCACTAATAAAACAGACCATGAAGCTCCCATGAAAAATAAGAAATAAAACACAAAAATGCAAAAATTCTCTATACTCACCAGGGAAGCGTCGTCGCCTTCCATCTCTTTACACTTGTCAGCTTACTCGTCCTTGCCAGCGTCACCCTCTGCCTCCTTCCCATGTATTTCCACATTTGATTCGGCATCCTAAAAAACATTAAAACATAAATAAAACTATTATCCAAATCTGCAGTTCTACAACTAAAAAACCAACACCAGATCATGCAGTCCACTGCTAAAAAAGATGATGCTTCTTCTCTAAACAACAGCTGCAGTGCACTACCACTACTGGTACACGAAATACAAAAAAAGTTAAAAACTGCAGTTCGCTGCCACTGCTGGTGCAAAAAATATGATTGTTTGTTTTGGACACTACAAAAAATTTAACAATGAAGTTCACTGTAACAAAAAAAAGGAAGAAATCAAACCTTGTCGATGACGACTTCGTCAATAGGATTGTCTTTGGCAGCTTCGTCAACGGGGGACAATGACCTGTCAAACAAATAATCAGAACCAACACCGTCGTGGTCCTGGTGGTCATCATCACAACTAGCGTTAGCCTTAGAAGATTCTCCTCCACACTGCGAAAAGAACAAAAGGATGCGAAAACAAATAGTCAATGCCACAAACACACAGAAAAAACAGATAACAAATATGGGTAAAAAAACTGTTCACATATGGAAAAAAGACATACATCCACATCTGCGGGGTCGGGCAAAGAAGGCCGGACAACATCTTCATGCCTGTTCATTTCCTTCACAATTGCATCAGCTTCCTGCTCATACGTAGCACACCTGTCGTCCTGAGACTGCTTAAACTGAACGAATGAAGACCTGATATTCGTAACAGTCTGCTTAAGGAATTCAAGCTGCCCACGGTCAAAGTTATGAGCGGCCTCGATTTCTGCTTCAGAAGGGCCTTTGCCTTCAGGAAACAATCCAGCAATATTCCTCATCCTGGAACCGGATGTTGGGAAATCACTAGTTATATTGATGACCCTATCGAGAAGCTCATCGACCTGAACAAATTTATTGCGATCACCAGAAGCCTGGCCAAAAAAACCTCCAGCAGCCGCCCTAGCAAAACCACGACCCCGTCGAATTGGAGCCGCCCTAGCAAGAGGCTCACAAAACATTTCAGGCGCTTCGGCAACTGCAGTTCGCTTGTACACAATGTCCGCTTCCGCCTTCCACTGAAAAAATTAACAAAAAAAAGAGATGCAGTTCACAAAAAAAGTACATAAGAGGTTCACATTTAGCATGCGCGAAAAAAGGAATAAAACAAAAACAAAGGCTGGCTATGCACTCACCGGCAGCTTGCCAAACTTGTAAGAGTCCAGGTGTATCTTTCCCCTGACAATGATGTCGGCGTTGTGAATCTTCTTCATCTACACATGAGACAGTATTACGGCGCGTGGCGTGCGTTTATCCATAACCGATACTTTTCGAAGATTCGACGAATCCAGGTACATGAATAGGGGAACGATGGTGCAACCCTCAGCGCAATTCTGCTTGCTCCCTTTAGAATTCCACTTGTACACAACGGCCTGCAGCTCGTCGTCAACAGGCTGACAGAAGTCCATGCTAGCCATAGATGCAATATCCAAGTTTTCAACCATAGCAGCTACCCTGGACAATCGAGTTGCGGGGCTGGGACAAAGCAAGCACTGGAAAACAATGAGAAAAAAACCTTCACCGTCTTATTAACCTTCGCAGGGTCCGTAGCCAGCGTGCGAAGTAAAATAAGTAGGTCCTTCGCATCTATGCTACGAGAACGGTTGAAACCAAGTTCATCCTTCAGATTAGTCAGCGAATCATCATGGCCGCTAGCAGCAGGCCTGGGAGCAGTGTGAGAACCCATAGGAAAATCAAAAATGTGATGGACAGCCTCCCGATTGATTTCCAGAACCTTGTTTGGCCCGCAGTCCAATCTCATCGTATCAGGGTCGATCTTTCCCATCAGCTTGCACATCAAAACACGAGAAACATTCTTCTCTAATTTCAGGTCAAAGACAATGCCAAAACCTGCTTGCCGCACCAAATTTCTGTGCACCTCACCCAACAAAGCGACAACTTTGATTACGTTTGGAATGGACAGCCGAACAGTCTTGTTAAAACGCCATTCATGCGCAACATCATCTTCAGACCTCTTCCTCTTGGTACTCTTAGCAGTCTACAAAAAAAAGAATAAAAAATGCAGTTCACATCAGCAAACTCATGCCAAACAACTTTAAAAACAGAAGAAAATAAATAAATAAACAACGTATACCTTACTAACATCAACATCCTCCTCATCAGAATCACTGTCCAGCGCTTCTTCAGCTGCATTTTCCCGCGCCAGCTTAGATCGACGCTCAGAATCAACACCAGAGTGATCGTCCGCGCGTCTCCGCTTTCCTTGAATCCCATCCACATTAACCTCGGCTTAATTAGGCCTCTTTGAGTAATCAACACGCGGGCTCCGGCGTGGAGAACTTAAATCTTGCTCCGCAACAGTGTTGAGTTTTCTCTTCACAGGATTCTTTGCGGAGGCAAACTTAGCAGACTTCTTTGAATCTGCAATCCTCCTTCCTATCTCCTTACCCTCCTCAAACTTTACTTGCTTCGCCCTATGAGCCTTCACGAAAGTATTACCGAGCGCAATCGCTTTCTGCCTTCTCCTCTCAACATCAGCTGCAATCTGATCAGGGACCATCCAATCCTGTGTAACTGGCTATGTGCCATCAACAGATTGCGACTGGGATTAACTCAATTCAGGTGGAATGCTACCCTGATCAGATGTACCGCCACCGACAACATCGGCTGTGAAATAACGTGTAATCAAATAGTTAACACCACCACCCCCGGACCCACCAGGAGATAAAAATGTGGGTGAGAAAAACATAAGAAAGATATGTGTGTGAGAGGGAGACCTAAACTTAATGCAGCTCATATCAACTTGGAAACACAAAATGTAGAAATGCAGTGCTCTTTTCCAGCAGTTTATGTTTAACAATTAAAAAATAACAGTAAACCTAAAATGCAGTTCATGTCGCTTGAATATCATATTGACGCGTGTCTGAAAATGGACATTGGTAAAGGGATATATGATGCAGTGCACTAATTCGTTCAGTGACCAATTGACCACATATAAAAAAGAAGTGCGCTTAGATATACAAAACAAAACAAATTCATGCAGTTCTGTGAGAGGAAAAAACTAAAACTTAATGCAGCTCATATCAATTTGGCAACCGCATAGTGGATAGACAAAAAAAATACAAAGCAATGTCCAAATGCAGTGCTCTTTTAGCAGTTTATGTTTAACAATTAAAACATAACAAGTAACTTAATGTCGTTCCAAAAAATAAAAACAATTAACTTGAGGCAGTTCATATCAGTTTGCCACATGTCTGAAAAAAATGGGCCTTGCTAAAAAGGAATCTAAGATGCAGTGCACTATTTCGTTCAACAAAATAAGTAAATTGACCCTGTATGAAAAATGCAGTTCACTTTGATGTAGTACCAGATGGGAAAGCCGTTCTAACTGGTGACGCATCAATTGGGGAGGAAGAAGCCATGTTGTGCCTGCAATCAGAAATGGATAATAATTAAACCCTAGACAGCAAACCCCAAAAGTAGGCAGAGAAAAACTTTCAATCCATAGGGCGTTGCAATTTCAAGCATACAAAACAACCTTAAGAAGAGAATGCTGGCTCGAAAAATAACCCTAGCACAAGATCTGGAACGGGTTGTGGGCGATTTGGGGCTCACCATGAGACGATGTGACGGCCGGACGAGGCGGGTGCGGACGGCGACGGCGGAGGAAGCGCCCTACGGACGGCGGCGGCTGCGGGCGTCGACGCTGTCCACCACGAGAGAACCCCTACGGACGGCGGCGGCTGCGGGCGTCGTCGCTCTCCACCACGAGAGCACGAGGGCGGGGGGATTTATGTGCGGGCGCGGGGGAGAGGAAGCGGAAGGGGCCAAGGGGGGCTACAAGAAAAGTAGAAGAAAAAGAGAGACTTAATGAGTAAAAGGCCCACAGGCCCACAGGTCATAGACAAAAAATAAAAAAACGTCTCGGTTGTAACACGATGCAGTTCGCTTACAGAAAACGGCTCGGCTTCCGAAGCGATGCAGTTCGCTTACGGAAAACGATTCCGCTTCTGAAGCGATGCAGTTCGCTTACGGGAAACGATTCGGTTCGCCTGCCCTAAAATAAATGGGCCCACTATCGCCCGAAGCGCCGCGCCCCCGCTCCTCTATCCAACCGGTTGCAAGCCGCGCGAAGGCCACGATCATCACGAACCCACGATCGCCAACACGATTGGGGGACGAGATTGTGGCCTCGGCAGAAGTTGCTGCCGCTCCGCTTTAAATCCCGCGCTCCATTAACCTGATCGTCCACACAAACACACGACGCTGCCCTTCCTCCTCCTCTTCTTCCTCTTTGCAGCCATGCCGTTCACCAAGACCTATGACGAGGTCCATGCGCACGGGAAGACCAAGCTGAAGGTGATCTACACCAATGACGTGCACGCCATGGCGACGTACGTCGAAGAGTACAAGACAGTTCTCCAGCGGCGCCGCCAGAAGATCGTCGGCATCGACCTCGAGTACACACCCAACAAGACCAGAGCGGCCCTGATTCAACTATCCATCGACAAGTACCACCCAGTGCTTCTTTTCCAGGTATGTGGTACAATGGGCGAGAGATGCATCCCCTTCGACAGGTTCCTCGGCGACCCAAGGTAAGCAATTCTGTCTGCCGAGTATGTGTTGCAGTTCTATATGCCTATGTATGCAGTGCCGAAAAGTATAACTTGCGGTTCACTTCCCTTAGGTTCGAGTTCGCTGGCTTCTTCATCGAGCAGGACAAGGAGAAGCTTTCACGCTGCAACCTCCACATCCCCAACTTCGTCGACATTCAGGCGAACTGGAGGGTGCCTGATGGAACGAAGCCACTGGACTCACTTGCCGATGTAGCTGCTGCCATCATCAACGACGAATACGCAGACATGAAGACAAAGATGACAGACCAGGACCACAGCCTGTGGAGTTCAATTCTCGGCCCGAGGCACGTCGAGTATGCTGCCAAGGACGCCTACACTGCGTTTGAGGTATGGAACCGAATCACCACAATGCAGAAAGGCCTCGCGCGCGCTGAAAAAGAGAAGACCAGGAAGCGCCCGAGGTCATCTTGGAGGGTGGGGGGCAAGGGGGGATCAACTTCCACCTCCAACTCCAACGGGTGGAACTGGTGAAGCAGGCCAGATGCTGATAGCCAAGGATTCCTGTCGCAAGTGCTCGATTTGTTTCCTTCTGCTTATGTAGATTAGTTTGCTTTCGTTGTAGTTTGCTTTGGCACAATCTTTGCTTATGTTGCGTTTGTTTGCTTGAGGATGCACTTTGTTAATTATGAGCGCAAAACCTTGGTTTCTATCTATCAACAATATGCAGTTCTCAGTAATCTGTTTTCAGTATGTATATTGCTTCAAACTGCTGCTGTAGCTAGGATACACCTAAAAAACAATCTATCAAAGCAGTTCACAAAGACTATTCTTTCACAAAACTGCTGCTATTATAATGGTTGATGCAGTCCTCTTTTATTAAAAAAACTCTAGTTCCGTATGTGGATTAAAAAAAAAGCTCGGTGGGGGTTTCCAGTATGTATATTCTTCAACTGCTGCTGCTGATAGGATGCACATGAAAAACTATATGTGAAAAGCAGTTCATTTATACTCAGAATTCTTATAGGAAATACACTAGAAGCCACACAAAAATGTCAAATTATTACAACAAAAATATCTCATGCTGCTGCTACTCAAGCAAGACTGATCTAAAGCAATTTTAACTTGATTTCCAAACACTTTGCATGCCTATAAAACATAGCCATGACAACATCCCCAGCCTGAAGACCAGCTTCCTCCACAAATTCCTTCCAGCCATCTTTGAGAACCAAACAATCATCAGAGCCAACAGAATACATAACATCAACATCATGATATCCATTCTTGCTAACCAAGACCAAATTAACACAGCTTTCTGTTACCCTGACTAGACCAGAAGGGAATTTCTGCAAGCAAAACAACAAGAAGAGAAAAAATAAGAACAAATAAGAAAAATATTACAATCTTCAGAAAATAAATTGCTGCTACAATCTTCATAAAAAATATTAATGTCAACATATAATAATATTGACTAGACAAAATTACTGCTGCTCCTACAATGTTCATAATAAAACTTCTGTGTGAAAAAGCAGTTCACTTATACTTAGTGCACTTATACTGCTACAAAAATTCAGATAGTGTTAACTACAAACAACAGATGAAAAAGAATATGCGAGAAATACATACCCATGAATCACTGACATCATCGTCAGTCATCTGATGGACGAATGGAGCCCGAAATCCAATACCTGAAGAATAGAGAAGGGAACAGAGCGCGCTGTGCCGCTGCCTCTGATTCAGAACCAAACCTTCAGAAAAAACGCATGTCTCCAGCATGGGCTCCAACCTTGCCAGGCAGCCGCACGCGCAATCCATTGCCAGGCGTAGGATCTAGTTGAAAAAAAAAACAGATCGAGGAAGAGTGGCGCCGCCAGGGATAAAGTGAGATGGGAGCCGCCAGGGATAAGGTGGGAGGGGAGCCAATTGACCCGCCAATATATATATATGTAAAGACACAACACAAAAATAAAAAACGACAAATAAAGCAGTGCGGTTACATAACAATGTGCATTTCGCATTGCATATTACTGCAGTCCACTGCGCTTGACCAAGCAAAAAAACTTATCAAACTAGTCCCCCACACCCCCGTGGCTGTAATGCAGTTCTTACAGGCTCGCATTGCATATTAATGCAGTTCACCGCGCTACAAATATTCACCGCGCATTGCATATTACTGCAGTTCACCGCGCATTGCATACTACTGCAGTCCACCGCGCTTGACCACGATTCGCAGACGAAAAACACAGCCTGCAATGCAGTTCTAACAACTATATAATGCAAACAATCTCAAAGAACATCTTGAGTAACGACCAGAGCCAGTGGCGCCCGCAAGAACACAAAAACATGGACAAAAAGTTAAATTCTTCAAAATTGACAACTTAATCCGCTCCAATTCATACGGATAGGATCAAAGGCAGCACATAATTGCCGAAAACAACAGAAAATTACATACAAAACACAACAATTTCGATCCGGACGAGGAAGGACAGAGAACTGACGTTTTTGCGCTAGAACAGAGAGATACTCGACCAATTATACTAAAATTTCAATCCTATTAGCAAATTAATCTATTGCGAAATAACACAAACATGAACGCGAAATTAGTAACATGCTAGGACCACGCTATAAAATCGAATACGAACAGCCCGCAGGATGCGAAACTCCTGCACGAGCGGAAGAACAGATGCAGATCCGCCAAATCAAACGATTTCCGTCGTTTTCTCGCTGAATTCATTGTTTAATAACATATTAAATCAGCGCACACACAAATAAACCAATAGAAATCGATCAAACTAGCCAGAAACGCTGCTCCATGAAGGTTTCCTACTGCCCCTCTATGTGGTTCGCAATAGAAGAAGGAAGCAGTGCGCATAGCTTTCCAATGCAGTATTTCAATGCAGTTCAGAAGTGTTATGAGAATATTATTCTCATAATGTTATGAGAATAGACCGGCTGTATATATATATATATATGAAGATAAATCAAATGCGAAGATTCTGCAAATGTAACGCCAAGAGAAACACTTAAAACAAAGATTTGGTCGTGGCGTTACCCATCGTATAGGAAGTATTAGACCCAGACACGACGCACAATTATCGTGGCGCTCCGAAGTCAAATTCCGCGTTAATGTATTCACACTAAGAGTGTAAGTCTTCATTGATTGAAGATATACTTTACTTCGTGTGTTGCACATCTAAGTCATCAATATGCATAAGTGTTAGGATGTGTGCCTAATTACAAGACATTTGAGGATTCTAAGATATTTAGCTCACACCGCAACTTGCAAAACTTTTCTCATCCAAGGGCTTTGTGAAGATATCTGCCAGCTGCTCTTCAGTGTTGACGTGTATGATATCAATATCTTCCTTCATGACATGATCTCTTAGAAAGTGATGACGAATTTCAATGTGCTTTGTCTTCGAGTGCTGAACTAGGTTGTTGGCAATCTTGATCGTGCTTTCATTGTCACAATAGAGTGGCACATGCTTCAGATGGACACCATAGTCCTTGAGAGTTTGCTTCATCCAGAGAAGCTGAGCGCGGCAAGATCCAGCAGTAATGTATTCAGATTCAGCAGTGGAGAGTGATACACAGTTCTGCTTCTTTGAAGACCAACAGACAAGTGATCGTCCCAGAAAGTGACATGTGCCTGATGTGGACTTGCGATCAACTTTGTCACCAGCATAATCAGCATCTGAGAATCCAACTAGATCAAACTCTGAGCCCTTTGGATACCATAATCCTAGTGTTGGGGTGTAAGCCAAATATCGAAGAATTCGCTTCACAGCTAAGTGATGCAATTCCTTTGGTGCCGCTTGGAATCGAGCACACATGCAAACACTAAGCATAATATCTGGCCTAGATGCACATAAATAAAGTAAAGAACCAATCATGGAGCGGTATACCTTTTGATCGAAATCTTTACCATTGGCGTCAGGACTCAGATGACTTTTAGTTGGCATAGGCATCGTGTATCCTTTGCAGTCTTGCATACCAAACTTCTTCAGGCAATCTTTGAGGTATTTCTCTTGAGATATGAAGATGCCGTTGCTTTGCTGACGAATTTCAAGACCAAGGAAGGACTTTAGCTCACCCATCATGGACATCTGATATTGCTCTTGTTTCATGTGACCGAACTCATCACTGTATCTTTTGTCTGTGCAGCCAAAGATAATGTCATCCACATAGATTTGGCAAACAAACAGTTCACCATCATATGTCTTCGTGAAGAGTGTGGGATCCAGGGAACCAGGTTTGAAGCCTTTGCTCTTCAGGAAGTCTTTGAGTGTGTCATACCAAGCACGAGGGGCTTGTTTGAGGCCATACGGTGCCTTGTTGAGCTTGTATACCATATCAAGATGTTTTGGATCTTCAAAGCCAGGTGGTTGTGCAACATACACTTCTTATTCAATCTTGCCATTGAGAAAAGCACTCTTCACATCCATTTGATACAGAACGATGTTGTGATGGTTTGCATAGGCTAGCTGTATGCGAATAGCTTCAAGCCTAGCCACAGGAGAAAACGTTTCATCGAATTCAATCCCTTCAATTTGAGTGTATCCTTGAGCAACGAGACAAGCTTTGTTTCTGACAACTTAACCATGCTCATCTTCCTTGTTGCGATATATCCATTTTGTGCCTATTATGTTGTGCTTCCGGGGGTCAGGACGCTTGATAAGTCCCCACACATTGTTCAGCTCAAATTGTTGAAGCTCTTCTTGCATAGCTTGAATCCATTCAGGTTCCATGAAGGCTTTAGTAACTTTCTTGGGTTCAGATATCGAGACAAATGCAAAGTGCCTACAAAAATTTGCTAGCTGTGTTGCTCTTGAACGAGTGAGTGGACCAGGTGATTGATGTTGTCAATTATCTTCTCAACTTGTACTTCATTTGCAACACGAGGATGAACTGGACGAATAGTTTGCTCTTGCTGGTCATTGTCATCATCAGGAGAATTGTCTTCACGCTGAGCATTGTCTTCAAGTTGATTAGGAGCAAAAATGATGGGTTCCTCGTCAGGTTGTGCTTCAGAAGGCATGATTTCACCTGTTCCCATTAGCTTGATAGATTCACTAGGTGGAGCTTCATCCAGCATATTTGGCAAAACTCTCTTTGTGAGCCATTGTTTCATCAAACCGCACATCCACAGTTTCAACCACTTTATAGAGAAAGATGTTGAAGACTCTGTAGGAGTGCGAGTCCTTTCCATAGCCGAGCATGAAACCTTCATGTGCTTTTGGTGCAAACTTTGATTTGTGATGTGGATCCTTGATCCAGCCCTTAGCTCCAAATACCTTGAAGTAACTGACATTTGGCTTCTTGCCAGTAAGGAGTTCATAGGACATTTTCTTCAGAAGCTTGGGAAGATAAACACGGTTGATGATATGGCATGCAGTATCAATAGCTTCGTGGCAGAACTTTCTTGGTGTCTTGTATTCATCGAGCATCGTTCGAGCCATCTCAATTGGGGTTCTGTTCTTGTGCTCTACGATGCCATTCTGTTGAGGTGTGTACGGAGCTGAGAACTCATGAGTGATTCCCATTGTATCCAGATAAAGATCAAGGCCGGTATTCTTGAACTCAGTTCCATTGTCACTTCTGATATGCTTGATCTTGACGCCATAGTTGTTCATGGCACGGTTGGCGAAGCGTCTGAAGACATCTCGCACTTCAGTCTTGTAGAGAATTATATGCACCCATGTGTATCTTGAATAATCATCAACAATGACGAAGCCATAGAGACAAGCTGTGGTAGTGAACGTGGAGTAGTGAGTAGGGCCAAATAAGTCCATGTGAAGCAGCTCGAAGGGTTGGGAGGTCGTCATGATTGTCTTCGAGGGATGCTTGGCCCTAGTCATCTTCCCAGCTTCGCAGGCACCACAAAGATGATCTTTCTTGGACTTGACGCCCTCGATGCCTACGACGTGCTTCTTCTTTGCGAGAGTGTGCAAGTTCCTCATGCAGGCATGTCCTAGCCTCCGATGCTAGAGCCAGCACTCTGAAGCTTTTGCTAGAAGACACACGGCCATCTACGGTCCTGCTGAGAAATCTACCATATACAGATCACCTTTCCGATATCCTTCAAAGACTAGAGACTTGTCAGATTCCATTAGTACAAGGCAACGATATTTTCCAAATATCACAATCATGTTTAAGTCACAAAGCATTGAGACTGACATTAAGTTGAAACCAAGGGATTCAACAAGCATGACTCTATCCATGTGCTGATCCCTTGAGATTGCAACTCTACCTAGACCCAACACTTTGCTTTTACCAGTATCAGCAAATGTGATGTGACTCTTGTTAGATGGATGTAAGGTTGAGTCCATAAGAAGACTTCGATCTCCAGTCATATGATTAGTGCATCCGTTGTCCATAATCCATTATGAAGACTTTGGTGTCATACCCTACAATGCAGTCAGGGGGATAGGCTTCACCAATAGTCAATGTGAAGCATAAACATTTGACGTACAAGCGAATTATGAAAGCTTAGATCCAAGTTGGGACTGATAGGATGATTGGCAAGCGATTGAGGAACAAAATACATAGTAAGACCATTTGGGCATTTGATCTTGCGCCCTGCAAGTTGTTTTAGGTCCCCAGCAATAGCATCAGACTTCTTAGATTTTCGGCTGGAGACCTTTCCCTGCAAGAGAAAGTTAATTCTTCTTAACCACCCACATCTTCAGGGGTGGCTTAGAAGCAATGAGTCTAAGAGCAGCATTTGAGAATTTTGGCTTTGGAGCCCTAGCAAATAGTCTTGCAGTAGGAGAATAATACTCATAAGAATAAGCAGGAAAGTTATTTGTTTTGTGAATATAGCGGTTTGAGGAAACACGCTCATATTCATGGGTCCGAGTATAATTTCCCTGCAAAACATTGGTGTTAAGGTGACTCAGGTGAGTCCTCTGTCTATATGAAGCCTTAGGACCGTATGAAGCCTTTGGTCTGGGGTTTGTCTTCTTCCCAGGAGGTGTCATGATGACATTTACTGGAAGCTTCTCAAGACAACCTTTGGTAACCTAGATCTTCTTCATAGGTGGCCCGTTCCTGCAGTTAGTACCAATATACCTGGCAAACACTTCACCATTCTCATTCTTAAACAGTTTATAGTTTGCATCAAAGGATTCATCAATGATAATAGGATTAGCACAAGTGAAGCCAGATAAGGTAGACGGATCCACTGAAGGTTCCTTTGCAGCAACCCATGTGGTTTTGGGGTACTGCTCAGGCTTCCAGTATGAACCATCAACATTCATTTTCCTCTCGAACCCTACACCCTCTTTCCTAGGGTTTCGGTTCAGAATCTGCTTTTTGAGGACATCACATAAAGTCGGATGCCCTTTGAGGCTTTTGTGCATCCCTGTTTCAAGCAAAGTCTTCAACCTAGCATTTTCATCAGCAATAGTAGTGGTATCCTCAGCAGAGGGGTTAGTTACCACATAAGCAGTTGAAGATATTGCGATAGTGGCAGCAGTAGAACATTTAGCAACAGATGTAGCGTTATCACGCTCAATGCATTTTAGACATGGTGGTTCAAATCCTTCCTGAGCGGAGCTGATCTGTTGAGCGCGGAGTGACTCATTTTATTTTTGAAGATCTTCATGAGCCGCTTTCAATTTCTCCAGTTCTCGCTTCCTTTGAAGGTAATCGTGGGAAAGCTTTTCATGAGTTTTTGAGAGCGATTCATGAAGACTTTCAAGTTCCTCGTACTTAACATGAAGATTTTTTATGTCTTCAATTAAGGACTGAGAACGGGTCATTTCCGCGTCCAACAGGTCATCGCTTTTGTCTAACAGTTTCTGAATATGTTCCATAGCTTTCTGCTGTTCAGTGGCAATTTTAGCAAGTGTTTTGTAGCTAGGTTTGGATTCACAATCAGAGTCATCTTCACTGGATGTTTGAAAGTAAGCATCGCGTGATTTTACCTTGGCATCGCGTGCCATGAAGCAGTAGGTGGGAGCAGAGTCGTCGTTCTCATCATCAGTGTTGGTGACGGGGACATTGTCTCCAGTGTTGAAGCTGGACTTGGCAACGTAGGCTGTGGCTAGAGCCAGACTTGCAGCACCAGAATCGGACTCCTCCTCAGACTCCACCTCCGCTTCTTCTGAAGCAGACTCCTCCTCTGAATCCATCTCCTTGCGAACAAATGCACGAGCCTTTCCAGATGAATTCTTCTTGTGGGATGAAGACTTCGATGAAGACTTGGAAGAAAACTTTGAGGATTTCTTTTTTTTCTTGTCATCAGAATCATATTCCTTGCTCTTCTTCTTCTTCTTCTTCTTCTTCTCATTGTCCCATTGAGGATACTCAGAGATGTAGTGACCAGGTTTCTTGCATTTATGACATGTTCTCTTCTTGTAGTCATGGGTAGAAGCTTCATCATTTCTTGAGCTGGATCGTGAAGACTTTCTGAAGTCTTTCTTCCTAGTGAATTTCTGGAACTTCTTCACAAGCATGGCAAGCTCCTTTCCAATGTCTTCAAGATCATTAGAACTGCAGTCAGATTCTTCTTCAGATGTGGAAGCAGCCTTTGCCTTCAAAGCGCGAGTTCGGCCATAGTTGGGACCATAGATGTCACGTTTCTCAGATAGCTAGAACTCATGTGTGTTGAGCCTCTCAAGTATGTCAGACGGATCGAGAGTATTGAAGTCGGGGCGTTCTTGAATCATCAGGGCAAGGATGTCAAATGAGCTGTCAAGTGACCTCAGTAGTGTCTTGACGATTTCATGCTTGGTGATCTCAGTGGCGCCAAGTGCCTGAAGCTCATTTGTGATGTCAGTGAGGCGATCGAATGTGTGCTGGACATTCTCATTGTCGTGTCTCTTGAAGCGATTGAAGAGGTTGCGAAGGACACTGATTCTTTGATCTCTCTGGGTTGAGACGCCTTTGTTGACCTTAGAGAGCCAGTCCCAGACTTCCTTCGACGTTTCTAGAGCACTCACACAACCATACTATCCTTTGGTCAGATGACCACGGATGATATTCTTGGCAGTGGAATCCAGTTGGACGAGCTTCTTGACATCAGCAGGGGTGAGACCTTCACCAGTCTTGGGAACGCCATTCTTGACGACAAACCAGAGGTCCACATCAATGGCTTCAAGATGCATGCGCATCTTGTTCTTCCAGTAGGGGTATTCAGTGCCATCGAAGACGGGGCACGCAGCGGAGACTTTGATTATCCCTGCAGTCGACATAGCTAAAACTCCAGGTGGTTAAACCGAATCACACAGAACAAGGGAGTACCTTGCTCTGATACCAATTGAAAGTGTTGTATATCGACTAGAGGGGGGTGAATAGGCGATTTTTATGAAAGTCTTCAAAACATGGATGTTTCGAAGACAAACGATAGAACCGATCCTATTTATATGCAGCAAAATGTAGATTACACTAGACAAGCCATAGTCAAGTATTCAATGAAGTGCAAGCATGAAGACTAATAGCAGCTAGGCAGTATGGATCAGGATGGAAGATAGAATGAAGCCAATCAGAATAAGTAGTCACACAGTGAAGTCAAACAGATAAGGCAAGCAGACAATGACTTCACAAGGACAGACAGTAAGTAAGAGAAGGAAGGGATAGAACCAGTAGCTTGGGGAAGACAGTGATTTGTTAGACCAGTTCCAGTTGCTCTGACAACTGTACGTCTGGTTAGGGAGGCTGAGATTTAACTCAGAAGACCGCGTCTTCACCTTATTCCCCTTGAGCTAAGGACACCTAGTCCTTGCCCAATCACTCTGGTAAGTCTTCAAGGTAGACTTCCAAACCTTCACAGACTTCGTTCACCAGCGATCCACAATGACTCTTGGATGCTCAGAACACGACGCCTAACCGGCTGGAGGAAGCACAGTCCTCAAGTGTAACAAGTCTTCAGGTCACACAGACAGAAAGACTTCAGTGATGCCTAACACTCTTTGGCTCTAGGTGTTTGGGCTTTGTCTTCGCAAGGATCTCTCTCTCTCAAATGCTTCGGAGGTGGGTTGCTCTCAAACGACAAAAGCCGTGTAATAACTCTGAGCAGCCACCAATTTATGGTGTAGGGGGTGGGCTATTTATAGCCACTAGGCAACCCGACCTGATTTGTCCGAAGTGACTCTTGGTCACTAAGGAACTGACACGTGTTCCAACGGTTAGATTTCAAACACATGCGGCAACTTTACTTGTGCTACAAGTAAAGCTGACTCATCCACCTCTGGATAAGATTTGCTCTCATTGTCTTTGCTCGAAGACATAGGATTTGGTTGAGCATCACTTCAGTCACTCTGACTTTGTTCACTTGGACCCTACTTAACAGTACGGTGGTTCCTATGACTCAACAAAGAAGAAAAGGAATCAACGAAACGTCTAAGTCTTCTGCTCCATAGTCTTCACACAATGTCTTCTCTCGTCATAGTCTTCAATATGAATATCTTCATATACCACCATTGTCGTCAATGTCTTCATACATTTTTAGGGGTCATATCCGATAGGTAAACCGAATCAATGAGGGACTACTACCTGTGTTATCCTGCAATTCTCACAAACACATTAGTCCCTCAACTAGGTTTGTTGTCAATACTCCAAAACCAACTAGGGGTAGCACTAGATGCAGTTACAGTAACTGTGGGGAGGGTCACCGCACACGGCTAATATCAACTTGTGTGTCCATGGGGTGCCCCCTGGCCACGTATATAAAGGATGGAGGGAGGAGGAGGCCGGCCCTCATAGGGCGCGCCAAAGTGTGGAGTCCTACTAGCACTCCCTAGTCCTAGTAGGATTCCACCTCCCACATGGAATAGGAAAAGGAGAAGGGAGAAGGAGAATGAAGGAAGGGGGCACCCCCTTTCTCTAGTCCAATACGGACCAGGCCATGGGGAAGGGGCGCGGCCACCCTTGAGACCTTTCTCTCCTTCCCGTATGGCCCATTAATGCCCAATACGAATTCTCGTAACTCTCCGGTACTCCGAAAAATACCCGAATCACTCGAAACCTTTCCGATGTCCGAATATAGCCTTCCAGTATATCGATCTTTACGTCTTGACCATTTCGAGACTTTTCGTCATGTCCGTGATCTCATACATGACTCCGAACAAACGTCGGTCATCAAATCACATAACTCATAATACAAATCGTCATCGAAAGTTAAGCGTGCGGACCCTATGGGTTCGAGAACTATGTAGACATGACCGAGACACATCTCTGGTCAATAACCAATAACGGAACCTGGATGCTCATATTGGCTCCTACATATTCTACAAAGATCTTTATCGGTCAAACCGCATAACAACATATGTTGTTCCCTTTGTCATCGGTATGTTACTTTCCCGAGATTTGATCATCGGTATCATCATACTTAGTTCAATCTCGTTACTGGCAAGTCTCTCTACTCGTTCCATAATACATCATCTCGTGAATAACTCGTTAGTCATTTGCTTGCAAGGCTTATTATGATGTGTATTACCGAGAGGGCCCAGAGATACCTCTCCCACACTCAGAGTGACAAATCCTATTCTCGATCTATGCCAACACCACAAACACCTTCGGAGACACCTGTAGAGCATCTTTATAATCAACCAGTTATGTTGTGACGTTTGATAGCACACAAGGTGTTCCTCCAGTATTCGGGAGTTGCATAATCTCATAGTCATAGGGACATGTATAAGTCATGAAGAAAGCAATAGCAATAAAACTAAACGATCATAATGCTAAGATAACGGATGGGTCTTGTCCATCACATCAGTCTCCTAATGATGTGATCCCGTTCATCAAATGAAAACACATGTCTATGGTTAGGAAACATAACCATATTTGATCAATGAGCTAGTCTGGTAGAGGCATACTAGGGACACTCTGTTTTGTCTATGTATTCACACATGTACTAAGTTTCCAGTTAATACAATTCTAGCATGAATAATAAACATTTATCATGATATAAGGAAATATAAATAACAACTTTATTATTGCCTCTAGGGCATATTTCCTTCAATGTTGTGATGTGATATGGTCAAGACATGTTGAGTTATACGATATTGTATGAGATGATCATGTTTTTGTAAATTATCGGCAACCGACAGGAGCCTTATGGTTGTATCTTTAATGTATGAATTGTGAACGCCATGTAATTGCTTTACTTTATCACTATGAGTTAGCGAAAAGTAGAAGCAATAGTTGGCGAGACAACCACGACGCTACGATGAAGATCATGGTGTCAAGCCGGTGACGATGGAGATCATGACGATGCTTTGGAGATGGAGATCAAAAGCACAAGATGATGATGGCACGAGTAGAACACAATTGAGTAGATGATATCAGAGCCAGGTCTATGCGTAGATGATATGCACGAGTAGAACACAATTGAGTTGTGGACGATACTAGACATACTGCTTACCAGCATGTCATACTTTGCTTCGGCGGTATTGTGAGATGAAGCGGCCCGGACCGACATTACGCGTACGCTTACGCGAGACTGGTTTCACCATTATGAGCACTTGTTGCTTAAAGGTGACTGGCGGGTGTCTGTCTCTCTCACTTTAGCTGAATTGGGTGTGACTACGCCCGGTCCTTGTGAAGGTTAAAACAGCACATACTTGACGAAATATCGTTGTGGTTTTGTATGTGTAGGTAAGAACGGTTCTTGCTAAGCCCTTAGCAGCCACGCAAAACTTGCAACAACAAATTAGAGGATGTCTAACTTGTTTTTGCAGGGCATGTTGTGATGTGATATGGTCAAGACATGATTAGTTATACGGTTTTGTATGAGATGATCATGTTTTTTAAAGTTATTGGCAACTGGCAGGAGCCATATTGTTGTCGCTTTATTGTATGAAATACAGTCGCCATGTAATTGCTTTACTTTATCACTAAGTGGTAGCGATAGTCGTGGAAGCAATAGTTGGCGAGATGACAACGATGCTACGATGGAGATCAAGGTGTCGCGCCGGTGACGAAGGTGATCATGACGGTGCTTTGGAGATGGAGATCAAAAGCACAAGATGATGATGGCCATATCATGTCACATATTTTTTGATTGCATGTGATGTTTATCTTATTATGCATGTTATTTTGCTTAGTACGACGGTAGCATTATAAGATGATCCCTTACAAAATTTCAAGGTACAAGTGTTCTCCCTGAGTACGCACCGTTGCGACAGTTCGTCGTGCCGAGACACCACGTGATGATCGGGTGTCATAAGCTCTACGTTCACATACAACGGGTGTAAGACAATTTTGCACATGCAGAATACTCGGGTTAAACTTGACGAGCCTGGCATGTACAGACATGGCCTCGAAACACTGGAGACCGAAAGGTCGAGCGTGAATCATATAGTAGATATGATCAACATAAGATGTTCACCATTGAAAACTACTCCATCTCACGTGATGATCGGACATGTTTTAGTTGATTTGGATCACGTGATCATTTAGATGACTTGAGGGATGTCTATCTAAGTGGGAGTTCTTTAGTAATATGATTAATTGAACTTTAATTTATCATGATCTTAGTCCTGATAGTTTTTGCATATCTATGTTGTTGTAGATCAATGGCCCATGCTACCGTTCCCTTGAATTTTAATGCGTTCCTAGAGAAAGCTAAGTTGAAAGATGATGGTAGCAACTACATGGACTAGGTCCGTAACTTGAGGATTATCCTCATTGCTGCAAAGAAGAATTATGTCCTTAAAGCACCGCTAGGTGACAAGCCCCCTCCCGCTAATGTAGATGCTTTGAACGTCTGGCAGACGCGGTCCGATGACTACTCAATAGTTCAGTGTGCCATGCTTTATGGCTTAGAATCGGGACTTCAAAGACGTTTTGAACGTCATGGAGCATATGAGATGTTCCAAGAGTTGAAGTTAATATTTCAAGCAAATGCCCGAGTTGAGAGATATGAAGTCTCCAACAAGTTCTATAGCTGCAACATGGAGGAGAATAGTTCTATCAGTGAACACTTACTCAGAATGTCTAGGTACTACAATCACATGACTTAAGTTGGAGTCAAAGTTAACGAAGATAGTGTTATTGACAGAGTTCTTCAAGCACTGCCACCAAGCTATAAAGGCTTCGTGATGAACTATAATATGCAAGGGATGAAGAATACAATTCCCGAGCTCTTCGCTATGCTCAAAGCTGTGGAGGTAGAAATAAAAAAAGGAGCATCAAGTGTTGATGTTTAACAAGACCACTAGTTTCAAGAAAAAGGGCAAGGGAAAGAAGGGGAACTTAAAGAAGAATAGCAAGCCAGTTGCTACTCCCGAGAAGAAACCCAAGTCTGGAGCCAAGCCTGAAACTGAGTGCTTCTACTGCAAAGGGAATGGTCAATAGAAGCGGAACTGCCCCAAGTATTTGGCGGATAAGAAGGATGGCAAAGTGAACAAAGGTATATATTTGATATACACGTTACTGATGTGTACCTTACTAATGCTCGTAGTAGCACCTGGGTATTTGATACTAGTTCGGTTGCTCATATTTGTAACTTGAAACATGAGCTATGGATTAAATGAAGATTGGCTAAGGACGAGGTGACGATGCACGTGGGAAATGGTTCCAAAGTCGATGTGATCGTCGTCGGCACACTACCTCTACATCTACCTTCAGGATTATTTTAGACCTAAATAATTGTTATTTGGTGCCTGCGTTGAGCATGAACGTTATATCTGGATCTTCTTTGTTGCGAGATGGTTATTCATTTGAATCGGAGAATAATGGTTGTTCTATTTATATGAGTAATATATTTTATGGTCATGCACCCTTGATGAATGGTCTATTTTTGTTGAATCTCGACCGTGGTGATACACATATTCATAATACTGAAGCCAAGAGATGCAAAGTTGATAATGATAGTGCAACTTATTTGTGGCACTGTCGTTTAGGTCATATTGGTGTAAAGCGCATGAAGAAACTCCATGCTGATGGACTTTTGGAATCACTTGATTATGAATCACTTGGTGCTTGTGAACCATGCCTCATGGGCAAGATGACTAAAACTCCGTTCTCCGGAACAATGGAGCGAGCAACTGACTTGTTGAAAATCATACATACTGATGTATGCGGTGCAATGAGTGTTGCGGCGAGTATCATTATTTTCTAACCTTCATAGATGATTTGAACAGGTATGGGTATATCTACTTGATGAAACACAAGTCTGAAACATTTGAAAAGTTCCAAGAATATTAGAGTGAAGTAGAGAATCGTCGTAACAAGAAAATAAAGTTTCTACGATCTGATCGCGGATGCGGATATTGGAGTTACGAGTTTGGTCTTCATTTGAAACAATGTGGAATAGTTTCGCAACTGACGCCACCCGGAACACCACGCGTAATGGTGTCCGAACGTCGTAACCGTACTTTATTAGATATGGTGCGATCTATGATGTCTCTTACTGATTTACCACTATGGTTTGGGGTTATGCTTAGAGACTGTTACATTCACGTTAAATAGGGCACCATCTAAATCCGTTGAGACGACGCCCTATGAACTGTGGTTTGGCTAGAAACCCAAGTTGTCGTTTCTTAAAGTTTGGGGCTGCGATGCTTATGTGAAAAAGCTTCAACCTGATAAGCTCGAACCCAAGTCAGAGAAATATATCTTCATAGGATACCCAAAGGAAACTATTGGGTACACCTTCTATCACAGATCCGAAGGCAAGATATTCGTTGCTAAGAATGGATCCTTTCTAGAGAAGGAGTTTCTCTCGAAAGAAGTGAGTGGGAGGAAGGTAGAACTTGATGAGGTAATTGTACCTTCTCCCGAATTGGAAAGTAGTACATCACAGAAACTAGTTCCAGTGATTCCTCAACCAATTGGTGAGGAAGATAATGATGATGATCATGAAACTTCAGATCAATTTACTACTGAACCTCGTAGGTCAACCAGAGTACTTTCCACGCCAAAGTGGCATGGTAACCCAGTTCTGAAAGTCATGTTGCTAGACCATGATGAACCTACGAACTATGAGGAAGCGATGATGGGCCCAGATTCCGCAAAATGACTTGAGGCCATGAAATCTGAGATGGGATCCATGTATGAGAACAAAGTGTGGACTTTGGTTGACTTGCCCGATGATCGGCAAGCCATTGAAAATAAATGGATCTTTAAGAGGAAGACTGATGCCAATGGTAATGTTACCGTCTACAAAGCTCGACTTGTTGCGAAAGGTTTTCGACAAGTTCAAGGAGTTGACTACAATGAGACTTTCTCACCCGTACCGATGCTTAAGTCTGTCCGAATCATGTTAGCAATCGCTGCCTTTTATGATTATGAAATCTCGCAAATGGATGTCAAAACTGCATTCCTTAATGGATATCTCAAAGAAGAGTTGTATATGATGCAACAAGAAAGTTTTGTCAATCCTAAAGGTGCTAACAAAGTGTGCAAGCTCCAGCGATCCATCTATGGACTGGTGCAAGCATCTCGGAGTTGGAATATACGCTTTGATGAGGTGATCAAAGCATATGGTTTTATACAGACTTTTGGAGAAGCCTGTATTTACAAGAAAGTGAGTGGGAGCTCTGTAGCATTTCTAATATTATATGTGGATGACATATTGTTGATTACAAATGATATAGAATTTCTGGATGGCATAAAAGGATACTTGAATAAGAATTTTTCAATGAAAGACCTCAGTGAAGCTGCTTATATATTGGGATCAAGATCTATAGAGATATATCAAGACGCTTAATTGGACTTTCACAAAGCACATACCTTGATAAAGTTTTTAAGAAGTTCAAAATGGATTAGTCAAAGAAAGTAGTCTTTCCTGTGTTACAAGGTGTGAAGTTGAGTAAGACTCAATGGCCGACCATTGTAGAAGATAGATAGATAATGAAAGTCATTCCGTATGCATCAGCCATAGGATCTATCATGTATGCAATGTTGTGTACCAGACCTGATGTTTTCCTTGCTATAAGTTTAGTAGGGAGGTACCAAAGTAATTCAGGAGTCGATCATTGGATAGCGCTCAAGAACATCCTGAAGTACCTGCAAAGGATATGTTTCTCGTTTATGGAGGTGACAAAGAGCTCATCGTAAACTGTTACATCGATTCAAGCTTTGACACTGATCTGGATGACTCTAAGTCACAAACCAGATATGTATTTGTGTTAAACGGTGGAGCTGTCAGTTGGTGCAGTTTCAAGCATAGCGTCGTTGTCAGGCCCAAGATGCGATTCTATCCCGATCACGTGACACTTACATGATTGGGGCACAACCGCATTTCGGGCGCTTAGCAAGATCGATATCATTACATCGTACCATTACATACATACATGGGGGATACAACAATTCATACAAGTCACATGAATACAACAACATCAATACAAGACATCCGACTACGGATGCAAACATGAAAAGCACAACGACATCCATCTGCTATCCCAAGCTGCCGACCAGGAACCTAGCCCAAGACTGACGAAGAAGAAGAAGAAGAAAGAACTCCAACACAATTAACATTGCTCTCACGTCAAGTCATCGGAAACCTGCGCCTGCAACTGTTGTTGGAGTATCTATGAGCCACGAGGACTCAGCAATCCCATAACCATGGGTAACAAGACTAGCAAAGCTTAACAGGTAGGAAGAGGTTAAGTGGTGAGGTTACAACAGCGGCTAAGCAAAAGTATGGTGGCTAACTTACGATTACAAGAATAAGATGAGCATCTACGCAAACGGCCGCAACTAGAAACAATTGCTAAAGATCCTGAACTACCTATGAGTCAAACATAACCCCACTGTGTTCTCTTCTCAAAGTGAAAAGAGACGGTCACGGTTACTCACACATTTGTGTGTTTTACTTCGGATCCTCTGACAAGTTATCTACAACCGGACATTAAAAAAATTCCAATCTGCCACATAACCGCGGGCACGGCTTTCGAAAGATCATAACCCTGCAGGGGTGTCCCAACTTAGCCCATAACAAGCTCTCACGATCACCAGAAGTAATAATAATATTACCCCTTATCTTAGGGTAGGCCCGATCAGACTCAGAATTCCCGGTGCACAAGACATTTCGACAATGGTAAAACAAGTCCAGCAAGACCTCCCGGTGTGTCGACACCCTAATAGTAGCCGGGCGTATCTCGTCTCAGGCCACGATCGGATGGGCGAGCCTACGGGAGCCAATTCTTGAGTTTCCCCGTGGTGGCCCCGCAGTCTCCCCGTTTACGACCAACACCATCAACACTGGCCCCCCTGTACGTAGAAAGAATCATCGGGTAGCGCTAACTCCCTATGCAATTAATTAATTAAAGTTTTTATTATGTTGCAAATTAAAACCAATGTTGGGCCTTGCTGGAGGAGTTTTATTCAAAGACAAACAGTCAAGGGGTCCCCATATACCCAACCGTGTAAGGAACGCAAAATCAAGGAACATAACGCCGATTTATCGGCTCCTAAGGTGGCATGAGTGGAACAAATCACCGAGCAAAAGGCCAAGCCTTCCACCCATTGCCAAGTATATAGGTGTGTTAATATATATATATATATAAGATATATTGTGATATTCCAACAACAAGTTCCAACATGGAGCAATCTTCATCTTGACATGCAACTAACAACGCTATAAGAGGGGCTGAGCAAGCGGGTAACATAGCCAAACAACGGTTTGCTAGGAAGGTGTCAAAGGTTAGAGGTTTCATGGCAACAAGGAGAGGGGCTGACAATAAAAGATGGGTAGTGTGACATACAACGATAGCATTGAGACATCTAGCATAGCAATGATAGTAAAGGTATCCAAGGTGATGGTCATCTTGCCTGAGATCACGCAAGGAAGAAGAACGGATCCATGAAGAAGACGAAGAACAATCCGCAAAGATGAACCACGTGTAGTCGAACGAATCCTCACGATCGCAACGGAAAGGAACTAGCGAGAAGAAGCACACAACAAAGTAAACACCCAACACAAGAACATGACAAGATGCTCAACCAAGTATGATGCAAGACAAGTCTATATGATGCAAAACATGGCAAGGGATGAAGCACACAAGAACAACACAAACCAATAAGTTTAAATGAGGCCGGAATCAACACATAACAACTCCGGTAAGCACTCATATGCACGTTTCGAGATTGGTCCAGATCTGAAAAAACCTTAAGTTCAAGTTGTTAAACAGAAATTTAACATGCACCATGATGATCTACTCGAAATTCTAGTCAAGTTTCATATAAAGTTTATTTAATTCGGAGCTACGGCCTAGAAGATATGAGCAAAACAAGACAAGCATGTCATCGGTGCAAGATGCACCCAAACATCAAGCAAACACACTCCAAATAGGTAAACAACATGATATTATGCTTCTACATGCAAAAACACACAAGTTTCATACAGGACACGCTCAAAACGGAGCAACGGTTCAACACGTACACATGAAACAAGATATAACAACAAGCTGTCCAAAAACAGCAACATAGCAACTTTGGAGCAAGGTATATATATGCTACATCACCCGAACATGATAACAAGAGGCATGGATGTGAAATAGACATGATACTTAACAAGCATGAACTTATAACACACCCAAAAACTTGCTGGAACACAATTAAACAAGCATGGCAAGTTGCAATAAATTTATCCAGACTTGGTCAAAATCTGGGAAGGCAAAAACATCATCACGATGCTGCCTTCGGAGGCACAAAACAACAAGAATATCAACTTTACTAAGTATATAAAGATCATGGACATGTAATAGACATAGCATACATCAAACAACTCCATTGGAGCAACTCCATAGGAGGCATGGATCAATAACAACAAGCTTCACCAAATTGATCATGCTGACAACAGGCTGACAAGTAAATTTATAGCAACTTGAGAGCAAGAAATAAATAAGCTACAACAGGCCATATGTGCAAGTAAGGGCATGGATTGATAGACAATAGCATGGACCTCAAGACATGATCATTTGACGTACTAAAACATGTAAGGATCTGAGTGAGGCATCAAGCAAACATAGCATCAGGTTTAACAGATTCCAGACTTAGCAGTTTTTTCACTAAGTATGAAACAACAACATTGGCATGGCATGTTTACAAGCTTGTTTAAGTCACCTCAAGGCATATCATGGAAAGAGAATTGCACCACAACAAAGACCAGAAGATTGTTCTTCTAAAACATATTGACATGTGGCATGAAGACAAACACATCAATAGCTATGAGCAAGGCAAAACAACATCTCATAACAGGTTTCAACACTTAACAGCCATATGCACTTTTGCAACAGAGATTAACATGGCAATATGGCAACTAACATGAATGATACAGCAACCAACATGTAGAGCACTTCACAATGAATATTTTGACATATCATATGCTCCATTTGGATCAACATGCACAAAGTTATCACCCTCACAAGCCTGCAACAAAATTACAGTTATCAGCAGTTTTAAACATATAGCACTCTTGCAATGATGATTAGGGCATCAATATGAAGTCAAACAAGCATGCCACAATGAAACAAAATGAAGAGCATATCACCACGATCATTTTGACATATTATATGCATCATTTGGATCACCACACAAAAAGTTACAACATCACAATGTATGCATCAGATTTACAGAACTCAGGGACTTAGTGAAAAAAAAGACAACCTCGGGGTCGGGCGGACAATGTCCGAAGTGTAGCGGACGTGTCCGTCGATGGAGGTGTGCGGGCCCACCTAGCAGTGGCACGGCGAGGAGAGGGTTGGACATGTTCGGGCTGAACGGACATGTCCGCCGATGCGGCAATGGGGTCACCGGTCAGCGGCGGCGACATCGATGCGTGGTCAAGGAGGACCCCGACGCGGTGCGGCGGCCGTTGCCACCGGCGGCAGGGTGGACGAGGGGCGGCGGGGTGGCCGGGAACGGATAGGTCCGGGTCTGGGGACCCCGGATCTGGTGCTGGAGGTGGCCGGCGGCGCCCGTGCCGCTGGGATCTGGCCGCGGCGACGGCTGAACGGCCATGGCCGGAGGTCTGCGAAAGAGGCAGAGAACGGTGAGGAGAGGGAAGAGCAAGCGAAGGGAGGAGGAGGAAGACGACGGGGCGACCTGGGGCGGAGGCGGTGGCGCGCTCGCCGGCGTCGGCTTGCCGGGGACCAACAACGGGAAGGTGGCGGCGCCGGCTCTGGATCGGGCTCCTCCCGATCTGGAGCTTGGGGAAGCGAGGGGCGCGGACGGGCCCAGATCAGCCCGGGGGCGGCTTGCGGCGGGCCGAAGGCGGGCCTGCAGGGCCGCGGCGGCGGTGTTGACTCGCGGGGCAGCCAGGTGGCGCGCTGCCGTTGGCTGAAGGGCAGCAGCTGGCTGAAGTGGCCCTATGGGGGCGCGCCACTTGGCAGGTGTGAGGTGGCGGCGGTGCTGGAGTGGCCAAGTGGCAGCGGGGCACTGGCCTGGCGCAGAAGTTGATGCGGGGGAGGTGGCTGGAGCTAGGGGAAGGGATTAGGGTAGGTTTAGTGGCTAGAGAGATGCCCAAAATGGCATGGGGGCTGTTTAAATAGGGTAGGGGCTAGGGTTTGAGGGTTTTTGCACCGATTCGGACCACCGGATATCGATCGGACAGCTCCGGAGTGGAGAGTGACTAAGCTGGGCCTAGAGGGTGGTATTGGGCTGAGAGGGGAGAAGAGAGAGAGAGTCCCACGGGGGTTTTCGGAGACCGAAAACGTCCGACGTTTTAACCGGTGACTAGTGTCGCTATATATATCCGTTGGGCTATCAAACGGACTCCGAATGCGATGAAATTTGGCAGGCAGCCTGTCTACACTATAATAAGACCACACGCCAAGTTTCAACCCATTCCGAGAACATTTTCCGGCCACTCATAAAATAAATATTCAGAGGCGCCGCAGGCGCGTGCGAGTGTGACTGGGCTCAGAACGGACAACGGGAAGGACGGGCGGACCCGGACGGATGCAAGTTTTTGAAAACATGATGTTGCAACACACATGATGACAAGGCAAAGATGCAACACACAAGCAGATGACATGGCAACGACGACGAATAACTGGCTGACACCTGGCGCACCGGTCTCGGGGTGTCACAACACTCCCCTACTAACAAGAGATCTCGTCTCGAGATCTTAGGAACGAGACGGAAGAGGAAAAAGTAAGAAGGTGAAACCAAAGAACCTTGAGGGGTTGAACAACTTGAAAGGACGAATACAACGAGGATGAACGAAGTTGCAAAGACTTCGTTAAACAAGAGGAACAAGGAAAACGACGAGAATCAAGGAGGTTGAAAGGAACGAAACAAGAGTTGAAGGAACAAGAATGATTTCGAAACCACTCCGGTTAATAAGAGATAGAAAGAACTTCCCACGAAGGACTTCGGGCAGCACTCCGGCTGGAAGTGGGAGGAATAGAACATGAACTCGATAAGATGGAACGATACATGGCGAGATGAAAAAGAAAATGCCTCCGGAAGAAATAAAGAATGGAATGAGAAGAAGGGAGAAGAAGAACATCTTCTAGCACAAAAGAATTTGAAAACATCCTTGCGAAGACAGAACGAACGGAGTTGTTGGAAAAATCAACAACAAAAGAATAAGCTTGTTGTGGACTTATGGACATCATCCAAAAACTTGAAGTGATATTTTGCCGCAACGAAAAGATGGATTAGCTGAGAATGAAGAAATGCAAAACTCCACTTGAAACGAATACGGAGACTTATATGCATCTCGGGACAGAAAGGAATAATGCTTGAGTTGTTCAACAAGAATTTGATGAACACTTGAAGAATGAATTTGGATCGCGATGAACCACCATAACGAACTCCGGTAACAAGAGGATTATGATATAGAAATGACGGATGAAAAGAATAAGATTAAATCCTTGCGATGGTTTAGATGGAGGTTACGACGAGATGGCCGAGAAACTTGAACTCCGGGGAAGAAAAGATGAAAGTACTTGGAACTAGGATTTATTCATCAAGAATAAACTCTGAAAGAAGGAATTAATCAACTTCACAAAGAAGAATAAGAATTATGTTATACTTATCCTCCGCCAATAAATTGATGAGAAGCAATGGATTCGCATACCACTTATTCGCATTGAACTTGATTAAAGAGGGATATATCGCGAACTTGCGAAAATCTTCATGAAACACCGGTAGGATTGGAATAAAATATGAATGGATTTAAATGATAACACCAGAAAAGAACTCTTGGATGAACCACCGTAAGAATTGAAGTCGAGTGAATACAAGAGAATTAATCGCCGGGAAGGGTAAGCACTTGAGGAAATTAAGATACAAGAGAAAAAAGAGATCGCGAACTGATTAAAGAATACTTGAACGAAGCACCGGACGAATGTGAGATGAACAAAGAGGAATCAATGAAGAATATTTGGACGACGAAGTTGAAATCTGAGAGCGAAGAAATCTTCTGAATGATGGCCTTCAGAGGAACACAATGAAAAAGAATTGATGAAATACTCCGGATGAATGAAAAGAAGTAAGGTTGAGCCAATGATGAAAAGAATTTTGAAAACGATCTTGGAGAAGACATATGACTGATGGAATCCATACTTACGTCGCACTTGAAAAGAATATAAGAATACTCCGGGAAAATATAAGAGTCGGGTAAGATCCTGGGAAAAGACCTATGGGTTATGAGCCCACCGAAGAGAAAACACCGTTGAAAAAGATCGAAAAAGAGATGATGCACCGGAACGATTGAAAAAAACTCGAATGAGGTGACAACCTCGAATTAATTCGAACACAAACGAATCTCTTGATATGACTTCGGAACTCCGGAATAATTAAATGGCAAGATACAACGAGCAAGAGGAAAAACACTTGAGCCGATGAAAGAATAAGAACAACACCGGGATATTGGAATTGAATCCGCCGGAAAGAATAAAAGATGAAGAATGACGAACTAGATGAGAATCACTTGTTGACATAACTGAGGAAGAATGCAGAGGATCACACGAGTAGGATGGATACTCGATTAAGGACTCCGGTCCGAGAAGAAAAAGGGTGGGTGGGTGGGAAAAAGAAAGACAACTTCGGAAGAGGAAACAACATCAGTTGGAAAGAACCGAGGATTGAAGCAAAGACGAGGAGGGTCAAATCCACTTGACCAGATGCACCAGATGAAAGAACTGACAACGCAACGAACGAATACTAACCGCATGATCCTAAAAAAATTGAAGGGGAAGAGGAGTAATTCAAAACACCTACGTCAAGATTCCTCACAAGAGCGACGAAGGGGCTGAGGAGTAAAAAGAATTCCTACTCTCCGATATAACTAGACTCCAAAATAGTTTTCTACTAGACTCGACAACGGCTAGCTACGATCAATCAAGGGGGCTCCTATGGTCGGTCGAGGCTGTGATACCAACTTGTTAGGCCCAAGATGCGATTCTAACCCGATCACGTGACACTTACGTGATTGGGGCACAACCGCATTTCGGTCGCTTAGCAAGATGGATATCATTACATTGTACCATTACATACATACATGGGGGATACAACAATTCATACAAGTCACATGAATACAACAACATCAATATAAGACATCCGACTACGGATGCAAACATGAAAAGCACAACGACATCCATCTGCTATCCCAGGCTGCCGACCAGGAACCTAGCCCAAGACTGACGAAAAAGAAGAAGAAAGAACTCCAAAAAAATTAACATCGCTCTCACGTCAAGTCATCGGAAACCTGCACCTGCAACTGTTGTTGTAGTATCTGTGAGCCACGAGGACTCAGCAATCCCATAACCATGGGTAACAAGACTAGCAAAGCTTAACGGGTAGGAAGAGGTTAAGTGGTGAGGTTGCAGCAGCGGCTAAGCAAAAGTATGGTGGCTAACTTACGAGTACAAGAATAAAATGAGCATCTACGCAAACGGTCGCAACTAGAAATGATCGCTAAGATCCTGAACTACCTACGAGTCAAACATAACCCCACCGTGTTCTCTTCTCAAAGTGAAAAGAGACGGTCACGGTTACTCACGCAGTTGTGTGTTTTACTTCGGATCCTCTGACAAATTATCTACAACTGGACATTGACAAATTCCAATCTGCCACATAACCGCGGGCACGGCTTTCGAAAGATCATAACCCTGCAGGGGTGTCCCAACTTAGCCCATCCAGCTCTCATGATCAGCAGAAGTAATAATAATATTACCCCTTATCTTAGGGAAGGTCTGATCAGACTCGGAATTCCCGGTGCACAAGACATTTCGACAATAGTAAAACAAGTCCAGCAAGACCTCCCGGTGTGTTGACACCCTGATATTAGCCGCGCGTATCTCGTCTCAGGCCACCACCGGATGGGCGAGCATTCGGGAGCCAAACCTCGAGTTTACCCGTGGTGGCCCCGCAGTCTCTTTGTTTGGGACCAACACAATCAGCACTGGCCCCCCTGTATGTAGAAAGAATCCTCGGGTAGCGCTAACTCCCTATGCAATTAATTAATTAAAGTTTTTTATTATGTTGCAAATTAAAACCAATGTTGGGCCTTGCTGGGGGAGTTTTATTCAAAGACGAACTGTCAAGGGGTCCCCATATACCCAACCGTGTAAGGAACGCAAAATCAAGGAACATAACGCCGGTTTATCGGCTCCTAAGGTGGCATGAGTGGAACAAATCACCGAGCAAAAGGCCAAGCCTTCCACCCATTGCCAAGTATATAGGTGTGTTAATATATATATATATATAAGATATATTGTGATATTCCAACAACAAGTTCCAACATGGAGCAATCTTCATCTTCACCTGTAACTAACAACGCTATAAGAGGGGCTGAGCAAGCGGGTAACATAGCCAAACAATGGTTTGCTGGGAAGGTGTCAAAGGTTAGAGATTTCATGGCAACAAGGAGAGGGGCTGGCAATAAAATATGGGTAGCGTGACATACAACGATAGCATCGAGACATCTAGCATAGCAATGATAGTAAAGGTATCCAAGGTGATGGTCATCTTGCCTGAGATCACGCAAGGAAGAAGAACAAATCCATGAAGAAGACGAAGAAGAATCCACGAAGATGAACCACGTGTAGTCGAACGAATCCTCACGATCGCAACGGAAAAGAACTAGCGAGAAGAAGCACACAACAAAGTAAACACCCAACACAAGAACATGACAAGATGCTCAACCAAGTATGATGCAAGACAAGTCTATATGATGCAAAACATGGCAAGGGATGAAGCACACAAGAACACCACAAACCAACAAGTTTAAATGAGGCCGGAATCAACACATACCAACTCCGGTAAGCCCTCATATGCACGTTTCGAGATTGGTCCAGATCTGAACAAACCTTAAGTTCAAGTTGTTAAACAGCAAGTTAACGTTCACCATGATGATCTACTCAAAATTCTAGTCAAGTTTCATATAAAGTTTATTTAATTCGGAGCTACGGCCTAGAAGATATGAGCAAAACAAGACAAGCATGTCATCGGTGCAAGATGCACCCAAACATCAAGCAAACATGAAACAAGATATTATGCTTCTACATGCAAAAACACACAAGTTTCATATAGGACACGCTCAAAAGGGAACAACGGTTCAACAAATACACATGAAACAAGATATAACAACAAGCTGTCCAAAAACAGCAACATAGCAACTTTGGAGCAAGGTATATAAATGTTACAGCACCCAAACATGATAACAATAGGCATGGATGTGAAATAGACATGATACTTACCAAGCATGAACTTGGAACACACCCAAAAACTTGCTGGAACACAATTAAACAAGCATGGCAAGTTGCAATAAATTTATCCAGACTTGGTCAAAATCTGGGAAGGCAAAAACATCATCACGATGCTGCCTTCGGAGGCACAAAACAACAAGCATATCAACTTTACTAAGTATATAAAGATCATGGACATGTAATAGACATAGCATACATCAAACAACTCCATTGGAGCAACTCCATAGGAGGCATGGATCAATAACAACAAGCTTCACCAAATTGATCATGCTGACAACAGGCTGACAAGTAAATTTATAGCAACTTGAGAGCAAGAAATAAATAAGCTCAATAGGCCATATGTGCAAGTAAGGGCATGGATTGATAGACAATAACATGGAAGTCAAGACATGATCATTTGACATACTAAAACATGCAAGGATCTGAGTGAGGCATCAAGCAAACATAGCATCAGGTTTAACAGATTCCAGACTTAGCAGTTTTTTCACTAAGTATAAAACAGCAATGTTGGCATGGCATGTTTACAATCTTGTTTAAGTCACCTCAAGGCATATCATGGAAAGAGGATTGCACCACAGCAAAGACCATAAGATTGTGCTTCTAAAACATATTTACATGTGGCATGAAGAAAAACACATCAATAGCTATGAGCAAGGCAAAACAACATCTCATAACAGGTTTCAGCACTTAACAGCTACATGCACTTTTGCAACAGATATTAACATGGCAATATGGCAACTAACATGAATGCTACAACAACCAACATGTATAGCACTTCACAATGAATATTTTGACATATCATATGCTCCATTTGGATCAACATGCACAAAGTTATCACCCTCACAAGCATGCAACAAAATTACAGTTATCAGCAGTTTTAAACATATAGCACTCTTGCAACGATCATTAGGGCATCAAGATGAAGTCAAACAAGCATGCCACAATGGAACAAAATTAAGAGCATATCACCACGATCATTTTGACATATTATATGCATCATTTGGATCACCACACAAAAAGTTACAACATCACAAAGTGTGCATCAGATTTACAAAACTCAGGGACTTAGTGGAAAAAAAAGACAACCTCGGGGTCGGGCGGACAATGTCCGAAGTGTAGCGGACGTGTCCGTCGGTGCAGGCGTGCGGGCCCACCTTGTAGTGGCACGGCGAGGAGAGGGTTTGACACGTCCGGGCTGAATGGACGTGTCCGCCGATGCGGCGCTGGGGCCACCGGTCAGTGGCGGCGGCATCGATGTGTGGTCGAGGGGGACCCCGACGCGGTGCGGCGGCCGTTGCCACCGGCGGCAGGGTGGACGAGGGGCGGCGGGACGGCGGGGAACGGATAGGTCCGGGTCTGGGGACCCCGGATCTGGTGCTGGAGGTGGCCGGTGGCACCCGTGCCGTCGGGATCTGGCAACGGCGACGTGTGAACGGCTATGGCCGGAGGTCTGCGGAAGAGGCAGAGAACGGTGAGGAGAGGGAAGAGCGAGTGGAGGGAGGAGGCGGAGGACGACGGGGCGACCTGGGGCGGAGGCGGCGGCGCACTCGCCGGCATCGGCTCGCCGGGGACCAACGACGGGAAGGTGGCGGCGCCGGCTTTGGATCGGGCTCCTCCTGATCTGGAGCTTGGGAAGCGAGGGGCGCGGACGGGCCCAGATCGGCCCGGGGGCGGCTTGCGGCGGGCCGAAGGCGGACCTACAGGGCCGCGGCGGCGGGGTTGACTCGCGGGGCAGCTAGGTGGCGCGCTGCCGTTGGCTGGAGGGCAGCGGCTGGCTGAAGTGGCCCTATGGGGGCGCGCCACTTGGCAGGTGTGAGGTGGCGGTGGCGCTGGAGTGGCCAAGTGGCGGCGGGGCACTAGCCTGGCGCGGAAGTTGATGCGGGGGAGGCGGCTGGAGCTAGGGGAAGGGATTAGGGTAGGTTTAGTGGCTAGAGAGATGCCCAAAATGGCATGGGGGCTGTTTAAATAGGGTAGGGGCTAGGGTTTGAGGGTTTTTGCACCGATTCGGACCATCGGGTACCGATCGGATGGCTCCGGAGTGGAGAGGGACTAGGTTGGGCCTAGAGGGTGGTATTGGGCTGAGAGGGGAGAAGAGAGAGAGAGAGGGAGAGAGAGAGAGAGAGAGAGAGAGAGAGAGAGAGGCCCGCGGGGGTTTTCGGAGACTGAAAACGTCCGACGTTTTAACCGGCGACTAGTGCCGCTATATATATCCATTGGGTTATCAAACGGACTCCGAATGCGATGAAATTTGGCAGGCGGCCTGTCTACAGTATAATAAGACCACACACCAAGTTTCAACCCATTCCGAGAACATTTTCCGGCCACTCATAAAATAAATATTCGGAGGCACCGCGGCGCGTGCGAGTGTGACTGGGCTCAGAACGGACAACGGGAAGGACGGGCGCACCCGGACGGATGCAAGTTTTTGAAAATATGATGATGCAACACACATGATGACAAGGGAAAGATGCAACACGCAAGCAGATGACATGGCAACGACGACGAATAACTGGCTGACACCTGGCGCACCGGTCTCGGGGTGTCAGAGTCGTGGCGGGATCTACATGTGAAGCGGAGTACATAGCTGCTTCGGAAGCAGCAAATGAAGGAGTCTAAATGAAGGAGTTCATATCCGATCTAGGTGTAATACCTATTGCATCGGGTCCAATGAAAATCATTTGTGACAACACTGGAGCAATAGCCTTGGCGAAGGAATCCAAGTTTCACAAGAGAACCAAGCACATCAAGAGACCCTTCAATTCCATTCGCGATCAAGTCAAGGAGGGAGACATAGAAATTTGCAAGATACATACGGATCTGAATGTTGCAGACCCGTTGACTAAGCCTCTTCCACGAGCAAAACATGATCAGCACCAAGACTCCATGGGTGTTAGAATCATTACTCTGTAATCTGGATTATTGACTCTAGTGCAAGTGGGAGACTGAAGGAAATATGCCCTAGAGGCAATAATAAAGTTGTTATTTATATTTCCTTATATATCATGATAAATGTCTTTTATTAATGCTAGAATTGTATTAACCAGAAACTTGATACATGTGTGAATACATAGACAAAACAGAGTGTCCCTAGTATGCCTCTACTAGACTAGCTCGTTAATCAAAGATGGTTATGTTTCCTAACCATAGACATGTGTTGTCATTTGATCAACGGGATCACATCATTATGAGAATGATGTGATGGACAAGACCCATCCGTTAGCTTAGCACTTTGATCATTTAGTTTTACTGCTATTGCTTTCTTCATGACCTATACATGTTCCTCTGACTATGAGATTATGCAACTCCGGAATACCGGAGGAACACCTTGTGTGCTATCAAATGTCACAACGTAACTGGGTGATTATAAAGATGCTATATAGGTGTCTCCGAAGGTGTTTGTGGTGTTGGCATAGATCGAGAATAGGATATTGTCACTCCGAGTGTCGGAGAGGTATCTCTGGGCCCTCTCGGTAATACACATCATAATAAGCCTTGCAAGCAAACAACTAATGAGTTAGTCACGAGATGATGTATTATGGAACGAGTAAAGAGACTTGCCGATGATGAGATTGAACTAGGTATGATGATGCCGACGATCGAATCTCGGGCAAGTAACATACCGATGACAAAGGGAACAACGTATGTTGTTATGTGGTTTGACCGATAAAGATCTTCGTAGAATATGTAGGAACCAATATGAGCATCCAGGTTCCGCTATTGGTTATTGACCGAGATGAGTCTCCGTCATGTCTACATAGTTCTCGAACCCGTAGGGTCCGCACGCTTAATGTTCGATGACGGTCGGTATTATGATTTTATGTGTTTTGATGTACCGAAGGTAGTTCGGAGTCCGTGATCACGGACATGGCGAGGAGTCTCGAAATGGTCGAGACATAAAGATCGATATATTGGAAGGTTGTGTTTGGACACCGGATTGGTTCCGGATGAGTTTGGGCATTTTCCGTAGTACCAGGAGGTTAACGAAACCTCCCGGGGAGTCAATGGGCCGTATTGGGCCTTAGTGCAAGAGAGGAGGCAGGCAAGTGGAGGGCGCCCCCCAAGCCCAATCCAAATTGGGGTGGCGGTCGGCCCCCCTTTCCTTCTCCCTCTCTCCTCTTCCTTCTTCTCCTACTCCTACTAGAAAAGGGGGAAACCTACTCCTAGTGGGAGTAGGAATCCCTCCTTGGGCGCGCCGTAGAGAGGGTCGGCCCTCTCCACCTCCCCTACTTTATATACGTGGTCAGGGGGCACCCCATATACACACAAGTTAATTTCTTAGCCGTGTGTGGTGCCTGACGGTGTCCTCGACTAGGGGGTTGATACGTCTCCAACGTATCTATAATTTTTTATTATTCCATGCTATTATTTATAATGTTCTGGATGTTTAATGGGCTTTGTCATACACTTTTATATCATTTTTGGGACTAACCTACTAACCCAAAGGCCCAGTCCAGATTGTTGTTTTTTGTCTGTTTCAGGGTTTTGCAGAAAAAGAATATCAAACGGAATGAAACCTTCACGAGAGATATTTTTGGAGAAAATCACGCACGGGAGACTTGAGAACCATGTCAGGGGAGCCATGAGGTGCCAACGAGGGTGGGGGGCGCGCCCCCTGCCTCGTGGGGCCCTCGTGAGTCCCCCGGTGTCCTCCTTCCTCCTATATAAGTCTACGTACCTCGAAACCATCAGCAACAGAGAGAAAATCCTAATTCCACCGCTGTAACCTTCTGTTCCCGTGGGATCCCATCTTGGAGCCTGTTCCGGAGCTCTGCCGGAGGGGGGATCCATCACAGAGTGCTTCTACATCATCATCATTAGCCTCACCATGAGTTGTGAGTAGTTTACCACAGACCTTCGGGTCCATAGCTAGTATCTAGATGGCTTCTTCTCTCTCTCTGGATCTCAATACAAAGTTCTCCTCGGTCTTCGAGGAGATCTATTTGATGTAATCTCTTTTTGCGTGTGTTTGTCGAGATCCGATAAATTGTGGGTTTATGATCAAGATTATCTATGAGAAATATTTGGTTCTTCTCTGAACTCTTTATGTGTGCTCATAATATCCTTGCAAGTCTCTTCGAATTATTGGTTTGGTTTGGCCTACTAGATCTATAGTTCTTGCGATGGGAGAAGTGATTGGCTTTGGGTTCAATCTTGCGGTGTCTTTTCCCAGTGACAGTAGGGGCAGCAAGGCACGTATTGTATTGTTGCCATCGAGGATAAAAAGATGAGGTTTATATCATATTTCTTGAGTTTATCCATCTACATTATGTCATCTTGCTTAAGGCGTTACTCTGTTCTTATGAACTCAATACACTAGATGCATGCTGGATAGCGGTCGATGTGTGGAGTAATAGTAGTAGATGCAGGTAGGAGTCGGTCTACTTGTCTCGGACGTGATGCCTATATACAATGATCATGCCTAGATAGTCTCATAATTATTCGCTTTTCTATCAATTGCTCGACAGCAATTTGTTTATCCGCCGTAAAATATCGCTATCATGAGAGAAGCCACTAGAGAACACTATGGCCCGCGGGTCTATTCTCAACATATCAATCTACATCTACTTTACTTTTTACGCTTTTACTTTCTGTTCTTATAAACAAAAATACCAAATATATAAATTATTATCTCTATCAGATCTCACTTTCGTAAATGACCGTAAAGGCATTGACAACCCCTTATCGCGTTGGCTGTGAAGTTCTTATTTGTTTGTGCAGATGCGAGGGACTCGCGCGTGCTCTCCTACTGGATTGATACCTTGGTTCTCAAAAACTGAGGGAAATACTTACGCTATTGTGCTGCATCTCCTTTTCTCTTCGAGGGAATACAACGCAAGCTCGAGAAGTAGCAGGGGTACTCACCACATCGTATCCTGACAAGGTGGATTGGGCCGAGGACCCCCCATGGCGGTTTACTCATGGGCCACTTCGGACAAGCCCATGCCGCATACAAGGATATTTCACAAGACTTGATGATCAAGACAAGGACTCCTCTCCCCCTACGTATTCGACTAGGACTCTTGTTATCCTAGGCCTCTGGTATGTTATATAAGCCGAGGCCAGGCTAGTCGATAGAAGACGACATTATTCATCATACCCTCAGGTTTAGACCACAACATATGATCTCGAGGTAGATCAACTCTTGTAACCCCTATACTCATCAAAGTCAATCAAGCAGCATGTAGGGTATTATCTCTTCGAGAGAGCCCGAAGCTGGGTAAAATCCCGTGTTCATGTTACCATCCATCCTAAGACACACAGTTTGGGACCTCATATCCGAGATCTGGCGGTTTTGACACCGACAATGATGCTTTCATTGAGAGTTCCGTTGTGTGATCGACAAAGGATCAATTGCTCGACTGCAGATCAACTGCGACATCGGCATCTTCGTCGGCGGCTCGACTGGTCGCCTTGGCTTGACCGAGGACTGTGCTCTTCCTTCGATCGTTATGTTCGTACGAGGGCCTTCATCAACATCAACTCCGATCTCTATCATGATCATGGAGTAATCATCCATTGAGCTCGGGGGCTCAACGTTAGCATTGCCCTCGGGCGACCGTGCTGTTTTTCCGGACAGCAAACTTGTATCCGCCGCCACCACCTCCTCGAGCATCGCTTTGACGATTCCTTCGGTGGAATTGTGCGGAATTGAGTCTACAACAACCCTGTTAAATGTCGTCGTGTTCCGATGGAACAATCTCCGTCAATCTCCGATATACGAGAGCCCTGTCGAATCTGGACGAGAATCCGGATAAGTTTGGGGCGTGGTGTCCAGCATATATCTCGGACGTCCTTTGGAAAATCTAACCGTTGATCAGCTGCGAAATTCCTATATCTACCACCCCTCAAAATTTCAGCTCGATCCGACCGTCCAAACTCCGGGAACCTTCCGATTAGTGCATCACTTTTCAGGTCTGTTTTCTGCGCGAGAACGAATCCGACCTGAGTTCATCTTTTTTATGAACGGGATTTCAGACATCCTTTTTGAAGGAAGTTTTGCATGGTGTATTGTGTTTTGTTTTCAAACACATTCCACTAATTTTAGAGTCTTTTCCAATATGATCTTCACCCTCGCGCCGGTGTCAAACCAGCCCGACAACGTTGCTCCACGACAGCCAACCTACGCTAGACACGTCGTCGTTTTGTTGATCCAATCTCAACTTCTTCAGATCATCATCTCGGCAAGCCGAACAAGAGTTCGGCATCGCGAAGGTTAAATCGTCACCAACATCGCCGCCCCACGGATCAAACGGAGCGGGAACACCAGCATCACCGCACGGTCACTTCATCAAGCCGGCATTGACCACGTCACGAGCTACGACCTGCATCGATATGGCCGCACGGTTGCTTCTTCATGACGATGTCCATCATGTCGACCTACTTCGACTCATCGGCTGACATCGAGGCTTCGACACCTCGGCTGGACCGGGGGCTTCGCCATCTCTTCATCAACCTACCCCGGAGACTTCGGCGTCACCAGCCGACCGGCTTCGCCACGTTAGCTGGGCCGGGGGCTTTGCCTCACGGGCCAACCCTTGCCAGCATTGCCATGTTGTCGCTTCATCGCCCATCAAGCAATGGGTGTGCAGATTGAGTCCCAATTTTGGGAGTCACCTTTCTTTGAATTGCTACAACAAATAAATCAGGTGCTATTAATCCTAGTAATTTTTGCTTGTTTGGATTTATTTTTTCCGAGGAATTATTACTTTGGTTTGTTCCATCATCTGTACACAGGTCTATCAAATGGTGGCCGCATTAACGACGGTCGCGCGGTGGTTTGGTCAGTTTCCATACACAGTTTGACGAACGCCGTATCCGGAACTCGGACCGACCTGTGAATTCAGGATTTGCCACGCCTTTACCAGAACACGCCAACGCCCTGCGTCGACGTTGACTTCGGCGCCAGGCCACATATCTTTAAATAAATTACTTTGCGTAAATTAATTACGCGAGGATTTTTATATATTTATATCATTATTGTTGGCCTGCACTATTTCACATGCGTAGGTAATCGACTTCGACTGCGTCACGCGGTCACTTCGGCAAGCCGACGTCGTTGTCCCAATCAGCGTAAATCGGCTCACGTGATCACCTTGTTGGTCGAATTGCCATACCGACATGTTCGGTTACCTCGGGACTTCGGCATCGCTGAGGGAGCTCTACCTCATCGAGTGTTCGGCACACATGCCATATTTCTTTTATCACTCACTTCGCATAAATTATTAATTATGTAATTTTTTTATTACTATTATCTCCGGTTTGCACTATTTTCTGTGCACAGGTAAATGATCCGGGTCGGACAGTATTGTCACCTCGGCTGGACTGGGGGCTTTGTCCTCACTTCATTAACCCACGCCGGAGACTTTGGCGTCACTCTGCCGGCCTGCATTGGCCGTGCTATGTCACCACTTCAGAGTGCCGAGCTCTTCGCTCCGCCACCTCCGGACCGGCTTGGGGGATGCAACCTTGTCCCGCACCAAGCTCGGACCGCGTCATCAATGACCGAACACATTGACCAGCTAAGTCGCTTTCATGCTCAAAGTCTTAAATTTTGAGCTTGTGTTCAGTTCGACCAAGCATTATGCTTTTTTGGCAAAAAGTTGTTTGTGAAAAACTTCCTCGTCAAAACTTTGTTTGTGACGCACAAATTCAAATACCCCGTTTACTTGGGGGCTTCCTTTATGAAGCATTTCCTCTTGCATATGATTATACTTGTATGGCTTCGTTCCTTGTTCGTGTATTACGTCACAATATGCACCATGTTGACTTAAGTGTTCCGCAAGCTGGGTTGCCTTGCTCCTGTGTTTACCCCTACGTTCCCGATTGTTCGGCTAGGGAGTAAAGGGAGCACCTCTGCGATTGTCACGATCGGGTCATCTGAGCTCGGACCTCAGACTGGGTGAAGCCGAAAGCTAGCGCTCTTATTATTTTCAATCATGGTCGGCACACAATGGAACTCATGAGTACAAAAAAATCTATTGCACAAGTCTCATAGTAACAATGAGCAACCGAAGAAAGGTATCGGTGGGGGCACTATTTTCTTCGAAGATGCTTCTTACACTTCGTCAGTAATATAGCATAAGTTCCCTGAGCGCGCTTTGTCTGTTACAGCCTTATGGCCTGATTGCCTGGTTATCAGAAACACCGTCGATATTCTCGACAGGTGGAGTACATAACACTTTTCGGCCCTTGACCGAAGAGGGAGAAGCCGACGGTCGGTTAAGACGCGTTTAAAGTTCGGGTGAACACATATATGATATAAGTACTTCGATACATATAATCATTATACATAAAATTCTATTACCCAAGTCACTTGGGGGCTCTTAAATTAATAGAGCTGTTTTATAATAAGTGTGCTTCTTCTTAGTCGTTGCAAAGTCTTTTTCTATCACTCCTTTTTTTCGACGCGAGTGTGTGGTCAATAGCCGAGGAGCCTAATTTCTTTCTCAAAGACGCTAGAGTTTAGTTTGCTAAACTGGGCTAACGAGAAGTACTCCGCCTTCGGGATAAGAGGTTGAGGCCGTAGGCTGACCCGCTTGAAGTCTTAAGATAGGATGTGTCATGTTAAAGCGCAATAGAAGCACCTTTTTTTAAGTCCAATTTTCGATTTGGCACCGAACACTTGATCTAGTTCGGACGTCCAATTTTTACTGGAGTTTTTTTAGTTTTCCAAGCCTATGGCACTTTTGAACTATTTGTGTGTTTCCAGCATAAGTCTCACAGTGCAACGTCGGACACCTTTATAGATTCGGCAAAAACATTCTCGGATATTGCTATATATGCATCGGTTTCGAATTGCGTCTTCGATCAATAGTTGGGTTGCCCGGCTCCTGTGCTTGGCTCCTACGTTCCGCTTTGTTCGGCTAGGTGCGCAAAGGGAGAACCATTGCGATTGTGCTTCCAGCTCGAATGGTTAAGCACCTCAGTGGATAAAGCCAAAAACTGACTGGCACAATAAGTGTAAACTGGTCAGCGATCTGATGACTATAAGATCGATAGAGGTCACCTTGTGTTAAATAATGGGCCGTTCATAACATTTGCCGTAGTGTTTACGGCTTGACCTTAGCTGTCCCCGAACACTAACCGAGGGCTAGTAACCGGCCTTCCAACTTTAAGCTCCCATGACTAAGTGAAAGTTATAAAGCCCGCATATCTGATTGCCTCATTTCCGCTAACACAACCGCCTTCGGGTACCGAGACGTCGGCTAAGAGTTGTTTTGTTATTGCGGAAACAACCTGCGTAGCATCTACGAGGGGGTGGAAGCCAACGATGGGCCACTTTCAACTGATAAACGGTCGCAACAGAGTCAAAATAAACATATCATCGGCGTTTATATTTAATATACGAGGGTTGGCTTCCGTAATCATCGTTATAAAGCCATAAATATGCATCAATTTGACTTAAGATTTTGGCCAAGCTGGGTTGCCTGGCTCCTGTGCTTACCCCTACATTCCCGATTGTTCAGCTAGGCAGTAAAGGGAGCACCTCTGTAATTATTACTACCGGGTCATCCAAGTTAGTACCTCAGACTGGGTGAAGCTGAAAGCTAGCGATCTTAAAGGATATAATTGGTCGGCAACGACGGAAGTGAAAAATTTGGTTCATTTAGACCACAGAGTTCGGAAACTTTCTCCGAACTAAATCCTCAATATTTTCCTCCCACATTGATCGGAGGTGAGGTTTCATGATCATGCTTAGCATCACAACCCAAAGAAAGGAACCGATAGCGGGACTATTTTCTTTGGGCGGTGTTTCTTACGTTAAAAAGTAATATAACACATCTCTCCGCGTACCTTTGTTTATAAAACCGTATGGCCGGATTGCCTTGTTTGTCGTAACTTTTTTCCCTAATAAAGGCTTTATAAAGTGGGACAAACACTCCCCGGCTACTGGCCGAGGAGGTTGAAGCCGATGGTCGGTCAACAAAGTTTTGTACAGTGCGGATCCGAGTATTAATGATGTAAAGTACTTGGATACATAGAATCATTACACATAATTTGTGATTTTAAAACCATCGGATGCAAGTGGCTGGCTCCATAGAGGGCATTTCCGGCATTAAGCTCGGCTGAATTCGTTCAATCTTTTAAAAGACCGAGGTAGTTTATGACACCTCGAACGCTGACCATTGTTGGAGTTCGGAAGTGGTCCGGCATAAAGCTCGGATTCGTATGGCTCGTTCCATAGAGAACTTTTCAGTGTTAAACTCGGATAACCTCCTTGAATTTTTTTCAAGCCAAGGTGATCTATGACACCTCAGATATAGTCCTGCATTGGAGCTCGGATATAGTCCGGCGTTGGTACTCGGCTGCAAAAGATATCTCGAATGCAGTCCGGTGTTGGAGCTCGGATGCAAGAAGACACCGCCGCACGGGAACAACTCCAAACCCGAGGTGTGGCGTAAAAAATAACAAGGCATTGATAAAGGCCGAGAACTTAAAGGGGCTCCTCGGATACCCGACGTTTTAACTCTTCGGATTCGCGTCGGCGATCCTCAAGATCAAAGATGAGAAGATTTGTTGAACCAGTTTTCAAGACCGACGACCGAAGATGAAGAACAGTTCGGAAGAATCGAGGAGCGTCCCCAACTTGTAGACCGGTTCAGGGGGCTACTGATGGTGTCCTGGACTAGGGGGTACTCACCACATCGTCTCCCGGCCAGGTGGATCGGACCGAGGACCCCCATGGCGGTTTACTCATGGGCCACTTCGGACAAGCCCATGCCGCATACAAGGATATTCCACAAGACTTGATGATCAAGACAAGGACTCCTCTCCACCTACGTATTCGACTAGGACTCTTGTTATCCTAGGCCTCCGGTATGTTCTATAAGCCGAGGCCAGGCTAGTCGATAGAAGACGACATTATTCATCATACCCTCAGGTTTAGACCACAACATATGATCTCGAGGTAGATCAACTCTTGTAACCCCTATACTCATGAAAGTCAATCAAGCAGCATGTAGGGTATTATCTCTTCGAGAGAGCCCGAAGCTGGGTAAAATCCCGTGTTCATGTTACCATCGATCCTAAGACACACAACTTGGGCCCCCTAAACGAGATCTGCCGGTTTTGACACCGACAGTGCCCCCCTCCACTGTTACACACCTCGGTCATATTGTCGCGGTGCTTGATACGTCTCCAACGTATCTATAATTTTTGATTGTTCCATGCTATTATATATTCTGTTTTGGATGTTTAATGGGCTTTATTATACACTTTTATATTATTTTTGGGACTAACCTACTAACCCAAGGCACAGTGCAAATTGCTGTTTTTTTACCTATTTTACGGTTTCGTAGAAAAGGGATATCAAACGGAGTCCAAACGGAATGAAACCTTCGGGAGAGTTATTTTTGGAACCGTATCTTCACAGAAGACTTGGAGAACACGCGAGAGAACGAAGGAGGCGGCCACAAGGGTCCAGGGCGTGCCCCCTCCCCCTAGGCTCGCCCCCACCCTCATGGGCCCCCTCTGGCTCCCCCAATGCCCTCCTTCCTCCTATATACCCTCGAGGGAACGAAGGAGGTGGCCACGAGGGTCCAGGGCGCGCCCCCACCCTCGTGAGCCCCCTCTGGCTCCCCCGATGCCCTCCTTCCTCCTATATAGATCCATATACCCTGAAAACATCGAGGCAACAGAGAAAACCCTAATTCCACCGCCGCAACCTTCTGTTCCCGTGAGATCCCATCTTGGGGCCTATTCCGGAGCTCTGTCGGAGGGGGGATCTACCACGGAGTGCTTCTACATCAACACCATAGCCTCACCAATGAGTTGTGAGTAGTTTACCACAGACCTTCGGGTCCATAGTTATTAGCTAGATGGCTTCTTCTCTCTTTTTGGATCTCGATACAAAGTTCTCCTCGATCTTCGAGGAGATCTATTCGATGTAATCTTTTTGCGGTGTGTTTGTCGAGATCCGATGAATTGTGGGTTTATGATCAAGATTATCTATGAACAATATTTGATTCTTTTCTGAAATATTTTATGTATGATTATAATATCCTTGTAAGTCTCTTCGAATTATTTGTTTGGTTTGGCCTATTAGATCTATAGTTCTTGCAATGGGAGAAGTGCTTGGCTCTGGGTTCAGTCTTGCGGTGTCCTTTCCCAGTGACAGCAGGGGCAGCAAGTCACGTATTGTATTGTTGCCATCGAGGATAAAAATATGGGGTTTATATCATATTGCTTGACAGTAATTTGTTCACCCACCGTAGAATTCTGCTATCATGAGAGAAGCCACTAGTGAAACCTATGGCCCCCGGGTCTATTCTCAACATATTAATCTTCCATCTACTTTACTTTGCTTTATTTACATTCTATTCTTATATCAAAAATACCAAAAAATATTATACTATCCTATCTATCAGATCTCACTTTCGTAAGTGACCGTAAAGGGATTGACAAGCCCTAATCGCGTTGGCTGCGAAGTTCTTATTTGTTTGTGCAGGTGTGAGGGACTCGCGCGTGGTCTCCTACTGGATTGATACCTTGGTTCTCAAAAACTGAGGGAAATACTTACGCTGCTGTGCTGCATCACCCTTTCCTCTTCGAGGGAATACAACGCAAGCTCGAGAAGTAGCAAGAAGAATTTTTGGCGGCGTTGCCGGGGAAGCTTACGCAAAAGTCATATACCAAGTACCTATCACAAAACCTTATCGTTCGCATTACATTATTTGCCTCTCGTTTTCCTCTCCCCCACTTCACCCTTGCTGTTTTATTCTCCCTTCTTTTTCCGTGTGTTTACCGTTCGCTTTTGCTTCGCCGTCATGGCTAGCACACCTATCATTATCAATACTCCCAAGAGTGAGGTTCTTAATTTTAAACAAAGGGAGGAGGAAAATCTAAAAGATGCCTGGTATAGAATTTGTAATGCTCAAAATGGATCTATTAGGAAGCTTTCCACTTCCGTGCTTCTTCGCAATTTTTATGTTGGCATAACTCTGTGGAATAGATATATTCTTGATACCATTACCGGAGGGAATTTCTTGGGTAGCCATACTTTTGATTCTTATAATGCAATGACTGGATTATTTGGCTCACCACCTCTTCTGGTTAATGGGACTGTTTTAACTTTGGAACATGTTATGCAAAGGCTTGAAATTATTGAAAACAAAGTTGCTACTGTAGAGTTGGTTGAGAGTTTGGATAGGAAGATCCACAACCAAATTACCCAATATGGATCCAAGGTAGGAGTTATTCTGATTTTTTAAAGAAAAAGAACCCACAGTTAAAGAGAAAATAGATCAAGATTCCACTAGAATCGATAAACTTAAGGATATTATCACTAATGTAGGGTGTGCTACTTCTGCTATGAAAACTACTTCGAATCCCTCTACCACTAAATTGGCCAAGTTTATGTATGTTCCTAAAATAAGGGTGAATCATCTAGTAAGGGAATTGCGGATCTCTAATCTGTAAGTGTTCATCCCAACTTTCTCACTTTCGCAAGGGAACTTTTTGCTACAAATAAATTTCTTTATTTCTTGCCTAGAAGTTTGATTATCAATAGGAATAAAGAAGTTCCTAAGAATTATAAGTGCTTAATCGAAGAATTGCCTACCAAAGATGGCAATACCTAGATCTATTATTGTATCGTGCCTAGCTAGGGGCGTTAAACGATAGCACTTGTTGGGAGGCAACCCAATTCTATTTTCCTTGTTTTTGATTCTGTTTAGGAATAAATATTGCATCTAGCTTCTGTTTAGATGTGATTTCGTGTTTTAGTTAGTGTTTCTGCCAAGTAGAACCTTTGGGAAGACTTGTGTGAAGTTTATATGATCATGCCGTAAAAAACAGAAACTTTAGCACTCACGAGTTTCGCTGTGAATTTTTACTGGAGAGTGCTATTTAGTTGATTCTTTTTGCAGATGATTAATATACAAATTCCTCACGTTTACCATTTTTTTCAATTTTTTTGGAGTTACAAAAGTATTCAAAAGTTACAGATTACTACAGACTGTTCTGTTTTTGACAGATTCTGTTTTTCGTGTGTTGTTTGCTTATTTTGATGAATCTATGAGTAGTATTGGGGAATATGAATCATAGAGAAGTTGGAATACAGTAGGTTTAACACCAATATAAATAAACAATGAGTTCATTACAGTAACTTTGAGTGGTGGTTTGTTTTCTTATACTAACATAGCTCACGAGATTTTTGGCTAAGTTTTGTGTTGTGAAGTTTTCAAGTTTTGAGTATGGCTTTGATGGACTATGGAACAAAGAGTGGCAAGAGCCTAAGCTTGGGCATGCCCAAGGCACCCCAAGGTAAAATTCAAGGACAACCAAAATCCTAAGCTTGGGGATGCCCCGGGAAGGCATCCCCTCTTTCGTCTTCATCTATCGGTAACTATACTCTGGACTATATTTTTATTCACCACATGATATGTGTTTTGCTTGAAGCGTCATGTATGATTTGAGTCTTTGATTTTTAGTTTGCCACAATCATCCTTGCTGGAGACATCTTTTGAGAGAGATAAATATGGTTTAAAATTTATTAGAATACTCTATGTGCTTCACTTATATCTTTTAGAGCACGATGGTGATTTTATTTTGTAGAAATTGACGATCTCTCATGCTTCACTTATATCCTTTTGAGAGTCTTTTAGAACAGCATGGTAATGTGCTTTGGTTATAAAACTAGTCCTAATATGATAGGCATCCAAGATGAGTATAGTAAAAACTTTCATATAAAGTGCATTGAATATGATGAGAAGTTTGATACTTGATGATTGTTTTGAGATATGAGGATGGTGATATTAGAGTCATGCTAGTGGAGTAATTATGAATTTGAGAAATACTTGTGTTAAAGTTTGTGATTCCCGTAGCATGCACGTATGGTGAACCGCTATGTGACGAAGTTAGAGCATAAGGTATTTATTGAGTGTCATCCTTTGTGTGGAGGTCGGGATCACGGGATGGTTAACTCCTACCAACCCTTCCCCTAGGAGCATGCGTTGAATACTTTGTTTTGATGACTCGTAATCTTTTGCAATAAGTATATGAGTTCTTTATGACTAATGTTGAGTCCATGGATTATACGCACTCTCACCCTTCCACCATTGCTAGCCTCTCTTGTACCGCACAACTTTCGCCGGTACCATACACCCACCATATACCTTCCTCAAAACAGCCACCATACCTACCTATCATGGCATTTCCATAGCCATTCCGAGATATATTGCCATGGAACTTTCCACCGTTCTGTTCATATGACATGCTTCATCATCATTCACATAGAGTCATATTTTGTTCTAGCTTCGAGTTGTAATCTTTGAGTTGTAAGTCAATAAAAGTGTGATGATCTTCATTATTAGAGCATTGTCCCATGTGAGGAAAGGCCAAATACAAAAAAGAGATGGCCCAAAAAAATATAGAGAGGGGCTAAATAAAAAAATAGGGAGAGAAAGCCCCTCCAAAAAAATGAGAGAAAAGAGAGAAGGGACAATCCTACTATCCTTTTCCACACTTGTGCTTCAAAGTAGCACCATGATCTTCATGATAGAGAGTCTCTTGTTTTGTCACTTTCATATACTAGTGGGAATTTTCACTATAGAACTTGGCTTGTATATTCCAATGATGGGCTTCCTCAAATGCCCTAGGTCTTCATGAGCAAGCACACACCCACTTAGTTTCTTTTGATGAGCTTTCATACACTTATAGCTCTAGTGCATCCGTTGCATGGCAATCCCTACCCACTCACATTGATATCTATTGATGGGCATCTCCATAGCCCATTGATACGCCTAGTTGATGTGAGACTATCTTCCTCCTTTTTGTCTTCTCCACAACCACCACTCTATTCCACCTATAGTGCTATATCCATGGCTCACGCTCATGTATTGCATGAAAGTTGAAAGGTTTGAAAACATTTGAGTATGAAAACAATTGCTTGGTTGAAACTGTTGTTGTGCATGATATGAATATTTTGTGTGATGAAGAGGGAGCATAGCCAGACTATATGATTTTGTAGGGATAACTTTCTTTGGCAATGTTATTTTGAGAAGACATGATTGCTTTGTTAGTATGCTTGAAGTATTATTATTTCTTATGTCAATATAGACTTTTGTCTTGAATCTTTCGGATCTGAACATTCATGCCACAATAAAGAAATTACATTGAGAATTATGTTGGTTAGCATTCCACATAGAAAATTCTGTTTTTATCATTTACCTACTCGAGGACGAGCAGGAATTAAGCTTGGGGATGCTTGATACGTCTCCAACGTATATATAATTTTTGATTGTTCCATGCTATTATATATTCTGTTTGGATGTTTAATGGGCTTTATTATACACTTTTATATTATTTTTGGGACTAACCTACTAAACCAAGGCCCGGTGCAAACTGTTATTTTTACCTATTTTAGGGTTTCACAAAAAAGGGATATCAAACGGAGTCCAAACGGAATGAAACCTTCGGGAGAGTTATTTTTGGAACCGTATCTTCACAAAAGACTTGGAGTACACACGAGGGAACGAAGGAGGTGGCCACGAGGGTCCAGGGCGCGCCCCCACCCTCGTGAGCCCCCTCTGGCTCCCCCGATGCCCTCCTTCCTCCTATATAGATCCATATACCCTGAAAACATCGAGGCAACAGAGAAAACCCTAATTCCACCGCCGCAACCTTCTATTTCCGTGATATCCCATCTTGGGGCCTATTCCGGAGCTCCGCCGGAGGGGGGATCTACCACGGAGTGCTTCTACATCAACACCATAGGCTCACCAATGAGTTGTGAGTAGTTTACCATAGACCGTCGGGTCCATAGTTATTAGCTAGATGGCTTCTTCTCTCTTTTTGGATCTCAATACAAAGTTCTCCTCGATCTTCGAGGATATCTATTTGATGTAATATTTTTGCGGTGTGTTTGTCGAGATCCGATGAATTGTGGGTTTATGATCAAGATTATCTATGAACAATATTTGATTCTTTTCTGAAATCTTTTATGTATGATTATAATATCCTTGCAAGTCTCTTCGAATTATTGGTTTGGTTTGGCCTACTAGATCTATTGTTCTTGCAATGGGAGAAGTGCTTGGCTTTGGGTTCAGTCTTGCGGTGTCCTTTCCCAGTGACAGCAGGGGCAGCAAGGCACGTATTGTATTGTTGTCATCGAGGATAAAAAGAGATGGGGTTTATATCATATTGCTTGAGTTTATCCCTCTACATCATGTCATCTTCCTTAAAGCATTACTCTGTTCTTATGAACTTAATACTCTAGATGCATGCTGGATAGCGGTCGATGTGTGGAGTAATAGTAGTAGATGCAGAATCGTTTCGGTCTACTTGTCATGAACGTGATTCCTATATATAATGATCATGCCTAGATATTCTCATAACTATGCGCTTTTCTATCAATTGCTCGACAATAATTTGTTCACCCACCGTAGAATTCTGCTATCATGAGAGAAGCCACTAGTGAAACCTATGGCCCCCGGGTCTATTCTCAACATATTAATCTTCCATCTACTTTACTTTGCTTTATTTAGATTCTGTTCTTATATCAAAAATACCAAAAATATTATACTATCCTATCTATCAGATCTCACTTTCGCAAGTGACCGTAAAGGGATTGACAACCCCTTATCGCGTTGGCTGCGAAGTTCTTATTTGTTTGTGCAGGTGCGAGGGACTCGCGCGTGGTCTCCTACTGGATTGATACCTTGGTTCTCAAAAACTGAGGGAAATACTTACGCTACTGTGCTGCATCACCCTTTCCTCTTCGAGGGTATACAACACAAGCTCGAGAAGTAGCAGTGCTTAGGCGAAGCCGTGCGTCGGTAACTTCATCAACACCGTCACCACGCCGTTGTGCTGACGAAACTCTCCCTTGGCCTCAACTGGATCAAGAGTTCGAGGGACGTCACCTGAACGTGTGCAGATCACGGAGGTGCCGTGCGTTCGGTGCTTGATCGGTTGGATCGCGAAGTGAAAGTGCAACTATCCCTAGATGGTTTTGGTAATTACTAACAACATATAGCTCATTGAACTAATGCTATCTCAAGATAAGTATTTTAGGAAAGTTCAATGATTGGCATGGCATGGACTAGAAATGTGGACCCCTCAAAATGCTAAGGACACATATTGGCTCAAGCTCAAGACTCTACATTTTCCATTTTAGTGATCCAAGATCACATTGAGTCCATAGGAAAGCCAATATTATTAAAAGGGGATGAGGTGTTGCTTAATGGGTTTCTTGCTCAAAATGCTTAGTGATATGCTCCAAAACCCTCAACCACTTTCTCACATCCACATATGTCCCAAATCAAAAGTCAAACTCGGCCCCACCGAAACCTTCTATCCGGCGCCACCGAGTTCTCTTGACATAGCCATTGCCACAAACCCTAGTCACTTCGATCTCATCGATAGGGATCTCGGTCTCATCGAGATGGGATTGCAAACTCTCTATTTCCCTTCATAACGTTTCGGTCTAACCGAGATGAGCGATCGGTCCCACCGAGTTCGCAATGCAAACTCTCTGTTTCCTCTTTGTAATGTTTCGGTCCAAGAGAAACGAGCGAATCGGTCCCACCGAGTTTTCCTGACCAACTCTCTGGTTAGCTTATTACCAAAATCGGTCCTACCGAGTTTGTGCAATCGGTCTCACCGAGATTACATTATGCCCTAACCTAATGAAATCGGTCCTACCGAGTTGACATGTCGGTCCCACCGAAATGTCTAACGGTCACATTATGAACTAAATCGGTCTGACCGAGTTCTCTGATTCAGTCCCACCGAGTTTGGTAAATTGTGTGTAACGGTTAGATTTTGTGTGGAGGCTATATACCCCTCCACCCACTCTTCATTCATGGAGAGAGCCATCAGAACATGCCTACACTTCCAACATACATTTTCTGAGAGAGAACCACCTACACTTGTGTTGAGGTGAAGATATTCCATTCCAACCACAAAAATCTTGATCTCTAACCTTCTCCAAGTTGCTTTCCACTCAAATCATCTTTACACCAAATCCAATCCTATGAAAGAGAGTTGAGTGTCGGGGAGACTATCATTTGAAGCACAAGAGCAAGGAGTTCATCATCAACACATCGTCTATTACCTTTTGGAGAGTGGTGTCTCCTAGATTGGTTAGGTGTCACTTGGGAGCCTCTGTCAAGATTGTGGAGTTGAACCAAGGAGTTTGTACAGGCAAGGAGATGACCTACTTCGTGAATATCTACCCTAGTGAGGCAAGTCCTTCGTGGGCGATGGCCATGGTGGGATAGACAAGGTTGCTTCTTCGTGGACCCTTCGTGGGTGGAGCCCTTCGTGGACTCGCGCAACCGTTACCCTTCATGGGTTGAAGTCTCCATCAACGTGGATGTACGATAGCACCACCTATCGGAACCACGGATAAAAAATCTCCGTGTCTACATTGCGTTTGCTCCCTCAAACTCCTCCCTTTACCTTTGCTTTACATTCCCTGCTTTACATTCCGGGCTGACTCCTCCCCTCTCCCCCTCCCTCCCGCGGCGCTCCCGCGAGCGCCCGGGGGGAAACCCTAGCGCTGCCTCCAACCCCCTTCCTCGAGTCGCCCTCCCCTCGCTGCCGCCTTGATGTACTGGTGGGCAAAGCCTGAAAGTGCAGTATATCGACTAGAGGGGGGGTGAATAGGCGATTTTTATGAAATGCTTCAAAACATGGAAGTTTCGAAGACAAAGGATAAAACCAATCCTATTTATATGCAGCGGAAAAGTAGACTACACTAGACAAGCCATAGTCAAGTATTCAATGAAGTGAAAGCATGAAGACTAATAGCAGCTAGGCAGTAAGGATCTAGATAGAAGAAGGAATGAAGCCAAACAGAACATGTAGTCACACAGTGAAGTCAATCAGATAAGGCAGGCAGGCAATGACTTCACAACATAAGACAGTAAGTAAAGGGAAGGGAGGATAGAACCAGTAGCTCGGGAAGACAGTGATTTGTTAGACCAGTTCCAGTTGCTGTGACAACTGTACGTCTGGTTAGGGAGGCTGAGATTTAACTCATAAGACCGCGTCTTCACCTTATTCCCCTTGAGCTAAGAACACCTAGTCCTCGCCCAATCACTCTGGTAAGTCTTCAAGGTAGACTTCCAAACCTTCATAGACTTCGTTCACCGGCGATCCACAATGACTCTTGGATGCTCAGAACGCGACGCCTAACCGGCTGGAGGAAACACAGTCCTCAAGTGTAATAAGTCTTCAGGTCACACAGACAGAAAGACTTCAGTGATGCCTAACACTCTTTGGCTCTGGGTGTTTTGGCTTTGTCCTCGCAAGGATCTCTCTCTCAAATGCTTCAAAGGTGGGTTGCTCTCAAACGACAAAAGCCGTGCAATAACTCTGAGAAGCCACCAATTTATGGTGTATGGGGTGGGGTATTTATAGCCACTGGGCAACCCGACCTGATTTGTCCGAAGTGACCCTGGGTCACTAAGGAACTGACACGTGTTCCAACGGTCAAATTTCAAACACCCACATGGCAACTTTACTTGGGCTACAAGTAAAGTTGACTCATCCAGCTCTGGATAAGATTTGCTCTCATTGTCTTCGCTCGAAGACATAGGATTTGGTTGAGCATCACTTCAGTCTTTCTGTCTTCGTTCACTTGGACCCCACTTAACAGTACGGTGGTTCCTATGACTCAACAAAGAAGAAAAGGAAACAACGAAACATCTAAGTCTTCGCGCTCCATAGTCTTCACACAATGTCTTCTCTTGTCAGAGTCTTCAATAAGATTATCTTCATGTACCACCACTGATGTCAATGTCTTCATACATTTTTAGGGGTCATCTCCGGTAGGTAAACCGAATCAATGAGGGACTACTACCTGTGTTATCCTTTAATTCTCACAAACACATTATTTCCTCAACCAGGTTTGTCGTCAATACTCCAAAACCAACTAGGGGTGGCACTAGATGCACTTACAATCTCCCCCTTTTTGGTGATTGATGACAAACTGGTTGAAGTTTTCAACGGGGATAAGAGTATATGAAATTGTAAAGGATAAAGATATTGTCTTCGTAAGTAGCAAAAGGCTCCCCCTGAAGATGTGCATATAGTTAATTTGCCTTTGAATGCAAATGCACATGGCAGGTTGTACTTGTGGAGATCCTCTTCAACTTATGAAGACAATTCATCATGCACAATTTATATGTCTAATATAATGATATGCATAATGATAAATGGACGTCTGCAAAAATGACTAAATGCGGAATATAACGTAGCACATGCGAAATTTATCATCGCATTACAGAGTAGCAGAAAAACGTAGCAGACGACCATCAGTTTAAGTGTTACAACTCAAAGAACCAAATGTAGCAAAAACGAGAGTTGTAAACACTAGGCAAAATATAAAGCACCCGCCAATATGGACCCGCTTGAAGACTATCAACTCATATGCTTCTCCCCCTTTTGTCAGTAAGGACCAAAAAGGTTTGAAGACATAGAGCCTCTACTCGTTCCTAGTTGGAGTAGGAGAGGATGCAGGTTCGGCGTTGGTGTTTGGCGGTGCAGAAGTAGTTGATGCAGTGTCAACACACGCTGAAGTAGGAGGTGGTGAGGTAGCATCATCTTCATCATCGATCACCCTGGCGTCAACTGTTGCAGCGGAGGAGGAGTAGTCAGAGTCTTCAAGAGACGGAGTTCGACGCAGAACAGCATTCCTTGGAGGAGTGTGGTCAAACTTGAATCTTTCTGTAAAGCCATCGTCTTGAAGATCCGCTTCGGCACTCAGCAAAGTTAAACTCTTCCATGACCTCCGACAGGTTTCATGAGAAACAAAGACATTCTTGGTGGCAAGATTGCGAATGAGATTGACATCCACCAAGAGGCTTTGCATCTGATGCTTCAGCCAGTAGTGATGCTTATCTTGTTTCTGATGGAGGGCAACCAGAAGCTCTCGGTTATTGAGAACATGAGAACGCTTCTGAGGCCGTTGGGCAATGGTGCTCTCAGTGGCTTCAGTTTCAGCATGTCGAGGTAGACGAGTGCGGCTAGCCAGAGGATAAACGCGAGAGACTGCAGGAACTCCTTCAATTTGCTGAGTGAAGCTCTGGTGATCAGCATTGTGAAGACTAACATGCTCTTTGGTAGGCTCTTGGTATATGGCTTCAGCTGACATATCAACCTCTCGAAAGAATATATGATGCTTGCGAGCAGAGGGCTGATAGGTGATAGCTGAATGAAGCTTGATGAGGTGCATAATCTATGGAGCATAGAACTTGAGACCAAACAGATCAGAGCCAGACACAGCCAACTGTCGGATGAAGAAATCTTGAGCATTGAAGCTGATGCCATTGAAGATATAGAAGACCAACGTCTTCATTGTGCCTTCAAGCTTGGCTGATGAAGAATGCCCTTTGACAGGCCATAGAGTACGCCTGATGATATGATAGATGGTTCGTGGCAGATACTCTAGGTCTTCAACAAAGAATGCCTTTGAATATTCAGCATCGTTGGGCAAAGGCTTCATCATGCTCAGTATTTGGCTCATGTTGGGCTTGCGCTTCTGAAAGATACTCTCCAAAGCTTCATTGTGCAGTTGATAGCCAGGTTCATACAATTCTCCTGGAGTGGGCAGGCCAGTAAGCTCAATGAGATCAAAGGCTTTGGCTTCATGATGAATATTGCCTGTCATCCACTCAAGGACCCATGTCTTCGTATCCCTGTTGTATCCTCGAATGTGGAGGGCTGCATAGAATTGGAGAAGTAGCTCTTCATTCCAATGCTCCTTCTCAGTCACAAAGTTGAGCAGGCCAGCAACACGGAAGCAATCAAGAGTTTCCTCAAGACAGGGCAGTCCAGCAATAGCTTCAGTGTCAAGACACATATGAGGGAAAATGTGCCCTTGATCATAGAGTACTCTTGAGTAATAACTGTGCTGCTGATGGCTCCAGAACCTATCTGATGATATTCTTGGCTTGGAATATGGGTTCTTGGCACTGTCAAAGAATGTGTTGTGCGCAGTGAAGCTATTGGCATTGAATGACCCTTGAGAGGTGGCAATACCTGGAAACCTTGGCAGTCTTGGCTTAGGCTTCTGAACCTGAGGCCTGTGCTCAACATGATGGTCAAACTGAGGACCAGCAGCATGTGGTCCAGCAGCAGGTGGTGGTGTCAGAATGGGCCATCGGACAGTGATGAGCTGATCATCTTGGTTGTAAGCTTGCTCAATTGTATGGGGCCTTGGAGGCGGAACAGGAGCAGAGGCAGTGGCTTCAGGCTGCTGATTTGCTTCAGGTGCAGCACTTGCTTCAGGCGCCATCACTTCAGGCACCATTATGACTTCAGGTGCCACATAGGCTTTAGCCATGACCACGTCATTGGCTTCAGTGTTGGTGGTGGCAGCCTCTGAATTTGTAACCTCCACTTCAGGAGCTGGAGGGTCGGACACGTTCTCCTCGAGAACAAGGGGTGTGGCAGGACGTGCTTCTTCTTCTTGTGGTTAATATTCTTCTTGGGGTGGTTCTTCTTTGGCTGATGCAGCCGGAATATCTTCAGCCGCTTTGGCTTCAAATTCTGAGAGGTTCACAGTAGGAGCAGCTTCAGGAACAGATTGTTGCTCTTCTCCTTCTGGAACACTTGGGGTGACAACTTGAGGCCTTGGTCCTTTGCGAAGCCTGCGAAATGCTGGCGACGCTTGAGGGGATGGAGTGGGTTGGGCCTCAAAATCTTCATCTTCAGGCACCGAACTGGTGACTTGACTTGGTTGGAGAGTTGCTGGTGTATCTTGTGGGTGATCAACCCACGAGTCATCCTGAGCAATTGGCGTCAATGGACGACCAATGCTGATGCGTTCGTTGTTCGTAAGAACATGCGAGGATTCCACGTTGTACTCGATCTGAGGAAGAACTACATCATCTTCAACATTGTCATGAGGACCAATGTCTTCAGCTGCGGTGGGGTCAACAGCTGGAATGTCTTCAGCCTCTGTGGGAGCAGGCTCATGGACTGTCATGCGACGTTCTCGGTGTGTAGATGCAGGGCGAGCAACTGATATGGGCTCGACAAAGATGGGCTCTGTGGAAGCAGCCTTGTCCTTCTTTGTCTTGCGCTTCTTGGTGGGTGGAGCTTCATCAGTAGTTTGCTTGCGCTTGCGAGCTTCAGCTTCAGCCACCTTTGTCTTCTTGAGTTCTGAAGCGGCTGGGGTGACCTTAGGCTTCGTGCCAGTCATGCTGGCAGGGAATACAATGCTAGGCAGTTCCTGCCTGGATTCTTCAGCATCAGGCACAGGTTGCTTCTTCTTCTTCTTGGCAGCCATCCTAGGGTCAATACCAGGACGCCCAAGGGCCTTGTGCTTTTCAGCTTCATTATATGCTTGAACGCATTTGGCAGCCAAGGCCTTGATTCGCTCACGAGAACCTTTGGCTTCATCACGCCTCTTGCGAAAGGCTTCCTTGATCTCATGCATCATGACTTTGAAGTTCTGAATCTCTTGTACGTTGAGCTTGTCCACATGCTTCTTGAACTGAGCCTTTTCATAATCAATCTTTTGCTTCAGCTCAACGATTCTCTGAGCAAGAGCTAGCTCAGAAGCAATGGCGCCATGGAAGGAGACGCTGAGGCCAACTGGAAGCTGCATATCGTCGAAGCTGAGGTTGGGGGTGTCAAACCATTCATCAATGAAAATGTTGAGCACTTCCACGTTGAAGAGCGGCAAATCATTGAAGATTTCTGCGTCTTGCTTGCTCTTGATCAATTGCTCCAGAGCATCGTCACCAAGATCTTCGTCGCTCGAGAGATCAAAGGCTTCATTGGCAATTTTCATAACAGCGTCAAGAGTGAGAGCTGGACTGGGGTTGTGCAAGGGCTTCTTCCTTAGCAGTCTTCTCTTGGAGATGCGAGAGTGCTCCTCGGACTGCACACTTGGTGCTGGTGGAGCAGTGGCCAAAGGCTTCACTCTCGAAGCAATTGGTGGAGTGGTCTTCGAAGCCTTGGATTTCTTCTTCTTCTTGGGCTTCGGGGTTGTAGGCGCTTCATCAGAATCAGTGTCATCTTCAGGTTGATCCACATCCGCCCCTTGAACCCTGATGTGACTGATGAGGCCTTCTAGGTTGTAGAAAGGCCCAACCAGGTTTGGTTTAGCTTCACGTGTGCCATCAGCACGGGGCGCAGAGGGGCCAGGATTGAAGTCCAATCCCCAGTTCTTCTTGTTCTCTTTGGCTGAGTTCTTGGCATATTGAAGATTTCGCTTGAACAAATTATCGTCGCGACACCAAAGCAGAGAAGAAGGATCGGCACCAGTAGGTTGAGGCCCTCTGATCATGCAAGGGTAGAAGCCTTGAGCAATGGCTTCAGCTTGAGTCTTGGGAGGAAGATTTTTGTAGGTAATATCTCCCCAAGGACCCTTGATGGCATTCTTTTCAGCATATTCTTGGGTCACGAACCTGAACTTGAACCACTGTTCAGCCCAGTATCTTCGAATCCATTGGATCCGTGTCTTCCTCTGGTTGTAATCCTCCTCTGGATCAGTCTTGTACATCTCACTTAGATTAGGAGGCAAATCTTTGGAGGTGTTGCCACGCCGCTGTCTGTCATCCTTCCTAACCGACTTGTCGGTTGCCATTGGTTTCAATCTGAAAGGCTTCAAACTGAATGGCTTCAACACTGGCAAGTGCTTCGGTCTGCTGGTCAGACAGGAACTAGCTTCAGGAGAGTGAATATGACGCTGCAAGAATTCTGCAAATGAATGCAGACTATGAGAACCAAGGAATTCTCCCACGGACATGTACCTATGACAGCATTAGAGATGCGAGGGAAGGGGAAGAGGTCATATGCATTCTCGGAAGTTTTTTTGAAGATAAATCAGTTTAGAAGACTTTGACCTCATAGTGCGAAGACATTCACTTATGTGATGAGAGTTGGTTCCAGATTTGTACTAATCCATGAATAGGTACAAGTGAGGAATCTAACTATGTTTGAAGCATATGTGAATGTTCTAGGCAAGATATGAGATGCAAATAGGATAGATCTATACATGTGTAGGCAGAAACTTCTTGTGGTAAAAGTTATGAATCTTTCTGGATCAAGAAGATGGTAAAAAGAGAGTTTAATTTACCACACGATGAACTGCTTAGACGAAGATGAGTTGGATGCCCAGCAGTTCGATCTTCCGTGCCCTAACTTGGCGACGGAGGACAGCTACGGCGACGGCGGAGTAGACGATGTCCACGGCCGGCGTGAAGACGGCGTCGACGAGGTCGCGGCAGCGAAGCGCTTCGTCATTGGAGTCATCGAAAGCTAGCGGAGGCACTAGGGTTGGTCGAGGTGGAGAGATGGTAGAAGAATTTTTGACCGTGATGGGACGTGCATTTATAAGCATGGGAGACGGCACATCGCAATTATGCAGGTGCCCCTGGCGGTTCACATCTGAGGGACACGTGGCAGACATATAACACATTGGGAGTTGTCCCACGATCCCACGTACGCCACGACTGTCGGAGTGGTTGTTCCGGCTTCTCCGGGTTTCAGGCATAAAGGATGGAGCATTAAATTAGATTTAAAGTTTGTCTCTGTATCTTCTGCTGACAAGGACGCGGATAAGATATTCGACAGTTCCAACAGAATGCATATGATTTGGACAGACAGAGTTTGAGATGAGAGAGCATAGAGAGGTTAGGGTCCGATCACATTCACTTAGTTCAAAAGATTCAAATAAGAAGGCATAGCTATAAGTGAATGTTGTAGAGGACAGAACACAACTCACTATATA